>OZ012739.1:369293480-369950980 GCA_963859935.3 Lathyrus sativus
ACTATATACTTCAAGCTTAAATATCAGTTAATTACCTAATTTATTATACCTAAGTATTTCCATCTGCTTTCTATTACGGTAGTCCTGATATATAGGTATACCTAAAATCATGATAATTGACACAAACCACAAAGCATATAATACTACTTCAAACTTTTATGTGTATGATGATGACAATCTGATACTACAATGAATAATACATGCGGTTATGAATATTGTGTCGGAAACATTTCATGGCAGTTTATGGATTTTGTATTTTAATAGAGACTTCCAATGTAATGAAATAATAATTACGTGTAGTGTCATATTTCGTCAATAATTACACCAAATATATCAAACACCCATTGAAAACTTCCAAACAATTTCTTAGTATAATCTACAAAACATCCATGTACCATATAATTTCCAATTTATACTGGAAGTGCGCGTCAAAACTTATGCAATATTCCAATTGTTACGACAATTTCTTAGCAACTATTTCATAGTTACAGTAATTATCAAGTACAAAAAAAACTTCCACGTATCAATTAAAAACAAAACAAAAAACGCACGCAAGTGTAACTGTTGGTTTCCATTAATATCTAGAAACGATGTCCATAAAAGAATGTAAACCAATAGAAATGTAAATAGGAGGAGATGTGACCAATGTTTAATAAATTCATTCAATTATATTTTAAAAAGAATACCTGACAAAAATAATGTCAGAATGAGTTTGTTGAGAGCCTTGATCTACACTACTTTATACATTCATTCCATTGTATTTCAAACAAAGGTACCAGTGAAGATTGAATTCTCTTGATAAATTATAGATGAAGTAATAGATCAATTATTTGCGCTCCAATAATGGAGGTATGCACAGTTTGACAAAGAAAGGGAGAGAGGGATACGATTAATTTGCAAATAGCTTGACAAATTGAGAGAAATAGTTTGTAGATGGCTCGGAGAGAGACTCACTTTGCATTGAGGAGTTAGTATGAACCTTAATAATAGGAAGGACTATTAGAAATAGTGGGAAGTTATTTTTTACGGTTATTATTTAGTATTATTATTAAATAAATCATGTGAGAAATTAACCATTAAGGTAAAGGGTAAATATGGAATAAAAATATGAAATTAAGCATTAATGACGGGTAATTGTGGAACAAAAATAGGCCACACCAAAAAGTTGTATCCCCTTTATATATAGTTATAAATGTCAAATAATGTTAACCAAATTAATGATTTTTTAATATGAAAAAAACACAAACCATCTCCAAATCATAATTAAATTACCACACAAATAGACAGTTACAATAACAAATAGCAAATCAAAAGTAAGATATAAATAAAAAATTTAAAACAAAAGAACTAACATCATTAAAAACCACGCCATTTCAAAAAATAATACTGATGAAATAATTGTTTGTATTATGAAAATCTAAATTACGTATTTTATGATTTGTTTATACTCACAAAATACAAATAAGTATCATTAAGAAATAAAACATAATAACAACAAAAGCAAAAAGTTAAAACTATAGTATTAATGAATAATATTTTGCAACAAAAGTAAGATATAATTTTTGTAAGAAAATAATAGTGCAGTAGAAAACCACTCATATCCATTGTGGTTGCATTAAATATTTGAATTTTATTGTATTTTAGAGTATGAAATTTTTGCAAGTATCACATGATTTTTTTTACTCCATAGTTAATAAGTCTGCTTTGAAAAAAAGGAAAGTTTCGTAAATGGTAAAATTCTAAAAGTGACTCAATTACGAAAGTCATACAAAAATTATTACTGTAAAAGCAATTACAAAAAAAAACTACATACAACAATCAATTTTCAGTCATAATGAGAACGACTTCTTCTACCAGGGGTGATGGCGCGATCTTGAATGGAAATAAGTTTCATCTATTTTTCAAAAATAAAAAGATCACTAATTAAAATTAAATAAATGAAAATATTATAGAATGGGAAAATTTTAAAAAAAAAAGAAAGTATTTTCAATGAGAAAGAGATGAAATTTACATAAAAAAAATAGAAGAGAATTTTTAACTTCTGTCACCACTTAGTAGTTAATGGAAGTTATAAGTGTGAGATATTTTTTGTGAGAGATGGAAGTTACTTTTCAATTGGTAACCAACAAAAGTTATTAACCACTCAAGATTTTAAATTAAACTATTTTCTTGTTGATAAAAGAGATGAAGGGTAATTTTGGAACAAAAATAAGCCACACCAAAAACTTGTATCTCCTTTACATATAGTTATAGATTATTATTATTATTATTATTATTACTAGCGTCCAAACGGGCACTCCGTGCCCGTTTGTCCACTTTTTTTATTGCGCTAACGCGTGAAAATATTAACTAATGTATCTTTTTATAAACTTGATTTTAATATTAACTATTTATATTGATTTTAGTATAAATTATTTATATGAAACTTTTTTTAAACCCAGTTTAATATTATTTTTGAAATTATATACCGATATAATAACTATTTATTTTGACATTTGTTCTTGGAGTATGTGTATGTGTAAATTATCAGTTTAATATTAACTATTATTGCACTAATACATAAACATAGATATATATTTATCAATTATCTACAAATATTAAATACAATTAGAATTTAAAACATAGAAACTCGTTTGTTTGCCTTTTTAGTATACACACGTGTTAAAACATAAACATATTTTTTAATTTAATTTTTATCTTAAATTAATTTATTTACATAGCATTTAAACGGGCATACCCGTTTGTACGCTTAAACATAACATCTTGCCACTTATCTAAAAAAAATGTTACCAAATTTCTATAATACCAATTCTTCTTTCGAGGCAAACAACATTACAATTTGTATAGCTCCTACAAATAAATAGTATAATGCATGAGAGTTCTCATTTGTGTGGCACTCTTAAAGAATGTCTCCGTCATAAAAATATGTATTCTATAATTTTCTTCTTCTCTTTCACGACAATAAAAGATATAGAAGTTATCTTTCAAATCCTTCTGAAGTTACTAATCACACAATATTTTAAGGGTTTAAAGGTATTGCACTGTCACTGTGATACAATTTTACATATACAACCAATTAAAATATCTATACCATGTAATATCAGTATTTTTAGAATAAAAATATGTTTTATTCTAATTTGGTCCAATATTTAAAAAAGTATAAACAATTTCTATTATATATATATATATATATATATATATATATATATATATATATATATATATATATATATATATATATATATATATATATATATATATATATATATATATATATATATATATATATATATATATATATATATATATATATATATATATATATATATATATATATATATATATATATATATATATATATATATATATATATTGTGTGATAAAACAAATCAATTACTAAACTTTAAAAGATAAGATAGGCACTTTGTCTATTTTGGTTTAAAGATAGTAACTCATTTTCATTGGTATTACCAATTGAAAACTACACTTTTGTTTATTCAACACTATTTTTTTTGTTAACATACAATTATAATAATTGATGCATGCGAAAGAATAAAAGTGGAATGATGACAAGATAGTCAAATTTGAAGCCACGAATCCTCTTAGTTTTTTTTTTCCATTTTCTTTCTCTTACACTCATAACTTCTCTCATACATCACACATTTTGTATTATTTTTCAAAAATATGATCCTTTACATTCATAGAGATTCACTCCACATTAAAAAATCTTCTTATATAAACACTAATCAATTCACTATGCTACACTTTCTTCACCTATTAAAAATTAAATGGAAAAGCAAGAGAACCATCCATTTCAATTTGGGTTGGGATTGTAAATTAGAATAGCAACTGTCAAAAATTAATAATATTTAGAAAAATTAATGATGATTAATGAATTAAGCATCCTACATGGATGATCCAATGACGTTAATATTCTATTCATTTAATTTAATAGGCAAATTTAAATTTAGATTCCTTTGAATTTTAATAAAAACCTCTCCCAGTAAACAATTAATAGGAAAATTTGTTTCTTTCTCTTTATTGTTCTTAAAACATATAATAGGCACACACAAAAACTATGCTATTTGAAATAGTTATCTTTGAAATTCAAAATGACCTCTTTTGATGATGGAATGCTAGTGTAATAAGACCAGACAATATAAGCATGAATTAGTTTCAATCTTGATGTTGCTCTCTAATACAAAAACAACACAGAAGCAAACATTGGAACTTCCATAAGACTTCTAATACAAACAATGACAAAGAAACAAATTATTAACCACCCATAAACCATAAATTATGAAGAATCATGGGATGAAACATTAAATGAACATGTTTTGTTTACTCTATAAATTTGTATTTATGTTTTGCATCACACCTTGAGAGGTTTATGTATATATATATATATATATATATATATATATATATATATATATATATATATATATATATATATATATATATATATATATATATATATATATATATATATATATATATATATATATATATATATATATATATATATATATATATATATATATATATATATATATATATATATATATATATATATATATATATATATATATATATATATGTATATATATATATATATATATATATATATATATATATATATATAAAATAAAATAAAAAACCAACTCTAGTAGTTATGGAGTTACCACAATTCAAAATAACTACCATCATTTAATAAAAACTTCATTTTTTTTATTTGTATTTTAGTTTTTAAAATTAACTAAACTAAATTTTAAATGATAAAATAGAAATAAAAATAGGTCAGTCTAAAATTCCATGTTCCTTTTATATATAGTTATAGATAGATTACTTAATTTTAATTTAATTATAAATTATTTATAAAATAATTAAAGATAATGATATGAAAAATAATAAACCGTTAGCGGTTAATAAACCGTCGTGTAACCGCCGTTGTGAGAAAAAAATTAAAATTTAAAACAAAAATTAAAAAGGGTAAATTTGGAAGAAAAAAAGGCTACACCAAACTAATGTTTTGCCTTTATATATTAGTATAGATAATATTACTTTATTTATTAAAAAAATATATGTTTTCTAAAGATATTGATATTATTTAGACTCTATCTCTATCTCTCTCACATATAAATATTCATATATGTCTCTAAAATAAATATTCATGTATATGTACTTGTAAAAGGAAATATTTCTAAAAAGTTTGCTTTAGACATGAAAATATTAGATTAACATTGACTCTATACATTAAATATACAAAACCTTTAGTGAAGGATGATTTGGTTAAAAAATCATAGTCTTTATCTTTATACTATTTCAATCTTGGAAATTAAAACTTTAATATGATTGTTATAGAAAAAAAAAAGGATTGTTATAAAAAAAAACTATTACTACAATGAATCATTGTCATTATTTTGTAGTTATGATTAGCATATAAATGACTTATTTTTTAATCTTTATTATATGATGATGGTTATTATTTTGTACTAATGATCACCTCACATTTTAAACTTCTTTTTCTATTCTAACATAATTAAACTAATTTTAATCTCATAAATGAAAGGAAATCTCAAATTTAAAATTCAACTTCATGAAAATTGCATCACAATTCTTAAATTCCTAAAGAATCTGAAAATTTCCCTCTCTTCCTCATTATTGTATAAACTATAAAAATATATAATTAAAAAAAATACAAAACAAAAGAATTGAAATACACAATAGTAAAAAAAAATTTTAAAAAATATAATAGATAGAGGGTAAAAAATATGTATTGAAAAATACCTCAACAATATGAACAACCCCTTCGCAACATATAAAGAAAAAAAAAGGATTAAACTACATTAAAAATTCAGAAGAAAAAAAAAAGGAAATAAGAAGGGAATATAAAAGAATAAAAAAAACCAAAATAATAATAATTAATAGAATAAAAAGTACAGTAAAAATAATAGAAGTTTTAAAAACTAATAACAATATATCATAAAGACAACTGATGATAATTAAACTACGAAAATATTATTGTCTACTGAGTAAGAATAAGAAAGTTTCTAATATTTTCTAAGTTTTCGCTCTCTTCTTAAATCATTAATAGATATAAAAGGATACAATGAACCATTTTACCTTTGTCTTTTTTATATAATACAAAACATACTTGCAACTACTACTTGTACTTGTAGGTAAAAATAGTGAGGGTCTTATGTAATAACTACTATTGTTAAGGGTAGCAAGCAAAATCTTACCTTTTTTCTTAATAAATACCATTAAGGATAACACAAACATACTTTCTTTTTTCCTCGTAACCTTTGATATTGGTAAATTGTAGGTCTTATTTTAATAAATAGTTATAGCAATCCCTATAATTAAAAGGAAAACTGTATGAGAAGACATAATACAACTCCTTTCATTTTGTGTATATTGTATACACATAATTTAATGCAATAAATATAATCAATTATCTCTAGATTATATTTTTTTTTTTTACATTTTCTCAGTGGCATTGTGGTTAAATTGGGTATCCATGTAAATTTAATTAAATTTAAATTAAATTTAATTCACCTCATAGACATCAATGTAAATGGTTAGTTCTCATATCATACTTTGGTGCATATAACATCCAAATTGACACAGACCACACCTAATCTATAGATAAACAAACATGACTTACATATGTGGAGAAGGAAAGCACAAATAATTTGAACAATGCAGAATATATAATTTATGCCTTCAGTTGATGTGAAATTGAAAAAATATATATAGCATTCAAACATCCAAAAATAATTTACAGTGGCATTAAGTTACTATTATCATGGGTTTGGAAATGAAAGACATGGAAACAAATGTCGTGCATCTGAAATGGTAGAGTTATGCAGTATAAGTTTCAACAGTTAACAATGTTAGAAGCAGTTACAATTTGTAAGGGAAATTTAAAAAAAAAAAAGAAAAATGCATTCAATTTCATAAAAAGATTTTAATGGTCAATTTTAATACTATTTAATGCATGCTAACATATCAAAATATATTACCATGTTCACCAAAACAAATATTAACTTCACTCATGTCCACAAATTAATCATCAACCTTTTTGATCTTTGCCATGGTTTTATTATGACATTATCTGCTTATCCTACAAAATAAAAAATGCATAAAACTAACCATAACAGAGATTGACACTGAGTAATTGTAAAAACTGAAAGAAAAATGCAGAAGGAGAAAAGGTAGAGATTGACCAAGAAAGAAACTGAGTAATTGTGAAAATGGTGAAAATATATGTATGATTATTAAATTAACACTAAAATGGTGAGAATATATATGATTTCCTAAATTAACACTAAAATGGTGAAAATATATATGATTCCTAAATTAACACTAAAATGATGAAAATATATATGATTCTTAAATTATTAGTCACAGAAAAATGACAATCTCATCAAAACCTATAAAATTAGAGCAATGTATTTTTACTCAGACACTAAAATCAAAAGCTACACATTAGAACAAAACAAAATTAAACTAAATTGAATAAACCAATAAAACATACATGAACATATACAAAAGTGATAATATTAAATGATTTATATATTTTGACCTTATCATGTTTAAGAACATATCTAAAAGAAAATTAAAAAGTGAAAACATGAAAAAATAGATTAGAGGGATGGAGAAAGGAAAGGATAATATGTAGATAAGAAAAAAAGAAAAAAAAACGATAAGAGTCTACTCCATTGTTATTCAGGATTCTCTACCAAGTTTTATAATTACTTTTGTTTTGCTATTGAAATGAAGAGCTGTTGTTTCACACTTAAATGTTTGTGTACGACGGTTTTCGTTTTGGTTGAGCGGTTGAGATTCTTGCTCACACATGGTTGTAATTAAAACAAACTGCATAGATAATTATGGAAATATTACAATTAAATAAGGGTAATTTTGGAACAAAAATAAGCCACACCAAAAACTTGTATCCCCTTTATATATAGTTATAGATTATTATTATTATTATTATTATTATTATTATTATTATTATTATTATTATTATTATTATTATTATTATTATTATTATTATTATTATTATTATTATTATTATTATTATTATTATTATTATTATTTTCTTTGGTGTTTTTATTGTGACTTAAGATGCCTTAAAATAAAATATACTCGATTTTTTTATGATCAAGAAACACATGACGATTAAGGTTAAGAAAAAATAAATAGAACAACAAAGATTTGTTATAACTGCTATTATTACTTTCTTTATAAAATAGATTACAAGTATTCAAGAATAACAAATAACCCTCTCACCCTAATTAGGTTTTGTCACACCACACTTAAGATGAGAGGCTAATGTAACAGCCCAATTTTCAATAATTAATTATTTGTGTTAATTAATTGATTTATTTGGATTATTCTAATTATTTGAATAATTAGATGATTGCTTAAATGGATTGATAGATGTTTGAGAGAGGGAATATATTGGAAAGAAATAAAGAGAAAGATATATATGAGGAAGTGGAAAAGAAAGAAGGAAGAGAAAAGAAAGGGAAAGAAAGAGGAAGAAGAGAAAAGGAGGAGAAAAAGAGGAAACTTGGAGAATCATCAAGAACATCCTCTAGCTTCCGATTAATCAAGGTAAGGGTGTGAAATCTTACTATCTTAATCAATGTGTATGATTATGTATGTGTGTGTTTGGATTTGTTGGGTGTTTCCTACATTTTCCATTTTAGGTCAAAATGAGTTTAATCGGTAGAAACCGAGTTTGAACGGGTAGAATCTGAAATTGACGGTGTAGTTTAGTCGGGTGATGATGGGCTGAGACTACTGAGGTCGTTGGGATTGAATCGGTTGATTTCGGGGTGATTGGATGATTTTTGAACAGTTAGGAATTTATGAGTTCGCAGGTTTTTCAGGCGAGTGGCAGCGAAGCTTCGCCATGCGAAGCGTAGCGAGTGGTCAGCGAACCAAGTCAGTAGCCAAATTCAGTCTTCGTTGGCAAGTTCGCCGGGAGAAGGCTAGTGGCGAGGGTTCTCCAAGCGAATGAATCCAGTTAGTGGTAGCGAATACTTCCAGTAGCTTCTGACTAGCTTCGCCAACAAGTTCGCCAGGCGAATGAGGCAGCGAGCATTCGCTAAAATGCTTCGCCAGGCGAAGGTCAGCGAATGTGACAACATTTGTTTTATTTTGGTTGGATCCATCCAATGTTGATGAATTTGATATAATTATGTAGCGTATAGCTTGTGCGCTGTTATATGATATGCTGTGGGTAGCCGTATGGCGTGAATCCTAGATTATGAATCGATTATGAATATGTGGTCTTTTGGCATATGTGATACATTGTTTAAATTAATTAAAATGCATGATGAATGTGATTGAGTTTGTTTCCGTTTGGCACGATATTTGTAAGTGCATATTGCTTGTATGTGATGGTAGGTGAAGAATGCATGAGATTATATATGGCGAGTGCATGTGCATTATTTGGTAATGTAAGAAGGATGTTGGAAATATGTATATGTGTTGAGTCGTACTCACTGGGGTAGAATGGCAAGATGTCGTTCCTAGTGGAGTAATCACTGGGGTAGAATAGCAGGATGTTATTCCTAGTGAGGTATAATGTCGTGGTTGTATACACCGGGGTAGAATGACTAAAATGTCGTTCCTGGTGGAATAATTACTGGAATAGAATAACTGAGATGTTGTTCCTGGTAGGGTATAAGTGATGTACCCATACTCCCAAAAAGGGATTGGTGTCAATTGATGAGTTTTATATGAGCCATATGACATAAATATCATTGTTGTATGAAGGATGTTGATGTGTATGAATTGTGAGTTATAAATGTGAATCTAGAATGAAGCGATATGAGATGAATGATGAGCATATGTATATATATGCATTGTGATATATATATATATATATATATATATATATATATATATATATATATATATATATATATATATATATATATATATATATATATATATATATATATATATATATATATATATATATATATATATATATATATATATATATATATATATATATATATATATATATATATATATATATATATATATATATATATATATATATATATATATATATATATATATATATATATATATATATATATATATATATATATATATATATATATATATATATATATATATATATATATATATATATATATATATATATATATATATATATATATATATATATATATATATATATATATATTGCGAATGCATATTGAATATACGTGCTGGTATGTGATATATGATGATTGTAAATGTGAACCATGTTTGAATAGTGTGAATGAAATGATGAATATATGTATATATGCGATATGTATATATTGTGGGTGCATAATGAATATATCGATGAATGTGACGAATGCATGCGTATGTTTGTAAACATGTGTGCATTTCAAGAGTGTCATGAGTCATGTTGCATGTGAAGCATCATGGTATGCATTCTTGTGTTGATTGATTCCTCAGTGAATCTGCAAAACCTCGTGTGCCCTTGTGGGGTGTGAGCGATGGTTATATATTGATTCTTCGATGAATCTGCAGAATCTCGTGTGCCCTTGTGGGGTGTGAGCGATGGTTATATATTGATTCCTCGGTGAATCTACAGAACCTCGTATGCCCTTGTGGGGTGTGAGCGATGGTTATTTATTGATCCCTCGGTGGATTGCAGAACCTCGTATGTTGCGATGGTTATATTTGATTCAGCGTAGAATCTGCAGAACCTCGTGTGCCCTTGTGGGGTGTGAGCGATGGTTATTTTTGGTTCTTCAATTGAACCTGCTGAAATGAGTCGATACCGCATTTGCATCTGCATAGAGAGTCGTGTGTCGATCTCTATGAGTTGCATGTTGTCATCTTTATATGATGTATGGTGAAATAAACATGAATGTAGATGTTTATGTGAATTAGTGATGAAATAAACATGTTGTGTATGTTTATTGAGTTAATGTGAATGTTTATGTGAATTGGTGATGAAATGAACATATTTTGTATGTTACATGGATTGATTGGGATTATGGATGTACGCATGATAAATATGCTTGATGGTTATCCATATTTGTTTATATGCAAATAGCGATGTATATGAGTGAATTGTGAATGTATGCATGATGAGATGCTTGGTTATATATATATATATATATATATATATATATATATATATATATATATATATATATATATATATATATATATATATATATATATATATATATATATATATATATATATATATATATATATATATATATATATATATATATATATATATATATATATATATATATATATATATATATATATATATATATATATATATATATATATATATATATAAGTATACATTGTAATGTATGTTAGTGAGCGGTGATGTATTGTGGTAAGAAGTATAATATGGATATTCTATGTCATAGAAATATATTATATGCTTCGTTATTGTGTTAATATGCATTGTGGTGACAAAAGGTGGAATATATATATATTCTGTACTTGTGCATTTATATATGATTATGTGCATTGATTATCATGGTAATGTTTCTCACCCTTCTGCTGGAATGATGTCCTTTATGACATCGTGCAGGTATCTTGGAGTTGTACTGTTAGTAGTTGCGAGGTCTCTGCTGGTGCAGTCGTTTAATATTTTAATTATGTTGGGTCGAGTCATGCTCTGGTTATGTAACACTGGGATCGTTGGGTTTATGCCTTAGAGATATATTATGTATTCTAAGTTGTGTTTTAAATGTATTTGAAATATGTGATAATGGCCTCTGTGCCTAAGTGTTGATGATTATGTGACGAACATGAATATTCTGTGAAGGGATTTATGTAAATAAATGGAATCCGCTGCTACATGCAAGATGAAAATTTAATAGCATGACTATTTATTTCAATGTTACATGAGTATGACAGGTGAATGTTGAGATTTGTTAATTGTGTGACGCCCTTTTGTGAAAGCATGTTAACTTACTCTGATTAATTATGTTTTTTTTTATGTGGGGTTAGAAGAGTGTTACAACTAACATGCTATTTGTAATAAAACCTAACATACTAAACTAATGAGCTTTTTAATAATTACCCATTACAAGCTAACTTAGGGTACAAGCTAACTTAAACAATTGGATCCTTAACACAAAGCCCAATTCGACAACTACATACTAGAACACATTTCGACTACAACATGTACGTCTTCGACAATAGTATGCGAGCAAACTTCGACGACATGCTAACTAGAGTTCGATCCAATATCTCACAAATCTCCACCTTAGATCTAACTCTACCATCAAGAAACAAACTAGTTTTCTTCATGCAACTTTATCAACTTCATACAATGGAAAAACTTACAACTAGGCAACATCTTGGTGATCATATCAGCAACATTATGACATATCAAAACCTTTAGCAGTTAGACTTCTCTACGCTCGATTACCCCTCTGACGAAATGCAGCCTCACATCAATGTGCTTGGTTCACTCATGATAGGATGAATTCTTCGACAAGTGTATTGCACTTTGACTATCACATTTAACAGTGACAACTCGGTCTTGAAGTTTCAGCTCCTTTGCAAAACCTTCAACCCACAATGCTTCCTTCACAGCTTCAGTTAGGGCGATATATTCCACTTCAGTGGTTGATAAGGCAACAACCTTCTAAAGTGTTTCTTTCCAACTGATTGTTGTGCCAAGCATAGTGAACACATATTCAGAAATAGATTTTCTAGAAACCATACAACCTACATAATCTGAGTCGACATATCCTTCGATTGCTGCTTTACTATCTTCACCTAAGGCTCCACCATAAATTAGGACTCTGTTGAGAGACTTATTTATGTACCTTAAAATCCACTTCAATGCTTGCCAGTGAGCCTTTCCAGGATTTTCCATTTACCTGCTTACAAGATTTGCTACATATGCTAGTCGGGTCTAGTACAAACCATAACATACATAAAAATCTCAATATATTAGCATATGGAATGTTATTCATATAAGCTCTTTTGACATCAGTATTGGGACACTGATATATACTCATCTTGAATTGAGGATTTGTCGGAGTAACAACATGCTTTGAATTTGACATACCAAAATTTTCAAGAATCTTTCGTTGGTATGCCTCTTGAGATAAGCATAATTTCGACTGCTTTCTATCTCTTCGAATGTCAATCCCAAGAATCCTAGAAGCAGTTCCCAGATCCTTCATGTAGAACTCCTTATTGAGTTCAGCCTTCACTCTTATTACATCTTCGACATTGTTTCTTGCTATTAAAATATCATCCACATAAAGAAACAAAATAACAAATGAATTACCAGGTCAAAATCTGAAGTAAACACAGTGGTTGAACTGACTTCTAGTGAAACTTATGCATGTCATGAACTTGTCGAATCTCCTATTCCACTGTCGAGGAGATTGTTTAAGTCCATATAAGGATCTCTTCAGCTTGCACACATAATCTTCCTTCCCCTTTTCGACATACCTTCAGGTTTCCTCATCAAGATTGTTTCATCTAGATCACCATACAAGAAGGTAGTCTTCACATCCATCTGTTCCAGTTCAAGGTCGAACTATGCCATAGTGGAAAGAAACATTCGAATGGATCTGTGCTTCACAACAGGAGGGAACATATCATTGAAGTCGACATCTTCTTTCTTAGTGAAACCCCTAGTGACCAATCTTACCTTGTATCTTTTTGACGCCACTCTTTTGATTCCTTCCTTAACTTTCATAATCCATTTACAGCTGACTAACCTGGCCCTATAAGGTTTCTTGATCACTTCCTAGGTGTTATTATCATAAAGATATTTCATCTCATCATCCATGACCTTCAGCCATTCATTCTTCTTTTGACTCCTCATAACTTCCTTATAATCTCTAGGTTCTTCTTCGAGAACCTCACTTGCAAAGATTAAGGCATAAGCTATATGAGCTACATACCTAAGTCTCTGAGGTGGCTTGATGACTCTCCTCAACCTGTCTCTTGCTAACAGGTAGTCATTATCAGTCTCCTCATCTTTGACAACAACTTCTACTTCTTCTTCGACTTCATCTGGGGTATGCAATTCAACATCAACGTGCTCCACCTCAACAGGAATCCCTCTCTAATCCACATCTTCGTCAACATCATCAGTTTTCTTGAAAGCCATCTCTGCTTCATTGAAAACTACATCTCGACTGGTGATACACCTCCTGTGAACTGGCTCTAGGAATCATAGCCTATAAGCTTTGACTCCTTCAGGGTATCCCATAAACATGCATTTCAGAGCCCTAGGTTTAATCTTGTCTTACTTAATGTGAGTATATGCCACACAACCAAATACTCTCAGTTTGTCGAGACTAGGTGGATGTCCCGACCAAACTTCTTCAGGTGTCTTCATATCTAACACAGTCGAAGGATATCTATTTATCAGATATATTGGTGTCGAAACAACCTCAACCCAAAACACCTTCTTTAACCCAACACTAGTCAACATGCATCTAACTCTTTCCAAAATAGTTCATTTAAACCTTTCTGCCAAACCATTTTGTTGTGGAGTTCCTGCAGTAGTTTTGTGCCTTGCAATACCTGAGGCAACATAAAAACTGTCGAACGCCTCATTGCAAAATTAAAGGTCATTGTAGGTTCTCATCCTCTTGACCTTTTTGCCAGTCTAATTTTTGACCAGAGTCTTCCAACCTTTGAAAGTCTCAAAAGTTTCATCGTTAGTCTTCTGGATGAATATCCATAACTTCCTAGAATAATCATCAACTATGGATAGAAAATACCTTGCTCTTGAATGTGATGGACACCTTGCAGGCCCCCAAAGATTTGCATGGATGTAATCAAAGGATCCATGGGTTCTTTGTTTGCCTTTGTTGAACTTCACTCTGCAAGATTTTCCAAGTACACTGGGTTCACAAAATTTCAGCTTTTCGACTTTTCTCTTCCAAGCAGATTTTGTTTCCCTAATTCGACCAGACCTCTTTCACTGACATGGCCCAATCTCATGTGCCAAATTTCTTTTTTTGACAACGGTTTTGCGGATGCAACATTTTTCAAACCACTTACAATTTCATCCTCAAGGGTATACAAACCTTGTTTCTTCATGCCTCGCAAGACTTCCTTTGACCCCTTCATGAGTCTTACGATACTTTTCTCTCCTTGAAAAACATATCCCTTCTTGTCAAATTCACTAAGAGAAATCAAATTTCTCTTCAAATCAGGTACATACCTGACTTCAGTCAATAACCTTATTGACTCATCATAGAGCTTGAACCTCACAGATCTAATACCTGCAATTTTGCAAGATTTTTTGTTTCCCAGTAGCACTAATCCACCATCTTGATCACATAGATCCTCGAACAATTCTCTGTTTGGAGTCATGTGCCAAGTGCAACCTAAATCCATAATCCACTCCTTTATTGAGTTGCCGCTTGAAACCACAAGAGCATCAGATGATTCGAAGTCATCTTGAATAATAATTGCATTGCCATTATCTTTACCTCCATGATCTTTCAGGCGTTCAGGGCACACTTTTCTTGTATGAACCTCCTTCTTATAGTGATAACATCGAATACCAGATTCCTTGCCATTATAAGACATCAACTGACTTTTACCTTTCTTCTTGTCGAACTTACCATCCTTTTGCAAGAATTTTCCCCTAATGGCCAAACCTTCACCAACCGTCGAAGGTTTATGCTCCTTTATTTTGTTCAAGTCCTTAGAATACAAGGCTGATTAAACTTCTTCAAAGCTCAGGGACTCCCTTCCATACATGAGAGTTTCTTTAAAGTGAGCATGTGTTATAGGAAAAACACACAACAACAATAGTGCTTGATCTTCGTCATCAATCTTCACAACAATATTTTCAAGATCAAGGATCTGCATGTTGAACATATCCAACTGCTTAGCCAACACTTTGTCTTCACTCATCTTGAATGAATACAAAGTTTGCTTCAGGTAGAGTCGATTCACCAAAGATTTGGTCATGTACAAGCTTTCAAGCTTCAACCATAACTCTGATGTCGTCATCTCCTTTGATACTTGTCGAAGAACCTTATCACCAAGGCTCAACAATATTGCATTGTAGGATTTCTCTATCATGGCCGTTTTTTCTTTTTTCATTAGTGCAACGTCAATGGCTACCTCTCCCTTCAAGGCTTCCAAACAACCCTGGTGAACTAGTAGGGCTTTCATCTTCAAGCGCCACAAACCAAAGTCGTTCACTCCGGTGAACTTTTCAATCTCATACTTTGTTGAAGTCATCTTCTCCATGCTCACTGCACCAATTTTTTGTGAATTAGGATGTCTTAAAACAAAATATACTCGGTTCTTTATGATCAAGAAACACACAAGGGTTAGGGTTAAGGAAAAACAAGGAGAACAACAAGGATTGATTATAACTGATATTCTTTAGTTTCTCTATAAAACATATTACAAGTATTCAAGAATAACAAATAACCCTCTCACCCTAATTAGGTTATGTCACACCACACTTAAGATATGAGACTAGTATACTATTTAATAAAACCTAACATACTAAACTAATGGGCTTTTTAACAATTACCCATTACAAGCTAACCTAAACAATTGGATCCTTAACACAAGGCTCAATTCGAAAACAACATACTATAACATATTTCGACTACACCATGTACGTCTTCGACAACAACATGCGAGCAAACTTCGATGGTATGATAACTAGAGTTTGATCCAATATCTCACAGTCTTCTTATTATTTATGTCTTGGTCTCTAGCAGCTCTAGTTTTTCTACAATGATTGATCAATTGTCAAACAGTCATGCACTTGTTAGACAAGATAAGGATATTTCCATATTCATCCTTAACAAAGAAAGAATACATCTCTCGCTTGTCTAACTTTTTTCATAAAATAACTTGTCGTACAAGTCATCCACCTTCAAAGGTTTTGCACCCTTTGACTTGATAACTTGACCATGCATATTTTTTCATGCGTCAAAAATCAGAGATGTATTTTTCGTTTAGAATGATGATAGCAAGATCATCTCCTTTAACACAAGATTTTAAAAGTTGACTAATAGGAGAGATGTTAGAAACAACAGTTTGTGAATTTTAGGTTTCAAGGAAAAAGGTTGACAAAGGAGAAACCAGGAAAAATATCGATAACACATGAAAGTTATGGGTGTCATTAGGCAAGGCCAACATGAAAGTTATGGATGTATTATAATATATATATAATACATTTAAAAAAAGTTATATACGTTTATAAGTTGCTATATATAATTTTATCTGTTTTGCAAATATTGAATAATTTTCTCTAGTTTTAATGATATTATAAAAGTAATATATGTAACTAAACTTAAAATATTATAAACAATGATAGTGATGAGTATCTAGCAATACATCATTGCAATTCAAGTTATAAAAATATCATGTGAACTAGCAAAACGTTTTTGTGATAATGTTTGTGTGTGCAATTTCTCTTTTGCCCTCATGTCTATATTAAACACAAGACATAAATTATGTCATCATTGTCCATTTCAATATTGGAACCTTAGACAATAATAAGTACCAAGATTATGTAAATTTTATAGACATTTATTAACTTATTTTATGTGTAATCAATAAATAATCTTCTATTTATCAATGAAAAGTGATAAAACATTAGTTTAGACTTTTTACTTGAAAATTAATTACAAACAGATAAAAAAAAGACTGAAAAACAATCAAGCAACACATAAAGACCTTGCTAAGACACCTTCCTACAAGTAAGGCTCCCTAAGTCAAATGCACAGGCGCCAAAAGACTTCCACTATGCCAAAAATGATTTTTGGCAGCGCAGAAAAGACAACGCTTTTTGTAAAAGCGCTGCTAAAGAGTAAGAAAAAAAAAGAAAAAAAAGAGTTGACGTTAGACAACGCTTTTAGAAAAGCGCTGCTAAAGGTGGCAGTTTTGTATTACAAAAGAAAGCGCGTTTTAAAAAGCGCTTCTAAATGGGGGACCTATGAAAGCGCTTTGAAAAAGCGCTGCTAATGGGTGACCTTCGAAAGCGCTTTGGGAAAGCGCTACTAAAGGTGGCAGTTTTGTATTACAAAAGAAAACGTTTTTTGTAAAGCGTTGCTAAATGGGGTATAAAAGAAATCACTTTTTTAAAAGCGCTGCTATAGGTCCTGCCTAAGGCAGACCTTAGAGAGCGATTTTATAAAGCGCTGCTATATGTTTAAGTATCATAAATTTAATAAAACTCAGCAATTTTCAGAAACAGAAGCATTTGTGTTTAAACTCTTTCTTTCCCACTCGCGATAAACCCTACTCCCTCCGTTGACCATTTCCATCCGTTGCACCGCCGTACTGCCTCCGTCCGTCCGACCAGTCCGCTGTCTTCGTCTTTTTCGCCGAATGTCATAGTCCCTCCTTCCGCCGCCACCTCCTCTGTCCGGCCATTCCACCATTTTCAAGGTATTGATGCTTTTTTTAAAATGTTACTTTTACAATTCATAGTGTGGCTTGAGAACTTATTTTAGTGAAGTTAATATTGAATTTTTTTTGTTCTTGATGTAAATGTATATATCAATATTGAAGTTAATATTGAAGTTTTTTTGTTCTTGATGTAAATGTATATGTTAATGTTGTTGCTATTGTTATTGATGTTGATGATGTTGTAACGAGAATGTTGTTGTTGATGTTGTTAGTGTTGATGTTGTTGATGTTGTTGATGTTGTTGTTGCTGTTGTTGGTGAAATAATTTTATAAGTCAATTTTGTATATATGTTAATGTTTTTGTTGTTGATGGAAACTTGAATTCAGTAACGATAATGTTGTTGTTGTTGTTCTTGATGTTGATGATGTTGTAACAAGAATGTTGTTGTTGATATTGTTAGTGTTGATGTTGTTGATGTTGTTGATGTTATTGTTGTTGGTGAAATAATTTTGTAAGTCAATTTTGTATATATGTTAATGTTTTTGTTGTTGATGGAAACTTGAATTAAGTAACGATAATGTTGTTGTTGTTGTTGTTATTCTTGATGTTGTAACGAGAATGTTGTTGTTGATGTTGTTAGTGTTGATGTTGTTGTTGGTGGTGAAATAATTTTGTAAGTCAATTTTGTATATATGTTAATTTTTTTGTTGTTGATGGAAACTTGAATTAAGTAACAATAATGTTGTTGTTAGTGTTGATGTTAATGATGTTGATGTTGTTGATGAAAGTAAATGAATTAATTTTGTATATATGTTAATGTTTTTGTTGTTAATGGAAACTTGAATTAAGTAACGATAATGTTGTTGTTGATGTTGTTAGTGTTGATGTTAATGATGTTGATGAAAGTAAATGAATTAATTTTGTCTGTTAATTTTGTATATACGTTAATGTTGTTGTTGATGAATACTTGAATTAATTGTTGAATGTTGTTGATGTTTGAATATATATTGTTGATGTTTGAATATTCGCGAATTACTTGTTGAATATTGTGATTTTGTTGAGTAATATCTAGAACTTAAGTGATAAAGTGGTTATATTAGATATAACTACTAACTTAGTGAATTTGTTATAGGGGTTACCTGTGAAGAGCAAGATTGTGATCGTTTCCAAGAATCCTACTGTGTAGTTCTAGAAGTTGGTGATTTCTTTACAGGTGCTACATGTATTCGCTGTTTTAGTTTAGCTTTCTTAGTTTAGTTTAGCCTACTTAATTAGTATGGATAAAAAATGGATGTCTTATAATCGATTGTCAAAAGAGTACGAGAATGGAGTATCAAAATTTGTTAAGTTTGTTGTTGAACACGCCAAAGACCCCAGTAGGATCACATGTCCTTGCTTAGATTGCTGTTATGGGTGTGTCAGATTGACGCAGTTCAGTTGGAATCTCATTTAAAGAGACATGGGATTGATCGAAGTTATACATGTTGGACATTACATGGTGAGATAAGTAACGAGAATGTTGACCTAGGGGATAATACGACATATGCTTCAAATGAAAATGGCAGGGATACATATGATTGAGATCGAGTCGAAGAGATTGCAGAAGCACTTGAAGAAGATCTTCAGGATTGTCCCAAGATGTTTGAGAGGTTGGTAAGTGATGCAGAGAAACCGTTGTATAAAGGTTGCACTAATTTCACAAGATTCTCTGTGGTATTAAAGTTGTACAACTTAAAGGCGGGTAATGGATGGTCGGATAAAAGTTTCACGGAGTTATTAGCCCTTATGAAAGAGATGCTTCCGGAGGATAATGTTCATTCCAAACGAACCTATGAAGCTAAAAAAATGTTATGCTCTATTGGCATGAGCTATGATAAGATAAATGCTTGTCCAAATGATTTCATTTTGTTTCAAAATGAATATGCATCTTAAACGAGTGTCCTAAATGCAGTGTATCTCGGTATAAGAAAAAGTTGTCACCAGCAAAAGTCTTATGGTATTTTCCTATAATTCCGAGATTTAGACGCATGTTTCGTAGTGAAATAGATGTAAAACACTTTACTTGGCATGCAGATGATAGAATTATAGATGAGAAGTATCGACATCTGGCAGATTCACCACAGTGGATGAAAATTGATAATGAGTATCCTGATTTTGGAGAAGAAGCTAGAAACCTTCGTTTGGCATTATCAACTGATGGAATGAATCCGCATGGTCTATAAAGTATCTCATATTCCACATGGCCTGTAATTATTATGATTTATAACCTACCTCCATGGCTATGTATGAAGCGTAAGTGCATGATGTTATTTATGTTAATTTCTGGCCCTAAACAACCAGGGAATGACATAGACGTATACTTGACACCTTTAATCAAAGACTTAAAGAGTTTGTGGGAGAACGGTGGAGTTGTTTATGATGGATATAGGAAAGAAAGTTTCAATTTGAGGGCGATGTTGTTTGGCACAATTAATGATTTTCTAGCATACAAAAATCTATCGGGGTATATCATTAAAGGTCAATGTGCCTGTCCTATCTGTGAAGAAAACACAGATTAGACGCGATTGGAATTTGGTCAGAAGAATATCTTTCTTGGTCATCGTAGATTCTTAAATTCTAATTATCACTACTGTGGGTGGAGAAAAGCATTCAATGGAAATTCAGAAAAAGGTAGAGCTCCACCTACATTGACCGGTGAACAAATTTTTGAAAAGGTGCAAGATGTGAGTACTAAGTTTGGCAAGCCTTTTGCTCATACGCTTGCCACGCGTGGGTGGAAGAAGAGGTCATTTTTATAGTTGCTGTATTGGAAGTCGTTGTATGTAAGACATTTTCTTGATGTTATGCATATTGAAAAAAATGTATTTGAAAGTGTTATTGGTACGTTACTCAATATACAAGGAAAGTCTAAGGATGACCTTAAAGCAAGAAAGAAGTTGGTAGCGATGGGAATAAGAAATGAATTAGGACCCTTGAAAAAAGGAAATCGAACATATCTACCACCTGCTGCTTATACTTTATCTAGAAAGGAGAAAAACATATTGTGTAAGTTTCTAAGTGAAGTTAAAGTTCCAGAAGGATACTCTTCAGATATTAGAAGACTTGTTTTTATGAAAGACCTCAAGTTCAAGAGTTTAAAGACACATGATTTCCATGTTATAATGTAACACTTTCTACCAATAGGTATACATTCTATTTTTACAAAAAAAGTGAGAAGCACAATAACTAAATTGTGATTTTTCTTCAGGTCAATTTGTAGTAAGTTGATCGATCCTGTGATATTACCAACATTGCAAAAATAAATAGTTATTACTTTGTGTGAGCTTGAAATGTATTTTCCTCCACCATTTTTTGACATAATGGTACATCTAGTTGTTCATCTTGTGAAAGAGACACAATTGTGTGGACCAACTTATATGAGATGGATGTACCCTGTTGAACGTTATATGAAAATATTGAAAGGGTATGTGAAAAACCAAAGTCGACTAGAGGGTTGTATTCTTGAACGATACATTGTTAAAGAAGCGATTGAGTTTTGTACTTAATATTTGTCCAATGTTCAATCCATTGGCCTCCAAAAATCTCATGTTGTTGAAAAAATAGTAGAAAAACAGTTAATTGAAAATAAAGTTGTGACAATTTCAAGGGATGAATGGGAGCAAGTGCATTTGTATGTTCTGCACAATGACATTGAGGTTAAGCCGTATGTTGAAATTTACAAGGACGTTCTCCGAGGTTTAAATCTGAAAAGAAATGAAAATTGGATAGTACGTGAGCACAATTGAAGTTTTATAACATGGTTCAAGGATCATATATTTTCAAAGTTTTATTCTGATCCCGCTTCAATAACAGAAAGGTTGAGATGTTTAGCATATGATCCAAGTTTGCATGTGTTTTCTTATAGCGCATATGCAATTAATGGATACACATTTTATACCAAAGAACAAGATGATAAAAGTACAATGCAAAATAGTGGTGTCACCGTGCTTGCTGAAGCAATGCACATTTCAAGTGTGAAGGACTTAAACCCCAAATATGCAAATATGTCGTATTTTGGGGTTATCAAGCGTATTTGGGTGTTTGATTATGAGAAGTTTCAGATTCCTATCTTTGGATGCAAGTGGGTTGAAAATAATAGTGGCATACGAATGGATAAGTCAGGATTTTTGCAAGTGGATCTTAATAAGGAGGGGTACAAAGATCAACCTTTTATTCTAGCCACGCAAGCTAAACAAGTGTTCTATGTCACTGATCCGACAAGTACAAAATGGTCTATAGTTCTTTTTTCCAACAAAGTAATTGATGATAACATTGGAGATCACGGTGATGTTGATGTTGAGAAGAAATCTTATATTATAGATGATCAAGATGAGAATATTAGAGCGGACGAATCATATATTAGAAATGATCATAACGAGGGAATTTGGATTAATCCATCCATCCGTGTTGTTAAGAGACAAGTAAACCACGTTCCAACAAAGAAAAGAAAGAGATGTTAGTGACAAAGGTACTTATAAAATTACATATTATATCATTCAATGAAATTACATATTATATCATTCAATAAAATTACATATTATGTCAGTCAATAAAATTACATATTATGTCATTCAATAAAATTATATATATATGTTTTTCTTATTTATATATTTCTTGTTTATATGTTTTTCTTTTCATATATATTTTTCATTTATTTTATAATTTGGTTTTTCTGAATTACAAGTATTACGGCTACCAACGAGGAAAAATCACATGATACTTCTAAACATGATGGAAACGAACTAGCACAAGACGTGGAAGGAGATATTACAAGAGGAATAACAATTATGAAAAAAAATCATTCGTGCGAGAGATAAAGGTATAAAGTATGATGTGCATTGGAATGAAACTGATCAATTAATTGAGCCTAACGGTGCGATGCTGACATGTTACATTGGAGCACTTGTTCGTTCGCAAATTCCAATCACTTGCGATAATTAGAGAACTCCTTCGTTAAAACCGGCTAAAGAAAAAATATGGAGTGAGATACAGGTATGATATCTAATATTTTTTAATTATGTTGACGGTTATGTCTTTAAATTACTTATACTAACATACACTACGCCAGAATTGACTTTTAGCAGCGCATACAAAGACAACGCTTTATAAAAAAGCGCTGCTAAAGAGTCATTAAAAAAAAAGAAAAAAATAGCATACCTTAGACAACGCTTTTTGAAAAGCGCTGCTAAAGGGGGGCCCTAAGAAAGCGCTTTTGTAAAGCGCTGCAAAAGAGAGGCCATAATTGACTTTTAACAGTGCATACAAAGACAACGCTTTATAAAAAAGCGCTGCTAAAGAGTCATTAAAAAAAAAGAAAAAAAATAGCATACCTTAGACAGCGCTTTTTGAAAAGCGCTGCTAAAGGGGGACCCTAACAAACCGCTTTTGTAAAGCGCTGCTAAAGAGAGGCCATAAGAAAGTGCTTTTTTAAAGCGCTGCAATAGATATAATTAAAATAAATTTAAAATTACCCACCAAACAAAAAATATTTCACAATTTTATAACAAATTTATCAAATCATTAAACTAACTACCATCAATCCCTCACCATATCTTCAAACTTCCATCAAACCCTCACCATATCTTCAATCCTCACCATCCTTTCAACTTCCATGAACAAACCCCCAACAACCTTCAACAAGCTCTTCCTCTCCGAAAAACCCTTTTCCACGAAACCCACCAAACACCAACCAAAATCCATCTGAATCCCCGCTGTAAACCCACTCCAAGCCACCGCGAATCAAAACCCCCAAATCAATCTAACAGAACAGAAAAGAAAGTCGAAAACAAGCGATTGAAGTAGAGAAGCAAAAACGGATTCACTCTGTTTTATTTCCCAAGCGTTATAACTCAAAGACGAAGCTCATGTCGCACACTCTCGCACGTGCCACCGCCCTTGGCCTCACTCACCCTGCCATCATCGAAACCCCTAAGGTCAATTTCCACTCCCTCGTTAATCTGTTCATTTAATGTTTTCAATTTTTATTTCTATTGCTGTTTTGAAGTTGATTATTGTGTCTGATTGAATTTGGAATGATTTCATATGAGTGTGTTTTTTTGTGTGTGATACTGAGAATGCCTTTTTTGTGTTTGTGAAAATGCCTGAAAGATCTCTTTTTCTGCCACAGATGTTGATGTGACGGAATGGAAAGAAGATATACTGGCAGTGGGTGTTACTGAGAAAGATCTAACAAGGGATTCAAAATCAAGATTTGAGAATCTGATCTTGAGCAAGATTGACTCTAAGTTGAATGGGTTGTTAGCTGAGGCCTCTTCTGAAGAGGATTTCTCTGGTAAAGTTGGTCAATCGACTGTTCTTAGAATTAAAGGACTTGGATCAAAGAGTGTCCGGTATGTGCTTATCTATCCATTAATTACATGGATCGGTTCCTTTCCGCGTATGAATTACCGTTAAGTTAATGAATAAATAGAATCAGGTTTTTGTGTCCTGCATTGGTTTTGATCTAATGTTATGTTTGTAATCCTGCAGAAGGGGCGAGTTTGGACAATGCAATTGTTGGCTATAGCTTGTTTATCTTTGGCAGTCAAATTAGATAAAAATTATGTTCCTATGATTCTTGATTTGCAGGTAGGAACTAGAAACTATATTGCATCAATCTATTCATGTTCTATCAAGTCATTGCAAATTTGTACTGGTTTTGTTATAAGAAAAAGAATTTCTCCTCAGTCTTGATTCATTTACGATAACTTCTAGTTTTGGAAATCACTTCTTGCGTGATACTATCATAGAATGGTGTTTTATAGCTCGATCTCCATTGTACGATTTTTTATTTAGCTCATAGCCTTTGAAATAGAATCATGTTGTGATGTTCGGTTTCGAATCCGTAATGGATTCATAGCCACTGCTGCTGCTCGGATCCTCGTTATTGTTGATTGGTTCTATGCGGTAACTTGAAAGATGATATTGATAAAATCGCATATATGCGGTGACAGTTCGTTTCTCTTTGGTTGTGTTTCTATCTATATGTATGTTTCAGTTATCGATTGCGCCTTAATTTCATATGTCGGTAATGAGTTCAAAATGTTAGAGGGATACATTTGGTATTCGGGTTTCAATTGGATCAGATTTCATATCTCCTGTATTGTGAGCTTCAATTACGCGTTCGTTTCGATTACAAACTTTGTGGACTCGTAATTGCTGAGTGTTGGTCCTGCTAGATTTTTTTTCAAATTGCTGCTGCTGTTTACTTTCGCTTTTGATTTCATAGCAAACATGGTACCATCAATATAATTATGTTGTTTTCACTAAGAGTACATGCTCATTCTTCTTATGTTTTATTTGAAAAGTACACATATTGCAATAAGAGAGAGATCCATGGTTATCTTTTAAACATTCTATTAGCAGGCCAGTTTGGGGTTATGAATAATTCCATGAGATTGATGAATGCATATATCCTGCCAGCACCAGTGGCTACATATGTTGTAGGGGAAACCCGAGCAATGGATGCTAGCAAATCAATTTCGACTCTGACTCCATACATAGAAAAGGTAAAGATTGTGGTCCATTCCAAATTCAGAACAACATAATTTATATAGAATAGAAATGATGCATTTTCAGCCCAAACGTTCTTTAGTGTCAATCGACGATAAGTTAGTTCGAGTTAACAAATAACTGCTTTGCGATTTTAGTCATGATTTGATGATTAATTGATAATATTTGATGAGTAATTTTTTCTCTTTTAATTCATAATAAAATTCTTTTCGGTAAATATTAATGATAATTGATAATTGTTTTCTAATTTTTGTAAATATTAATGATTTGAAACCAGTGATGCTTATGGTTTTGGTTCAACTTGCTTATGCTGCAGTTAATGTGCTCTACAAGCTTGCCATCAATGATGGAATGACTGTTAAAGTTGCTACTGCTTATCGTTTAGCTTTTGGTTCAGCTTTTACTGTTCCTCTTGCTCTCATTTCTGAAAGGTTTGATTATTATACTTTCAACTTTTTTTTAAGTCTTTTTTTTTAATTCCATTTCTAACCTCATCTTTTGTTTTCTTATTGAAGAAATAAGAGGCCAAAGCTGAGTTGGAGAGTACTTTTCATGGCTTTTCTTTGCAGCTTGTTTGGGTATGTTACCATACATCACAAAACTATTTAAATTCATTTATTTGAATTTATTAACATTTAAGCACTTATAAACTAGTAAAATAAATATTTATACTATAAACTATAATAAAAATGTTAGTTTTGTGAGTTTTAATATAAGTAAAGAAACTAATGTATCATTTGTGCATTTGAACCAGATACATACATGTACTTTTTATTTATAATTAATCTCGTTAAATCAATTCAATTGGTAGTTCGTGTCGGTTTGAATTAAATTATGATTAATTAATCAAAGTTTGTTTATGTGATTAATTTTGCAGGGGAAGCTTATTTCAAAATCTATTCTATGAGGCTTTGGCTTTAACATCAGCAACATTTGCATCGGCTATCTACAATCTCATTCCTGCCATCACCTTTATCATGGCAATTTCCTGCGGGTAATAATATTAATTAATCATCATTATTTTCATGCAATTATTACTAACTAATCACTTTGGTATAATATGAATTTAAATCACTTTTTATTTATGATTAATGTTGTAAGCATGTAATTATAGGCAAATCATTCATATATTTAATAGTTTTAATTTGATTTTTGTTACCTATTATTTTATCTCTATTATTTTATCTCTAAAACTTGATCTGAACTTGGTGATGTTTTTTTTTCCAGCTGTGTTGGCAGAAGAAGCATCTAAGGTTGCTTCCACCTACAATGACGTTTTCAAGACCAATATATGGAAGAAATATTTCGGGAAGTCGTATCTATTTGTAAAGTTTGTGGATTCGTAATTATATGTAAATTGACTATATTTGTGATGTTGTAATTCTGAGGATCGGATTGTGTTGTAATATATTTAAGCAGGTTTATGTGTATTAAAATGATTATGAGCAAAGTGATGAATTACAATGTATACTTTAGTTATTGTGTATATTGCAAAGTGATGAATACACATAAATAAGGTCAAAGTAATTGTTATATATACGGCCAAAGAGTTGAATTAAAGGCCTGAATTATAAGCAGGAAATGTAATTGTTATAAGCAAGTTTACCGGAAAATATATAAAAAATGTGATTATTTAAAAAAAAAATTCAAAATTGTGAAGAATAGACAGCGCTTTTACAAAAAAGTGATGCTAAAGGGGGCACAGAGAGGGCTAAAAAAAGCGCTGCTATAGGTGGGGAAAGGGGGGGGGGGGGGTCTAAGAAAGCGCTGCTAAAGGGGGGGTCTAAGAAAGCGCTTTGTAAAAGCGCTGCCAAAGGGGGGTCTAAGAAAGCGCTTTCCGAAAGAGCTGCTAAAGGGGGGGAGGGGAGGGTGGAATAGGCAGCGCTTCTAAAAGCGCTGCTAAATGGGGAAAAAAGCGCTGCTAAAAGTGCTGGTAAAGGGAACCTATAGCAGCACTTTTTCCATAAAAAAAGCGCTGTCTTTACTTTTAGCAGCGCCACTTTAGGCAGCG
This sequence comes from Lathyrus sativus, assembly GCA_963859935.3. NCBI lineage: Eukaryota > Viridiplantae > Streptophyta > Magnoliopsida > Fabales > Fabaceae > Lathyrus > Lathyrus sativus. The sequence goes on from OZ012739.1 coordinate 369,321,440, forward strand.
CTTTTAAGCGCTGCTAAAGGCTAAAAAAAGCGCTGCTAAAGGTCTTTTTTGGCATAGTGATACTATATGTATGTTTATTTGTTTGCAGAGATATTTTAATATTGATGACGACCGGAAAAAATATTATCTTCAATTGTCTGAAAAACGACTAAGAGGATTTAGAGTGTTTTTAACGAACAAGTTTCTTAAAGATTATGATGGAAAATTTGTCGAATCAGAGCGTCCAAAGAAGTATGTTGATCTGATTTCAGTTGAAAAATGGGAAACATTTGTTGCCAAGCGAAGAACCCAAGAATTCCATGTAATTATAACTTATCATGAACAATGTATAATATATATAATTCTTCCACATGAGTTCTGATATGACTTAAACTTGTTTTTTCAGGTTGTGAGTAACGTAAATTGGCAACGAGCATCAAAACCCGCGTATCCATACAAAAAAGGGCATTTGGGATATGTATGCTTACAACAAAAAATAGTAAGTATATGTAAATGCTTTAATATGATATAGTTAGAATATGAGGAAAGTGAAGCTTATTATCTGTCTTAACGTGTAGTTAGAAGAGGAGAAAAGTGATGTAACATATCTTCCGGACCATGTTTTATGGAAGGCTGCTCGTGTGTAGGGGTGTACGCGGGTTGGGTTGGACCGGGTTCGCCTTAACCCGTTACCCAACCCGTTCAACTTTCAATGGGTTGGGTTTATCATCAAACCCGTAATTCTACTTTAAAAACCGACCCGAATCAACCCGGATATTTACGGGTTGGGTCCACGGGTTGTGTATATAATAATTATTATTTTCAATTTAAAAAATCTATAACACAATTCAATATAATTTTGCATATTTCAAACAATTAAATTATTTACGTAGTGGAGACAAATCCTACATGTAAAATAGAATAATTAAAAATATAACAATTAAAATTTTGAAATGTATTTTCTTTGTCATAAAAAATATTAAGGTACATATACACCATTAATTATTTATATATTTTCATTAATATACCTTAATTTATAAAAATTTATTAGTTATTTTGATACTCAAATGTTATCCATTACAAATATATATCAACATATGTAAAACAAATATATAATAATATACAGTATATATTAGTTGTTTTGATACTCAAATGTTACCTTTTCTAGCACATGCTTAAAAGTAGGTCCGTAAACTATCATATATATTAACACTTAATAATATATAAAATTCCATAAAATATCATTTCCATAAAATTCATAAATTCTAAATAATTCAAAAGCAAATAAACATCACTTAGTCTTAAAATAACATAGATGTATTGGTCCAATATTGGTCTAATAGCACCAAAATCTAACAGCAACTATAAAAGATTCCAGCACCAGCAGTGAAAGGTTTAGCAACAACAGAAAATCCAGCAACAGTAGCTGTAAAAGATTCCAGCAACAACAATGAAACGTTTAGCAACAACATAAAATCCAGCAACAACAGTTAAAAGTTTAAGCAACAATAGTCAAAAGAAGAAGAAAAAAAACAACACTAGAAAATACCTTAAAATCTAGTAGTAACAGTTGTATTGAGCTCAACCGCAGTAATGCCAACATCAATAGAAACTAATCCAGCTAACTCTATATATGTAAACACAAACAACTAATAAGAATAATGTAATGTAATACTAAAATAAAATAGATTTTAAAATTCAAACATATAATTCATACTTGACTCAACCTTTTCCAATTCAACCAACTCTTTTTCTAAATCAATGACCTTAGGAGATTTGATCCAATTTTGAGTACAAATCAAAGCTTCAACGGTAGAGGGATTCAAGGAACTACGAAATGAATCAAGGACACGACCTCCTGTACTGATTCAGAAGATACAGTGGATACATGGATAGCTAATATACCTCTAGCTATGCGGGAAAGCACATGATATTTATTTGTTTTTCCTTTCCACCAAGTGAGAATATTAAATGTAGGAGAATCATCTTCAACACCATCCTCCAAATACCGTTCCAACTCATTTTTTTGCACTTCACATTGTTTTTTCTTCATATTCATTCTAAACAAATTGTCCCAATCTTCATCATCTTCACCATTTTCAATTCTAGAATGAGAGGCAATGTTTGAAGATGAGGCATTGGAACCACCATCATGAGAAACAGGATACAAAAATAAATAGTGCTCAAACAATTTAGCAATGAGAGATTTCAATTTCTTTAACATATCCTCTGACAATTTTTCACCATACATCCGAGTAAAACAAAATTCAATATAGTCAAGCTTATAACGAGGATCAAGATAAATAGCAACAAAGAGAAGATAATTTATTGTATTGCAATAAATTATGAGAGAGTCAAAGTATAGACTGTGGATTTTCGAAAGCAAGATGGAATTGGAATGTGAGAGAGTAAAATGAAAAAAAAAATCGTGAGAGAAAGAGGAGTGTTGACGTTTGAGATTTGCCGTAGTAAAAAAATAGGGTTAGGTTAAGTGGTATTGTCTTTAGTTTAGTAAGTTTCTAATATATACTTAATTATTATTAGTTAATAAAGATTCATTAAAAAAATAAAAAGGCAGTAAAGTGTAAACTAGAAGTGCATAAGTCAAGCAAGCATGATTAATATTAATAATAATGTTTAATTATAATAATAATAATAATTTAATGTGTGATTGGAAACTGGAAGGAAAGTGCAAAAGATCTTTGTGTACGTTACAATTTACAAAGTTATAGCAACTTTAAAATTTATAAATAATAATATAATAATAATAATAATAATTAATTATGCCACGTCAACGGGTTGGGTCAACGGGTTCATGGGTTTAGAAACTAAAACCCAATACCCGAACCAAATCTATACGGGTTGTTACGGGTTGGGTCGGGTATACCCGTAAATGAATGGGTTCGGGTAATTAGTGGGTTGGTTCGGTTTGGGTAGGCGGGTTTGCGGGTCGACCCGCACCCATGAACACCCCTACTCGTGTGGGTAGAGATGGAGTCGTTCAGGAAGAAGTTCAACAAGTATTTGAGCAATGTGTAAGTACAACATTAGTTCTATCATAAACTCAAAAGTGTATAATATATTTATGCTTTTATCTATATTTCAGGAGAGTATATCCCAGACTATAATTGCAGCCGAGGATGATGATTGCAGGAGCGTACTAAGTCGAGTGTTAAATATTCCTAAGTATTCTGGGCGTGTGAGGGGTAAGGGATTTGGTGTCACTCCAACAAAATTGTATAAGCAGCCAAAGAATAAAAATCCTAGCAGTAAAGAAGTGATGGAGACGTTGGAAGAATTGAAAGCTCAAATTCGTGAATTGCAAAAGGACAAAGAGAGATACATGTCAGAAAGGTGTGATTCAGAGTGTAAAGATACTAGTGACAAAGATAGTATCAATTGTAATTTTTAGCAGAAGCTTCCTGTGGTAGTTATATATATTACATTGAAATTAATTTAGCACAATTTTCTTAATTGACACATTAATCATATTCATTATTTGTTTAGGGCATTTCACCTTGTCGGCTCTATTTATTGTCACCGACTTATCGCATGGTTGGCAAGGGAAAAGTGCATAAGACTTTGGGAGACTTACTTCACCATAAACCACTCCCTGCTGGATTTTTGAAAGTATTGGTTGATATTACTTTAGAGGGGGGTGCGTTGTTGCCTATACCAGATGATGTTTCGGATGCAACAGTGGTGGGAGACGCAATAGGATCGTATGTTGCATGGCCGTCAAATCTCATTTTCATAGATGATAAGGTAGGTTGAACACCATTATGAACCTTGTAGTATTCAAATGTTTTACGACACATACATGTAAGTTATTCTTACATTTACGTACCACATTTATTTACATGATGATCTTAGACTCCTATAAAATCCAAATCAAAAGATAAGGGGATTGTGCGGGAAACCGAGTCAGCTGTATCTAAAAAACAGGTACTACTACAGTTACATGATGATCTTATACATCAATTACTTAACTTATATGACTTTTAGGTCATGCTCAACAGTTGCAACAAGTCAGCAAGGGTAAGATGCCTGAATCTAGCAAGGTGCCCAACAAAAAAAAGGCCGAGCCAAAAAGAGCATTTGTTCCTCGATTTAGGTTGTGCCTTGAAACATATATAGGAACAACAAATGTGGTTGAGGGTGGAATTCGTCAAATACCTATGGAGGAAGGTATTTTTGGTTTCGAATATGCCAAAACAATTGCTAAAGAGGATTTGGAACAGATTTTCCAACATTCTGAATTAGGCATCGGTGTTATGCATTCATACATCAGGTACTCCGATCAATTTTAATTAAATAATTGAACAATTTATTTTCTCATTTAAATGAATATTTTAATGTTGATTATGTTTTTATTTAAGGTTCTTGTATGACAAGTTGTTGGTCCCGCATCAATTGACAGAGAGATTCACATTCTTATCTGCTAGCTGTATCAACGCACAGTCAATCGATCACACTTCAGATGTAGTAAGAGATTACATAGTCCAAGCATTTATGGCCGTAGATACAAAGAAGTTGTATTTTTTGCCATATAATACTGGCCATGGGTTAGATTTCAGTCTAAATTCATTTATTATAATTATTCGTTTTTTGCCATTCTATATAACATTTCCGTCTAAAGTTTTCTCTTATTTTACAGTGGACACTGGTTGCTGGTTGGGATTAATTCGATAAAAGAAATAGTGTATTATTTGGATTCATTGGATGGTGATCAAACAAAATATCTTGATATGAAGAATATGGTTGATACGTAAGTGATGAGATATATTGTTCTGAATAATTATCTTTATTTATTATGTGAGATTGTTCTAAATATTCGTTTATATTATGTTAGAGCTATACAAATATTCTGATCACAAAGACAAGCAACAATGCCAAAAAGGAAGGCTAACAACATTAGCTGGATCAGAGTGCAGGTATATTTTCACAATTTTGACTGTTATAGTGATTCTACTTGATAAAACTAGTTAAATTATATATCCTGATAAATATTCGTTTGTTTTTTTTCTTCCATTTACAGTGTCCTCGCCAGTGCAACGAGATTGATTGCGGATATTTTGTATTGAGGTTTATGAAGGAAATTATTCATTCGGGTCAAATAGAGATTCCAAACATGGTATGGATTTATAAGTTATATGATTTATTTTAATATTTAACCGATATTTCATCTGAGTAATTAGTTTTAAAACTAAATCATGCATGTTATGTTATATTATATAGTACTTTGATGAATTCAAGTATGGTACTTACTCGAAAGACAGACTGAAAGAAATTAAGGAGGAATGATGTCAATACATTCTTGAGTTGAGAATTGTATAAGGTATATATATTGTCTTTTTGTCTTTTGATCATCGGAGTTTATAGAGATTTGTGTTGTTGTGATGTTATGTACATACTACTGGATAATTATATTTCTGGAAGTCGTATATAGTTTTGGAATTTGTTGATATACTTCGATCTACAAGTTAGTTGTTGTGAGAATCCGGAAATACGGAATTTGTAATTTTATGTATAGTGAATGTATTTGTAAAGTTATCGGTTTTGTAATTATATGTATATTGAATGTATTTGTGAAGTTGTTGTAAGGATCGGCTTGTGTTGAATTATAAGCAGGTTTATGTGTTGAATTACAATGGTTATGGTATATATAAGGCCAAAGTGTTGAAATAAAGGTCTGTGGTGAATGTAATTGTTATAAGCAGGTTTATCGAAAAAATTATAAAAAATGGTGCAACATGATTCAACAAAAATTGTTTCTAAAAAATATGAAAAATAGACAGCGCTTTTACCAAAAAAACGCTATGAAAAAGTGATTTTTTTTTAAAATTCAATAACGTGAAGAAAAGACAGCGGTTTTCTTGAGAAAGCGCTGCTAAAAGGGGGTATAAAGAGCGCTTCTAAAAGCGCTGCTATAGGGGAAAAAGGGAGGGGAAAGACAACGCTTTAAAAAGCGTTGCTAAAGGGGGGGAATAGGAAGCGCTTTTATTAAGAAAAGTGCTGCTAAAGGGGGGAATAGGCAACGCTTTTATTAAGAAAAACGCTGCTAAAGGGGGGGGGGGGGGAATAGGCAGCGCTTTTTAAAAGCGCTACTATAGGGGGGAATAGAGAGCGCTTTTTGCAAAAGCGCCGCTAAAAAGTATTCAACAAATACACTTTAGGCAGTGCTTTTGAAAAGCGCTGCTAAAGGTGGGGGGAATAGAGAGCGCTTTTTTGGAAAAGCATTGCTAAAAGTGGGCCTATAGCAGCGTTTTTTCCATAAAAAAGCGCTGCCTTTACCTTTAGTAGCGCCACTTTAGGCAGCGCTGCTAAAGGCCAAAAAAGCACTACTAAAGGTCTTTTTTGGCATAGTGTTCAAGGCTAAGCTACTTCATGGTGAATGAAGGATTTGTGTGATAGTTTGATATGTGTGATGCGCCTAGCGAGATAGGAAGGCTAGGGTAAGTTTCAAGATAGTTGACTTTGCTTAACAAGGAACAAAGTAGGCACGTTAGGCGAAGATGAGTGATGTTCCTATTGAGCCTACCTTTTTAATGCAGCTAAATTACAATTTTGGTCCCCATATTTTGTCTGATTCACGATATTAGTCCCTCTATTTTAAATTTAAATAGTTTTGGTCCCTCTATTTTAAATTCAAACAGATTTAGTCCCCCTCTAAAATTTTTTCATAGAAAATCAATGAAAATTTCGTGTTTTAACTTATATTTGTATCTACAAAGTTCAATAATAGGTTTATATACGATAATTTATTACGTTTTACATGTAAATTGTCATTTAAAAAATAAAAATATCGTTAATTTTAAGTTCAAAAATATGAGAAGGGGACCAAAACTATTTAAATTTTAAATAGGGGGACCAAAACTGTTTAAATTTAAAATAAGGGGACCAATTTCGTGAGTCAAGTAAAATAGCGGGACCAAAACTGTAATTAAGCCTTTTAATGCATATAAATAGGAGTGTCATTTTTAGTTCAAATGAGAGTTTTGGTGGATTCAAGGTAGTACATAAAGAAACTAGGTTCACCTTGAATCTCATTAGGAAAGAATAAGAAGAGAAAGATCAAAGGCAGAAGCGCTGCTAGAGGAATCGCTGAAGATGCTAATCAAACTCTTTCCTTCTATGGCTTAATTGTAAAGCTACCATGAGTAAGTGTAACTAATCTTTTTTTGGGGTTAGATGTAGTTATCATTATACTCATGTATTAATTACAATCATGGTCTTTTATATAATTTTATTTAAGGTTTAATATTGATGATTCTTCATTCTTAATGTTTGTTTGGGATTAGCTACCTAAAACATGTTCTCATGGTATAAATTCAAATATGAGAGGTACTAGTCGTTACTAGATCCATGTCTCCATCTATTGGATGCTTAGCCGAGAGATAGTGTAAGGTTTGATATCCACATGAATAACGATATTGGTGAAAGAGTGCATTGATATCTGCATTCACTATTGAAAGTTAATGTTGTTGTATTAGTTAATAAGGCGGATAATCGTCTATTAAGAAATACAACTAATCTTACGTCATTGACGTAGAGATGAGTAGTGTTGATAATAACATGTGAGAGTATTAATAGCTGAGTAGAAGAGCATATTATTAACTAATGGTTATACACGAGGATAAGAATAATGAAATCTAACCCCAACAAGTTTTCTCACTATTAACATTGAAATCCCAATTTATTTTCTGTCATTTTATTTTCGCAAAGAAACAATCTAAAAAACTATTTTGTTATAATCACGCATATATCCTATTACGTAGGATGAGAAAATTTCATTTATGTCACTCATGTACCTGAACATAATTTGTAGAGTACCCATCAACCATCTTATGGTCATACTATTTTTAGGAAACACTTAATTGACAATAAAGTGCTCGACTCTGCATTTAGGATCCATAGTGATTTCGGGTAGAAGAGTGGTATACACTATTATCACCTTAAAGAATAACACATGACTATTACATAACATTTTGTGCAATATTCTCATGGTGGGTCAATCCAGCATAAATATTACTTCTAATATTCATACCTATGTGAAGACTCGATAACTCTTTATCCATATTTCATGAGATGTGATTATCATCCTATCCACATAATAGTGTTAATACTTTAATGTTATCTCACTTTGAAATAAACCTTGAATCTTGACTATGGACACTTTAAGAATGGCGTCCTTATGCTTAACGGGATCAAATTATTAAGTCAACATTACTAGAAAAAAACACATATTGTGAATGCTAACTACAAATTCAACCAGGTTTTGAATGATGTTGTTGCGGTGGAAATAGGATCACAAACTATTAATGAGTTTGAATCGCAATTCAATTCACAACCGCTCTTTGATTTATCCGAAGGAAAAGGTCAAAAGAGGGAAAACCTATTTTTGCATCGTAAACACAATGCGGGGAAAGATCTAGGGTTCGGGGGTTGGTTAAATTTAGGGAAGGTATTAGCACCCTAAACTTCTGTAGTACTCTACAGGAACCTTTTGTTCAGATGTTTACTATTTTGCTTTATTCATTTGCTTAAGGTATATGCACAAAGGATTAAAAGTGAGAAAAGAGACCTAAGGGGTTAGTTCTAAGTTTACTCGGCAAGACATCGCATCTTGTGCCTACGTATCCTTACGGGAGTGGAATCAGAGTAATCGTAGTTCCCCTCAATAGGGAGGTTAGAAACTTCTTGACTGTGGTCAAGGTCTCAAGGGGAATAAACGCATCTTAAGGACACGCTTACGTGGAGTGTGGAAACTCCAAATCTCTACGTTGAATTGTTAAGTTGTAATTAGGGTTAAATTAGGTTAGGGATTCCGCGGCGGGAAACCCTAAAATGAGCGCGGCGGCTCTTTGACCTAATGCTAGGGGTAAAGTTGTAATTTTGCCTGCGGCGAGGCATTTGTGAAAATTAGGGTTTGTAGTTTGTAGTTTTGAGGATTTGAAATTGAATGTGTGAAATTTGAGGGTTTGAGGACTATTGGCATGGCGGCCAAACGGCTAGACCTAATCCTTCGGAGGTGTGATGTGACAAAAGTAATAGTGATGAAAGTGTGAGAAATTTAAATCATACAAACGGAAATAAAATGCAGAAAGTAAACGCGATTGTTATGTTCGCGAGGTTACAAACGAGGAGCAGTTACAATTATAATAGCTAAATATAAAACCGAAAATAAGTTTCAAATTGAACATAATAGCTGCAAGAAACAAAACAAACAAAAATGTCAGTATATGGGGTTAGACGAAAACGAAATCAAAATTGGACGAGAAGCAAGCCGTATGAATTTTGGAGGACTTTTATGGTCTTTTTAACCAAGGATTTAAATTTGTGAAAAGAGAGATTAATTTTAATTAAAAGAGTTTTGAGTTTTAAAAAAATTTATTAATAAAAAAGTGAAAGTTTGGTTAATTATTCTAAAAAAGGGTTTTAGTGATAATATTTTGAAAAAAAAGATTTAATCATTAAAAAAACAATTGGTTTAATTTAAAAAATCTTAATGTTAGTTAAAAACACGTTTTACTTTAAAGTTATAAAAAAGTTTTATTATTTGAAAAAAACATTTGATTATTTTATTTAAAAAGAGTTTTAATTAATTTGAAAAAGGTTTTTGATTATAAAAAAGAAAGGGTCTTCTTGATTTTTTTTAAAAAAGATAAACAAAATAAAATAACAAATGGAAAAACAATAAATAATAAAAAAGAGGGTTGGGCCGGTCATCACTCTTCTTCTCTCTGCTCTCTGAGTTTGCGTGTGTTCCTCTCCTTCTTGTTTGCCTCTCACGGATGTTATCTTCTTCTTCTTTTGCATGACCGCCGATTTGTCTTCTTCATCTCTTTTTCCTGAAAAACATGAAAAGCAACACAAAAATTGTAATTATATTTTTTGATCCTTACGGAATGATGATGGCCGATGATGCTTTGTCCTGAGGCTAGAGGATTTTTGACGGAGTTTGCTTGGATTTTACGAAAAAAGTTCTCCCTTTCTTGTTATGATTTCCGTCCCTTTTATACTTGATTTTTAAATCTTTTTTTTTTAATCTCAGATTTAATTTGAATATCTCAATCTTTTTCAATCTCTGATTTGATTTGAATGAATTTTTATGATGATTTCAGATTTGATTCAATGATGGTGATGTTGATATTTAGATCTGATTTTCTTATGATGATGATTGATCTGATTGATTTGATTTAACTCTATCTGGAATTCATTAAGATTGGATTAGATTAAAAAAGTGTTGAGATTTAAATTTAAAAAGTTAGCAAAGAAGATTAGAGTTTCAAGTTAAATAAAAATTAGAGTTTTAAAAAAAAATGAGTTAGAATAAAAAAAAAATATTTGAATGTTGGTTTTAAAAAATGTTAGAATTATTTTAAAAACTGTTAGAATTTAATTTTAAAAGGAATTTAAAATTTAAAAAAAAAAAAGAAAAAGAAAAGGGCGTTAGAATTTAATTTTAAAAAGAATTTAGAATTTTAATTTGAAAAATAAAGGTGTCAAAAAAAGATTTAGATTTAATTTTAAAAAAAAAGGATAGATTTAATTTATAAAAAAAAGGTTAGATTTAATTTTTAAAATAGTTAGAAAAAAAAAGATTTAATTTTAAAAAGAAATTAGAGAAAAAAAAGATTTAATTTTATAAAAGTTAGAAAAAAGATTTAATTTTTTTAAAAAAGTTAGAAAAAAAGATTTAACTTTATAAAAGTTAGAAAAAAGATTTAATTTTAAAAAGAAGTTAGAAAAAAATATTTAACTTTAAAAAAGTTAGAAAAAAAAGATTTAGTTTTAAAAAAAAGTTAGAAAAAAATATTTAACTTTAAAAAAGTTAGAAAAAAGATTTAGTTTTAAAAAGAAGTTAGAAAAAAATATTTAACTTTAAAAAAGTTAGAAAAAAAAAGATTTAGTTTTAAAAAAAGTTAGAAAAAAAGATTTAGCTTTAAAAGGTTAGAAAAAAAAGATTTAATTTTAAAAAGTTAGAAAAAAAGATTTAATTTTAAAAAAAAGTATTAGATTTTTATTTAAAAAAAGTATTAGAATTTGATTAAAAAAAAAGTGTTAGAAATTAATTTAAAAAAGGTTATAAAAAATTTACTCTTTAAAGAAAAGAAAAAAAAAGTTAAATTTTAATCTAAATCCTAAAAGTTAGTAAGAAGAGCTTAAAATGACTTAAATAAATAAACTAAATAGAAAAAAAAAAAAGTTAATAAAAAACATTAGTAAAGTTATAAAAAAGGTTAATTAAATTATTATTAGTTAAAAAAAACAAGATAAGAATTTAAAATAAAAATAAAAAAGAAAGGGTAAAATTTGGGGTATTACAGTTGCCCCTATTTAAATGGCTACACCGGACGATTTGAGTGACAGAGACTCGTGGAATCGTGGTGGAGAGATTTAAATATAGATAACCGAAAATTTTGCCCTTATATGCGACGATATGCAATGCTATGGACAAAACTGGAACGACTTAATGCAGATGATGCCATGACTATGATATGATGCGTATGCTGGAATAATGAATGCGAAAATGCTGACGAAACATGACGACACCGAGACAGACGCCACGAGAAGAAACACACTGGGGAAAATGACGCGCTGAGACACAGTACATCACTGGGGAATTCTAAAAATGATAGTCAACTGGTGCGAATGACCAATTGTCACTTTTAGAAAAGGAACGAGATCCTCGAATGGAGATGGTACCTATGAGACGGCCTCCACTGGGGAATCTAAAAATAAAACTGGATCACGTACGATTGTAAGATCGATTACAGAATGCTGGAGCATTGAGCAAGGAATAACATCCAAGCTTCTGTAAACTACCCCTCGTGACAGGATCAAACGGACTTTTCGGAACTCCGTAGCAAATATACAGGGTAAAGACCGACTGTATGCCAAAATAAATGGACTTTGATGGGAATTGCCCTGATAAGCTTCTCGAGGGAGAACTGTCACTTATCGTTGGAAGGGACTTATGTGCAAAGAATGGATAAGCACTCAAATAAAGAGGCTGCTGCTTATCTGATAAATAAATCTTCTCGCATTTAAGGTCGGCGCCTGGAATACGATTCTGATTCTTCTCTTACTGAAGGATAAATAAACTTCTTCATGCTTCAAGATTATGTTCTCCTGAACATGAAAAGGGTAAACTGAACTTCCTCATACTTCAGAATCGTGCTCTCCTGAATATGATACTGGATGACTGAATTTCTTCATATTTTAGAATCGTGCTCTCCTGAATATGAAACTGAATGACTGAAGATACTCATATTTCAGAATCGTGCTCTCCTGAATATGAAACTGGATGACTGAAGATACTCATATTTCAGAATCGTGCTCTCCTGAATATGAAACTGGATGACTGAATTTCTTCATATTTCAGAATCGTGCTCTCCTGAATATGAAACTGGATGACTGAATTTCTTCATTCTTCAGAATCGTGCTCTCCTGAAAAACGGCCAACTGAACTTCCTCATAACCCAGAATCGTGCTCTTCTGAATATGATTCCGTTCCTTCTTTTACTAAAGGATAAATGAACTTCTTCATAACTCAGAATCGTGCTCTCCTGAATATGAAACTGCTCAAACCTCCCCGTAACTCAAGATCGTGCTCTCCTGAATACGATTTGGTTCAAACCTCAAGACGGCAGGTAAATGGAAGCCCAACTGCTCCATGGAGATGGCCATTTGCTGCGAGTCATAACGAGGATATGATCGACTTCTTAGGTGAGAAATGTCGTATGTTGATGCTGTAAAATGTAAAGTGTAAAGGGTTGTAACATGTAGGATTGTAAAGTGTTTTACTGATATATTTTCCAGGCGTGAACTGGCGTGTATCTGTAAAGGATTGTAGTTGATTTTCTTGAAAGATAGTGCAAAATAAATGCACGTCCGGGTACGGTGATAAACTTCTCAAGCGAGATAGTCGCGTATCTGCCAATGTATGGTGAAAATTTTAGATGGTGCAAAATAAATGCACGTCCGGTTGGGATTGACGACCGACAAGACTGAGATTCAATCTAGGATCGAGCTAGAAAGAAGACTGGAAATCAAAACTCCATCGAGGGAATGATCTCGAAGGGTAAATATCTAATCCTGGCGAGGAAAGATAGCTGAAGTAACCGTCATCCACGAGGATCGAGCTCTGTGGGGAAACTGGAAACAAGTAAGCATTTTATGCTTAGGGCTGACAATCTATTTCGAGAGAATGGACAAACCCCAATTACTCGGTGGTAACGACCAATGATGGAGACACGATGAACCTGTGCATGTTATCGCGTATGTTAATGGATATGTTAATATGAATGTATGTTGATGTCTATGTATGTAACTATGCAAGATGTTATGAAATGAGTATGTAATGAGTATGTAATGAATATGTAATGAATATGTAATGAATATGTAATGAATATGTAATGAAATAGGCATGTGATGCTTATGCCCTTGCGTATGCTGACGAAACAGACTAGAGATGGGATGAGAGATGAAATAAACATCTCGACGGAAATACCCTGCGTTCTCTGCAACCAATACGTCAATCATGGGTAAGAGAGATCAATGGTAGAACCAAATCTGGTTTTAAAGTTCTGAATTCTCTGAGGGAAGGTAATCTGCTTGTGGTGTACAGTATCACGCCTTCTTATGGGGAGAAGAAAACCTGAGGGACACTTTCGAGTTACCCAAAAAAAAGTTGTCAGCTTATAGTCTCGCTGGGGACTGTGATGAGGCAATAGTTTAGGAGTCTGTTGCAACACTGAGGCTTACTGGGGTATGAAGGCCGCTGTGAGTAAAATCCATCGGGTGCATGAAAAAATTGTGAAATCCCATGGTTTTGATCTTGCAGGACCTTATAGTAGCCGCCATTTGTTTCTTCAAAAACATGGTGCCCCAGGATATTTGTGTTGTAAAGTATGGTCATCTCAAGAGGATTTTATAGAGAACACGGAGTCTGGTTGCCCCACTGTTTTCAAACTCTTTGAGAGGTTTGTCAGGTCTCGACGTAACTGGCACAAATTAATCGTGTTACGACGAAATCTTTGGGAAATAGCTCTTAAGAACGTCAGACTCGCGTTGGTAAGCGAATTGGGAAACTGCTTGCCCCTGTTTAGCAGGATCTTCAAGTTCCATGGGTTATGTTCATATGTAAATCTCTAAGATATCAAGCAAAGTTGTCATGCCTGAAATGCCTATCCTGAGCTGGCCAATGCACACATATATTTGTCTTGAATTTTTGTTTTGAAAAAAAAAGAATATCGCAACAACTTGTGACCGAAATCACTAGTCCGGATATAAGTTTTAATTATAATGCCAACATAAATTTTTTTCTGAGCATAGCTCGTAGGAGTCAGGAAACGTGGTCCTGTCGAGTATGCTTTCAACCGAAGTCCTACTTCAATTAGGTCTTTTAAAGGTTGTATCGTGGCTTGGTTCACGGTTTAAGAAACAAAGGATATAGGCTCAAAGTTATATTTATACCCACCCCTTCTTCGTGATGTTCTCCAATCCTAATTCAGTTAACCGGATACGAAACGCTCATATCTCAAGCGGATTTGCTATGGTCGAGAACTTATCAAGGCTTTGGACATGGCAGTCACTCACCTGTTTCTAATGGCAATTGGTCACACGACTTTGTTCTTTATAAGGATTCAAAAACTAATGGTTTATTGCTCTTATTCCCTAACTTTTGCCTGGACAGCGTCTATTGATTTGACTTTGGAGTCCAGCGGGATGCCCCAGTTTTGCCTAAGTCTCCTTCATAGGTTTTGACTTAGCGGGCTCTTATTTTTTTTTTGAATATTCTTTTATGCACAAGTCGTGTAAATCTTTTGAAAGGCTCGTGACTGCCCCACTCCTTAGGTAACCGAGGGATAGCCATTGTATTGGACTTCTTAAGATGCTAAGGATAAATTCTCGAAGGTTTGCTCTTCCTTTTTGAGGATCTAAGCGCTCGATCGGTTTAACTGAAACCTGCCCTGCCCCAGGTTAGGATGAAGGTTCTTAAAAGAAAGAAAAACTCCTACTTCAAAGCTCAAAGGGTTGACTAGGGATTAACATCCTTATATCTCCAGTGTTTGGGATTTGAAACAATGCCTTACATCATCAGCAGGTTTCAATCGAAAGCATATGACAAGAAATCTGACGTTTTAAGTTCGTCATCCTCCCCCCAATTCTCCATCAGAACAAGAGATCGGGTAAAGTTGGCATTATAATTTATGAAAACGTTTTTGAACGAGTGAAGCGAATGGATTTATTCAAGACAAACATATGTGTTGCATCAAAGATAAACAAGTTCGTGCATGCTAAATATGCTTAATCAAAGAGAAATGCATATAAATAAACAAATGAACTGTCGGAAAAATCCTTCTAAATGTTTATGAAATCTTGCATTCAAGAGTAACAGTTTCCTTTGGCGGAGCCTCAATGGAAAGGACGTCTGGTTCATGATCACTGTGAGTCGTCATGGCTTACCCCAGTTATGCTGGTCACATCTTCAACAGTTTTCAGTCGTTGCTTCAAAATAAATTTCCCAGATCCTTTGTTGATCCCGGTCATATCACCTTGAGGGTTACTGAAATGAAGCGGGCTAGGCCTTTGAATAATGACTGGATTCGGCTGATAGGCGTAGCATGCTTTGCAGAATTTGCACTTGACGAGTGAGGAACCCCGAAAGGAGTCTCGATCTTCAGCTGAGCATCGCCAAAAGACAACTTCTTCGTTTCTAGCAAATTTCTGACAACTTTCTTAAGAGCATAGCAATTCTCTAGATCATGGCCGGGCGCACCCTCATGAAATAAACAATGAGCGGTAGCGTTGTAACTTGCAGGTAATGGATTAGGTGGAGGATTAGGAGGCGGACCCAAAGCCCGAGTAGTGATGAGACCTTGCTTGACCAAAGAGGGACACAACTCGGTAAAAGTCATCGGGATCGGCGGACAAGGTTTATACGTTCTTCTGTTTGGCATATTCTGGCGAGGAGCCGGACTCTTTGGCTGTTGAGGAGCAGGAGTATTGGGTGCCTGTAGGTAGTTGACAGGAGGCGGATAAACAGGAGGTTGTTGCATAGGTTGATACATGGGAACCTGTTGATTGAAAGAAGGTGTAATAGCTGCCACATAGGGTTGTTGAGCATATTGGATTGGGTACCCTTGAGGTTGAGCATAACCTTGCAGATGCCGATAAAAGCGTTCCCTTGGTTTACCAGAGGATATAGCATTAGTCTCACTCTCCTTCTTTTTCTGGGAGCTATAAGGAGGTTTCTTCGGCTGATCCTTAGAAGCGCCATGATTATTTGTCATTTTACCACTCTTCATACCCAATTCAATCTTGACACCCACAGCAACGATGTCGGAGAAATTTGAAGTCACGCTACCCACCATTCTCTCGTAAAATTCTGGACGGACCGTGTCGACAAACCAATCAGCTAACTCTTTCTCGGTCAAAGGAGGTTCTACCTGCGAAGCAGTCTCTCTCCACCTTTGAGCATACTCTTTGAATGACTCAGAATTCTTTTGTGACATACTCAGCAGCTGTCTTCTGTCAGGAGCCAGATCCATATTGTACTTGTAGTGTTTGAT
The DNA here is from genome assembly GCA_963859935.3 of Lathyrus sativus. Taxonomy (NCBI): domain Eukaryota; kingdom Viridiplantae; phylum Streptophyta; class Magnoliopsida; order Fabales; family Fabaceae; genus Lathyrus; species Lathyrus sativus. The sequence goes on from OZ012739.1 coordinate 369,337,999, forward strand.
GAAAGCGTCAGATAAATCCTGGAAACTCTTAACGCGAGACTGGTCCAGAGTTAAATACCACTTGGAGGAAGCACCCTTCAAACTGTCTTGGAAGCAATGAATCATCAGTTTATCATTCTCAACATGGGCAGCCATTTTGCGATAATACATGATCAGATGACTCTTAGGACAGGTGGCACCTTCATAACGATCGAAGTTCGGAGTTTTGAACTTTGGGGGAATAACCAAACCTGAAACCAAACAAACATCCCTTGCAGCAGTCCCAAAAATTTGATCACCCTCTACCTTTTTCAATCTCTGGACGATAGTGTTTACTTCCTCACGAAGCTTATCATGTTTCTCATAACCCTCAACATTCTCATCAAGATTATCAAAAACTGTCTCATTGAAGTACGGTTGCGCACGAGTGTGTACAACAGGTGGTGCAAAGATAGGAGCCCCCCTAGAAACTTCAGAAAACAAGGGCACGGCTTGCTGAACAGGTTGATTAATCGGAACAGTGGCTTGAGGAGGCACAAAACCCGGAGCAAGACCATAAGGTGGGTCCCTTGCTACGGTCACACTTGGTGGAGGGTCCACAGTAACGCCGGTAATCTCAGAAACAACAGTGGGCTGGGTATCCATCTTAGCATTCATGACATGTAACAATTCCATCATACGCCCCATACCCCCTCGAAGGTCTTCGAGTTCATTGCTAAGGCGATCAATCTCTTTTGCCTGATCCTCCATTCTTTTCCGAGTTTGAGCTCTGGTGTTGTATTGGTGCCGAGAACTCAGGGTGACGAAACTGGAAGGTGAGAGAACCGAGTGTGAGAAATCGAGAGACACATGTAATGCAAAAGTATGATGCTAAAATGTGAATGTAAATGAAGATTTCATGGAATTCAAAACATTTACTAATGCCGTGGGGTACCAAAGAAATCTTTTTCTTGTCTTTTCATTTTATATTTTTTTATTTATTTATGGTATCCCGCGATATCCATAAATGGTGTTTGAACTTCATGAAATACAATGCAATGAGATGCTTTATGGATGCAATGCATGAAAACACACAAAGTCCTAGGTTAAAGGCTTGCATGAGGTTCAAAGGCAAGTACCCTCCCCTGAAGTTAGATGGTTCATCCTGTCCTACAAAAGTAACCGGGTTCTAAGGGATCTCAATATCATTGATCCTTCACAAGGGTGGTTGTTCAGAAGGCAACTTACTTGCCAACCAAAACCCTCCAAGTTTAAGATCTCAATGAGCGTAGTATCGAGTGTCAACCAACTTTAGTCTGCACCAAAGCCGGTTACCTCACTACTTTCTAAAGGCCAAGATGAGTTAACTAGGGTTCTAAAAGTCAGTTAGTGCGTTGACAACATATGGCAGCCTCAATATTATCCTCAACTTGACTTAAGGAATATAAGCACCAACCAAGAAGTCGCACTAACCATGGCCACCAGATCAACCGTATCGATATACGTCGTACAGTTTCCTTGGTCTATTGCCATTTACCTAAGGTACACTAGATCCGGGTTAGGACCTATCTCACAGCACAAGGAACAGTCCCACAATCAAAGCGCAAATATATACATGCAAATGAATAATAACACAGATAGTAATAAATATGAACAAGTTAGGGATAACCCTCAAAAGTTTACCTTCTCCCCAGTGAAGTCGCCATTTTCTGTTGCGGTGGAAATAGGATCACAAACTATTAATGAGTTTGAATCGCAATTCAATTCACAACCGCTCTTTGATTTATCCGAAGGAAAAGGTCAAAAGAGGGAAAACCTATTTTTGCATCGTAAACACAATGCGGGGAAAGATCTAGGGTTCGGGGGTTGGTTAAATTTAGGGAAGGTATTAGCACCCTAAACTTCTGTAGTACTCTACAGGAACCTTTTGTTCAGATGTTTACTATTTTGCTTTATTCATTTGCTTAAGGTATATGCACAAAGGATTAAAAGTGAGAAAAGAGACCTAAGGGGTTAGTTCTAAGTTTACTCGGCAAGACATCGCATCTTGTGCCTACGTATCCTTACGGGAGTGGAATCAGAGTAATCGTAGTTCCCCTCAATAGGGAGGTTAGAAACTTCTTGACTGTGGTCAAGGTCTCAAGGGGAATAAACGCATCTTAAGGACACGCTTACGTGGAGTGTGGAAACTCCAAATCTCTACGTTGAATTGTTAAGTTGTAATTAGGGTTAAATTAGGTTAGGGATTCCGCGGCGGGAAACCCTAAAATGAGCGCGGCGGCTCTTTGACCTAATGCTAGGGGTAAAGTTGTAATTTTGCCTGCGGCGAGGCATTTGTGAAAATTAGGGTTTGTAGTTTGTAGTTTTGAGGATTTGAAATTGAATGTGTGAAATTTGAGGGTTTGAGGACTATTGGCATGGCGGCCAAACGGCTAGACCTAATCCTTCGGAGGTGTGATGTGACAAAAGTAATAGTGATGAAAGTGTGAGAAATTTAAATCATACAAACGGAAATAAAATGCAGAAAGTAAACGCGATTGTTATGTTCGCGAGGTTACAAACGAGGAGCAGTTACAATTATAATAGCTAAATATAAAACCGAAAATAAGTTTCAAATTGAACATAATAGCTGCAAGAAACAAAACAAACAAAAATGTCAGTATATGGGGTTAGACGAAAACGAAATCAAAATTGGACGAGAAGCAAGCCGTATGAATTTTGGAGGACTTTTATGGTCTTTTTAACCAAGGATTTAAATTTGTGAAAAGAGAGATTAATTTTAATTAAAAGAGTTTTGAGTTTTAAAAAAATTTATTAATAAAAAAGTGAAAGTTTGGTTAATTATTCTAAAAAAGGGTTTTAGTGATAATATTTTGAAAAAAAAGATTTAATCATTAAAAAAACAATTGGTTTAATTTAAAAAATCTTAATGTTAGTTAAAAACACGTTTTACTTTAAAGTTATAAAAAAGTTTTATTATTTGAAAAAAACATTTGATTATTTTATTTAAAAAGAGTTTTAATTAATTTGAAAAAGGTTTTTGATTATAAAAAAGAAAGGGTCTTCTTGATTTTTTTTAAAAAAGATAAACAAAATAAAATAACAAATGGAAAAACAATAAATAATAAAAAAGAGGGTTGGGCCGGTCATCACTCTTCTTCTCTCTGCTCTCTGAGTTTGCGTGTGTTCCTCTCCTTCTTGTTTGCCTCTCACGGATGTTATCTTCTTCTTCTTTTGCATGACCGCCGATTTGTCTTCTTCATCTCTTTTTCCTGAAAAACATGAAAAGCAACACAAAAATTGTAATTATATTTTTTGATCCTTACGGAATGATGATGGCCGATGATGCTTTGTCCTGAGGCTAGAGGATTTTTGACGGAGTTTGCTTGGATTTTACGAAAAAAGTTCTCCCTTTCTTGTTATGATTTCGGTCCCTTTTATACTTGATTTTTAAATCTTTTTTTTTTAATCTCAGATTTAATTTGAATATCTCAATCTTTTTCAATCTCTGATTTGATTTGAATGAATTTTTATGATGATTTCAGATTTGATTCAATGATGGTGATGTTGATATTTAGATCTGATTTTCTTATGATGATGATTGATCTGATTGATTTGATTTAACTCTATCTGGAATTCATTAAGATTGGATTAGATTAAAAAAGTGTTGAGATTTAAATTTAAAAAGTTAGCAAAGAAGATTAGAGTTTCAAGTTAAATAAAAATTAGAGTTTTAAAAAAAAATGAGTTAGAATAAAAAAAAAATATTTGAATGTTGGTTTTAAAAAATGTTAGAATTATTTTAAAAACTGTTAGAATTTAATTTTAAAAGGAATTTAAAATTTAAAAAAAAAAAGAAAAAGAAAAGGGCGTTAGAATTTAATTTTAAAAAGAATTTAGAATTTTAATTTGAAAAATAAAGGTGTCAAAAAAAGATTTAGATTTAATTTTAAAAAAAAAGGATAGATTTAATTTATAAAAAAAAGGTTAGATTTAATTTTTAAAATAGTTAGAAAAAAAAAGATTTAATTTTAAAAAGAAATTAGAGAAAAAAAAGATTTAATTTTATAAAAGTTAGAAAAAAGATTTAATTTTTTTAAAAAAGTTAGAAAAAAAGATTTAACTTTATAAAAGTTAGAAAAAAGATTTAATTTTAAAAAGAAGTTAGAAAAAAATATTTAACTTTAAAAAAGTTAGAAAAAAAAGATTTAGTTTTAAAAAAAAGTTAGAAAAAAATATTTAACTTTAAAAAAGTTAGAAAAAAGATTTAGTTTTAAAAAGAAGTTAGAAAAAAATATTTAACTTTAAAAAAGTTAGAAAAAAAAAGATTTAGTTTTAAAAAAAGTTAGAAAAAAAGATTTAGCTTTAAAAGGTTAGAAAAAAAAGATTTAATTTTAAAAAGTTAGAAAAAAAGATTTAATTTTAAAAAAAAGTATTAGATTTTTATTTAAAAAAAGTATTAGAATTTGATTAAAAAAAAAGTGTTAGAAATTAATTTAAAAAAGGTTATAAAAAATTTACTCTTTAAAGAAAAGAAAAAAAAAGTTAAATTTTAATCTAAATCCTAAAAGTTAGTAAGAAGAGCTTAAAATGACTTAAATAAATAAACTAAATAGAAAAAAAAAAAGTTAATAAAAAACATTAGTAAAGTTATAAAAAAGGTTAATTAAATTATTATTAGTTAAAAAAAACAAGATAAGAATTTAAAATAAAAATAAAAAAGAAAGGGTAAAATTTGGGGTATTACAGATGTCAAACAAGGAAGGTAGTATATTGTAGTGCTTTTGTATACTGGATGGTATCAACCTACGTTCAGATGCTCATTTGTCCCCTTATCCCTAGGATGTATAAAGAGTCACTAAAAAAGTTTTACAAGTCTTAGGCATGTCATACACATCAAAAAATCACGTTTCTCTGTCAAAACAACTGCATAGGCCGACCTATACGTGATCAGGCCGACCTATGAAAGCTTCAGCTTCAGTAGAGGCCGACACATCAATATTTCAAGTCGGCTCCCACGTTCCAAGAATGAAGTCTATAGGCTTTTCCCACAAGTCGCCTCTCATGCTTCCTCATAGGCCAGCCTGAACACCTTCATAGGCCGACCTATGACTTTCATAGGCCAAAATATGCAATTTAAAACTTGAAAAATTCTTTTTGCATGTTATTTTTCTTGCATCATCTTACCCATTTTCTTCATATACATGCATCTTCCTCTAGGTAAGGTTCCTAGTGAATAAAACCTAAATGAAACCAGATTAGAAAGTTGCCCATCATATTCATCCCTTCTTCTATGCATACACACAACTGAACTACACATAATCATTTTTTGATTGGGCGACCATCTAGATTAGGGTTGATAACATCCAATTAGGTTTGGTGTAACCGAGAATATTGGGTTGGGAAGTATGTGTGTTTTAAATAAGAAATCCAAGGCGGGGTTTTCCTTCAAGATGGGGTTGATTTGAAGGTTTTGGACAAGATCACGTCAACACAGATTCGACCGAGGGAAAGTCTTGGAACAAGGTGGTTTCCTTGCAATGGAGTAGCGCGAGATGGTGAATTGTGTTCGAGAATCTTGGGTTTCAACAAGTTGCATGCTCGGGATAATCGGAAGATTGTAGCCGCATTGTTGATCACTTAATCAAGCTTTGATCAAGGATTTGGAGGTGGAAGAGTCAACACAAAACAATAGGGTTTTTCAGATTTGCATTCTTCATCTCTTGTATAAACAATTTTGCAAAGAAAAGGTTAATAACAATATCTCAATTCAATTTTGAATTGAGGACAAACGTACCCATAGCGAGGCCGATTGGGTAACTGTATAAACAAATCTTCGTCTCTCTCTTCTTATCTCTTTATCTTTTTTATTGTCAATTTCGCAATTTATCGAGTTCATCGTTGTTTGATCAATTCAATTGGAAATTGTTTTCTATCCTCTTTTAAAAGTGTTTTTGTTGATATAATCACAATCACTTTGATTGTGATTCACTTTTAACATCAACTAAAATGAATTATATTTTCCAATCGCTATCGATTACACATCAAGTGTTCAAATAAATTGTTTGTGCGTATTTTATTTATGTTTCGGTTCATTGGATATACGAGTTACGATTAACATTGCATTTAATTGATTCGTAGCTTGATTGTTGTTGAACATTTATGTTCATTATCACTCTGTTTGATTTGAGATACATATATTTCTTTTTGATAGTAGGTTTGGTTAGACAATTCAATCTAGGTCGTTTTTCCGCTGCACCAATTTTTGAAAACATATTTTTGCCAAAAGTTTTTTGTTGTAAAATTTGTGATCTATTCACCCCTCACCCTCTAGATCGAAGCATATTTTCTAACAAGTGGCATCAAGAGCTCTGGTTCATTCCGTGTTTGAGATACATTTCTTAGAAGAATGGCTACCGAACCTAAAGGTGCATACAATCGAGTACCAATTTTCACCAGCGAAAATTATGGTTATTGGAAAGAATTATGCGTATTCATGTCAACCCTGTTGACAAAGGTATTTGGGATGCTATCCAAAACAGTCCAAACAAAATAACTATGACCATTAAGGATAGGGTCATAATACCTAAATCGGAAGCATGATGGGATGATAATGATAAGAAACTGTGATCACATGATTGGAAAGCGAAAAACATTCTCACTTCCGCTTTGGGAGTTGATGAGTTTTATCTTTTTTCTCATTGTGAGACCGCCAAAGCTATGTGGGACGCATTAGAGATTGCCCATAAGGGTACTAATGATGTCAAATAATCTAGGATAACACATTGAATTAAGAGTTTGATTTGTTCCGTCTTGAGCATGGTGAAACCATTGCGGATATACGAAAAAGGTCCACTCATCTCATAAATCGGTTAAGTGCACTAGGTATTCCTATTTCCAATGAACTTGCTACTAACAAAGTTTTGAGGTGTTTAAGTAGGGAATTTCAACCAAAGGTCACTGCTATTAAAGAAGCGAATGATCTTAAGTCGCTTGATCTTACGACTTTGTTTAGAAAGTTGGAAGAGCGTGAGAAAGAGCTTACTTGCTTGGCAAAATACGATAAGCAATATGAAAACCGATCGAAGAGTGAAAAAGGGAAAGACAAAGAAGAAGGGAAAGTTAAAGTGAAAGTGAACCTAAAAATGAGCAAAGGGAAAATAAACCTAAAGATGGCAAAGAATCTCACGAAGAAGATATGAGATTATTCATAAAGAGAGTCAATAAATACATGTGAAAACATGGCGACAAATATCCCAACAAGTACCATGATAAATCAAGAAGGTTATCATGTTCTGAAATTCTGGCAAGCACACGATGGATGTTATCATGGATGTTATAACATCCACTGTAACACATACTATTGGAATAATTAAAATAAAAGCAGTAAATCACACCAGTAATTGTTCACCCAGTTCAGTGTCAACAACACTTACATCTGGGGGCTACCAAGCCAGGGAGGAAATTCACTATCAGTAGAATTAATTCAGAGCCAAACAATCACAGTTTGCACTCCTCACTTAAGACCTACCCAATGACACTTCAACCTAGAGACACTCTAGACCTGATTATTCCCACTCACTCCCCCTCAATCACCTCAGTGATATCCAACTACAATTACAGAAAATTATAAAGATACACTTCAACCACACACCTTGATCTTGCTTCACAGCTTTGATCAAGGGACACACACTCTTGCTTAAAAGCTTTGAGTGACACAACAACTTAGATCCTACCTAACCAAAGCAGCATACAGTTGCTTGGTGTATAAGTATTTCTAAGACGCACTTCACACGTGAAGAACATAACTTCTTCACTCACAAGGACTCTTAGCACGCACTCTCTAATCTTCTGTTCAGAGCTGCACTTCTAGGATTTCTCCTTCTATTATTTATAGCAGCAATTAGTCCTTGGGCCTTGGTGCAGAAATTAGGTTTACCAAAACCTTTCTTCAAAAGGCTGCACTTACCACTTAGGTCAGGTACATTTAATTTCGCCAGGGCTTCTAAAATGTTTCCTAAATTCCAGCTTGAGTTTCTATAAAGTTTCCTGAATTCTAGCCTGAGCTTCCTCATTCTGAATACCAGAAAAACAAACTCTGCGCGCCTGATGTCATACGACCAGTGTCATGACATTCAGCATGACATCCAACTCAACTTACTACTTACCTTGCATATTGTGTGTCACATAATTAGTTATGACATCTATACACACTCTAATGTTTTGCAACAAAATGCAGCCAACCAGAAGCACTTATAAACTCCCCCTTTGACAAATTTTTGGCTAAAACACCCTTTTAATAGAGTTTACAAGCAGCAGAAGTCTAACAAATAACCTTTTATGCAGGTAAGCAACTAACATCCTAGTAGAGTTGTTTTAAGTAAGTGATACTTAAATAGTTAGAGCGTTCGGTTGCGATCGACCTCTTCTTGTATGAGTAGCTTATATGTTGTTGTATGATAAGTTGTGGGTAGCCGTATGGCGTGAATCCAAGAATGTGGAATCGATTGTGATTTTGTGGCCGTTTGGCAATATATGCATTGTTGAATAAAACGTGAATGCATGATGAGATTGATTGTGAATGCATATTGTTTGTATGCGATTGTATGTGAAGAATGCATGGGAACATATTGTGAATATGTGTGCATTGCTTGATACATGTATTGATGATGTTGGAATATGAATATGTTGTGTGTGCAATCATGTTATAATTATTATATGATGAATTATTTGAATGCATGGGCTTAAGATGCGAGAACGGTCTTAAGTGCATTTGGTGGTTGATTGCATATGCATCATTTAGTCAAGAGGCAATGCTTGTTAGTTTCGTGGAGACTAGTGACTTGTCCCAAACCTAGAAGGGTGGGTTTGAAAGCTTAGGGGACGGGCTTTTGTTGTTATCGGTCTAGAAGGGTGGACCCGGTTTAAGTGTAAAAATCGAAAAGTGATAACAAGTGTTGGTACCACATGACATTGAGTTGCATTGAGTTGTGTTGGGTCACATTGCACAGAAATCATGGTTATATGAGATATGCATGTGTGTGAATTATTGGATTGTGAATTATGGATGTATGTATGATGAAACATACTTGAGTGATTATCCATATTTGTTTATACATGTTGTGATGTATGTGAGGATTACAATGAATTGTGATGAGAAAAGGTGGGATATGTATATTTTGTGCTTGTGTATATATATGTATATAATTATATGCATTGATTATTATCATAATGTTTCTCACCCTTCTGCTGTTTTATAATGCTCTGTGAGGCATTGCAGATTAGGTTGCTGGAGGTCTTTTTGTGAAGTATAGCTTCCTCCTTTTGTCGGTCAACTCTGATATGTAGCATCGGGTAGTTAGGATTGTATAGTATTTTTTTGTGATACATTTGTATATTTATCAGCTGATGATGTTTATGTAAACATGACTAATTTGTGAACCAAACTGGATGACATGTATTTATATGATAACATGCTTTAAGTGATTCAAATGTTTTGATCTTCCACTTTAATTTTAAATATTGAGACATGGGCGCAAGGACGAAGTTCCTATGTTGCAGCTACCCTATTGTTGCATATCTTTATTTGAGCAAGTGTTGTATGTTTTAATTATCATGTATGTGACATGCTCCTTTTATACCATGATTTAATTTTACTCTGATGAAATTTTAATACGTGCTTAAATGATTTATTTGATTATTTGGGGTATAGAAAGGGGGTGTTACATAAGTGGTATTAGAGCAGGTCGGCCAGTTGGCTAAGTTGTTAACGTGTTTGTTTTCCCATTTATATCTGATTGTGTGTGACACTATCGATATTGTTTGTTCTTATGAAGTTCTATTGTTGGGATTCAGAACAACGGTTGAAAGCTGGAATGATGAAGCGATTGCTGAGTGTTGCGGTGAAATTTGGATGTCAAGCTATTGATTAACTTGAATCTTAATTCATTTACAACCGGTCTTTGATTTATCCGAAGGAAAGGTTAAAGAAAGGAAAAACCTAAAAGGGAGAGATCTAAGGTTCGGGGGTTGGTTAAATTTAGGGAAGGTATTAGCACCCTAAACTTCCGTAGTACTCTACGGGAACCTTTTGTTTATTTATTTTTATTTATTTCATTAATTATTTTGCTTTAGGGTATATACAAAGGATTGAAAATTAAAAAAGACCTAGGGGTTAATTCTAAGTTTACTCGGCAAGACATCGCATCTTGTGCCTACATATCCTTACGGGAATGGAATCAGAGTAACTGTAGTTCCCCTCAAAAGGGAGGTTAGAAACGTCTTGACTGTGGCCAAGGTTTCAATGGGGAATAAACGTATCTTAGGGACACGCTTACGCGGAGTGTAGAAACTCCAATATCTACGTTAAAAAAATGTTAATTAAAATTAAAATAGGGTTAAATTAGGGATTCCACGGCGGGAAACCTTAAAACAGAGTACGACGACTATTTTGGCCTAACACTAGGATAAAAGCAATTTTGCCCGCGGCGGGACACCTAGGCTAAACAGGGTTTGATCCATTAAAGGGGTAAGGCTATTGACTCGGCGGCCAAAAGGCTGGACCTAATCCTTCGGAAGGATAAAACTGTAAAAAAATGTGAAAATATGACAAATCATTATATGGAGGAATAATTAAGGTACAGAAATAAGAAAAGTAATAAAGGCAGAGGGTATAAAGAAACAAAGAAACATTTCTGAAAACATGAAGAATATGAAAATATGTAATGACACTTAGAATGAAGTGAGGGAGGAAAATAGTGTGGGGCTGTGGCCACCACAAGCACATCTCAACCTCGAGCATGCACATGAAATGCCAAAAGAAAGAAAAGTAACAAAAGGGTACATAAAATGACACGACAAACATCAAACATCAGGAGTTCCTTACGAAAAGGTTTTAATTTTTTAATATTTTAATTATAAAAAAAAGGTTTTAATTTTTTAATAAAAAAATATTTAAGTTAAAATTATAAAAAAAATTAAGTTTAAATTATAAAAAAAAAGTTTTGGGGGGAAAAGTCTTTTCAGTTTTTTAGAACAAAAAAGGCTTTTCATCCCAAAAAAAGGCTTTTCAGTTTTTTGGGAAAAGACTTTTCAGTTTTTTGGGAAAAGGCTTTTCAGTTTTTTTTGGAAAAAGGCTTTTCAGTTTTTTTGGGGAAAAGGCTTTTCAGTTTTTGGGAACAAAAAGGTTTTTTTTTTCTTCGGAACAAAAAGGCTTTTCAGTGTTTAAAAAAGGTCTTACTAAAAAAAAGGTTTTAATAATAAATAAAAAAGGGGTTTTGATTTTAAAAAAAGGTTTTGTTAAAAAAAGGGTTTTGATATTAAAATCTAGGGACCTAAACACACATGGAGATTAACATGGCAAAATATGCACATAAACATGAAAAAGCAAAAGGTTTAGTTATTTAACGGACCTAAACACATTAACATGGCAAAATATGCACATAAACATGAAAAGGCAAAAAGCTTAGTAATTTAACCTACGAAGCGGAGGTTTGTTTCGGTAAATGTGAAAAAGATTTGAATAAGAAAACACTGGAGAGCTCCAATCCTTCTGACGAGTTGTGGGAACGACCGCCTTTCTTCTCTGGGGATCTCCTTTGTTTCTCCCTTTCTCTCTCCTCTTTTCTGAAGAAAACCTTCTGACCCCTCTCACACTCACAACTCCTTACACATGTCCTCTTGCCGATTGTGCCATTTTTACTTTTTAGAAAAAAAATGCATGCCATATGATATTTACCTGCAAAAAGTCAAACGACTACACAAATTTGTTAGTAATTGATTAAATGCAATAAAAATGCAATGAAATGCGACGACAAATCTTAGGGCAAAATTTGGGGTATTACAGTTGCCCCTATTTAAATAACTTCACCGGGTGATTTGAGCAACGGAGACTCGAGAAATCATGGTGGAGGGATTTAAATACAGATAACCGAAAATTTTGCATTTAGACGCAGTGCTATGCAATGATATGGACAAAACAAAACGAACTATAATGCTAATATGATATGAATCTGATATGATGCGTATGATGAAAATGACAAATGCACGGATACAGACGAAACAACGTCACAGGGGACGACCCATCGAGGAATTGCACTAGGGAAGAAGACATGTCATATCTGGAAGAACGTCGGATAGACACGACACAGAATTGTTGATAGGTGCCAAGTAAATTAGAAATTGTCCGCAAGGTAAGACGCGGGTAAAATACGAGCTCAGGAGAAAAACGCAAATGGGGATAAAACACCCATGATGCCAAGTAAACCCAGGAATATCTGGTAAACGGGGAATAAAACACCCGGGATAAAGGTACATGGGGGATAAAACACCCAAGGATAGAAGGTAAGTGGGGAGTAAAGCACCCAAGATAGACATGTAAATGGGGAGTAAAGCACCCAGGATAGAAATGTAAATGGGGAGTAAAGCACCCAAGATAAAAATGTAAATGGGGAGTAAAGCACCCAAGATAGAGAGGTAAATGGGGAATAAAGCAGCCAAGATAGAAATGTAAATAGGGAGTAAAGCACCCAAGATAGAAATGTAAATGGGGAGTAAAGCACCCAAGATAGAAATGTAAATGGGGAGTAAAGCACCCAGAATAGAAATGTAAATGGGGAGTAAAGCACCCAAGATAAAAATGTAAATGGGGAGTAAAGCACCGAGGATAGAAATGTAAATGGGGAGTAAAACACCCAAGATAAAAATGTAAATGGGGAGTAAAGCACCCAAGATAGAGAGGTAAATGGGGAATAAAGCACCCAAGATAGAAATGTAAATGGGGAGTAAAGCACCCAAGATAGAAATGTAAATGGGGAATAAAGCACCCGAGATATGCACATGTATAGGAATTATGCTATGACATATGATCAAATGCAAATGCAGACGTCGACGACAAGGCTCGACTCTTTTGGTGAGATGACAAAACTGGAGGACTGGTTCCTCAACACGGAGATCACTGTCATTCTGTTAAACTGTATCAAGTTGATAGTCACTGTAGGAATGATGAATAACTGCTTAGGGATTATGCAAGTAAACTGCCCCAGGTCAAATGAACTGATAATTGCTTCAGCTGTCTAATTCATGGAATCGACTGTTTTGCTGTATCCTCAGAGGGCTTGCCCCAGTCTGGGTCTTGAACAATTCTCTGGATAAACCAAATCTGAGAAGATATTGCCTTGAACAAATCTTGAACTGATTCTTTGACAGGATGTAAAAGGAACTTGCCCCTGATAAGATCACTTGACCAAGTTTCTCATTGTTTGAAAATTCCTTAGAGGAAAGCCAGTTTGCAAACAAAAATATTCCTACAAACATGGTAATGCAAAGTTCATGCGATTTTTGAAAAATTATTATTGAAAGATGGAAAATACATGAGTCGTTAGTCAGAACACAACGGTTCAAGACACTCAAAGTTTAAAATAAAAGTGTATTGCCAAAATAAATGATTCACAAGGATCTTTTGGAGTCAGGTTACGCAACCTTGCTGTAGTATACTTTCAAAATAACCTTGCTTCAATTAGGTCTTTTGAGGGTTGTAATGTGGCCTGGTTCACGGTTTATGAAACAAAAGATAAAGGCTCAAAATTTATTTGTACCCACCCAATCTACGTGATGATCTTCAGTCCTATGCTCAGTTAACTCATACTATGCATTTAGGTTCCCATAAGTTAGGGATTTCATTGATCGTAGCAATGATGACTCAGAAATCAAAGGGACCTATGAAAAGGCAGCCACTACTCCCCTATAACATTTTATTGTTTTGACATTAAGGACTTTCAAGATAAGGATTTAAAAATCTCTTTGTATTATCCCTAAATTTTGCCTGAACTGTTTATTTTAGAGTTTACAGTCAGCGGGATGCCCCAGTTTTGCCTAAGTCTCCTTCATAGGTTTTGACTTAGCGGGCTTCTTTTGCTTTTTTTATATTATTTTTTTGTGTGAAGGAAAGTGACTGTTTGATTTTAATGATTACGGTGAACCATCATCGACCTTTTGATTAGAAAACATCTTCGACACTTGTTTGACGTGTGCGAAGGAAAATTTGTTAATGAAAGGTGTATCGTATGAACACACAACCAAGTTAACTGAGAACTACCCATCCCAAGGTTAAAATTGTGGGTTTTTTGTAACGAAAGAAACTCCAACTTCTAGGCTCGAATGGGGTAACGAGGGATTAACTTCCTTATTTCTCCAGTGTTTGGGGAATTGAAACAATGCCTTACATCGTCAACAAGGTTTGATTGAAAGCATACTGACAGCAATTATGGGTATAACGTTTTCATCATCCTCCCTCCGATCTTAGCATATCAAAATTTTGGACAAGAAGTAAACATTTGAAAAATAAAGCATAAAGATGCAAATAAATGGACGGAAATGAATTGAATCAAAAGTCGCAATGCTTATTTCATTAATGAAAGTACAAACATAATTGAAAGCAAACAACTTAAACAAAATAAGGAAAATGCAAACAACGAGAAAAAAAAGGCCCAATGACAAAGCTTCAATTCTGATGTGTTGGCAAGGGATCTGTCTGAACGCTCGGACGACTATCCGTAAAATCAAGTATTTTGGCTCTAATCCATTCACATACTCTAGCCTTCAATGCAAAACAATGCTCCAAGTCATGGCCTGGGGCACCCTCATGGGAAGCACAATGGAGATTAGCCCTAAATCCAGCCGGAGGATTAAGAGGAGGTGGTAAAGCCTTTGTAGTGATCAGCCCTTGTCGAACTAAGTCAGGATACAGCTCTGTGTAAGTCATGGGAATAGGATCAAAGTGACTCCTGTTCCGTTTCTGGTCTGATATCTGTGTCGAGGAATCAGCTTGACGACATCAAAGGTACACTAGAAGACGAGAGAACCAAGAAGGAGAAACTGGGGGATAAATGCAATGCAAAAATGTGATGCTAATGCCATGCAATGGTCTCAAGAATTTCAACGGTCGATTGCGAATATTGCTTTTTAAGAAAGTTGGAAAAAATTTTAGACTTTAAAATGTAAGGCTTTTCGAATTTGCAAAGGACTGCTAAATTCCTTGAAACTAGAAATGATATGATGCTTTATGGATGCAAAGCACAGATACACACACAAAGGTCCTAGGTTAGAGGAACAATGAATGGAGTCAAGGTCTACCCTTCCCAAAGAGGTATGTACTATAGGTTGATTGTACCTGCAGAACAAGGGTTCTAAATTAGTGCCCAAAGTCATCAGTCCATCTTTCGGATATTATTGACTTCCCGACTGACTCGAGGGTCAATAATATTCTCAAGAGAACCTCTTTTAAGTGTAGCATCGCGTAGCAACCATTGTAGGACTACTCCCACATAGTTCCCGCACTACGTCCTATATAAGATCAAGATGGTGTAAAGGTACTACGGTTCCCAGTATCACAGACTCCAATCGATAACGGTAAAAGTTTTCACGACTACACTCGATCAACCGAACCATTTTCGAAAGTGTCTCAACTGAGCAGTGATTCTCGATTTAGCTTAGTCGGGACTCACTCCCTATAAGCCTCGTCGAATATATCAGCCATCCTATCATAAGGTCGCTCAAGTCCGGGTGTAGGACTTATCTCACAACACAGTAACTCCAAGTAAGGTACCCCAATATATACATACAAGTGAGCAAAATATATAATAAAACAAATATATAAAGAAAAATAAACAAAATAGGGATAACCCTCAATAGTTAGGGTTCCCCAGTGAAGTCGCCATTTTCTGTTGCGGTGAAATTTGGATGTCAAGCTATTGATTAACTTGAATCTTAATTCATTTACAACCGGTCATTGATTTATCCGAAGGAAAGGTTAAAGAAAGGAAAAACCTAAAAGGGAGAGATCTAAGGTTCGGGGGTTGGTTAAATTTAGGGAAGGTATTAGCACCCTAAACTTCCGTAGTACTCTACGGGAACCTTTTGTTTATTTTTTTTTATTTATTTCATTAATTATTTTGCTTTAGGGTATATACAAAGGATTGAAAATTAAAAAAGACCTAGGGGTTAATTCTAAGTTTACTCGGCAAGACATCGCATCTTGTGCCTACATATCCTTACGGGAATGGAATCAGAGTAACTGTAGTTCCCCTCAAAAGGGAGGTTAGAAACGTCTTGACTGTGGCCAAGGTTTCAATGGGGAATAAACGTATCTTAGGGACACGCTTACGCGGAGTGTAGAAACTCCAATATCTACGTTAAAAAAATGTTAATTAAAATTAAAATAGGGTTAAATTAGGGATTCCACAGCGGGAAACCTTAAAACAGAGTACGACGACTATTTTGGCCTAACACTAGGATAAAAGCAATTTTGCCCGCGGCGGGACACCTAGGCTAAACAGGGTTTGATCCATTAAAGGGGTAAGGCTATTGACTCGGCGACCAAAAGGCTGGACCTAATCCTTCGGAAGGATAAAACTGTAAAAAAATGTGAAAATATGACAAATCATTATATGGAGGAATAATTAAGGTACAGAAATAAGAAAAGTAATAAAGGCAGAGGGTATAAAGAAACAAAGAAACATTTCTGAAAACATGAAGAATATGAAAATATGTAATGACACTTAGAATGAAGTGAGGGAGGAAAATAGTGTGGGGCTGTGGCCACCACAAGCACATCTCAACCTCGAGCATGCACATGAAATGCCAAAAGAAAGAAAAGTAACAAAAGGGTACATAAAATGACACGACAAACATCAAACATCAGGAGTTCCTTACGAAAAGGTTTTAATTTTTTAATATTTTAATTATAAAAAAAAGGTTTTAATTTTTTAATAAAAAAATATTTAAGTTAAAATTATAAAAAAAATTAAGTTTAAATTATAAAAAAAAAAGTTTTGGGGGGAAAAGTCTTTTCAGTTTTTTAGAACAAAAAAGGCTTTTCATCCCAAAAAAAGGCTTTTCAGTTTTTTGGGAAAAGACTTTTCAGTTTTTTGGGAAAAGGCTTTTCAGTTTTTTTTGGGAAAAGGCTTTTCAGTTTTTTTTGGGAAAAGGCTTTTCAGTTTTTTGGGAACAAAAAGGTTTTTTTTTTCTTCGGAACAAAAAGGCTTTTCAGTGTTTAAAAAAGGTCTTACTAAAAAAAGGTTTTAATAATAAATAAAAAAAGGGGTTTTGATTTTAAAAAAAGGTTTTGTTAAAAAAAGGGTTTTGATATTAAAATCTAGGGACCTAAACACACATGGAGATTAACATGGCAAAATATGCACATAAACATGAAAAAGCAAAAGGTTTAGTAATTTAACGGACCTAAACACATTAACATGGCAAAATATGCACATAAACATGAAAAGGCAAAAGGCTTAGTAATTTAACCTACGAAGCGGAGGTTTGCTTCGGTAAATGTGAAAAAGATTTGAATAAGAAAACAATGGAGAGCTCCAATCCTTCTGACGAGTTATGGGAACGACCGCCTTTCTTCTCTGGGGATCTCCTTTGTTTCTCCCTTTCTCTCTCCTCTTTTCTGAAGAAAACCTTCTGACCCCTCTCACACTCACAACTCCTTACACATGTCCTCTTGCCGATTGTGCCATTTTTACTTTTTAGAAAAAAATGCATGCCATATGATATTTACCTGCAAAAAGTCAAACGACTACACAAATTTGTTAGTAATTGATTAAATGCAATAAAAATGCAATGAAATGCGACGACAAATCTTAGGGCAAAATTTGGGGTATTACACTGAGGCTTTGACGAGGTTGGCTGGAGCGATTGGGCAGAATCCTCAAGCCAATGTGAATGCTGGAAACAATGATAATGATGAGTTTCGTGCTTTGGGAAGGTTCCAAAGGAATAATCCACCAATTTTCAAGGGAACCCATGAACCTGACAAAACACAAGTTTGGCTGAAAGCAATCGAGAAGATTTTTCGAGTTATGAACTGTTCGGATGCGCAGAGGGTGCAGTTTGGCACTCATATGCTCGAAGAGGAAGCTGAGGATTGGTGGGGTAATACTCGCCAAAGGTTTGAAGAGAATGAGATTGTGGTTACTTGAGATCTTTTTAGAGAGACATTTCTGGAGAAGTATTTTCTAGAAGATGTGCGTGGGAAGAAGGAAATTGAGTTCCTTGAGCTGAAGCAGGATAACTTAACTGTAGCCGAGTATGCGGCAAGGTTTGAGGAATTGATTAAGTTTTGTCCTCATTATAACACTGCTAATACTGAGAGATCCAAGTGTCTCAATTTTGTGAATGGTTTGAGGCCGGAAATCAAGCAAGCTGTTGGTTATCAAGAAATTAGGCGATTTTCTGAGTTGGTGAACAAAAGTAGGATTTATGATGAAGATAGTAGAGGTCGATCTAGTCACTATAAGAGTTTAAGTGATAAGAAAGGAAAAGGTCAATTTAGAGGGAAGTCGTATGTGACTCCTGCTGATAAGGGGAAACAAAAAGCTAGTTATGGCAAGAAGCCAAGTGGGGGAGGAGTTTCTTCTCCGGTGAGATGTTATAGATGCGGTGAAGAGGGACATCGTGCTCCCGAGTGCAAAAGTGTTGAGAAGAAGTGTTTCAAGTGTGGTAAGCCAGGCCACAAAGCTCTTGAGTGCAGAAGCGGTGCGAATGTGACTTGCTACAACTGTGGTGAGAAAGGGCACATTAGTACCAAGTGTGACAAGCCAAAGAAGACTCAAGGGAATGGGAAATTGTTTGCTTTATCGGGATCGGAGACTGCTAGTGATGATCGATTGATCCGAGGTACGTGCTTCATTACTGGTATACCTTTGATCGCTATAATTGATACTAGAGCTACACATTATTTTATTTCTTTGGATTGTGTTAAGAGATTAGATCTTGAGTTGTCTATTATGAGTGGAGGTATGTTCATTGATAGTCCTGCTACAGGTTCAGTAACTACCCTGTATGTGTGTTTGAATTGTCCGTTGAGTATTTTTGGTAAAGACTTTGGAGTTGATTTAGTGTGTCTTCACTTAGATCAACTTGATGTCATTCTTGGGATGAATTGGTTGGAATTCAATCGTGTTTATATTAACTGTTTTGACAAGACAGTTATTTTTCCTGAATCCGATGAGGAAGGAGATTTGTTCATGACTGCTAAGCAAGTGAAGGAATCAGTGCAAGATGGTGCGAAGGTATTTATGTTAATGGCAACTTTGAGTATTGGTGAAAGTTGAGCATTTGACACTTTACCAATTGTTCGTGATTTTCCGGAAGTTTTTCCTGAAGAGATAAGAGACTTACCGCCGGAACGAGAACTGGAGTTTACGATCGACTTGATTCCTGGAACTAGTCCGATATCGATGGCTCCGTATCGTATGTCCGCGTCGGAATTGAAAGAGTTGAAGAGTCAACTTGAAGATCTACTTGATAAGAGGTTTATTCGTCCGAGTGTGTCGCCGTGGGGTGCACCAATGTTGTTAGTTAAGAAGAAAGAGGGTTCTATGAGACTCTGTGTGGACTACAGATAGTTGAACAAGGTGACTATCAAGAATAAGTATCCACTTCCGAGGATTGATGATTTGATGGATCAGTTGGTTGGTGCGAGTGTGTTCAGTAAGATAGATTTGAGATCTGGGTATCATCAGATTCATGTGAAGGCTGAGGATATTCAGAAGACTGCTTTTAGGACGAGATATGGACATTATGAGTATTTTGTAATGCCATTTGGTGTGACTAATGCACCAGGTGTATTTATGGAGTACATGAACAGGATTTTCCATCCTTATTTGGACAAGTCTGTGGTTGTGTTCATTGATGATATTTTGATTTATTCGAAGAGTGAAGATGAACATGTCGAGCATTTGAAGATTGTGTTATCTGTGTTGAAAGAGAAGCAGTTGTATGCTAAACTTTCTAAGTGTGAATTTTGGTTGAAGGAAGTGAGTTTCCTTGGTCATGTGATTTCGAGTAGAGGTATTGCAGTTGATCCGTCGAAGGTTGAAGCGGTATCGTAATGGGAGACTCCGAAATCAGTTTTTGAGATTAGAAGTTTTCTTGGTTTGGCAGGTTATTATCGGAAATTCATTGAAGGATTTGCCAAGCTATCATTGCCGTTGACGCAGTTGACTAGGAAAGGTCAAGAGTTTGTTTGGGATGCAAAGTGTGAAGAAAGCTTCCAAGAGCTTAAGAGAAGATTGACGATAGCCCCTGTTTTAATTTTGCCGAATCCGGAAGAACCGTTTGTTGTGTATTGTGATGCTTCATTGATGGGTTTAGGAGGTGTGTTGATACAAAATAACTAAGTTGTAGCTTATGCTTCGAGGCAACTCAAAGTGCATGAGAAGAATTATCCGACACATGACTTAGAGTTGGCCGCCGTTGTATTTGTGTAGAAACTTTGGAGGCATTATCAGTTTGGTTTGAGATTTGAGGTATTTAGTGATCATAAGAGTTTGAAGTATCTCTTTGATCAGAAAGAATTGAATGCAAGGCAGAGAAGATGGTTAGAACTTCTGAAGGATTATAATTTTGGTTTGAATTACCATCCGGGTAAAGCAAATGTGGCAGCTGATGCACTGAGTAGGAAATCGTTACACATGTCAATGATGATGGTAAAAGAGTTGGAATTGATTGAACAATTTCGTGATTTGAGTTTGGTGTGTGAGAAGACTTCTTACGGAGTTAAGCTGGGTATGTTAAAGCTTACTAGTGTTATTCTTGACGAGATTCGAGAAGGACAGAAATCTGATTTGAGTTTAGTGGATCGGTTGACTTTGATCAATCAAGGTCAAGGTGGTGATTTTCGAATTGACGAGAATGGTATCATGAGATGTCGTGATAGGATTTGTGTTCCTGATATTGTTGAGTTGAAGAAGAGTATTTTTGAAGAAGGACATCGTAGTGGATTGAGTATTCATCCGGGTGCTACTAAGATGTACCAAGATTTGAGGAAAGTATTTTGGTGGCCTCGTATGAAGAAAGATATTATTGAGTTTGTGTATCCTTGTTTGACTTGTCAGAAGTCAAAGATTGAGCATCAGAAACCGTCGGGCTTGATGAAACCGTTGTTTATTCCTGAGTGGAAATGGGATAGCATTTCTATGGATTTTGTGTCTGGTTTACCGAGGACGCCGAGTAACTTTGAAGCTATTTGGGTTATTGTGGATAGATTGACCAAATCTGCTCACTTTATTCCTATGCGAATGGATTACCCGTTGGAGAAATTGGAAAAGTTGTACATTGAGAGGATTGTCAGTTTGCATGGTATTCCGTCTAGCATTGTGTCAGATAGAGATCTGAGGTTTACTTCGAGATTTTGGGAGATTTTGCAAAGTGCTTTGGGTACGAAGTTACGTTTGAGTTCTGCTTACCATCCGCAGACTGATGGTCAGACTGAAAGAACGACTCAATCACTTGAGGATCTTTTGAGAGCTTGTGTGTTGGAAAAGGGAGGAGCTTGGGGATAACTACTTACCTTTGATTGAGTTTACTTACAATAACAGTTTCCATTCGAGTATTGGTATGGAACCTTTTGAGGCACTATATGGTAGACGTTGTAGGACACCATTGTGTTGGTATGAGTCGGGAGAGAGTTCTGTGGTTGGACCAAAGATAGTTCAGCAGACTACAGATAAGATTAAGATGATTCAAGAGAAGATGAAGATTTCTCAGAGTCGTCAGAAGAGTTATTATGACAAGAGGAGGAAGACACTTGAATTTCAAGAGGGAGATCACATGTTTCTTCGAGTTACTCCTATGACTGGTGTTGGTAGGGCATTGAAGTCACGTAAGTTGACGCCGTATTTCATTGGTCCTTATCAGATTTTGTAGAGGATAAGAGAGGTAGCCTATCGGGTTGCTTTACCGCCGTCGCTTGCTAATCTCCATGACGTATTCCATGTATCTCAGTTGAGGAAATACATTGCGGATCCATCTCATGTAGTCCAAGTAGATGATGTACAAGTGAGAGATAACCTGACTGTGGGGACATCACCTATGCGGATAGAGGATCAGAAGTTGAAGCAACTTCGAGGTAAAGAGATTGCTTTGGTGAAGGTCGCTTGGGGAGGACCGGCTGGTGGAAATGTGACTTGGGAACTTGAGAGCCAGATGAGGGAGTCTTATCCAGAGTTGTTTGAATCAGGTAACATTTTCGAGGACGAAAATTCCTGAAGTGGGGGAGGGTTGTAACAACCCAATTTCCAATAATTAATTATTTATGTTAAATAATTGAATTATTTGAGTTATTTTAATTATTAGAATTTAGTAGATATTTTGAGAGAAGTAATGTGATGGAAAGAAATGGAAAAGAAAACATATAAGGAAAAGTGGGAAGAAAAGAAAAAGATAGAAACATAAGAGAAAAAGAAGAGAAAGAAAGAGGAAGAGGAGAAAAGAGAAGAAAAAGGGGAAGGACTTGGATTCTTCAAGAACAACTTCCAAGCTTTGGATTGACTAAGGTAGGGGTGTGAAATTCTATCATCTTATCATTGTGTATGAATCATGTATGTATGTGTTTGGATTTGTTTGGTTGTTTTCCCATCTTTTTCCATTTAGGTCGAATAAGGAAAAATCGATAGAAACCGATGTTTGAACGGTTAGAATCAGGAATAACTTGCGTAGTTTAGTCGGGGGAAGTTAGACTAAGACTATTGAAACTGATTTGGTGAAAATCGGGTGATTTTGTGAGTTTTGACATTTTGGATAATTTGGAGTTAAGATTTTGGATGAAAATCGGAAGTCGTAAAATTCGTGTTTTATGATCCTAAATTGTTACAATAGGATTGGTAATGATGAATAGGTATTTAATCGGGTGAAAATAATTTAATCGGCTGGGTTTTTGAGGGTTTTAAGCTCAAACCCATAGCTAACTTTCCAAAAATACAGGTGTTAACTGTAACACCCCACTTCCCAAAATCATCTAAATTATTAAACATTATAAATAAACAAAATCAGAGTTCCAATTCTCCCAAGTGTGATATCACATAAAAACAACGTTTCCTTATAAAAAGGTTTTTCTCCAAATACAGCGGAATGTTAAATAATAAAATTCAATAAAAGTTTGATACGTTCACAGGGAAATAAAATATAAGTTCAACATAAAACAAATAAAAATGCCCAAGTCCCGTGCTACGTATCAGAGCATCCTAGACTCGACAATCACACCAATATCCAAGCTAGCTAAGCACCTGGATTATCTGTACTTCCGAAGAAGCACAGACCACAACAACAACAAAGGGGTGAGAAAACATGATCAAAAATATAATGGTAATGTAATACATGTAAATAAGGTAGTACAACACACCAACACACCAAGATTCACCCCTAACAACACCATATGACGAACCTACTGTTCAAATTACAATATAATATATTATAATGCAAAATGCAACTCAACACCATGCATGCGGTACCGACTCGTTGGTTCATTCAATCGAACCTGGATAGATCACTTACGCTCCTCCTGAGACATGATCTATCCCCCACCATTCTCCACAAAGGAGTACGGATGAATCACTTACGCTCCTCCTGAGACATGATTCATCCCACCAAAACACCATGATATGCACACACCAATGCATAACTAATATATTTAGGCACTCAACGTGCACACGATCCTCCTGATCATATCATCATACATCAATGCATATATGTATAGATATAACATACACCAACACCATATAAATTAACCAGATAGTAAACAAGTTCATACTTTAACACCAAGATATAAACATATCCCACCACTCGGGGGTACTCGATCCTACTGATCACTATATACATATACCTCAATTAATTGTCCATCGACAATATCAAGGGAAACACGTACTATCACCAGTACGCAAGTTAAATCCCACGCTCACCAACCTTACAGTGCATCAAGGCCAAAGGGATCACACCAGTCCAGAGCTCAAGGCCAAAATATCACAACACTCACATTCTGGTTCTGCTACGTTCGCTGACATTCGCCAGGCGAAGCCCCGTAGAGAACCTTCGCTAGCATTCGCCAGGAGAACCTGCTGGCGAAGCCCCCTTTCCACTATCGTGCACTCGCAAGACGAACCTTCATTCGCCAGGCGAACCTTCGCTGGCCACACTTGCCAGACGAAGTTCCTACCCTTTAGGTCTGGGACTTAATTCTGAATTTTTCGCTGCCATTCGCCTCAGCTCGCCAGGCGAACACTCGCCTCCCTTCGCCAGGCGAAGCTTCGCCAACACTCGCCAGGCGAAGCCCAGCGAATGCTGCGATTTACCAATTTTTTCACAGTTCTGCAGAGTGCTTTCTAAGCCAAATGGGTTAAACTTCCTACTTCCAATTCACCTCTTAACATCAGTACCAACATTACACGTAATTCAGCCTAAATGATTCCTAATCCCAATCCCAAAATCATCACCTAGACACTTTATTGATACATCAAAATCCCTACAGAATTTCCCTGAAAACCGTAAAATCACCTATATGCCAAATTGGCCCAAAAACAACAATTCATCAACGTTTAATATCCAACTATCAACAATCAACAACAATCACCACATATAATACAGAAAATCATATATCGATCAATTCCTACGGGGTTAAGGACTCCCCACTACCCTATACATGTATATACCATTCCCAATCAAGTTTCTCCCCCCTTACCTTGTTAATCGGTTGATCGATGAAAGAATCTTCCAAGGTTTGGCCAATTCTGATTTTCCCCCGTTCCTTCGTTCTTCGCTCCCTTTTCCGTTCTTCTCACTTCTCTCCTTTCTATCGTTCTTTTTCCACTTTCTCTAACTTCTCACCATGTATCGTAAAAAACTACTAACTCCTCACATTCTCTATTTTAATTCTCTAATCCCAATAATAATGATAATTTAATAATAATAATAATAACTTAATAAAATAATAATAATAATAATAATAATATTATCTCACCAAAATAATAATAATATTAATAACAATAGTAACTATAATAAATATAATAATAATAATAATATTCCCACCAATATTAATATTATACACTATATTATTATATTCACCAAAACACCACCAATAATCCTCCCACATTAGGGACACCCACCAAACATCACCAAATACACTCCCACCAAAGGGTACACCAACATATAATATTTGAAATAATAATAAAATGACTAAATAATTAAAATGGGTGTTACAACTCTCCCCCACTTTAATTATTTTCGTCCTCGAAAATTACTTGATGGAAATAGCTCTGGATACGCTTCTCGCATCCTGCTTTCCAACTCCCAGGTCACACTGCCTCCTGCAGCACCTCCCCAAGCTACCTTCACCAAAGGTATTTCCTTCCCTCGGAGCTGTTTCATCTTACGGTCTTCGATCCTCAACGACATCGTTTCAACGGTAAGATTCTCCCGAACCTGAACATCATCTCTCTGAATCACATGAGATGGATCAGAAACATACTTTCGCAATTGCGACACATGAAACACATCATGTAAGTTTGACAACTCAGGCGGCAACGCCACCCTATAAGCCACATCACCAATTCTCTGCAAAATCTCATAAGGTCCAATGAACTTAGGATCCAGCTTCTTGGACTTCAATGCACGACCCACACCAGTCATCGGATTAACTCTTAGGAATACGTGATCGCCTACACAGAATTCCAACTCTTTCCTCCGATTATCATGATAGCTTTTCTGCCTACTCTGAGACACTTTCAATTTCTCACGAATCATTTGAATTGTCTCAGTAGTCTGCTGTACAATTTCTGGCCCAAGCACCATATTCTCACCAGTTTCATACCAACACAGAGGAGTCCTACACCTCCTCCCATACAAAGCTTCAAACGGTGCCATTTCGATACTAGAATGGTAACTGTTATTGTACGTGAACTCAATCAATGGTAAATGAGTATCCCACGCACCACCCTTTTCTAACACACAAGCTCTCAACAGATCTTCAAGCGACTGAATAGTCCTCTCCGACTGACCATCAGTTTGCGGATGATAAGCTGAACTCAATTTCAACTTAGTTCCCAAAGCTTCCTGCAAGCTCTTCCAAAATTCCGAAGTAAACCGTGGATCTCTATCCGACACAATACTGGACGGAACACCATGCAACTTCACAATTACCCAAATGTAAATATCCGCCAGCTTTGTCAATGGAAAACTAATATTGATCGGCACAAAGTGTGCAGACTTCGTCAATCGATCCACAATCACCCATATAGCATCAAAACCTCTCGCCGTATTCGGCAAACTTGTCACAAAATCCATAGTAATGCAATCCCATTTCCAAACCGGAATCTCTAATGGTTGCATAAATCCAGAAGGTCTCTGGTGTTCCACCTTTGACTTCTGACATGTCAAACAGGCATACACAAATTGAGCTATGTCTCTTTTCATACCAGACCACCAAAATAATTTCTTCAAATCATGATACATTTTCGTAGCTCCCGGATGAATACTCAGGCTACTACGATGTCCTTCGCTCAAAATTGACTTTTTCAATTCTTCATCATCTGGTACACAAATCCTGCCTCTAAATCTCAACACACCTGTACTATCCAATTTAAAGTCACTATCGGAGTCACTCCCTACTCCAGGCATCAAATCTACCAATTTCACATCCAACTTCTGATTTTCTCTAATCATATCCAAGAAGTCATTATTTACCTGCAACATACCCAACATTACACTATCTGCAGTAGTCTTACACACCATGCTCAAATCTCTAAACTGTTCAATTAACTCAATTTCTTTCACCATCAGAGCTGCCGTATGAATTGCTTTCCTACTCAAAGCATCTGCCACTACATTGGCCTTTCCTGGATGATAACTCAAACTGAAGTCATAATCCTTCAAAAATTCCAACCATCTTCTCTGCCTCATATTCAGCTCTTTCTGATCAAACAGGTATCTCAGACTCTTATGATCACTAAACACTTCAAATCTTGAACCATATAAATAGTGTCTCCAAATTTTCAACACAAAAACAACCGCAACTAATTCAAGATCATGAGTCGGATAATTTCGCTCATGCACTCTCAATTGCCGCGATGCATATGCTACTACTTTACCATTCTGCATCAGAACCCCGCCTAATCCCATCTTAGGCACATCACAGTACACCACAAACGGTTCACTCGGAGTCGGTAACACTAACACCGGTGCCGTAGTCAATCTCTTTTTCAACTCTTCAAAACTTTCTTCACAAGCAGCATCCCATACAAAAACTTGGTTCTTTCTCGTCAACTGAGTTAATGGCAACGCCAAATTAGAGAACCCTTCAATAAACCTGCGGTAATAACCGGCTAACCCCAAAAAGCTTCTAATCTCTGTCGCTGTCTTCGGCGGTTCCCACTGCAATACTGCACTTACTTTTGACGGATCCACCGCTATTCCATTTTCAGATATTACATGCCCCAAGAAACTTACTTTCTTCAACCAAAAGTCACACTTTGACAGTTTAGCAAATAATTTATTTTCCTTCAACACTTGCAAGGCAATTCTCCGATGTCCTGCATGCTCTTCATCAGATTTAGAATAAATTAATATATCATCAATAAACACTACAATGAACTGATCCAAGTAAGAATGGAAAATTTTGTTCATATACTCCATAAATACTCCCGGTGCATTAGTCACTCCAAACGGCATTACAGCATATTCGTAATGTCCATATCGAGTCCTAAAGGCAGTCTTCTGAATATCACCTTCTTTTACTCTCATCTGATGATAACCCGATCTTAAGTCGATCTTACTAAATACACGAGCTCCCACCAGCTGGTCCATCAAATCATCAATCCTAGGTAAATGATACTTATTCTTAATAGTCACTTTATTCAATTGACGGTAATCGATGCACAGACGCATACTACCATCCTTCTTCTTCACCAACAACACTGGAGCTCCCCACGGCGATACACTTGGTCTAATAAACTTTCTTTCCAACAATTCTCCAATCTGAGACTTCAACTCAGCCAATTCCACTGCATACATCCTGTACGGCGCCATAGAAATAGGTCTCGTACCAGGAACAAGATCAATACCGAATTCTACTTCTCGCGTCGGAGGAAATTCCGTAATGTCGTCAGGAAACACTTCCGGAAATTCATTCACTACTGCCAATTCCTCCATTGACACTTTACTATCCACCGATAAGGTTGCAAATAAAGCAAACACTCTAGTTTCATCTTCCAACAAGGCCCTCAATTCTTTATTAGACAAAGAACTTGCCACAACTTCCTCTTCAGGGGTCACAAACAACAATTCCTTCCGAAAACAATCGATGTAGACTCGGTTGAACTCTAACCAGTTCATACCCAGAATAACATCCAACTTACCAAGTGGTAGACAAATCAGATCCACTCCAAATTCTCTACCGAAAATAGTCAGCAGACACTTCAGGCATACCAAAGAAGTAGTCACTGAACCTATAGAGGGTGTCTCAATAGTCATCTGTATCTCCAGAGTGGACGGCACCAAACCTATCCTCTCCACACAATCTACAGAAATAAACGAGTGCGTTGCACCCGTATCAATAATAGCAATCAAAGGAATATTATTGATAATACAAGTACCTCTGATCACACGCTCAGCACTGGCAGCTTGAGTTCCTGCCAAGGCAAACACTTTTCCACCAGCCGGAGACGTTTGAGGCTTCTTCGGCTTCTCACAATGTGTACTGATATGACCCTTCTCACCACAGTTATAACAGGTCGGCATAGTTGCTCTGCAATTAGCTATCACATGACCTGGTTTCCCACACTTAAAACATTTCTTGGCCTCATTAGGACAATCATTAGCACGGTGTCCCATACCACCGCACCGAAAACATTTCCCTTCAGCAGATGCTCTCCCATCTATAGGCTTCTTATCAACAATAGCTTTACGTTTTCCCTTATCAGCAGCAACACTATAAGGAGTACCACTAAACCTCTGCTTACCCTTACGGTCATTAACAGCTTTGTAGTGCGCAATCCTTGCTCGGTTATCATTATCATAGATTCCGCTCCTACCTACCAGCTCAGGATAGCTCCTGATCTTCTAACAAGCAATCCCCAACTTAATCTCTGGACGCAGTCCATTCTCAAACTTTAAGCACTTAGAGGTCATTGCCCCCTCCACATTATAGTGGGGACAATACTGCACCAGCTCCTCAAACTTAGCAGCATACTCTGCTACAGTCATACTACCCTGTTTCAGCTCTAAGAATTCAATTTCCTTAGCGCTTTGGATATCTTCCGGGAAATACTTCTCCAGAAAACCTTTCCGAACCACCTCCCAAGTAATGGTAGTTCCAGCAGCTTCCAACCTTTGGCGACTATTGTCCCACCAGGCTTCAGCTTCACCCTCCAGCATGTGAGTACCAAACCTCACCTTTTGTTCATCGCTACATTCCATAGTCCTGAAGATCTTTTCAATTGCCTTCAGCCACTTCTGAGCAGCTTCAGGGTCCAGAATTCCCCCTTCGAATGTTGGCGGCTTGTTGCTCCGAAACTGCGCCAAACTCCTAAATTGGGCATCTGCAGTTTGATTCTGATTAGCAACAGCCTGTGCCATTGCTTGCATAGCAGCAGCCAATGCAGCATCGTTCCTTCCCGCCATACTTCTCAAAAAGAACAACACCAGGTTAAAAGATATTCAACTACATCCATAAGGACACACTCAACTCGACTCAACAACACTGGCCGGACGGACCAACCAGGCTCTGATACCAATTGTAACACCCCACTTCCCAAAATCATCTAAATTAATAAACATTATAAATAAACAAAATCAGAGTTCCAAATCTCCCAAGTGGGATATCACATAAAAACAACGTTTCCTTATAAAAAGGTTTTTCTCCAAATACAGCGGAATGTTAAATAATAAAATTCAATAAAAGTTTGATACGTTCACAGGGAAATAAAATATAAGTTCAACATAAAACAAATAAAAACGCCCAAGTCCCGTGCTACGTATCAGAGCATCCTAGACTCGACAATCACACCAATATCCAAGCTAGCTAAGCACCTGGATTATCTGTACTTCCGAAGAAGCACACACCACAACAACAACAAAGGGGTGAGAAAACATGATCAAAAATATAATGGTAATGTAATACATGTAAATAAGGTAGTACAACACACCAACACACCAAGATTCACCCCTAACAACACCATATGACGAACCTACTGTTCAAATTACAATATAACATATTATAATGCAAAATGCAACTCAACACCATGCATGCGGTACCGACTCGTTGGTTCATTCAATCGAACCTGGATATATCACTTACGCTCCTCCTGAGACATGACCTATCCCCCACCATTCTCCATAAAGGAGTACGGACGAATCACTTACGCTCCTCTGAGACATGATTCATCCTACCAAAACACCATGATATGCACACACCAATGCATAACTAATATATTTAGGCACTCAACGTGCACACGATCCTCCTGATCATATCATCATACATCAATGCATATATGTACAGATATAACATACACCAACACCATATAAATCAACCAGATAGTAAACAAGTTCATACTTTAACACCAAGATATAAACATATCCCACCACTCGGGGGTACACGATCCTACTGATCACTACATACATATACCTCAATTAATTGTCCGCCGACAATATCAAGGGAAACACGTACTATCACCAGTACGCAAGTTAAATCCCACGCTCACCAACCTTACAGTGCATCAAGGCCAAAGGGATTACACCAGTCCAGAGCTCAAGGCCAAAATATCACAACACTCACATTCTGGTTCTGCTACGTTCGCTGACATTCTCCAGGCGAAGCCCCGTAGCGAACCTTCGCTAGCATTCGCCAGGCGAACCTGCTGGCGAAGCCCCCTTTCCACTATCGTGCACTCGCCAGGCGAACCTTCATTCGCCAGGCGAACCTTCGCTGGCCACACTTGTCAGGCGAAGTTCCTACCCTTTAGGTCTGGGACTTAATTCTGAATTATTCGCTGCCATTCGCCTCAGCTCGCCAGGCGAACACTCGCCTCCCTTCGCCAGGCGAAGCCCAGCGAATGCTGCGATTTACCAATTTTTTCACAGTTCTGCAGAGTGCTTTCTAAGCCAAATGGGTTAAACTTCCTACTTCCAACTCACCTCTTAACATCAGTACCAACATTACACGTAATTCAGCCTAAATGATTCCTAATCCCAATCCCAAAATCATCACCTAGACACTTTATTGATACATCAAAATCCCTACAGAATTTCCCTGAAAACCGTATAATCACCTATATGCCAAATTGGCCCAAAAACAACAATTCATCAACGTTTAATATCCAACTATCAACAATCAACAACAATCACCACATATAATACAGAAAATCATATATCGATCAATTCCTACGGGGTTAAGGACTCCCCACTACCCTATACATGTATATACCATTCCCAATCAAGTTTCTCCCCCCTTACCTTGTTAATCGGTTGATCGATGAAAGAATCTTCCAAGGTTTGGCCAATTCTGATTTTCCCCCGTTCCTTCGTTCTTCGCTCCCTTTTCCGTTCTTCTCACTTCTCTCCTTTCTATCGTTCTTTTTCCACTTTCTCTAACTTCTCACCATGTATCGTAAAAAACTACTAACTCCTCATATTCTCTATTTTAATTCTCTAATCCCAATAATAATGATAATTTAATAATAATAATAATAACTTAATAAAATAATAATAATAATAATAATAATAATAATAATATTATCTCACCAAAATAATAATAATATTAATAACAATAGTAACTATAATAAATATAATAATAATAATAATAATATTCCCACCAATATTAATATTATACACTATATTATTATATTCACCAAAACACCACCAATAATCCTCCCACATTAGGGACACCCACCAAACATCACCAAATACACCCCCACCAAAGGGTACACCAACATATAATATTTAAAATAATAATAAAATGACTAAATAATTAAAATGGGTGTTACATTATCCGGTTAACGCTATGGGTTAACCGGTTAACTGTGTGTTGTTGCGCCTGAAAATTGAAGTTTTGAGGGAGTTAACCGGTTAACACTGTAAGTGTGAGGAAAAAATACTACTTTTCAAAACTTTGAAAATTCATAACTTCTTCACCGTGTATCGGATTTTGCCGTTCTTTATATCAAACTGAAGCTAATAATATGTTCTATAATTTGGTGAAAAGAACTATTATTTTTAGCCGACTTTTAGATGATTTTACCAATTAATCAAGATTAATTGTTTTAAGTAAGTGAGGCTTAAATAGTTAGAGAGTTTGGTTGCGATCGACCTCTTCTTGTATGAGTAGCTTATATGCTGTTGTATGATATGCTGTGGGTAGCCGTATGGCGTGAATCCTAGAATGTAGAATCGATTGTGATTTTGTGGCCGTTTAGTAATATATGCATTGTTGAATAAAATGTGAATGCATGATGAGATTGATTGTGAATGCAGTTTGTATGCGATTGTATATGAAGAATGCATGGGAACATATTGTGAATATGTGTGCATTGCTTGATACATGTATTGATGATGTTGGAATATGAATATGTTGTGTGTGCAATCATGTTATAATTCTTATATGATGAATTATTTGAATGCACGGGGTTAAGATGCGAGAACGGTCTTAAGTGCATTTGGTGGTTGATTGCATATGCATCATTTAGTCAAGAGGCAATGCTTGCTAGTTTCGTGGAGACTAGTTACTTGTCCCAAATCTAGAAGGATGGGTTTGAAAGCTTAGGGGACGGGCTTTTGTTGTTATCGGTCTAGAAGGGTGGACCCGGTTTAAGTGTAAAAACCAAAAAGTGATAACAAGTGTATGTACCACATGGCATTGAGTTGCATTGAGTCGTGTTGGGTCACATAACATAGAAATCATGGTTATATGAGATATGCATGTGTGTGAATTATTGGATTGTGAATTATGGATGTATGTATGATGAAACATACTTGAGTGATTATCCATATTTGTTTATACATGTTGTGATGTATGTGAGGATTACAATGAATTGTGATGAGAAAAGGTGGGATATGTATATTCTATGCTTGTGTATATATATGTATATAATTATATGCATTGATTATTATGATAATGTTTCTCACCCTTCTGTTGTTTTATAATGCTCTATGAGGCATTGCAGATTAGGTTGCTGGAGGTCTTTTTGTGAAGTATAGCTTCATTCTTTTGTCGGTCAGCTCTGATATGTAGCACCGGGTAGTTAGGATTGTATAGTATTCTTTTGTGATACATTTGTATATGTATCAGCTGATGATGTTTATGTAAACATGACTAATTTGTGAACGAAACTGGATGACATGTATTTATATGATAACATGCTTTAAGTGATTCAAATGTTTTGATCTTCCGCTTTAATTTTAAATATTGAGATATGGGCGTAAGGACGAAGTTCCTATGTTGTAGCTACCCCATTGTTGCATATCTTTATTTGAGCAGGTGTTGTATGTTTTAATTGTCATGTATGTGTGACATGCTCCTTTTATACCATGATTTAATTTTACTCTGATGAAATTTTAATATGTGCTTAAATGATTTATTTGATTATTTGGGGTATAGAAAGGGGGTGTTACAGTAACCATATGTTAGTCAGCACTACATATGTCACAATTTGTTGAGTAATATATTAGAAGTTACTCCCCCTCAACTGGTGCAAGTCACACCAGCTGTACAGAACCTGCAGGCACCCTGCAGTCACAAACATCTAACCTATTCTGCATGTCATGACATTCAGGATAACATCTTGAAGTCACAAACTCCTGTGCTACTCCCCCTGAAGAGATGCATTACACTCATAGTCTACTATTATCCTGTAGACACACACATACACTCCCAAGTAGCAGCTGAGAGCTCACATAGCTAACAAGCATTCCTACACAACCTGGAAACTGGGACTTCATACAATACTAACAGCATCAGCAGTTATCACACATATTTGCAGCAACACAAGCAAGTCTTCAACCTGTTCTTCAACCTGCTGTTATCTAAACAATACTCTCTCCTCCCTTTTAGCCACAAATTAAGATCCAACTAATAAACTAGCATAGATCATAATGTGTAACATTACAAATGTTTGGGAATTAAAAATTTTCTCATTAAGAGCATCACAAGTGCTGTCACTAAAACAACAAAAAAAATCTCAATCAGCAAAGTTCAAAACAGCAGCACACTTTATCACCTCAGCAGCAGACTGAGTCACACAGCAGCCTATCAAGATATCACTCTTCCTCATCAGAGGAACTGGAGTCACTGTCATCTAAATCAGATAATGAAAGATCCTGGTTTCTGTCACACGAGTCTTCCTCTGGCATATCCGAATTGTGAGGTGGATCCTTGCTAGCCAGGGGAACGGTGATACCCCTAAATGGCAGTCCTCTTTTGAGTATATCATCGACAATTTTCCCAATGGATTTGTCCACGTATGCCGAGCCTTCCCTGTTGCTGATTCACCTAAGTTCTTCATCAGTGGGCGGAGGGTACTTGCTTTTGGGTTCTTCACCAGTGGGATGGTCACTTTTTGAGGATTTGGGAGGAGTCTTGGATGAAGAGGTGTCATGATGGAATGACATCTTGTTGTTGTGTGCTGATGGAGAATTCTGTGGAGTGGGGAATGCAGAGAAAATGGTATGCACGTTTGTGAAATGGAGAGCTTTTGTGGTCAAGGCCTTGGACTGCATTGAAGTTTTAAAACTCTTACTTGCCAGTAATTGCTATGCGTCCTCATACATGCACATACCCAATTTTACTCTCAAATTATCAAATTGAGTAGCATCTAGAGCTTTTGTAAAAATGTCAACCAGTTGTAGTTCTGTGGACACATGTTCCAAGGCGATCACTTTATCTTCCACAAGGTCTCTTATGAAGTGATGTCTTATATCAATGTGCTTAGTTCTGCTATGCTGAATTGGGTTCTTGGAGATATTGATAGCACTAAGATTGTCACAATATAATGTCATGACATCCTGCAAGACATTGTATTCTGTCAGCATTTGCTTCATCCAGACCAGCTGAGAACAGCTACTGGCAGCTGCTATGTATTCAGCTTCCGTAGTGGACAATGAGACACAATTTTGCTTTTTTCTAAACCATGATATGAGATTATTCCCCAAGAAGAAACATCCACCAGAGGTGCTCTTTCTATCATCAGCACTGCCAGCCCAGTCAACATCATAATACCCAGATAGAGTGGGATTACATCCATGAGAGTAAAGTATACCATAATTACAGGTACCATTCACATATTTGAGAATCCTTTTGACTTGATTTATGTGGCTGACTTTAGGATCTGCTTGATATCTAGCACATACACCAACTGCAAAAGCAATATCAGGTCTGCTGGATGTTAGATACAATAGGCAACCAATCATGCTTCTGTACAGGCTTTGATCAACACTAGTACCACTTTCATCTTTTGATAACTTCAGATAAGTGGGTGAAGGTGTTCTTTTGTGACCATCTTTATCCATCCCAAACTTTTTTGACTATGCTTTTGGTATATTTACTTTGGGAGATAAATATAAAATCATCCATTTGCTTGACTTGCAAACTAAGGAAATAGGTTAATTCTCCACACATGCTCATTTCAAACTCAGATTGCATGTGATTGACAAATTGTTTCACCATTTTGTTTGACATTCCTCTACACACTATGTCATCCACATAGATCTGTGCAATCATGATTTTTCCATCTTCATCCTTTACAAATAGGGTCTTATCTATCCCTTTTTTCCTGTATCCATTTGTAGTAAGAAATTCAGTTAATCTCTCATACCATGCTCTAGGGGCTTGTTTCAATCCATACAGTGTCTTCCTTAACTTGTATACATGGTCTATCAAGTTAGGATCCCCGAATCCCTTGGGTTGTGCTACATATACTTCCTCATTTAGATATCCATTCAGAAATGCACTTTTCACATCCATTTGGAATAGTTTGAATTTTAGAATGCAGACAATTCCTAACAGTAGCCTGATGGACTCAAGTCTTGCAACTGGTGCAAATGTTTCATCAAAATCAATTCCTTCTACTTGAGTATACCCCTGTGCCACCAGTCTAGCCTTGTTTCTGACTATAATTCCCTGTTCATTTGATTTGTTCTTGTAAATCCATTTGGTGCCAATGATGTTTGTTCCCTTAGGTCTTAGCACCAGTTCCCATACCTCATGCCTTTTAAACTATTCCAATTCATCTTGCATGGCCTTGATCCAGTATTCATCAGTTAAGGTTTCCTTCACATTTTTGGGTACAATCTTGGATACAAAACATGAATTTGAGATGATTTCTCTAGCTCGGGTCCTTACACCACTGGTGGGGTCTCCAATGATAAGATCTTTGGGGTGATCTTTCAGGATCCTGATGGAGGGATCTTTGTTAGGAATTTCAGATACAGAGTCTGGCTGTCCATTTAGAACCTCTTTAGTATTAACCACGTCCTCAGCAGGTGTCTCAAGGAATGTTTCAACATCCTCAATGACACTGGGTTCTTCAAGTTGATCATCAATGATAACATTAATGGATTCCATCAAGATTTTTGTTTTGGAGTTGTATACTCTATAAGCTCTGCTGTTGGTAGAGTATCCCAGGAAAATGCCTTCATGACTTATGGGATCCATTTTCCTCCTTTGTTCACGATCTGTAAAGATGTAACACTTGCTCCCAAAAACATGAAAGTATTTCACTGTTGGCTTTCTTCCTTTCCACACTTCATACAGGGTGGAAGAAGTCCCTTTTCTCAAGGTTACTCTCTTGTGAACATAGCAGGCCGTGTTCATAGCCTCAGCCCAAAAATGCATAGGTAATTTCTTTGCATGAATCATAGCCCATGCAGATTCTTGGATAGTCCTGTTTTTTCTTCCCACGACTCCATTTTGCTGAGGTGTAATGGGAGAGGAGAACTCATGACTGATCCCTTCAGAAGAGCAGAATTCTGCAAATTTAGAGTTTTCGAACTCCTTACCATGATTACTTCTGATTCTGACCACACCACATTCCTTTTCTCTTTGAAGCTTCAGACACAGCTCCTTAAATACTTTAAATACATCTGACTTTTCCAAGTGTATCTGGAGTAGTCATCAACAACTACATAGGCATATCTTTTACCACCAAGACTTTCTACTTCCATTGGTCCCATCAAGTCCATGTGCAATAGTTCCAGACCTCTGGAGGTAGTCATGTGTCCAACCCTTGGATGAGATGTCTTGGTTTTTTTACTTACTTGACATTCACCATATACCTTTCCTTCATCTATAGTTAGTTTTGGGATTCCTCTCACATCCTCCTTGGAGATGATCTTTTTCATTCCTCTTATATGAAGATGCCCAAGTTTTTGATGCCACAATTTTACTTCCTTTTCTTCTCTAGCCATAGAGCATATTGTGGATCTACTAGAGTCCTTGGGCTCCCATAAGTAGCAGTTGTCCTTAGATCTAACCCCCTTCATGACTTCTTTATTATCACAATTTGTGACCACACATTCTCCTTCAGTGAACTTCACACTTAGCCCTTGATCACAGAGCTGACTAATGCTAATCAAGTTAGCAGTCAGTCCTTTTACCAGCAGTACATTATCTAGGTTAGGAACTCCAGGACAGTCTAGTTTCCCAACCCCTTTGATTTCTCCTTTTGCACCATCACCAAAGGTCACATAACTAGTGGAATGAGGTTTGATGTCCACCAACAGGTTCTTTATTCCAGTCATGTGCTTGGAGCAACCACTATCAAAGTACCAGTCTTCTTTAGCTGACACTCTTAGCGAGGTGTGAGCTATCAGACCAACATCCTTTGCCACCCATTGTTGCTTCTTGACATGAGTACTTTGATGAGTGTGACTAGGATGTCCATGCAACCTAAAGCAAAAAGGCTTCAGGTGACCAATTCTTCCACAGTATTGACACCTCCACCTCTGGAACTTCCTTCTTGATTGATTCCTATTCCTTTTCCTCTGATGTTGTGACATCTGGTTTGACTTATGTTTTTCAGACTCAGATCTCTTGATTCCCAAGATGGGTTTCTGTTCACCAACAAACCCTAGTCCAAACTTGTCTCCTGCCATCTGACCACTCTGTAGAATTTTTTCAAGAGTGTCAGTCCCAGGGTTCAGCATGCTGATTGATTTTGACATCTTCTCAAGTTGACCTTTTAACTGGCTGACCTCACTGTTGAGTGAGTCTATTGTTGCAAGTTGTTCCTTCTTCTCATCCTCCATCCTCTTGATGATTCTCTTGTGCTTCTCCCCTAGTTGACATACGTCAGTGCTTCTGATCTACAATTGTTGTATAGGGCTGCCAATTCATCAAGAGTTAACTTATCTTCATCAGACTCATTATCAGTCATACATGTACCAGTTAGAGCTGTGACATGTCTTAAAGATTCTACTTCTGATCCACTTTCCGAGTCTTCATCAGACCAAATGATCATAAGTCCTTTCTTCTCCCTTCTGAGATATATGGGGCATTCGGTTTTAATGTGACCATAACCCTCACATTCATAACACTTAACTCTTTTTCCTTGATAGGACTTTTCATCAAACTTAGTTCTTCTGTCATAGTCAGATGGGATGTTTTTGTCATTGTATTTTCCCTTCTGTTCCACTCTTTTCATGAGTCTGTTGAATTGTCTCCCAAGCATAGCTACAGCTTCTGAGAGTTTCTCCGTGCTTTTATGATCTTCATCATTTGACTCATATGCAGTGTTTGAGACAAGAGCTATGCTTTTGGTCTGTTTCTCCACAGTCTAATCACTCATCCCCATCTCAAATGTTTGGAGAGAACCTATGAGTTCATCCACCTTCATTTTGCATATATCTTAAGCTTCTTCAATGGCAAGGACCTTCATTGCAAACCTTTTAGGTAAGGACCTGAGAATCTTCCTCACAAGTTTCTCTTCAGGCATCTTTTCTCCCAAGGCTCCTGAGGTGTTGGCTAGTTCAAGAATATTCATGTAGAACTCATGAATAATCTCATCCTCCTTTGTTCTCAAACTTTCAAATTTGGTGGTCAACATTTGTAGTCTAGACATCTTCACTTTTGAGGTTCCCTCATGAGTAGTTTTGAGAGTGTCTCAGACCTCCTTAGCCAGTTCACAATGGTATACCAGTCTGAAGATGTTTTTGTCTATACCATTGAATAGAGCATTCAATGCTTTAGAGTTCCCAAGAGCTAAGGCCTCTTGCTCTTTGTTCCATTCCTCTTCAGGAATTAACACAGATACTCCATCCTTGTCAGTCTTCACAGGATGTTCCCAGCCAGAGTTTACAGCTCTCCATGCCTTGCTGTCTAAAGACTTTAAGAAGGCAATCATCACAGGTTTCCAATATTCATAATTAGAGCCATCCAGAATTGGAGGTCTATTTGTGAATCCTATGTCTTTATCCATATTGCCAGAATTTATCTTCCCTAGATCTCACCCAGAAATAATAGGCAGGGTGCCTGCTCTGATGCCAATTGAAATTCTGGCAAGCACACGATGGATGTTATCACGGATGTTATAACATCCACTGTAACACAGACTATTGGAATAATTAAAAAGCTGTAAAGGAAAGCAGTAAATCACACCAGTAATTGTTCACCCAGTTCAGTGTCAACAACACTTACATCTGGGGGCTGCGAAGCCAGGGAGGAAATTCACTATCAGTAGAATTAATTCAGAGCCAAACAATCACAGTTTTCACTCCTCACTTAAGACCTACCCAATGACACTTCAACCTAGAGACACTCTAGACCTGAGTATTCCCACTCACTCCCCCTCAATCACCTCAATGATATCCAACTACACTTACAGAAAATTATGAAGATACACTTCAACCACACACCTTGATCTTGCTTCACACCTTTGATCAAGGGACACACACTCTTGTTTAAAAGCTTTGAGTGACACAACAGCTTAGATCCTACCTAACCAAAGCAGCATACAGTTGCTTGGTTTACAATTATTTCTAAGACGCATTTCACACGTGAAGAACAGAACTTCTTCACTCACAAGGACTCTTAGCACGCACTCTCTAATCTTCTGTCCAGAGCTGCACTTCTAGGATTGCTCCTTCTGTTATTTATAGCAGCAGTCAATCCTTGGGCCTTGGTGCAGAAATTAGGTTTACCCTAACCTTTCTTTAAAAGTCTGCACTTACCACTTAGGTCAGGTACATTTAATTTCGCCAGAGCTTCTAAAATGTTTCCTGAATTCCAGCTTGAGCTTCTATAAAGTTTCCTGAATTCTAGCCTGAGCTTCCTCATTATGAATACCAGAAAAACAAACTTTGCGCGCCTGATGTCATACGACCAGTGTCATGACATTCAGTATGACATCCAACTCAACTTACTACTTACCTTGCATATTGTGTGCCACATCATTAGTTATCACATCTATACACACTCTAATGTTTTGCCACAAAATGCAGCCAATCAGAAGCACTTACAAGTTCCTCAAAAGAAGAAGATGAGAGCAAAAATGGAAAGTCACGAAGTACATGTTACAACTGTGGTAAACCCAGTCACTTTAAGCCGGAGTGTCTAAAAATAAAAAATGAAAGCGGTCGTCGCAAAACTTCTAGAAAAGGTAGAAGAGTTTATGCCGCTTGGAAAAGTGAAAGTGATTCGTCAACTGATGATAGCTCTACTTCAAATGAGGAATCAGCAAAATCTTTTAATTAAATATATTTAATTAAATATTTTAATTAATACAAATCTAATTAAATATATTTAATCTGATTTAAACCTTTTCTAAACCAAAAGTTTTACAAAACAAATCTATAGGATCTTGGTTGAATCAACAATCACAAAATATGGAATCAATGATAGAACCAAATGAGTCAATTTGTGCTCAACAACTTTTGCAACATATTCACTAATACAAAAAACACATTTAACCTCGGACGCAAATTTGATTTAACCTCGGTTATATAGACGAGGTAACGAAGGGCGTCATGTGTAACATCCCAAATTTAATTGGAATATTTTAGTTAATTTATTTAATTGAGAATATTCGTATTTTGGTGGTTTTCGGTGGTTTTGTGGATTATTTAGAATTATGCATTTTTGGATTATTTATTTAGTTAATAGTATACAATATGGAAATATTAGTATTATTATTAGTTAAAATAAATATAAGTGAAATAAGGGTAATTTGGGCATTAAGAGGAGTTAGTAAGGGTGTTATGGGAAAAGCCGAATTGTGTGGCCCAAGACTAGGTTTGACAAAAAGGAATTTTGAAGAAAATTAGGATTCATTTTGTTAACCGTGAAAAGTATTGAGGCTAGAGCTTTGAGGAGAAGATTGGAGACAGAAGCTTCGAGAGATTCCCTGAAAGATTGAGAAGGTTTTGATCGACAACTAAGGTATGGGGAGTGTAACACCCCCTTTTCTATACCCCCAAATAATCACATAATCATTTAGTCACATATTAAAAATTTCATCAGAGTATAATTATAAACATAGTATAAAAGAGGCGCGTCACATTACGCTTGAAATTAAAACATACAACACCTGCTCAACAAAAGATATGCAAAAGTGGGGTAACTTTGCAACAGAGGAACTTAGTCCTTACACCCACATCTCAAAATTTAGAATAAAAGCGGAAAATCTAAACATTGATAACGTCAAACATATATATATATATATATATATATATATATATATATATATATATATATATATATATATATATATATATATATATATATATATATATATATATATATATATATATATATATATATATATATATATATATATATATATATATATATATATATATATATATATATATATATATATATATATATATATATATATATATATATATATATATATATATATATATATATATATATATATATATATATATATATATATATATATATATATATATATATATATATATATATATATATATATATATATATATATATATATATATATATATATATATATATATATATATATATATATATATATATATATATATATATATATACATATCATCCAGTATGATTCAACAACATAAGTCATGTTTACATAAACATTCATCAACAAGATACATATACAAATTTATCACAAAAGAATCATGTACATCCTAGCTACCCGGTGCTACATATCAGAGCCGACCGACCAAAAGAATGAAGACACGCTTCACAAAAAGACCACCAGCATACCTACTCTGCAATACCTCATAGAGAATCATAAAACAGAAGAAGGGTGAGAAATATTATCATAACAACAATGCATATAATTATATATCTTAGCATAAAAATACACATATTCTACATTTTCACCACAATTCATCACAACTCACTCATATACATCACAATGTGTATATATATATGTACATATATATATATATATGTATATATATATATATATATATATATATATATATATATATATATATATATATATATATATATATATATATATATATATATATATATATATATATATATATATATATATATATATATATATATATATATATATATATATATATATATACACATTTATGTTTATTTACCAATGCACAATTATAAAGATGATAAACGCAAATCATAGAGACCGACTCACGACTCTATGCAAATGGAATGCGGTACTGACTCAATCATCTCAAGTTCACTCAAGAACTTATTGGAACCATCGCTCGTTACCAATGTAACTCCCCGTCAGGCCTACGATGTTCACCCATTGCTCACACCTCATATAGGCACACAATATTTGTGGATTGCTCACACCTCACATAGGCACACAATTCGATTGCTCACACGTCACCTAGGCACATAATCGTTTGTAATCATTGCTCACACCTTACATAGGCACATGACGTTACAACAAATTTTCATTAGAATCACACAACACAAGAATGTACATCATTATGCTTCACATACAAAATGACTCAAGACACTCTTGAAATGCATACATATTTACAATATATTCATGCATTCATCTCATTCTATCACATACAATCTATATACATTCACAATATATTCCACAATCTAGGATTCACACTATACGGCTACCTGCAACATATCATATAACAGCACACAAGCTACACGTTATATATCGAAAGCATACAATATGATAACACATCAAACGCACCCGTTCACGACGGTAAAAGTTGACAAAATGACACATTTTGAATTTTATGCTATAATTGGATCATACACTGACATCAAAACCATTTTTCCTAGAAATAACATCTCTTTAGATTTCCAACGATTCGAACGAGGACTAAAACCGACTTACAGATCAAAAGATATGAATTTTCGAAGTTTTCCGAAAAACCATAATTTTCCTAAAAACTGCTACGGGATTTTGCATTTTTGCCCGAAAATCCGATCAATTCAATCCTTTTCTTCGAAACAAACACATACTCATACTCACCTAACATATAGCAGTGAATTAGAACCATTAAACACGATTTCTACGACGTCCGATTTCCACTCAAATCTCAAACCCTCAATTATCCACAAACGTCAAAAGTTACAAAATCA
Source organism: Lathyrus sativus (assembly GCA_963859935.3). Classification (NCBI taxonomy): domain Eukaryota; kingdom Viridiplantae; phylum Streptophyta; class Magnoliopsida; order Fabales; family Fabaceae; genus Lathyrus; species Lathyrus sativus. Next base: position 369,381,296 of record OZ012739.1, read on the forward strand.
CCCGAATTCAATCAAACAAGTTTCAATAGTCACAACCTAACATTCCTCGACTAAACTATGCAATTTATTTTGAATTCTAACCGTGAAAACATCGGTTTTTATCGATTTTACCAATTCGACGTAAAATAGAAATATGTGGAAAAACAACCAAAACAATCCAAACAAAACCATACATAATCATACACAATGATAAGATAACAATATTTCACACCCTTACCTGATCAAATCGATTCCTAGAAGTGTTCTTGATGATTTTCCAAACTTTCTCTCTTTTCTTCTCTTTTCTTCTCTTTTCTTCTTTCTTTCTTTCTCTTCTCTTTCTTCTATTTCTCTTTTCTCTCATTTTTCTCTCTTATATCTTTCTATTCTATTTCTTTTCTATTACTTTTTCTCTCAAAATATCTAATAAATCATTTTCTCACAAAATATCTAATAATTCATTTTCTCACATAAAATTTCTAACTTAACATTAATTAAGAAATATCTAAAATATCCTCCAACCTAATTTCCCCGAAAACTCTCAAAAACGATAAAATAACACAATATGCGAACATAACATATTAACACACCAATTCCACAAATAAAATAATAATCACCCAAATAAAATAAAAGACTCAACAAAAATGGGAAATCAGAATCGGGGCGTTACAACTCTTCCCCACTTTAGAAATTTTCGTCCTCGAAAATATTAGCTGATTCAAACAACTCCGGATACGACTCTCGCATCCCACTCTCTAGTTCCCAAGTCATATTGCCTTCCGAAGTGCCTCCCGACGCTACTTTCACAAGCGCAATATCCTTGCCTCTTAGCTTCTTAACTTCACGGTCCAAAATCCTAATCGGTAAAGCTTTAACCGTAAGGTTATCTCTCACTTCAACCTCGTCCATAGGAATAACATGTGATGGATCCGGAACATACTTCCGAAGTTGCGAAATATGGATACATCATGCAAATTCAAAAGATTCGGAGGCAACGCCACATGGTAAGCCACAACACCAACTCGTGCAGTAATCTGATACGGACCAATAAAACGAGAAGTCAACTTCCTCGGCTTCAAAGCACGACCCACACCCGTAACCAGTGTAACTCTAAAAAACACATGGTCGCCTTCTTGAAACTCAAGATCTTTCCTTCTCTTTTCATTATAGCTCTTTTGTCTACTTTGAGAAGCTTTCATCTTTTCCCGAATAAACTTCACTTTCTCTGTCGTTTGTTGTACCATCTCTGGTCCAACTATCGACCTCTCACCGGTTTCATGCCAACACAAAGGTGTTAGACATCTCCGACCATACAAAGCCTCAAATGGTGCCATACTTATACTTGAATGCAGACTGTTGTTGTAGGTGAACTCAATTAACGCCAAATAACTATCCCAAGCACCACCTTGCTCGGTTTAACCATCCGTTTGCAGATGATAAGCCGAACTCAATCTTAGCTTAGAACCCAAAGCCTTTTATAAACTCTCCCAAAACCGCGATGTAAATCTAGGATCTCTATCCGATACAATACTCTTAGGAACTCCTTGTAAGTTCACAAACACAAGAATATAAATCTCGGCTAACTTCTCCAAATGATAACTAATATCAATTGGAATGAAGTGAGCAGATTTAGTAACACCTTGTAAGTTCACAAACACAAGAATATAAACCGCGATTACCGAAATAACATTATGACCTCTTTGCGTATTCGGAAATCCCGTAACAAAATCCATCGATATACTATCTCATTTCCACTCCGGAATATCCAACGGTTGCATCAACCCACTAGGCTTTTGATGTTACACCTTAGACTTTTGACAAGTTAAGCATGCATACACAAATTGAGCTACATCCCTCTTTAATCCGGACCACCAAAAGATTTTCTTCAAATCTTGATACATTTTATTCGCTCCCGGATGAATACTTAAGTTACTTCGGTGTCCTTCTTCCAATATCATCTTTTTCAACTCCGCATCATCGGGAATATAAATACGACCATGGAATCTCAAAACTCCGAAGTTATCAACCTTGAAATCCTTATTCTCATTCATTATTAAATCAAAGAACTTCAGATCCAACTTTTTCTTTTCACATACGGTTGCAAAAAAATCATTCATAACATGTAGCATACCAAGTCTCACACTTCTCGGCGTCATTTCACAAACTAAACTCAAGTCTCTAAAATTCTCCAAAAGTTCCCATTCTCTCATCATCAATGCGGACATATGTAACAACTTCCGACTCAAAGCATCGGCCACCACGTTTGCCTTACCCGAATGGTAATTTAAATCAAAATCATAATCCTTCAAAAGTTCTAACCACCTTCTTTGTCTCATGTTCAATTCTTTTTGGTCAAATAAATATTTCAAGCTCTTGTGATCACTAAAAACTTCAAATCTTGCACCATAAAGATAGTGCCTCCAATTTTTCAAAACAAGCACCACGCCCGCTAACTCCAAGTCATGTGTAGGATAATTCTTTTCATGCACTCTCAATTATCTTGAAGCATAAGCCATAACTTTTCCATCTTGCATCAAACACCACCTAAACCTGTCAAAGAAGCATCACAATAAACCATAAATGGTTTTGTCGGATTCGACAAAATCAAGATCGGCGCCATCGTCAACCTTGAAACTCTTTTCACAATTAATATCCCAAATGAAAGCATTTCCTTTACAAGTCAATTGCGTTAACGGAAGTTCCAACTTCGAAAATCCCTCAATAAACCTCCGATAATAACCCGCCAAGCCCAAAGAGCTTCAAATCTTTGTAACCGATCTAGGAGCCTCCCATTGCATCACCATATCAATCTGGGATGGATCAACACTAATACCACTACCGGAAATAACATGTCCAAGAAAACTTACTTCCGACAACCAAAATTCACATTTTGACAACTTAGCATACAATTGTTTCTCTTTCAAAATTTGTAACACAATCCTCAAATGCTCTTCATGCTCCTCTTGAGACTTAGAGTAAATCAAAATATCGTCGATGAACACAACCACAAAACAATCTAACTGTTCATTAAAAATACGATTCATGTATTCCATAAACACACCCGACGCATTAGAAACCCCGAATTGCATCACAGAATATTCGTAATGGCCGTACCGTGTCCTAAAGACCGTCTTTTGAATATCCTCTCCTTTCACACGAATCTGGTAATATCCCGATCTCAAATCAATCTTGCTAAAAACACGCGCACCAACCAATTGGTCCATCAAATCATCGATTCTTGGAAGCAGATACTTGTTCTTAATTGTCACCTTGTTCAATTGTTGATAATCAATGCATAACCGCATACTCCTATCCTTCTTCTTTACCAACAATACCGAAGCACCCCAAGGGGAAACACTTGGCCTTACAAATCTCTTGTCTAACAAGTCATTCAATTGCTTCTTCAATTCTACCAACTCCGATGCCGACATACGATACGGTGCCATCGAAACCGATCTAGTACCCAAAACTAGATCAATAGAAAACTCAACTTCTCTTTCCGGCGGTACATCCATAATATCCTCCGGGAACACTTCTGGAAAATCACACACCAATGGGAACACATCGAGCTCAACTTTACTCTCCACCGACAATGATACAAACAAACCGAACAATTGAGCTTCGTCTGCTAAAAGTTTCTTCTACTCTTTAGTGGATAGGAAACTCTCATCTTCATCATCTTCCAAAGAAGGAAACCTCACTAACTTGTGATAGCAATCTATATGAACTTGATTAAATTGCAACCAGTTCATACCCAAGATTACGTCTAATCCCTCCAACGGAAAACACACTAAATCCATAATGAAGTATTTACCATACATGTGTTATTTTGCCTTAATAATTATGGGATAAAAAAGGGTGTTACATCATGAAAAGTGACACTTTACCTTCGATTTTAGAATAACTTAGGGGCATAGTTGAAATAGTTACTAGTTCAATTCCTATCAAAAGGTTTTTATATTTTTCAATACTATTGTCATATATCTCTCGGTTTATGAACAAAATCGAGGGGAAACATATATATTTTTAAAATACTCATTAAATTGTTTACACAAAATATTAATAGATTAATTTGCTTACAAACTACATTGTTTACAGACAGAATATTGCATTTGTTTTTCATCGTTATCGTTGTCGGTGAAGAACAAATAATGGAGATCTTGCGTAAAAGCAAATGTTGGAGATTCTCGTTTCATTGATCTAGAGGAAGATCAAATATTGGATGCAATATATTCTCTATGACTTTTACATTCATTTGTTTCTCATATAAAATAAAAAAAGGTTAGATAAATTAAAAAATATCCAATTATATGATTATTTAAGAACACAAACCTTGAATCCAAATAATTTTCTACTTTTGCAATCCATCCTAGAGAATTTTTACTAAATAAAATAAACGCTTTTTTAAGTTTACAAATTTTCATGTTAAATGTTTCATTATAAATATTTAAGACTTAAATAGTCTTTTGGTCTCTGTAAATTTGCGTTTTTTTTATTTTTGTCTATGTATCTTTTTTATGGATAAAGTCCTTATATAATTTTTTTGGTTTTAGTCCCCGAAATTAAAATCCATAAGAAAATCAGCAGGTTTCCGGCAATTTTTTCTTCATATTTTTCTGCGGATTTTAGCTTTAGGGACTAAAGTCAAAAGTATTTTAACATTCAGGGATTATTTCCACAAAAAGAAAATATACAGGAACGAAAATAAAAAACATGACAACTTACACGGACCAAAATACTATTTAAACCTATATTTAATATTCATAATAATTTTATAATGAGAGTTTTAGGTTTCACGTGGATCACTATAGTTAGTATCTTGAGCGTTAATACTCATTAAATGGACGACAAAGATTTGTTTAAGGACAATGAAAAAACTGAAAAAAACATGCTTTATTTTACCTCAATAATATTCTAAACCGAGGTAAAATGTGTTTCTTTTTAAATAAAAAATACAATGAAATATGTTTTGTCCCAAACGCCACATACCTCTCGGTTTCTGTAAAAAAAGAGGGAGAACACTTTTGAGGCTCTCTGCTTGCTTGCAGATCCTTCAACTATTGTTTTACCTTAGTTTGCTTAAGTTACTGCATTCAGTAGTGATGCCTTCTTGAAATCTGTCTTTGGAACCCATATTTGCTTTTGCCTGTACATCTTGGTGTTTTAGAGATTAAGTGACGATGGAAGAAAGCTTACTTGAGTCTTTTTATAGACGTGTTGCATACATTATCTCAAGTTTAATTTTATCTAAAAGTCTAACCTAATTAAGATTCTCTGAACAACTATAAGTTAATATTTGATTAGTTTTAACTATTTTTTTGTGTTAGTTTCACTTTGTTAATGTACTTTAAGAAAATCTAAAGAAAAATCATGAGAATGTACTTGCATGCTGAAAATATCTTGGTCAAAATAAGCTATTTCATTAATATTAAGTTGTTGGATTACAAAAATATTTTAAATAAAAAGGGAACATGATGGTTCTAGTAAACCTCTAGCTAGAGCATCTCGTGCCCAACGACGTCCACTGTTTTCATAGTCCACTTCTTCGTCTTCAGAATCAATCTCTTGTTCCTCTTTTATGACTGGGAGTGAGTGGTAAAACCTCTTGTTGACCCTTCTTTTCTTCTTTGACCTCTTCATGCTTTTTCTCTTTGGCTTTAAAGTATCTACTGATGAACCTCCTTCTGAAGGTTGTTCAGGTACTACTGAAGTTTCCTCTTTAGAAGTAAGTTTTGCTGAGGGCAAAGGCTCATCCTATAGAGGATTCATAAGCAGCTCGCCTCTGATGGGATTAGACTTCTAAACTTGTAGAGCGCTCTGTAACATCTGTCATGACGGATGTGTTATGACTCTTAGTTGATGACTCCATATCTCTAGGAAGATGATGAAAATGACTTAGGAGCTGAGTGCTTTTCTAATGGCTTCTGTTTGTACCAAGAGTCAGTAATTAATCCTTGCTTAATTCTTGGAATAGTAACAACCACTAAGACTTTAAAAGCATGCACTATACAAGTCTTAGTGATTCTTATTACTTGATTACTTTTCCTCCTTGAAAGTTGATCTTGTAATGTTTATATAAGATACATTTATTAGTGATATTTTTTCTTCTTCTTTTCTTTTGTTTTTATTCTTTTTGAAGTGACAAAAGGGGGAGAAATAATAGTAAGTATTTAAGTGCAAACTGAACCTATTGAGTACCTATTCAATTGTACATATTAGTCATTTATTTTTTTTGTCATTTATTTTCTGTTTTTATGGTTACCTTGCCCAGGGTGTATTTTAACTTTCTTGTACATAGGTATAAGGAAAAGCTTACAAACCTCAGACTTCGCCTATCAGACCTAGAAGGAGCTTGCAAACCTCGTATCCTGATGTTGCCAAAGAAATTTAAAACGGTAACATATTGTAACTCTCTTGTGCATAGTGTTAAGTAAGAGCTTACAAACCTCTGACTTAAACCATTTAGACTCAGAAGGAGCTCACAAACCTCGTATTCTGATGTTGCCAAATGAAGTTAAAATGTTTTTATTTTGTTTTTCTTAAATATGGAACTACGGGGGAGCTTAGAAACCTCAACCTTGGAACTGTTTGACTCAGGGGGAGCTTGCAAACCTCAGACCCTGACGTTACTAAGAAGACTAATTTATTTTTTCTTGAAAATAGTTCTGGGTGTTAGAGTCAATAGAACTCAGCTGTGGACTATCAGAATTAGGGGGAGCTTACAAACCTCATACCCTGTTGTTGTAGAGAAAATTAAATGCCCCACATTGTCCTTTAAATACTTGTGTTTGTCATCATAAAAAAGGGGGAGATTATTAGAATAAGATTTGTTCAAGACATATTCTCTTCTAGTTTTGATGATAACAAAGTATTGAAAGAAAAATGGTTTATTTGATGTGTGCTTTAGTTATACAGGTTCTACATTATTGCATATAAATAATCAGAATCTGTATTACATGAACACACTTGGGAGTTGCTTCATTTCTAGCTTCTAGTGGAAGAGTCTGAAGAACAATTGCTAGTGTGGCTTGACTCAGACTCTGAGCTGAAGGCCTCAACATTCAGACGAGTTACTATACTTGGTAATTGTATATCAGCATCTGGTAACATTTAGAGTTGGTGATAAAGTTGTGGTTGGCCGTACTGCAGAAAGAAAATTGTATTGTCTTATTAGCTTGTCAGCTAGAGTCTACAATATTGCAAGGTTCAAGAAAGGATGGCATGCTCTATATATATTTTCTCTCTACGACTATATCAGTATAGAACCTCTCGAAGACTCAAAGGTTAAACATGTTACACACTGGATTCAGAGTTTGTTGTGCATCCATCTTCAATGTCTCTTGTACTATGAATTAAAGGTAAAGACACTTGATCAAGTTACCTCTTCAATGATTAGTTTTTGCAAAGGCTATAAATATGGCTGAAGGTTCAACTTTAAATCTTAACAGGGATTCTCCATATGAAGAAGTAGTAAGATCAAGAAATTATCAACTCTATTATAATATGCAGATTTTTTGTTGTAGACTGTAGTTGTAAAAGCCTTAAGATTTCTTACCATTGAATATCTTAAAAGTCTTAAGAGCTTTAGATCTTTGTTATGGTGATTTCTCGTGCCTCTGATGCTTGTATCATGTACACCTTGTTCTCTATTCTGCTGAGCCTTCAGTAGTTTAGATCAAACTTTCTAGCTGTGTGCTTGAGCAAAAGTCTTGTCTCATTGGAATTCAATCAACAAGTCTTGAGCCAAGATGCTTAAGTTATGCAAGTCTCATTGCTTAAGTGCTTGAGCTGTGAAATTCTTATTCATCTAGTCTGATTGAGCAAGGGAAAGTCTCCGTCTGAGGGGCGTGAGTGGGAAGTCTCAAGTGCTGCATGAGCAAGGACGTCTATGTCTGGATGGCCAGAAGAGAAGGTGGCTCGGTTAGAGGATGTGAGCAAGAAGTCTTAGACATGCGCTCTAAGAAAGGGTAAGTCTCAACCAGAGGACCTTTGGAGCAGTTGGATCGATCAGAGGGTGTGAGGAAGGGAAGTCTTATACATGTGCCCTAAGCAAGAAAGTCTCAGATAGTTGGTCCAAGAAAGTGTAAGAGACTTATGCAGAAGCATAACCAATTGTAATCATGAAGTGGTTATAATGAAAATCTCTTGTGAGGCAAGGGAACTGGTGTACTCTCAGTTAAGGGAGGAACTAAGATAAATCTTTTGTGTCTTCTACTATTATTTGTTTACATATGTTATTTCCGCTGCCAATGAATTAAATCTGAATATGAATACCAATTTTGATTTTGAACCTCTGATCAGAAGTTAAATCAAAGAAAATGCAAAACATAATTCAACCCCCTTCTTGTGTACTTTTCACACCTTTAAGGTCGACCTATACAAGCTAAGGCCGACCTATACAAGCTTTTGCTTCAGTACAGGCCGACACATACGATTATAGGTCGCCTCCCACGCTCATATATTGAATCCTATGGATTATGTCCATAGGTCACCTCCTTTAGGTCGACCTGAACACCTTGACTGACCGACCTATTGCTTTAGGCCGACCTGTAGCCTTCAAAAACTCAAAATTTATTTTGCATCTTATTTTTTTCTAGCATCCTTTTTGCCTAATTAAACATACACACACACATATATATATATATATATATATATATATATATATATATATATATATATATATATATATATATATATATATATATATATATATATATATATATATATATATATATATATATATATATATATATATATATATATATATATATATATATATATATATATATATATATATATATATATATATATATATATACGCATACATGCACCTTCATCTAGCAAGGTACTAGTGAATTACCTAAACAAAACTAGATTACAAAGCATTCTCATCATATTCAACCTCTCTTCTATACACACAAATTTGAACCACACATAATCATTTTTCAATTGGGTGACCATTTAGATTAGGGTTGATAACGTCCAATTAGGTTGGTGTAACCGATAATATTGGGTTGGAATCTTTGTGTGTTTCAAATAAGAAAACCAAAGTGGGGTTTTCCTTCAAGATCGGTTGATCTGAGGGTTTTGGACAAGATCACGTCAACACGGATTCGACTGAGTGAAGGTCTTGGGATAAGGTGGTTTCCTTGCAAGGAAGTAGCGCAAGATGATGAATTTTGTTTAGGAATCTTGGGTTCAACAAGTGCGTCCTCGGGATAATCAGAGGATTATAGCAACATTGTTGGTAACTTGATCAAGCTTTGATCAAGGGTTTGGTGGTGGTTGAACCAACAACAAACCATAGGGTTTATGGGGTTAGAATACTTCACCTCTTATATAAACATTTTTGTAAAGATAAGGTTAATTGCAAGTATCTCAATTCGATTTCGAATTAAGAGCAGACGTGCCTATAGCGACGCCGACTGGGGAACTACCTAAACAAATCTTTGTGTCTCTTTATTGCTTTATTTTTCTTTAATTGTTGTTCTTACAAATTATCAATTTCGTTGTTGCTTCAACTATTTCGATTGGAAATTGTTTTCAACTATGTTTTAACATGTTATTCTTTATATAATCACAATCACTTCGATTTGTATTGGTTTTTTACATCATCAAAACAAATCGAATTTCCAAACGTGATCAATCGCACACAAATTATTCGATAAGTTGTCTTTGAGTATTTTTATCTCTTTGTGTTCCTTGGAAATAAGTTTTACGAATAGATTTTCATTTAATTGATCTGTGAATTAACTGTTGTTGAACAATTTGTGTTCATTATCACTCCATCGGTTTTCATTACGCATATCCGAGCTTTTCGATAGTAGGTTCAGTTAGACAATTCGATTCGGGTTGTTTCCGCTGTGCCATACTTTTTGAAAAACATATTTTTGGTTTTAAATTTATGATCTATTCACCCCTCTAGATCAAAGCCTATTGTGTAATAAGATTGAAGTTGTTGATAACCGCTGAAGATGATCAATGTACTAAATTGATATCAAATGTTGTGTATAAAGAAGTTATTTGAAATTTGTGACATAAATAATACTGATATTATGTGTTAATTTGTATGATACTTTTACCGTAAATATAAATTTCTCTATAATTACGCAAATTTTAGTCAAATGTTCTAATAATATAACAAAGTGTAACAAACTTGGGTCAAAATTCTAGTAATGTATAATATTTTTTTGGGTCGACTAGAGTGGTCATCGACCGCGATTAAGAGGAACACAATGATTCGATCAATTGCTCGCAGCACATGAGAACTACCTTGGTAAGAGTATAGGAGATTTAGGGTCAGGATACATCCAACTCTCTCTGTATCCTACGCCTAGAGAATAACGAGTTGTTATAACCACTCCATTATAAAAAGGGCATGCGGGCTAATTTCAGAGACAATTTCAAATTCAAATTTTATTCACTCATCTCTTTCAAATATAAACTTCGATGTTGGAGTTCTAACTTTGCAGGTCAGTCTCTCCTTCATCGTAGCAGAAGCTCAAGTATGATGTTGCACATCACAACCACTTTTTTCCAATAAATTCTAGTTCCATAACGGAACAATGGCTCTGTATGTAAAAAATAACTTCAGATTCCCACATTTTCCATAATATCACATTCTTGAGATCAAACATTAAATCCTCTATATTCGATCTATTTCCCTAGCAGATCAACTCTGATTTAATTCTCATAATTTTTGAATTTCTGATCTCCGAACGTTTTAACAATAGTTGGATCTAAATCTCCTTGCTCATTCCCTTTATGTTTTAAATGTGATTTAAATATGTAATTCATTTTTATACATATATTATTTTGGGTTAATACACCTTTTATACCCTACCATTATTTTGGGTTAATACACAACCCATCGAATTCTCAAGAACCGTTAAATACATAATCAGAGGTCTTTCTGCAACTGGAGGCATCAATGTTGGAGGCTCATGCAAATACTATTTTATCTTCTCCAAAGCCTTTTGATAATTTTCATTCCAAACGACCGCCTGATCTTTTCTCAGCAATTTGAAAATAGGCTCACAAGTGGTTGTAATGTGGAAAATGACCCTTGCAATGTAGTTCAATCTCCCAAGGAAACCATGAACCTCTTTCTCTGTTCTCGGCTCAGGCATCTCTTGAATTTCTTTCATCTTTACAAGATCCACCTCAATTCCTCTTTCGCTGATAATGAAACCAAGTAGCTTCCCAGATCTCAGCCCAAAGGTTCATTTGTTAGGATTCAACCTCAATTTGAATTTCCTTAATCTTTCAAACAACTTGAAAAGATTGACCAGATGTCCTTCCTCCGTTTGTGACTTCGCAATCATGTCATCAACATATACTTCGATCTCGTGATGAATCATATCATGAAAGAAAGTCACCATTGCCCGTTGATAAGTTGCCCCTACAATTTTCAATCCAAAGGGCACCACATTGTAGTTAAAGGTCCCCCACGGTGTGATGAAAGTAGTTTTCTCCATGTCCTCTAGGGCCATTTTGATTTGGTTATACCCAGAGAAGCCATCCATGATGGAAAACACAGAATACTGAGCAGTGTTATCAACCAACACATCAATATGGGGGAGTGGGAAATCCTCTTTCGGGCTCACTCTGTTCAAATCTTTGTAGTTGACACACATCATGACCTTTCCGTCTTTCTTAGGCATAAGACCAATGTTAGCGACCCACGAAGGGTAATTGGTGACAACAAGAAAACTAGCGTTCAAATGCTTCTGAACTTCTTCTTTAATCTTGACTTCCATGTTAGGCCTTGTCCTTCTCATCTTCTGCTTGAATGGTGGACATTCCTCTTGGAGAGGCAACCGGTGTACCACTATATCTGTATCTAGCCCAAGCGTGTCTTGGTAAGATATCTTTATACTCACAGAGCATTTCAACCAATCTTCTCTTGACACCGTCTTCCAAAGCAACCCCTATTCTGACTTCCTTCTTCTCGTCCTCAGTATCCAGATTGATAACGTCAATATCCTCCTGATGAGGCTGACTGGCCTTTCCTCTTGCCTCAGAAGCCTGGCTAACTCTTCAGGTAGTTCACATTCTTCATCAGTCTCTTCTTCAGCTTGATAAATGGGATTATCAAAGTCATACTGAGCCATAGATGAATCAGAATTGATTGTATCTTAGTGAAAAGACCTGCATGATTGATGTTTATATTTATTATGAAATGAAAACAAATAAAACACATTGCCATTTTTCTGTTAATAAAATGCAAAGACAAGAAAAAGGAAAAATAGGGATCACAATATTTGAATGCAAAAAATGTCCTTTATTTATGATAAAGTTAAAAATATTAAAAGGGGCCCTACAAGATGAGTCACTACGCCTTGGGCAGAGTGTAGGACCGGACACAATCAAAAATAAAAAGTGGAAATTACTCTTCTGATTTGACTTGGATGATTTCCTCCATAGTCCAGCTATATAGGTTCTGTCCAGGGACACACGGACAAATCCAGGCATCCATATCACATTCACTATCTCCTTTGTCATCCCCAATAACATGTATCCTATCGAATATAGCCCCACCGTTGGTGAAGTGAACATGTCCTTTATACCTCGGAGGGTCCTGAGAAGGAACATAGGGATTATACCCTAAACCAAACTTGTCTTGTTTAGCAGGAACGTTAAACATCTGGCCCCTCCTCTGGGAATACCCAGATTCAACTATAGCATGGGCTTCTTTAAACGAAGACATCAAGACCTCTGAGCTTTTAACTTTAACAGGAGGTTTCTCCTGAATTTGCACGGTTTCAAAAACCTGGTAGAGTGTCTCGTGGATCTCACCATCCACTTCCACATATTTAAAAGATGATAACTGGCCCACCATAATGTCTTCCTCTCCACACACGGTAACCACTTTTCCCTCCATCATATACTTTTATTTTTGATGCAACGTCGAGGTAATCGCCCCTGCAACATGTATCCACAGCCGGCCGAGCAAGCAACTGTATTGCAGCTAGATATCCATAATATAAAACGTTGCTTCAAAAATTTCAGGCTCAACCTGTATATGCATCGTGATCTCCTTAAAAACTGATCTTTTAGAGCTGTCAAATGCTCTCACCACTAAGTCATTAGGTGCACACACCAACCCTTGAGTGTCTAGCTTCATCAATTCCTTCTTGGGTAGCACATTGAGGGATGATCCTGTATCAACCAGGATATGTGACAGTAAGGACCCTCTGCACTCTATTGAGATGTGTAAGGCATGGTTATGATTCCTCCAGGTGGGAGTTAAATCTAGGTCTGTAAAACCTAAATCGTTGCCAGCATTGGCATGAGCTACCACTCCCTCCAACTAGTTTACTGGAATCTCTTGCGGTACAAATGCCGAATTCAAAATATTTAACAGTGCATTTCAATATGCCCTAGAACGCAACAAAACTGATAGGATATAAATATTCGACGAAGTCCGATGTAAGTGATCCACAATTTTGTAGTCACTTTTGCAAATGAGTCTCATGAACTCCTCGACGTCCTTTGAAAAAGTATCATTAACCACTTGCTATTGAACATCTTCCTCAACCACGACCTTCCCCTTACCCTTATCATTCTTATCAGTACTGAGTTCATGTGGAGAGAAAACCCTCCCACTTCTAGTAATTCCTCCTGCTCCGACTATGTTTTCAACTGAAGAACCTCCATACAACGACCCTGTCAGTTCCTGCTTCTTTCCATTACCAAACACCTCTGGCCCATAATTCCATGGGACAACCTTAGTTCTCTCGTATGGCACAGGTCCAAAAGTAGTAATGATGACAGGAGTTGGCCTTGCAGGTGCTGAAATATTAATTCTCCAGTAAGGAATTGAAATCGTAGTGACTTCATTTCCATCATTACTGACTTCATCTTCCACTTCTTCCTTCACAACCCTGTGAAACTTATCCTTCACAAAGATCAAAGGGGTCTTCATCTTCCCTTTATCAACTTATCCTTCACAAAGATCAAAGGGGTCTTCAGTTCTTCAACATCCATGATCAAATTTAACCTCTCCCCTTCTTTCACAAAATTAGTCCTGGAAACGCCATGATCCGCCATTGGGTTTTGATTTACATTCGAGCCTTCAGTAGTAAAGTTGATCGCCTTCGAATCAAGTAAATTCTGAACTTTATGCTTAAATGCTTTAGATTTGTCGATATGATGGCCTGGAGCTCCTTAGTGGAACTCACACCTTGCATGTGCATCGTAACCCAGAGGAGGTGCACCGGTGAGAGGTGCCAAGGTTCTTTTCTGAATAAGTTGTAATTGAAGTAAATGTTGAAGTAGTTGAGAATAAGACATTGGTGGTGTCTCAAACTTTCTATTAGCCATTCTTCCGCTGCCCTGGTAATGGCGACTGTCGCAACTGCGAAAAACACCTGGCGAAAAAACAGAAGAGTCGCCACCGAACGTTATTTATCCCAAAGATAGAGAAAGGAAATGATCAAAGAAAACCTGAAGGAACGGGAAAAGACAAGCTCATCACAACCAAATCTTGGGTCCGGGAGTCGGTTACGCAATGGGAAGGTATTAACACCCCTCACATCCGTTGTACTCAATGGGATCCATTCTTGTTGTCTAATCAAAGGGTGTGTTATCTAAAAGCTACTGCTAAACGGAAACTAGAACCAAAGAAAAAGAAAAAGACTCGATAGGACATCGCCTCCCTATGCCTACGTATTCCCTCGTGCAATGGGAAAGTCAGAGTCAACGTAGTTCAGATTCCGTCTTTTGCTTATGTATCCTCATCTGGTATGAGAAATCAGAGCAAACGTAGTTCGGGAAATGAAAAAAGGTTACTTAAGTGTTTTTTTTATGAGTGATGTTAAGTTCCTATTCCAGCAGTTAGGGACGATGCCTGTTTATGGTAGAACAGAAAAGTAACATATTCTTTTCTGAAAATGAAATTTAAAACAACGATCCCGAAGGATATATAGGATTGAATTTTGTTTGTGAGTTTTAGTGAAGTTAATTAGTTTGTTTGAGATTCACGTTGCACTAAAGACTATGACATAGGAGCGAATGTGTCGCATATCGCCCAAAGGGCATACGCTAAACACTCTAGACAAGTGAGGAGAACCCCCCCGCCCCCATTCATCATTTCCCGCATACTTAAGGCTCGTAGCGTATAATTGTTCATCACTTTTATTAGATGAGTTAGAATGGTTTTAAGATGAGAAGAGAGACGCATGGAAGGTCTAAGGGAAAACTCGGCCCTAACATTGTCATGCAAAGTGGTCCTAAGGTCGGGATGCGAAAGGAGATTCTATCCTAATGTTAGCATGCAAAAGATGGACATAAGGTTATGTTGAAAGGGAATAGCCTATATGTTATCATGCATAGATTAAACTCCTAATGTCTATCTTACTCCAAATTTAATCGGAAATTAAATTGGAATAAGAATCCTAAGGGAGCATGCAAAAGAAAAGCAAAAAAACAAGAAAGCAAGGCAAAAACAACAACTACAACAGTGCTTCCTGCATAAGACAATAATAAGTTCTAGCACACAAGCAAGACAACATATAACAACACATGTTTCAGCACAAAAACAGGTGTGAAAAGTCAGGCAGCAAGCAAGTAAAGCAAAGACAACATGCAAGTTCAAAAAATGAACAACTGTGGAAAGTAGGGCAGCAAGCATGTTTGAATGCAGTTAATCAAATGCAAACAACAATCATGGATAGACATCACACAAGTATGAACATGCTTTGATAATCAATCATAAATGATCAACAACATTGCATCACCAATAAGTGAAAAGATCAAGTATGCATTTCCATTTAAAATGAACGATCGAACGATCAAACAAACACGCAACAAAGCGGAATCAGAAACAAATGCAATCATGCATCACAATATTCAGAAACATAATCATCAATGGTCATCCATTAACATGCTATAAACAAACAAGTGAAATGATTATTCATCAAACAAATCACATGAACATGTCAAACATTCAAAACAGAAACCAAAAGTTGTGCGTCGAAGAATCGAGATCAAACATTCAAGAAAGATGAATTATGTCCAAAACAATTCACATAAATGCATCATATCAATCCATGAAGTTTACATGTGAAAAGGAGCCCAAACAAGCAAGAAAAATGAAAAAGCACAACATTCTGCTCAGTGGTAACCGGTTACTCAATATAAGGTAACCGATTATTCTATTGAAAAACAACTAAAAACGTGAAATTTGTATTGAGTAATCGGTTACCCTATATAAGGTAATCGGTTACCACTGAACCAGAAGCAGAAAATCATCTTTTAAAATCATTTTTCAGCATCTAACAACTTATCCAATCATCCATATGAACATGATATCAATCAAGCACGAAATTATCATCAAGAAACAGTGATCAAGCATCATGTAAAAACAATCAAACATTTAAAATCACAGATCACCAAAATGAAAACCAACAAAATGGATCAAAAAGAAATAAAAACCATGGATCTACATTGTGATTATTCAAATAAGCTCAAAATTGGATTAGATCTAGAATTCACCAACTTTCAAAGCTGAGATTTGCTTTGGTATGTTTTGATTTACTTGAAATTAGCAGATCCAACCAAGAAACCCAGAGATTCTTCAAGATCCAAGAGGTTAGTTATGGAAGAAATGAAGAACAAGCAAGATCAAGCAAAATAATCCACAAAAGCACTTCCAATCTAGCTTCCAAATTCAGATCCAAAACCAAACGAAAATTGAATGGTAAATTGAAGATAATGAAGATGAATGATGGAGGTTTAGCTCTAGAATTATATGATTCCAATGAAGAATGAATGAATTCAAGTGAAAGAGCTTTAATGGAGGTTTTGGGAGAAAGTTGAGAGCAAATTCTCAAGAGTGAGAGTGAAATATGAAAAATGAAGGTTAATGGTGTGAATGAAGGTAATTATGTGAGGTTTGGAGCAAATTCACTTAAATAAGCTCTAGGTTTGGGATCAAAATGTGGTTAGGAGTGTGGATTAGCATTTGGAATGGAAATTAGGAGTGGAATTAGGAATAAAGTGTTTGAAATTTGGAGATAAATGGTGAAAATTGAAATAATTCTAGATCCTTCCAATTATGGTTAAGTGAAATCAAGGGTTGAGAATGATTGGAAATTGCACACGCTGAAAATTCAAATTCTTTGGCCAATTTCGTTTGAAGTAACCGGTTACCCTATATGCAGTAACCGGTTACCACATTCAAAATGCCCATATTGGCGCCATGTGGAGGGAATCTTGTACAACTGCCCGTTGCCACCTGTTCTGAGCTCCGTTAAGCCTCTGAAACTTGCTCTTTGATATCATAACTGTGAGAACGCCTGAGATAACATGTGTATTGTCTCCTGAGCTAAAAATTAACCTGCTGAATAAAATAAAATCGACCGCTCGATCGATGGGCAAAATAAATGCCTGAGCCTCTGATGCTTACTATTTGAACTCTTGCACTAAAAGGGAACATTGAGCCACAAAATAGCCTTGATCCCATACCTCAAGAACCAATGCTATGATATGCAAAAATGCAAAATGCAAAGAAACATAAGACAATAAAGGTTAAAACGAAAGGGAAAATTTTGGGGTGCTACAGCTGCCCCTATTTAATCGACTTGGACCTGAAGGGATGATAGCAACCGCTTTCAAACATTCAAGGTAAAAGGTGATTGAATACAAAAAGAACCCACAAATTTGCAGTATGTGGGGGATGTATGCAATTGGAGCCCGATCACACGTCCTCAAAAGAATTTGACGGAAAGAAAATATACCCAAAGAAAGAACGGTGAACCTTAGAAATATGAATTGACGAAAAGAAAACCAAATCCAATGATCACATAAGTGAACTTCAAAACCACATTGTCAATAGGAATTGACGAAAAGAAAACCAAATCGGAGAAACACATCGTCAATGGGAATTGGTGGAAAGAGCACCATATCCAAAGAAAACACATCGTCAATGGGAATTGACGGAAAGAAAACCAAATCCAAAGATCACATCAGTGAACTTCAAAACCACATCGTCAATAGGAATTGACGGAAACAGAACCGAATCCAAAGGAATACATTGTCAATGGGAATTAATGGAAAGAACACCATATCTAAAGAAACCACAACATCAATGGGAATTGACAAAAAGAAGACATATCCAAAGATCACATCAATGAACCTCAAAACCACATCGTCAATGGGAATTGACAAAAATAACCAAACCAAAGATCACCTCGTCTAAGGGTAGATGGAAAGAAAACAAATCCAAAGATCACATCAGTGAACTTCAAAACCACATCGTCAATGGGAATTGACGGAAAGAAAACCTAATCCAAAGAATCACATCAGTGAACCTCAAAACCACATCGTCAATAGGAATTAACAGGAAGAAAACCATTCAGAGAAACACGTCAGTGAACCTCAAAACCAAATCATCAATAAGAATTGATGGAAAGAACCAAACCAAAGATCACCTCGTCTAAGGGTAGACGGGAAGAAAACAAATCGAAAGATCACATCAATGAACTTCAAGACCACATCGTCAATAGGAATTGACGGGAAGAAAACCATTCGGAGAAACACATCAGTGAACCTCAAAACCACATCGTCAATGGGAATTAACGGAAAAAAGACATATCTAAAGATCACATCAGTGAACGTCAAAACCACATCGTCAATGGGAATTGACGAAAAGAAAACCATTCGGAGAAACACATCATTGAACCTCAAAACTACATCGTCAATAGGAATTGACGGAAAGTAAACCAAATCCAAAGATCAAATCAGTGAACTTCAAAAACACATCGTCAATAGGAATTGGCAGGAAGAAAACCAAATCCTGAAATCACATCATTGAACTTCAAAACCACATCGTCAATAGGAATTGACGGAAAGAAAACCAAATCGAAGAAACACATTAGTGAACCTCAAAACCACATCGTCAATGGGAGTTGACGAAAAGAACCATATCAAAAGAAAACACATTGTCAATGGGAATTGACGGAAAGAAAACCAAATCCCAAGATCACATCAGTGAACTTCAAAACCACATCGTCAATATGAATTGACGGAAAGAAGACCTGCTTGGGGATGTCATCCTCAAAGGGTTGATGGACTAAGTAAGATCGACGTATAATTTAAAACCCAAAAGAAAGTAAGAAGTTGAGTTGACCAAAAAAGGCAGCTGGGGATATGTCACTGGCTTGATTAAAGGGTGATTCGAGTTGCCACGAAAGGTAACAAAACTGGCCTATGCTTCACATGCATATGTTTGAATTTTTTTTATGGTGTAATGCTCCATACAAAAAGGAAATGCTACACATTTGAGGATGTAATGCAAAAATGCTTATGATAAGCAATGCAAAAATGCTTATGAGGATGCAAAAGGACTACTCCAGCAACATAAATGCTGAAGAGACGAAGTCAACTCTGCCAGGGATGACAAACTAAATTATCTCTAGGATCATAACTCTGCTCGATATCCCAACCAAACTTCTATTCTGAAGGACAGTAGGAACAAAAGACGACTCCTAGGGAAAAATCACTGAGATTTGATCTTATGTCCCTCCATGGGGAAATATACTACCTCTGCCGGGGAAACCAACCACTATTGGCGACTTCACTGGGGAGAGAAAAATAATAACCAAAGATGAAACCCACTCCACTAGGGGATGAAGCCAGACTCACTTCTCTGCTGGGGCAATGACCAAATACTCTAACTTTTGCTGGAAAAATTATAGATCCTCAATCCCTAGTTGAAGAATACTACTTAGCACAACGTTGGGAAAATGTCAACAACCATTAGACTTTTACCCTTGCTGGAGATAAGCATTTCATAAATGGACCTTGTCTATTAGAGATGATTTTGTAGCTGCTTGGGGAAACATCAAACTCTTTAGGTCTTGCTAGAAAGGATACACATCGAAGTTCTGCTAGGGGAGAAACCAAAGTCTTCACTGAAAAGCTTTAACTCTACTGGGGGTGCCATACGTTGGCTATCGACATGAATCATGCAATATCCTGCTACAATACTCTAAACCTCGGAGATTTGACTCTGACTAACCGTCTTCTAGAGAGGATAACTCTTCGTGCTCTTGAAATGATCTGTTTTAAAATGAGCATTCAAAGTAACTTTGCCCCTGTCTGATTGGTCTTTGAAAAAATTTGCTGACTTTCGAATTAATTGCCCCAAATTAACCAATCATTAGAGAGATTTCTCGAAATAACTGCCCCATATTAACTGAACTTTGGGCAGACTTCTTGACGTAACTGCCCCAGATGGGCATCTTCTGACTGAGTCCATTGGCCACACGCTCCTCAACATATATGTCCAGAAATTTCCGCCTGACAAGATAAGACTTCTTGACTAAAATTCATTATGCAAACCTCATTGATGCCAAATACATGTATGCAAGCAGAAAATGTTTATTTTGAGAATGAAAATTCTAATGCAACGCACATGCTACTCTTGAAGTTTTTGTTGAAAAGATATTAGCAACCTTTATGAACAAGTCACTAGTTAAAATGCAACACTGATTTTTTTTTTGAAATGACACCACGCACATGCAATACCAACAAAGACTTTTAGCACAACTCATGGGAGTCCGGAACACTATCTCATTGAAGTACGCCTTCAAAATAAACCCTGCTTCAATTAGGACTTTTGAGGGTTCTAACGTGGCCTAGTTCACGGTTTCAGAAAAAAAGATTTTTGGCTCAAAATTTATTTGTACCCACCCATTCCCCTTGATATTCTCCAGCCCTACATTCAGCTAATTTGGTACAAGTGCTCACCTTTCAAAAAGGTTATTGAAATGGCCGAAGTGATGGCTATGGAACCCACGTGATTTTTGGAGCAACACTCACCCCTTTTATCTTTGGTGTCCGCAGTCACACGACTTTGTTATTTATTGAGGATTTTTCTTTTGTCCTCCTTTTCATTTTCAGATCTTCTTTTTTTTCCCTGATCTTTTCTGGACTGATTCTTTTGAATTTTTGATTTTGCAGTCCAGCGGAATGCCCTAATTTTTTCCTAGGTCGCTTGTTATCACATCGCTGTGAAGAGGGGCCGGCAAGGAAAGAAGAGTCTCCACCGTTCGTTATTTATCCCAAAGAGAGGGAAAGGAAATGATCAGTGAAAACCTAAGAAAAAGGGAGAAGATAGGTCATTGCAACCAAATCTTGGGTTCGGGAGTCAGTTACGCAAGGGGAAGGTATGAGCACCCCTCACGTCCGTCGTACTCGACGGGATCCATGCTTGTTATCTATCTAAAAGAGTGTTAAACTATCTAAGCTACAGGCCACAGGGACAAAAGAAAAGAAAAGATATTCGATAGAGCATCGCCGCTCTATTCCTACGTACTCCCTCGTGCAATGGGAAAGTCAGAGTCAACGTAGTTCGGAAAACTACGGGTGAAGGTTTCTCGCCAAGACATCACCGTCTTGTGCCTACGTATCCTCGTCTGGTACAAGAAATCAGAGTAAACATAGTTCGGGAAAACACGACAACAGGTTGGTTCAAGTGTTTTAACCGAGTAGGGTTAAACCTTAGTTCTAGCAGTTAGGTGTATGCTGCTCGACCATTAGAGACTTAGGCGTTACCTGTGTGCGGTAGAACCAAGAGTTAACAACACTCTCTTATGAAAATGATTTCAATTTATCTCGAACGGTAAAAATTTTGATGTTTTTTTTAGTCTTTTAAGAAGAAGAAATGGATTGAATTGTGTTTGTAATTCAGGTTGCACTAAAGACTATGACATAGGAGCGAATGCGTCGCATATCGTCCAAAGGACATACGCTAAACACTCTAGACAATTGAGATGAGGCCCCCCAATCATCACTTCCCAAATGCTTAAGGCTCGTAGCGCACAACATTTATTATCCTTTATTAAATGACTTGAAGAAGTTTTGAGATGAGAAGAGAAGACACCCTCTAAAAGGGAGACTAAACTCAACCTAATGTTACCATGCAATGTACACCTATGATTGAGATAAAGAGGGAAGGCTACCCTAATATTGTCATGCTTGGATTCAAACCTAATGTCTATCATAACCCATCTTGAACAAGAAAGATTAGAGGTCCTAAGGGAACATGGGAAAGGAAGGCAAAAGAAGAAGAAAGCATAGATGAAATAAAAAGAGAATGCAAACATGCAATGCAACACAAGGAAGAAGAGGGAGGAAAAAGGTGTGGGGTAACAAACACCACAAGCACATCTCAACCTCTTCAAGCAAACAAAAGTATGTAAAACAAAATAAGAAAAGAAAACCCAAGAACTTAAACAAGTTCAAAGCCAAAAAGTGAGATGAAATGGGAGAAATAGAATTCCTACAACCATTTATACATCAATCACTAACCAAAGGCAAAGCAAAAGATAAAAATAAGAAGACATGATCAAGATGAGGATGGGAGAATAGGCTTGGGCAACAAGCAACATCAAATGAAATCTCAACCACAAACATTAAAGTGATCATGTACGGAAGAAACCAAAAGAAAGTTCTCAAAGTGGCATCTCATCCAAGTCAAACTCAAAGTGCAAACAAGAGGCACCAAATCCACTTGGATGAGTCCCCAAGGTCCTAGGACAGAAGTGAGAACAAAAGAAGAGAAATGGAAAACCAAAGAAGAAAGCAAGCCAAAGAAAATTGCAAGATAAGGCATGGTAAAGAACCTAGGTTCTAAAAACTTTCAACATTCAACACCAAATGGAAAGCCTTAAACAAATGCACCTTACAACAAGAACCAACCAAATTTATGACCTAAACATTTGCAACCAGCAAATTCAACATGTTATGAATGTGAATCAAGAGGAGTTGGAAGCATATGGGATCCACAAGGGTCATCTTCCACAAGAACTAGGTCAACTAGTATGTGTGAACCATCATTAGGGTGACTTGACTTGCAAGGTACACCAAAAAAAGGAAAATGATTCAAATAAATCCAAATAAAAAGCACAAAGCTCATAAATATGTTGGCAACCCGAGGCCAAAACAACACAACAAATATACAATCAAAAGCATGACCAAAGAAATTGATTTACTAAGGGTGCTCCACTTTGAAGGACGGTTGTCGAGGGTCAAACAAATGCACAACAAAGCCAACCAAAAAAAGGTCAAACCTTTACCAAAACCATCCTCAGAGGCACCTCAACTCATTATGAAAATGAGGAAGAGGCCTCATTCATAGGTGATTAAAATTGGCTCAAGAGCAAGCAAGATCAAAAGAGAACAAATGAAAAAGCAACTGAAAAATACCTCCAATCATTAAATTAAAATTATGGAAAATGAAATTAAAATTATGAAAAATTAAATAACACATTAAAGTGTCAGAAAATATTTTTGGTTGAATTTTATAATGATTGGAAGTATTTTTAATTAATTAAAATCAAAACAGAAAAGAAATTAAAATAAAATAAAACAAATAAAGTGAAATGGTGCAAATAGCAATATTCCACATTGAAATCCAATGGGCTCCTCAGTCAGGGGGGGTGCAAAAAGCAACTTAGGCCCAATTCACTCAGCAACACAAAGCACTGCGTTTCATTAATTGACATGACAGTCAATTTCCACGTGTGTATGGTCAAAACGATCTGGAGCGTTCATCAAGCCTGGTCAAGAGGTCAACTAAGGACACCTCAGCTTCAACTGAGTTTGAACCAGACGCTGGAGCCCTAGCTTCGATCGTCTTCTCCGGCGAGGTGGCCGGAGATCAGATCTAAAAATCTCACCAAAACGTGCCAAATTTTATACCAAAACGAAGCTCTACTCATGTACAATCCAAATCCAGTGTTCATTTGCTTTAATCATGCGTATAAAAAGAGAATCGAATGGTTTAATTTTGGATTGCACATCTGTAAGCTTCATCAAACATAGAAATCAAGCACTCAAACATTGCCTACATGATGTAGGGCTTCAGATGCAGCCAAAATGATCTTAGTTTAGTGCCTAACATGAGAGAAATTGGAAGAAGAAGATTACCTAATGGAGACACTCCGTTGGTGCTTCAATTGATGGGTAGCTTGCTCCAAAATGTGCAGATCTACTCCACTAAGCTCAAGGAAGAAGAAGCTTGCTTCAATTTGCCTTGAAAAGCTCTGAATCTGGATTCATGATTTTGAAATTTCTCTCAAGTTTCCAAAACTGACTTTGCTCTTCCCTCCATGAAATTGCACTTCTGAGCTCACCAAAATGAACTTGGAGCTTATATATTATGGATTAGGAGTGAAATGGAAGGCCCATGAAGCCATGTTATGGTGTAATTTGAAAATGCCCAAATTGGAAATACCTCTTTATGCACACGTGAAATATGTTCCATACGCTCATGAAATTGGCTTGAATTTGTAGCTGACAACTTGGATTTCACATTAGGATTAGTTTGGGCTTTGTTGGTGATCCATTTAGCAAGTTTGGATATGAATCTTCTTTGTGAAGTAATATTGAATTCCACGTACTTTTCCTCTCATGAACCAAAGTGAGTTTGTGCGTTTTGTACATGAGCATAATGTGAAGAGATTTGAATAAAAATAGGACATGAAAAAGACCTATAATGTATTCAATTGGATTCACCTTTAAAAGTCCAAATTTCACTTGAATTTCCCCACCAATGTCCATAACCATGCATGATTCACACCAATCTTGAGTTTCATTATGTAATTGAAATCATTTGGAATAAGTTTTGTGTTAGTTGAAGTTCCATTTGAAGTACTTAACTGCATGAGAATGACCCATAATGAAAATGGCCTATAATCAAAGTTTTCCAAAATACCCCTGCCTTGCAAGCTTCATAACTTGTCTTCCACAAATGATATGAAGGACTTCTAGGACTTTTTGGAGAGCTAAGATCACTAGGAATAACTTTCATGTTCATAAAAAGTTGAGAAGAAACATGATTCTAAGCCAAAAGTGCCTTGGAAGTGGGTTGACTTTTGTTGACTAAAAAATATGTTCATCTGAGACCTATAACTTGATGGCACCATAACGTGAGTTCCACAAACCCATTGGATGATTTCTAGTACTCAAAAGAAAGCTAAGAACACTCCCTACAAGTCTCATGTTTGTAAGAAAATGAGATTCAACTTGTATCTTGAGGTAAATGGTCCTTGAAGTTAGGTCCTAAAGAAGGGGATTTTACACTGACATCCTCTGAAACCCTAATTTAGTAACTTCTCAAACTCTTGATTCTTCTTGATTTGAACTTGAAATTGAATAATAGATGTCTCAAAATGACTTTTCATGACTCCAATTACTTGGAATCAAGTCACCAACTCCTTCAAGCCAACAATTGACTTTACACTAAGCAGATGAAACCCTATGTGCACAAACTTTGACTGCAACTTCTTGCAAGTGAAATGAACACTTAGATAAGCTCCACAATGACTTCAAGAGCACTCAATGAGCTTATCAAACATTTCCTATCCATAACCATGGCCTTTTGAACCCCTGATGATCTTCAGTTGCCCTCCAAGATAGGAGACAAGCAACACACATCTATCCTCTTTCTCAAAGAGCTTTGACTACCTCCTGATGAATATAAGCATTAGATAACTTGAGTAAGCACTCTTGGTTGAGGTTGATACCCATGATAACCTTCTCTTGGATGGCACACTTCCCTTGATCCCCTAAAAAGGACAATGCTATGCAGATGCAAATGCTAAAGAAATGAAATGAAACATAAGCCAAGTAAAGAAAAGGTTGAGAAACTTTTGGGGTACAACAGTTGCCCCTATTCAACCGACTTGGACTTGACTGGGTGAAAAGCGAACGGATTTCAAACAATCAACGTAAAAGACGGTTGAATACCAAAGAACTCGGAAATTTGCCAACCGCAGAAACAGAACTGCAAACTATTACTAGAACAAAAATCTCCGGAAATAACTCCATTGATAGTTGCAACGACAACAAACTAATTGATTCCCAATCAGAAAGCATTGACACGCAGTCGGAAGAAACATCTGCTAACGCAGGCAACGACACTAAGTCGGAAAAGATCATCTAATATCACCTTCATGCATTTATTAAAACAATAGGCATCGAACCCGAAGGCCGGCTCAATGCGCAGCTGAGAAGAAACATCTGACATCGCTGCCAGGCATTTATTAAATAAAAACATGCATCGAACCCGAAGGCCGGCTCAACACGAAGCTGAGAAGAAACATCTGACATCGCCGCCAGGCATCTGTTAAATAAAAACAGGCATCGAACCCGAAGGCCAGCTCAACACGAAGCTGAGAAGAAACATCTGACATCACTGCCAGGCATTTGTTAAATAAAAACAGGCATTGAACCCGAAGGCCGACTCAACCCGCAGTTGAGAAACTCCTGCTAACCAGCAGGCATTCGCTAAATAAAAGCGAGCTTCGAACTCGAGGGCTGGATCGACACACAGTTGATAAACTTCTGCTAACCAGCAGGCATTCGCTAAATAAAAGCGAGCATCAAACCCGAAGGCCGGATTAACATGCAGTTGATAAACTTATAAGGACAATTCACAAGAGAACGCCGCCGGGGAAAGAGAAACTTAAACAAGAAACTCTGGTGGCGACTTCACTGGGAAACAAGAGAAGCTTAACCAACCAACTCTGTTGGGAAACACCTGAAAGATGAAACACATCCATCAAGAATCTTTTGCCGAGGTCTGGATACCTACACAGGCTGGGGAACTAAAAAAATCACAAATTGCCATGGTCTGAATACCATACGGGCAAAAGAATCACATCATAATCTGCCATGGTCAAGATACCACACGGGCGAAGAAAATCATCCATCTGTTGGAAATACACTTGAAAGACAAGAGGCAACAACCTGGCTTATGTTTCACACACATATGTTTGAACATGGCATAATGCTCCATACGAAATGGAAATGTTACGCGTTTCTGAGAATGATATGCACAATGCAGATGCACCGGAACCGAATCAGCAAAATAAATGCTGAATAGCCAACTCCGCCAGGGAGATGCAACACCCAATTACGATTAGACTTATGCTGGGAAACCAAGCCCTGGATGGCCTTCTGAAAAAAGAACTTCCCTGGATAATATTGCTTTGATGAGAACAAACATTCACCCTGTTGGGGATCAATGCAAAATCTACTGGGTAAAATGCCCTGAATGGCCTACCAGAATACACCTCTTCTGGGGCTCGCCCGACTCAGCTGGGGAGAACATCCACTCTACTGGGAAGATAACACCACATGCTAAATAATAAATCTACTCTTCCGGAGATCAAATGAATCCTGCTGAGAATAAATTCCCTGAACGACCCTCCAAGATACAACTCTCTTGGGGAATATATGACCAGACCGGGGAAAGACGACCAAACACTGGAGATAAGTCTAACCTACTAGGGAATCAACGAATCTGCATGGGATAACCATCAACCACTAAGATTAACTTCACTTTACCGGGAAAATCAGCCCTGAACGGCCTCATAGAACACCAAAGTCCTTCTAGGGTACAAAACACTCATCTGAGAGCAACTCCGCTCTGCTGAAGATCAAAAATCCAACCTACCAGGGATTACTCAGATGGGGATAACCGAATAAGATTTACTAAGAAATTATCCCACACTCTCTCTGCTGAGGATAAAGAATAACAATTCTTAGGGAGTATCTTCACTCTGTGGGGAAGAATAACTACTCTGCTGACTCCGTTGGGAATTAGCCAGTGAGAGGAAACCTCTTCGATCCCTGCTTGGGGAATGAATCGCCACTTTACACCCTGAGGGGATACCAAAATATATGCTTAGACTCTGTGGGGAATCAAAATCCTGAATTCACTCCACCGCTGGGAAAACAGTTCCAAACCTGACGGGTGGAAAGAAATCTAATCTCGACTCGGTGAGGAGTAAGTACGTACCTACAACCTGCTGAGGATATAGACACATACCTGACTTGCATGAGGATATCAATCTCAATTCTCTGGGGCTGATTCTACCCTGCTGAAGAATTCAGTCCTGAATTGTCGAGGAATGTGTGTATACAACCAGTCTGCTGGGGAGAAGTGTACACACTCTACCTGCACATCTTTTCTGTAGAAACAAGCCTCTGCTGGAGAGAAGAATGAGTCTCAACTACACGCCTCTTTCCATGGGAATGGTGATCCTACCAGGGATACACCTCTGGAAATTTGCCCCAAGGGTAACGACCTTGCAAATGAACAAACAACAAGATATCATACACAAGGGGAACTATCTCGGTCATCATACTTGACATTGTTCAAATAGATCAATGTTTTAATGATTATCGGCCAAAGCCTGCAAGTTTATGTCTGCGCATTTTTATCAAAACATCGGGCGTTTTTCGCAAACAAAATAGTAAAGATTAAAGCAAAACAACAAATTTACTGAATAGTATATGTTTTATTGACAAATGGCCTGTAAATAGGAAGATTTTACAACAGATGCAACCCCTGAAAAGAGGAAGCTGCGCAAAAATTATAGAAATGCACAAAAATATACAAAAATGTCGGCAATGTGGCACAGACAAACACCATGAGTTGATCCATCTATGACTCGCCTGACTTCGATGATTCCTTGACGCTTTGTCTTCTGAAGAGATTGATTCGGATAAACGGCCCTCAGGTCCTCCCTCAATCCACTATACTCTGAAGTTCAATATGCAAACCGCTGTCATTTGCTTTTCAAATCCCTAACTTTTGCTTGAATCGCCCTTTCGGGTTTTCAATTCACCGGGATAACCATTTTTGCCAAAGTCGCCTTTTCAGGTTTCCAATTTTGTGGGTTTACATCTTTTCTTTTTATCCTTAATTTTTGCCTGAACCCATTCTTTTTATGGTTCGCCGGGATGCCCCTTTTTGCCTGGATATTCTTTTTTCATTCCAGCGGGTCTCTTTAAGCAAAGTATTTTTTAACTGCGTCTGCATTCATAGGGGATGTGAAATCTTCACCATCCATGGTTGATAACAGTAAGGCTCCTCCGAAAAAAACCTTTCGCACGACATATGGACCTTCATAGTTGGGAGTCCATTTGCCCCTGTGATCTGTTTGTGGAGGGAGAATCCTCTTCAATACTAACTCGCCTGTCTGAAAGCTTCGAGGGTGCACCTTCTTTTCAAAAGCTTTCTTCATCCGGCTCTGATACAACCGACCATATGCAATAGATGCCAGCCTTTTCTCATCCATCAGGCTGAGTTCATTCAATCTGTTTCTTATCCATTCTGCCTCATCAAGCTTGATGTCGACCAGAACTCTCATAGAAGGAATCTCGACCTCTAATGGCAGAACATCTCCATACCATACACCAAGGAGAAAGGAGTTTCCCCAGTTGAGGTACGTACCGTGGTACGATATCCATGCAAAGTGAAGGGCAACATCTCATGCCAATCCTTGTAGGTTACAACCATCTTCTGCACTATCTTCTTGATATTCTTGTTGGCCGCCTCAACAATGCCATTCATCTTCGGACGATAGGAAGATGAGTTGTGATGCTCAATTTTAAAATTCTGGCACAATTCCTTCATCATCTTGTTATTTAGATTCGAACCATTATCAGTAATGATTCTCTCGGGCACTCCGTAGCGACAAATGATGTCCTTCTTGATAAACCGGGCTACCATTTTCTTAGTGACATTAGCATAGGAAGCTGCTTCCACCCACTTGGTGAAGTAATCAATGGCTACCAGGATGAAACGATGTCCATTAGATGCGTTGGGCTCAATCTTGCCAATCATGTCAATGCCCCACATGGAAAAAGGGCTAAGGAGATGCCATGACATTCAACGGACTCGGCGGCATATGAATCTTGTCAGCATAAATTTGGAATTATGACACTTCTTTCCATACTTAAAGCAATCCGACTCCATAGTCAACCAATAATACCCTGCTCGTAACAGCTTTCGAGACATGGCACGTCCCCTTGCATGTGTACCAAAGGCACCTTCGTGGACCTCTTCCATAATCAAGCTAGCTTCTTTTTCATCCACGCATCTTAAAAGCACCAAGTCATAATTCCTCCTGTAGAGTACACCATCCTGGTTTAGATATAAATTCTCAGCTAACCTTCTCAGAGTCTTCTTATCCCGGGTTGACGCCCCTGGCGAATATTGTTGGTTCTTGAGGAATTTATGGATGTCATAATACCATGGCTTGCCGTCCAAAGCTTCCTTAATGGCGAATACGAATGTCGTCCTATCAAGGCGAGAGATGACTATTCTTGGAGCATCATTCCAAAAATTCACCTTATACATCGAGGATAAAGTGGCTAAGGCATCCGCCATCTGATTCTCCGCTCTCGGCACATGGTGAAATTCTACCCGATCAAAGAAAGGTAACAGCCGCCTTGCATAGTTCATGTAAGGTATCAGATTAGGCTGTCGGGTCTCCCATTCTCCTTTGATCAGATTAACAACTAGCGCTGAATCGCCATACACGTCTAGATTCTTAATCCTCAGATCAATAACTTCTTCCAACCCCATAATGCACGCTTTGTATTCGGCTTCATTATTGGTGCAAGGAAATGTTAACCTTGCAGTGAAGAGGATATGAGAACCATGAGGCGTCGTGATAATTTCCCCAATTCCACTACCATATGAGTTAACAGCACCGTCAAATATCATTTGCCATTGGGAACCCTTCTCCGGACCTTCATCGGGTAATGGCTCATCGTAGGCCTTCATCTTTAAGAACATGATGTCCTCATCGGGAAATTCAAACTTCATTGGTTGGTAGTCGTCAATTGGCTGTTCAGCATGATATTCCGATAGAATACTCCCTTTGATAGCTTTCTGGGAAACATATTGAATATCATACTTTCTCAAAACCATCTTCCACCTAGAAATCCTTCCTGAAAGTGCTTGCTTTTCAAAGACGTATTTAATCGGATCCATCTTCGAAATCAGCATGGTTGTATGGTTTAGCATATACTGTCTCAGGCATTTGGCATCCCAAGCGAGTGTGCAACACGTTTTCTCCAACATTGAGTACCTGGATTCACAATTTGTGAAATTTTTACTCAAGTAGTATATTGCATGCTCTTTTCTTCCAGTCCCGTCATGCTGACCGAGAACACAACCCATGTTGTTCTCAAGAACCGTTAGATACAATATCAATGGTCTTCCAACTACTGGAGGTATCAGTAACATAGGCTCTTGCAAATATTCTTTTATTTTGTCAAATGCCCTTTGGCAATTTTCGTTCCAGACAACCGCCTGATCTTTCTTCAACAATTTGAACATGGGTTCACACGTGACTGTGAGATGAGATATGAACCTAGAAATATAGTTTAATCTACCCAAGAACCCACGAACCTCTTTCTCCATTTTCGGAGTTGGCGTATCTTGAATAGCTTTTATCTTTGCAAGATCGACCTCGATTCCTTTTTCACGGACAATGAACCCCAACAACTTTCCCAACCTGACACCAAAAGTGAACTTGTTCGGATTCATTCTCAGTATGAATTTCCTTAGCCTTTCAAACAGCTTCAAAAGGTTTACCAGATATTCCACCTCCATTTGCAACTTTGCTATCATGTAATCAACATATACTTCAATCTCGTGATGAATCATATCATGGAAAAAAGTGACCATTGCCCGCTGATAGGTTGCCCCTGCATTTTTCAACCCAAAAGGCATTACCTTAAAATAGAAATTCCCCCACGGTGTAATGAACGTTGTTTTCTCCATATCCTCCGACGCCATCTTAATCTGATTGTATCTAGAAAAATCGTCCATGAAGAAAAACATAGAATACTGCGCAGTGTTGTCAACCAATACGTCAATGTGGGGGAGCGGGAAATCATCTTTCGGGCTCGCTTTATTCAAGTCTCTATAATCAACACACATCCGTACCTTACCGTCTTTCTTTGGTACCGGTACAATGTTAGCGACCCACGGAGGGTAAGTTGTTACAGCGAGAAATCCTACATCCAATTGCTTCTGGAATTCTTTTTTGATTTTCATGGCCATATATAGTCTGGTCCTTCTAAGCTTCTGCTTGACTGGCAGAAACTCTTCATGCAACGGCAAGCGATGAACCACGATGTCTGTATCAAGACCGGGCATATCTTCGTATGACCAAGCAAAGATATCACTATACTGACAGAGCATTTCAACCAATCTTTGCTTGATATCACTCTGCAATGCAGCCCCTATCCTGATATCTCTTCTGACTTCCTCAGTACCCAAGTTGACGACCTCAATTTCCTCTTGATGAGGCAGAATGATTTTCTCTTCCTGTTTCAAAAGCCCGGATAACTCTTCTGGAAATTCTTCATCTTCATCAATCTCTTCTTCGACTTGGAATATCGGATTATCAAAGTCAAAGCGAGTCATAGACGGCTCTGGAGCGGTGTCGTCTGCAATGTGAAACCTGCAATGATGATGATTTAATGCTTAAAATGATATGCAAACAAGCACAAACCACATTGTCATTTTATTGTTAAAAATAAAACAGGAAAGACAAGGATCACAATATTTGAATGCACAAAAACGCCCTTTGATTGATTGATAAAAAAGATTGTTCAAACATAAACAATTAGGCCCTGAAGACAAATACCGCTATGCTCCGGGTAGAGCATAGGGTTATACAATAATCAGTAAAACAAATCATTACTCTTTTGTCGTCACTTGGATGATTTCTTCGACATACCAGTTGTTTAGGCTTTGTCTTGGAGTACATGGCTGAATCCATGCGTTCATGTCGCAGTCCCTGTCACCGTCTTCACCAGATATGGCATTAATCTGCTCAAAGATTACCCCACCGCTGGTAAACTGGACAGGCCCTTTATAGCGCAGCGCGCTCTGGGAGGAGGAAGATGGGTTGTATCCCAATCCAAATTTGTCTTGCTTATTGGGAATGTTCAGCACTTGGCCCCAACCTTGTAATGCCCCAGCCTTCACCACTACTTGGGCTTCCTTAAAGGATGACATGGCGACTTTAGGCGCTTTGCTCACAACTAGTGCTTTGTCCTTGATTTGCACAGTTTCGAAGGCCTGACACAAAGTCTCATGGATTTCGCCATCAACCTCGACATATTTGAATAAAGACAAATGACTAATCATTATATCTTCCTTCCCGCAAACAGTGACAACACTGCTACCCACCATGTACTTCAACTTTTGGTGCAACATGGACGTTAAGGTGCCTGCCGAATGTATCCAAGGACGTCCTAGCAGATAGTCGTAAGCTGACTGAATATCCATAATGTAGAACACAACGTCAAACACCTCAGGACCAACTTGAATTGGCAAAGTCAACTCCCCGAACACGGACCTTCGAGTCCCATCAAAAGCTCGTATTACAGGGTCACTTGGCGTACACAATATACCACGGGTATCTAACTTCATCAGTGCTTTCTTTAGAAGTATATTCAAGGATGACCCTGTATCAACAAGCACGTGTGACAGAACGACTCCTCGGCATTCAATAGATATGTGCAACGCACAGTAATGATTCCTCCCCTTGGGTGTCAAGTCCAAATCAGTGAAACCCAGCCCATTTCATGCGTTTACATGTGCCACAACTCCCTCGAGCTGATTCACAGACATCTCCTGTGGCACATAAGCTGTATTCAGGATTCTTAACAAAGCGTTCCTGTGCGCTTCCGAACACAATAACAAGGACAAAATGGATATCTTAGACGGAGTCTGATGTAAGTGATCAACAATCTTGTAATCACTCTTTCTTATCAGGCGCATGAACTTCTCCGCCTCCTTTAACAAAGAATCCTTCTCACCTGCTTGAAAAGTCTCTTCAACCACTACTTTACCCTTTCCTTTGTCATATTTGTCAGCAACCACTTCAGGTGACGAAAACACTCTTCCACTCCGAGTAATTCCACTAGCTCCAACTAAGTTGTCCACAGAATCCACCGGTAAACTTTTCAACTCCTGCTTCTGTCCGTTGCAGTATACTTCGGCTCCGTAATTCCAGGGAATCGCCTTAGTACTTTCATATGGTATAGGACCAGCTTTGGTAATGATGATGGTTGGCGGCCTAGGCGGCGCAGAAATAGTAATAGTCTTGTACGAAATCGAGATTGTCGCAACCTCATCCCTCTCTTCAACCACAAATTCCTCAGTCCTCTTCTCAGCAACTCTGTCAAATTGCAAGACACCATCATTCATCAGCTTTTGAATATGGTTTTTTAGCTTCTCACATTCCTCGGGATGGCTCAAACATTCAGCACAAGCTTCATCATAACCTGGGAATACCCCTTCCCTCAACAACTTGTCCTTTACAAAGCTCAACGACGTCTTCAACTCATCAACATCTGACACCAAATTCAAGCTCTCATCTTCAAGGATAGCACTGACCCCAACTGCCCCATGATTAGGCATGGGGTTCTGCACGACATTGGGCGCGTCGTGATAAAAGTTTATAGCCTTACTTTCTATGAGATCCTGAACTTTATGCTTACATGCCTTACAATTGTCAATATTGTGACCCAGAGCACCAGAATGAAACTCACATCGACCATCAACATCGTAACCAGGAGGTGGTGCACCTGTCAAGAAAGCTAGAGTTCTCTTCTGTATCAACTGTAACAGTAACAAGTGTTGGAGTAATTGAGAATATGGCATCGGAGGCACATCAAACTGTCTATTTACCGCCCTGCCCCGATCTTGAAAATGACTAGGAACATAGTTCTGCTGATTCTGTTGTGGTTGTTGTTGTTATTGTGGTACCACATGTATTATGATACTTGCAACCTGAGGCCGCTGCTGACAATATTGTTGATGCTGAATTTTGTTTCTTCCCTAGGAACTAACTACTGCATTAGCTTATCCTTCTCGCTTTTTGTTACAAAAAACCTTTCTATTTCCTCCTCCTGCTGAGGACCCTTTGCCAGCTAGAATCTTCCCTAGCTTAATTCCGTTCTCGACCCTTTCCCCAGTAATAATCAGATCAGAAAAGCTTCCAGACATGTTACCGATTAACTTCTCATAGTATACACCTGGTAGCGTGGAAACAAACATATCATTTAACTCCCTTTCCACAATGGGAGGCTGCACCCTAGCTGCCAGCTCACGCAACCTCTGGGCGTACTCTTTGAAGCATTCACCATTCTTCTGAGACAGATTCTGCAATTGGACCCTGTTTGGCGCGAGGTCGCTGTTATATTGGTAGTGCTTAACGAAGGCCTCAACCAAATCCCTCCAACATTGGATATTGACTGGTTCTAAGCTCATGTACCATTCGAGAGAAGGACCAGAAAGGTTGTCCTGGAAAAAGTGCATCAACAACTTTTCATCATCTTAGTAGGCGAACATCTTACGATAATAGGAACACAGATGAACCCTAGGACAAGTAGTACCTTTGTATTTATCGAAATCCGGAACTTTGAATTTCAAAGGTACTTTCAAGTCTGGGATCAACCCCATATTAGCCATGTTCAATCCCATGGAGTTCTGATTTTCGTAGATCTGCATCTTCTCTTCGATCAGCTTAAACCTCTTATCTGCCTCAGACAACAACCTTGCACCAATATCCCGCATAGAGAACGCATCTTCTTGCTGATCTTCATCCCACTGAGGAACATGGTTGCTATGTGCAGCATACGCCATCTCAGGCATAGGGATTCCACCTACATTACCTCTGCCCGGAGGGATAACAACTGGAGGAATAACATTAGCATGGGGTGTGCCACTATCATTACGAGGAGGATTAGCAGCAGTTCCCCCGTGAAGAACACCATTCCCATCAAACTTTGTAATTAGTGGCTGCACCAGAGTCCTCAGTTGCTCTTGGCCATTTGCCACACCCTGCATCAAATCCATAAATTGGGCCATCCTGTCCCAAAATTCTTGCATCTCAGCTTGCATCTGCTCCATGATCTTACGCTGATTTCCCCGAGTGGCGTAACGATGAGTCGTCTGGTTGTCAATATTGAAACTAACGAATCACGGAGATAAGTTTAGTGGTTCCGGGGCACCTACGATGCAAAAATGCAAAATGATGCAGTATGCAGACATGTATATATGCATTAGGGAAATTTCCCCCTCGATTCTAGTTCCACACGAACAACATGACAATGGAGAGATAACAGATAAGCAATAAGCAAACTCCTCATAAATAAAATGAGAGCCAAGAGTCAAATACAGAGCACAATGCTACAACAATACAATGGAATCAAAATGACCTAAGCCAACAGATCTGGTGATGGTCAATAACATCAAGCTGGAAAGAAATACAATCAAGTATGACAACTAGACTGGAAATCCTCTAACAACTCCTTCGTCTCTGGATGGTCAGGCCTGACAAGTAACCCCCGGATGAGCAACTCTCTCCGGCTAATATTGGTTTGCAAATCCTGGGCATAATCCTCCGAGGCGCCTTCACCAAAATCCTCTTCAAGCTTACACCTCTTCAAATCAGCTTTAGACTTATAATCATCCAACGTTGCAAGCGCTTAATTCAGTCTACAATCACTGTCATGTCGGAGTGAGGCTTCAACTGCAATCTTCTCATCCTTCACTTGGAGTTAGGCTTTCAGCTTAGAAATCTGTTGTTTGAGTCCATTCTCCCGCTCTTTGTTATTAGTGAGGGTAGCATTCCACTAGTCATTGGACCTGGAAATCTCTAGATACGCTTTATCCAACTCTTTCTTCTTAGAAGTAAGGACATCACTGACAGCCTTCAAATTTAAACCCAAACACTCACAAGCACAAATCTCTTTGGTAAGATCTGTACCCATCTTGTTTACCAACTCAGTTTTCCTCTTGCAGTAATAAGTAGCTTCAATCTTTTCGCTCCGGAGCTGAACAATCTCTTTCTCCAACTCTTCATTTGCCTTGCGCAACTCCTCTTTCTCGTACCATAATTGATTATACCTTTGGATATCAACAGTAGTAGGCTCCTCAATCATCAGGGGGTACAAAGGCTCACAATATGGAAAAGGCATCAACACCATCTCAGCTCTCTCCTGAATCCAAGTCACATAAGGATCGTAAGCTCTGTTATTACCCTTCCCCAAAGAAGCTTTCCCTTTGCGATGAATTTTGTTCCAAGCTTTCTCAACTCTAGTCAAGGTATCATTATCCAGCAAGCTGGTGAAATACAAAGATTCCTGTATTTCCTATTCTCTCGAAGGCTCTCTCAAGGCATACCCAA
This sequence comes from Lathyrus sativus, assembly GCA_963859935.3. Taxonomy (NCBI): domain Eukaryota; kingdom Viridiplantae; phylum Streptophyta; class Magnoliopsida; order Fabales; family Fabaceae; genus Lathyrus; species Lathyrus sativus. Next base: position 369,418,300 of record OZ012739.1, read on the forward strand.
ACTGCCTCACTGCAAAGGATGGTTTGTAGTTAATGCATCCTTTCCTTCCGACCAACGGGATATTAGGAAAACCACCACAACTGTAGATAATCTCAGTACCTAGATGATCTCTATGAAACCAAATGATATTCTCAGAAGTCAAACCCATCAATCTCTCTGACCACTCTGAGGTACCTACAGTATCAACAAAAGGACCAGATTTGGGAAGGTGACTCACAAACCACCTGTACAATAAAGGTACGCAACAAGACATGTTCTTCCCTCTCCGATTTTCATTCTTGTAATGCACAGAATGATAGACATCGCCCAGAAGCGTAGGTACAGGATTCCTTGAAGCAAAGATGTGGAAAGCATCCATCTCCAAAAAATTTGGAATATTAGGAAACATCATGATACCATAAATGCACAGTGCTAGGATGGCATTAAACATAACCCAATAACCCTCCTTCGTGAAGTGTTGAGCTCTAGCAACTAGAAAAGATAGTGGAAATCCAGGCATTCCATTTCTCTTGACCAACTTCCCTTTTAGCTCAGAAGCATCCAAATGAAGGGCACCAGCAAGCTTAACCAAGTCAGGCTCAACATCAGTATGATAGAAAGGCATCTGGTCCAAGATAGGAACTCTAAGTAGCACAGATAACTCCTCTAGAGTTGGTAGTAATACATAACTTGGGAAAGTAAAACACCTCAGTTGTGGGTCATAAAACTGCAGCAGAGTATGGACACCACCCAACTCAAAAACTGAGGGCTTGCAGACACAACTCAAAAGCTTCCCACATGATTGCTTGAAATCTTCCATCACCTTTCTATCAGCCACAAAGATCAAACTGAGTAGAGATCCAATGTCAGGAGTAGGGAACTTATATACCATTGTCTTCTTCAGGCTAGGCTCCTGTTGCACCCCAAAATTTGCCCAACCTTTTCTTAACTTGGTTTATGTTTCATTTCATTTCTTTCTAGCATTTGCATTGCATAGAATTTTTCATTGAACATGGGATCAAAAGTTTGTGCATAGCAAGAGGAGTCTACTCAGAGGTTTGAGCCTAAGCAAGGGTTTTTACTCAAGTTTGGATGGTCATCAAGTCATCAGGAAGTGGGCATTGGTCTTGTGAAAGAAAGGATGGATGTATATGGATCAACTTCTAACTTGGAGGCTAGTTCAAGATCATCAGAGGATTGTGAAGCCATGGTTATGGATATAAGATGTTGAGAGAGCTCATTTAGTGCCTCGAAGGTCATTGTGGAGCTCATCCAAGTGTTTGTGCTAAGTGTGAAAAGTTACAGTTGATGGTGTTGCAATTAGGGTTTTCATCTGGTCAACCCTCAGTCAGTTATGCAATTGAAGGAGATTAAGACTCAATTCAAAGTCTCTATGGTCATGGGATGTTGTGTTAAGACATATGGGATATCATTTCAAGTTCAATTCATCAAGGATCAAGTGTGTGAGAAGTTGCTAAATTAGGGTTCTCAGGGTAAAATCCCTTATTTAGTGCCTGACTTCAAGACCACCTATCTCAAGATACAAGTTTCATATCAACTTTTGACCAACATGGAACTTGTATAGCATGTTCTTAGATTTCCTTTGAGTACTAGAAGTCCTTGATTGGATTTATAGAACTCAAGTTATGATCCAGACAAGTTACAAGTCATCAGATGAATGTGATTTTGGTCAACAAAGGTCAACCAACTTCCAAGCCATTTTTGACCTAGAAGGATGTTTCTCCTTAACTTTTGGCCAACATGAAAGGTTTAGGTCTCGGTCTTAGCTTTCCAAAATATACTAGAAGTCTTTCATATGATATGTAGAGCTCAAGTTATAAGGGTTGCAAGTCAAGGGTATTTTGGGAAAGTGAGATTATAGGTCATAAAATTATAGGTCCATTTCACCAACTTGCACACTTCAAATGAAGATTTTTCCAACATCAAACTTGCTCCTAGTGGTGTGATTTGGTTAGTCAAGCATTGAGAAGTTATGGTTTATGCTTGGAATGAAGATTGGATATGTGAATTTTCATGGAATAAGGATTAAAAGGGCAAAATGGGAATTATTTCATTTTTGATCATTTTGGTGAAAATAAGTGCATTTTTTGAGTGCAAACAACATTTAGAACACATTGGCATTTTTGGATTTTGAATTTGAGGTGTCTAAATGAGCCATTTTCAAGCTTTCTTCATTTTGATGTTACATAACAAATCTCAACCATTGAGATCAATTAAGGCTTTAATCCAAGCCATTCATATCCCATACATTCCCAGCAAGCATTTTCAACCATTTTGGAGCCATTTTGAGTGAATTTTCGTGTACATTAGTGAGCTCCATTTTCAATTCCTTGGATTTTCCATTGGGCTGTTAGAGGCTGAGTTTGGGCTCAATTATCATCAAGATCCATTGTATAAGGTTTTGAACCTTCACAAATCATCAGAAGGGAGAATTGGAGCCAAATTGATCAAGTTCAGTTTTGAAAAAGTGGTGGAATTTCAAATTTCGAATTTGGAGATTGAGGACATTTCAAGCAAAATTGTGAATTGAGAAAGCTCTATTGAAGATCAGTGAACGATTCTGGGCAATTATCTTCAAGCTTAAGCTCCATTTGAAGGTTCAGTGGAAGTTCTCCACTAGGTAATTGAAAATCAACTTTACACTCTTGATAAGCATCAATTCACTGCCATTTTTGCATATTTGAGACGTAGAATCAATGTAGATCATTAATATGTAAAACGAACTGGCATTGGTTGTGATTGTTGGATGATGCTCAAAAATGTTTGGATCTGTTTTGGCTTTTTTAGGTGTGTTCTTGCTTGTTTGATGCTTGATCTGTAACCTACGTGACTTTTAGATGAGTTTTAAACCAAATTGGAGTAGTTTTGATGAACTTTGGATTTTGGTGTATGATCTTGTTAGCTTCGGGTTGAGAGTTTCACGCATGATTAGTAGTTTTTGAGGCCAGATATGAGATCCTCGTGATCTCTAGGTAAATTTTGATATAAAATTTGGCCAGAATGGTTGAGTGTGGATGATACGTGTTGTTGTGGCTCTGGTCACGGTGGAGGATGGCCGGAGAAGACGATGAACAGTGTTCTCCGGCCGGTAACTGGTTTTTCCGTTTGCTTTGGTGAAGACGCTGACGTGGCCTCGTGTGGTTCACTTGATTTAATGACTTTTATCTCCAACGATGGAGATTAAGACCTATGGTGGTCTATAGTTGACTAGATCCACGTGATTTCATTTAAAATTTCATTTATTTATTGGCGTGCTCGTGTCCCTCTGATGTGATTACCACTAGATCATACGCTCTTGATTGAATTCCATGGTATGCTTTGTTTGACCGTGTTGCAGTTAATCTCCAGGTTTTTTTGTTTTGTTTTGAATTTAATGATGGGCCTTGGGCGCATTGCTGCTTGCACCCCCTGTTAGGCCCAGTTCTCTGTTTGAATTGATATGGATTGCTATTTGCCACAGCCTTTTTTCATTTTCATTTTATTTCTTTTGTTTTTATTTTATTTTCTGTTATCAATTTAAATCAAATAAAATAATTCCAATACTCCAAAAATTCACCAAAAATATGTTTTATATACTTTGATATGTCTAATATTTTTTGGACATTTTTATTTTAATTTTCTACTTTATTTTCAATTAAAAAAGAATTAAAGTATTGGAGTTGTTTCAATTGAATTTAAATTGTAACATGGTTTGCTTTTGCATTTATTTCTCTCATTCCTTTTTGATCCAATGATTGAAAATTGATCCTCATTTCAATGATGAGTTAATCAATTTTAGAGGACCATTTTGCCCCTGTTTGTTGACTTTTGTGTTGACTTTTGTGGCTTTTCTTTTTGCACTTGTTTCTCCCATTTCAAAGTGGTACATCTAAATGAATCCCTTCTTTTGATGGTGCTTTGAGAGGATATTTGTCTTGGCTTCTTGGCCTTTGGTTGCCAACTTGTGTAGCTTCTTGGTGTATTTTATTTGATATTTTTTTAGCCTTTTTCCTATTTTTGAAGTGACTTACAAGTTAGGTCATCTCATAGGACAGCTCACACAAGTGCATGACCTAGTTTGGATTGGAAATGACCTTTGTGGATCCAATAAGCTCTCAAAGCTTTTTGTTTCACATTTTAGACATGTTGAGCTTGTTGTATGTTCATGTTTAGGTCAAAATATTGTTCATTGCTTGTTGCTTGATGCTTTTCTTTTTATGCTTTCAACTTGAACTCCTATGTGATGCATGCTTGCTTCCTTTGTGCTATTGCTTGCATTTTTTCTTGTTGTGCTTTGCCATTGATTTTGAGCTCTCTTATTTTCATCTCCCTTCTGTCCAATGACCTTGGAGTGTCATTTAAGGTAGCTTGGTGCCTCCTTAGGAGGAATTTGAAGCTTACCTAAAGTGATGAATCCATGAGGACCCTTTCTTTGTGTTTGTCACTTGTTTGTTTGCTTTTGATGCATCTCTCTCCTTCTTCTTCTCTTTTCTTGCATTTCCATATGCATGGTTGGTTGAGATGAGCTTGTGGTGGCTACTTCCCACACTATTTTCCTCCCACTATCATTCAACTTGTGCATTCTATGTGTGCATCGTTTCATTTGCATATGCATTCTTTTTCTTCTTCTTCTTTTTCTTTAGCTTTTCTTTGCCATGCTCCCCATAAGTTATCTAACCTCTTGAGGTTATGATAGACATTAGGTGCCTAACCATGCATGATAACATTAGGTAGTTCCCTTTTCAAACCCAACTTTAGGTTCACTTTGCATGATAACTTTTAGGATTGATTAGTCTCCCATTAGTGTGTTTTCTTCTCTTCTCATCTTCAAACAAGTTTAACATACTTAATAAGGATAATGAATGTTGTTACATGAGCCTTAGACTTGGGAAATGGTGATTGAGGGGCCACCTCTCAATTACCTAGAGTGTTTAGTATACGTCCGTAGGAAGATATGCGACGCATTCGATCCTAGGTTTTAGAGTTTGTTACAACATACATTATGAACAATCTAACAAAACACTTCTTCTCTAAAAAACACAAAAACACTTCAAATCGTTTTCACCCCTTGGGGTTCTTAATTCAGGAAAATATTTTCACAAAAAGAGTGTCGTTAACTCTTAGTTCTACCGCAAACGGTAACGCCTAAGTCTCCAATGGTCGAGCTGCATACACCAACTGCTAGAACTATTTGTTAATCCTACTCGGACCTAAAAACTTTTGAACCAACTTGTGGTCCCTTTTAGCCCGAACTACGTTTGCTCTGATATTTCGTACCAGACGAAAGTACGTAGGCACGAGATGCGATGTCTCGGGGAGCAACCTTCCCCCTTTCTTTAGCCGTAGTTAGGCGAACTACGTTGACTCTGACTTTCCCATTGCACGAGGGAGTACGTAGGCACAAAGCAGCGATGCTCTGCCGAGTCATTTCTCTTTTTTTTTTTTTTTGTCCTTAAGCCTTTAGGTAGATAGTTTCAACACACCCTAGCGCTTGTCTATTTATTTTTGGGTGTTGTATATATGTGCTTTATCTTTATTTACTTTCCCGCATTTATTTTTCGCATCATATATCATTACTGCTGTGCTGTAGGGAGGGAAGTTCTATTGAGTGATAATCCGGATCCGGGCTTGAGTACAAACCTAGTATTAGTAGTGGAGACTAGTGGGGACCTGTTTGCTTAGCATATATAGTTCCCCATGAAATTCACACTCGGAAGAGATTCTCTTTGATGATTTTCCTTCAGATCCTTAGGATCAGTTGGGATTTTGGATTTGAGAATTGTCGACTATGGGAACCGATCATTTGTGAGTAAGCTAAGTGAGGCTTCTTCAGGAGATAATGATGCCAAACCAGAAATGGTGAACGTATAATCATTTCCAGAAAGTCTGTGACGCTGATGAACGCATAGGATGCTGAACCTTGTCAGTGGATAGGTTCACACCTGTGAGGGGGATTGGGTTGTGCAGGAAACCTTAGCTTTCAGATTACCTGGTTCTTTGCAAGTGTGAATCTGTGTTCTTGATATCAGTGGATCCTACTGTCGGTACTTTTTTCTTGCTAAGGCGAAGCTCTGGTTTTTCTCGAACAACAGCACAACAGTCTTGATCCCTTGTTTGCATTTTCATCTGCATCTCATTAACATGTATTTATGTTGCAGGTGCATATTTCTCCTTTGATTCTAGTGATCTTTTCCCTCATTGCTGTTATGGAGTCCCTGAAGAGCACAGTGGCCTACAGGTTTCCAGTTCCGGATGTTAGTACTTTGTTGAGTCTGATTGCCTTGGGTGAGAAAGCAGCAATGGAAGATTTCAGAAAGTCTTATGGGAGATTATTGAGATATGTCCGCAAGCCTTCTAAATATGAGATTAATGGTGTCTATGCTCTCTTATAGTTCTATGATGCCCAGTTGAGATGCTTCGTCTTTCCTGACTATGTCCTGGCTCCTACACTAGAGGAGTATTCTGAGCTGTTAGGGGTACCCATTCGGAGTCGGATGCCATCTGTCCATGTTGATACTAAGCCTGACTTGGCCGAGCTTGCTGCTATTTTGCACCTTGAGGCTTCAGAATTGGATGGGAAGATGATCCGGAGACTTGGGATGTATGGTTTTCCTTTGCCTTGCTTGATTGAGAAAGCTCAGCAGTGCGCTAAGGATGGTTGTTGGATTGTGTTTAGTGCTATCCTAGCTCTTTGTATATATGGCATTGTTCTGTTTCCTCATCTTCCAGACTTTGTGGATGTTGATGCGTTCTATATCTTAGCCTCAGGCAACCCAGTGCCCACCTTACTTGGAGACGTTTATCATTCTGTGCACTACAAGAATGAGAAACGAAGAGGTAAGAACGTAGCCTGTTGTGTTCCTTTGTTGTATGCATGGTTCAGTAGTCATCTACCTCAGACGGGTCCGTTTGTCGCCATTGCCAGTACTTCAGAATGGTCAGAGAGATTGATGGGATTATCTGTAGAGAATATTGTTTGGTTTGATCGAGACATGCTGGGTAAGGATATTGTTTATAGTTGTAGTGGTTTTCCTAACGTTCCTTTGATCGAGACATGCTAGGTAAGGATATTGTTTATAGTTGCAGTGGTTTTCCTAACGTTATTTGTGAGACAGTTCAGATATGCATTGAGAGAGCCTCCTAGAGAAGAGTGTCGCTACTGCGAAAATCGGCGCCGGCTAAACAGAAAAGTCGCCACCGTGCGTTATTTATCCCAACGGAGGGAAAGGAAACGCTCGAAGTAAACCTACCGCAAAGACGGGAAAGGAATGGTCATCGCAACCAAATCCTGGATTCGGGAGTCGGTTACGCAAGGGGAAGGTATTAGCACCCCTCACGTCCGTCGTACTCGACGGGATCCACGCTTGTTTTCTAGTACGGAATGTTATTCTATCTACTCTACAGGTCAAGGGTTAAAATAAAACAAAATGAATCGGCAAAGTATCGCACTTTATGCCTACGTATTCCCGTCTGGAACGAGAAATCAGAGTCAGCGTAGTTCGCCTACCTACTGGAAAGGAGGGGAAGGTTGCTCGCTAGGATATCGCATCCTATGCCTACGTACTTTCATACAGCATGAAAGATCAGAGTAAACGTAGTTCGGGCTACGGAATACACAGATTTGTCTGTTTGTCTTTTATCCTTCTGAAAAAGGTTTTCTCCTGATTACGGGTCCAAGCGGACAAAAATGACGATATTGATCGGTTTTCAGTCTTTTACGCAAGAACTGTCTTTTATTGATGTTTGAAATCTTATTACAGTGTTTTGAATGATTTTGAGATAGAAGGGAAAGAACTCTAAAAACCTATGGTTGAAATGGGAATCAAAACTACCCTAATGTTGTCATACATGGATGAGAGCCTAATGTCTGTCATATTTCTCTCTTGTGCAGAGAGAAACAGAGATCCTAGGGGATAAACGGAAAAGAAACAGCATATATACAGTAAAGTAGTAAAATGCATGAGATGCAACAATACAAGCGAGGCAAGGGAGTCCCACTCAACCTCGAACCTGAGAAAACAATAGGCAAAGTGAAACAGCTTCACTTCAAACCTAAGGGGAAAATTAACAAACAATACAACAAAGAAAATAAAACCCCAAAACCAGCTCTGACAGCACACCAGCTCCTACAGCAGCAGCTCTGAAAAACATCAAACTCTGACAGTTGATAAACAACAAAAACAACAACCTTCAAATGAATCCCAAAATCAAACTTCAATGGCCTCCAAGCTTTAGATAAGCTCCATCTTCAAGGCAAGCACTCCAGAAGAGAATCACGTAACATAATAAGTTGGAATGATAAAACAGCTTATTGACAACCAAAGGAAGCCTATAAGTGTTTATCATCATGAGACACTGGTTCCCTCAAAGTTCTACTTCTAAGATAAGCCACTTATCCCTCCAAAGGAGGGATGTGAATATCTTAGAAGGACTTTTAGTCATTGGGAGGAATGGAAGCACACGAAGCTTTCCATGTTTATGAAAGAAATTAGTCTAAGTCTACAACTCTGCCTATTGCTCTTATCTCCTAAGTCTTCAAAAACCATCTACCAGGAGAGGAATCTTCATGCATCAAGCTCTATCCCTTGTCTCCAATCATCATTCAAGGTCTTCATAAGCCTCAACAAGCAGAACCCAAGCCCAAGCCCAATTGAAATGCCCAAACCCCACAAACAAAGCAACATCCCAAGTGGGAAACACACCAATATCAACCAATTTGCAAAAATCAAGTAAAAATGGTAAAACCCACTATAAAATCCTAATTAAATTTCTAGGGGACCGTAACTATGTACCCTATACCCCATATAAACCCCAAGACCTAAATCAATTTTAAAACCCCAAAACTATTCCCTAAACTGCACCTAATTACTGTGAAACCCTAATCCTGATCACCCTAAAGTTGATGGTTTAAAACTATCCTAAATTAAATCACAAAAATGTGATAAAATTCCAGAGGGAACCTAATACTCTAATATAACCATTGGAAAAATAATTACATCAAAATATGAAATGCAATGACCATACTAAATTCAGCAAGTTGGTATATCAAAATAAAATGAAATAAAAGCAATTAAAAGTAAAAATAAACCAAAAAATGAAAAAATGCATGAAATGCCAATTTTATTTCCTTATAATTTTCTTGATGTCTTTAGGAAAATGAGGGAAAAATCCCATGCAAGAATGATCATTTTTCAATTTGTTATGATTTATTGACTAACCTATATGCAAACATAAAATAAAATGAAAATCAATTAAAATTGAAAAAACATGCGTGGCAAATAGTAATTTTATGCAGTTCAGAAATGAATTGGGCTCAGGAGGGGGGTACCAATAGCATGCGTGCTAGGCCCAGTACTACTCAGAAAAGCCTAAAAAATAAGGAAAAGAAAAAAAACTGGGGGGGGGGGGGGCGAATAGCGCTTATTCGCCTTGGTGCTCGTATTGGGCCCCAGACTGGGGGTGCAGATAACAAGTCTGGGCTAGGCCCAGCGGAATTTCACACCAGGGGAGGGGGTGCCATGGGAAAAATGGGGTAGACATTCAGCAAACGACCACCATGGGCCTAAGGCCCGAATCCCATTCCCCCTCAGCAAAACAAAACCCTAAACTTACCATTCCCCCTCTCACTGTTCATCGTCTCTCTACCCCAAACCCTAAGCGCCGCTGGTGCTCTCTCCATTCTCTCTCTGAAAACAACAATCATCAGCAACCTCAATCCTAAATCCCCACTACGAACACATTCTTCAATCCAAACCAACATGAACTAAACACTAATAACTCTCACAATAAATTTCTCCAACTTAAACCCTCTCAGTAACACCTAGTATTCAACCTAATCAGAAGATCCTAACCTACAAATTTCCAGATTCACACTCATAAGACCTAAATCTCCAGCTACCTATGAACATGCAAGGAATTAGAAGAGAAAAGACGAAAACCTGGATGATGACGTTGAGAAGATCTGCGGATGACGAAGATCTTGAGCTTCTGACGAAAATCTTGAAGAAGATCGGAGAAAAGACACTCGTTGAAGAAAATATGTGATGGTGTTCTTGGATCGAGGACACGCTTCTGAAGATGTTTGATCGAGTATGAAGAAATTGATGGAGGCGTTGGTTTTCTGGCAATTTTGGCGTAATCGGGCAAGCGATGATTGGAGATCTTCTGGAAATCTTGTTGATGATTGAAAGATCTGGAAAAATTCATGAACACTGATGAAGATTGGAAGACGTTCTGGCGAATCTGGAAAGAAACGGATGAGTATCGATGAAGTTCTTGAGCTCGCTTGAAGATTCCTGGAAAAAATGATGATGAACACAATGAATGTTCTTGATTTTCTGGCAAGCGAGGATGAATCCGGTGAGGATCGGTGGATCGTGGCGACTTCCGGCGAGGACGCGTTGTTGGTGTTGATGAAGCACAACGAAGATCAGTGGAATTCTGGGCGAAATTTGCAGTTTCTGGCGAATTACAACTTTCGGCGACGGTTAGGAGTTCCGGCGACCGTTAAGGTGGCAGATGATTTCTCAGGCGAAGCCTCCGGCCGTTTGCATGGCCGGCGGCGAGACTTGGACGGTGGGATCCACGTGCTTCACATGCAGCCAGAGGGAAAGGTGGTGAGGACGCGTGGCTGAGGGAAACGAAAGGGATGAGACACGTGTGAGGTCAGAGAGAGAGAAATGGAGTGTGCTGTCAAAATTTTGGGAGGATGAGGGGGACGCGTGGGGCCAGAGCTGTGAGTGGGGAGTGATGAGGTGGCCAAGAGAGAGAAGACACGCGTGGCACTCTATTTAAAGGACATGTGGCAACGAATTCTGGACCTGGGAATTGGGCTTCAGACCTGGATAAATGACCCACTAGACTAAAACCCTAATTAAGACCTAATTAACCCTAATTAAAGCACACGAAATTAATTAAAAAACCATAATTAATCCTCTAATTAAACCTAATTAACCTATTAAAACAGAAAAAAAATTATTTAATATCTAAAAATCTATCTAAAATTCCAATTAAATCTATAAAATCAATTAAAAACCTATTAAAATCTAGAAAAACTAATAAACCTATCAAATCCTATATAAACTCTGTAAAATCAATACTAAAACTAATAAAACTATATTATTCTAAAAAAAACTATTATCTATTAATATTCTAAAAACATATTAAAATCTATATTAAACTACTCTATTTAATGAAAAAAAATTAACATCTAAAATGTTAAAAATCTATTAAATCTAAAAAAAAAATTAAAAAAAAAGAATACCTTTTTTAAAAATCTAAAAAAACTATTAAGAAAATATCTATTAAATTCTATAAAACAAAATACTAACCTATTTAATATCTAGAAAGCAAATAAATCTATTAAAAAATCTATTAAAATGCATTAAAATCTAAAAAAAATAAAAGAAAAATCCTAAAAATGCCAGGAGGCCGATTAAATCGATTGGAGAACAATTGCGCAACCATAGCGAAACCCGGGCACCGAGATGGCCTGAAAACACAGGAAACGAGCACCAATTCTCAAAAGACTCTTATTCCAACCGGCCTGAACTGCCTGAAACGCCAGGGGCTATAATCCCGATAAAATCCATCTGACAGAGAACAATGCAATGCATGCAGCATGCGAATGTGAATGCAAAATGCGTCGAAACATAAACCAGGTGCGGGAACCGGTTGGTCAAATTTTGGGGTGCAACAGCTGCCCCTATTCAAACGGCTTGGACCTGAAGGGTTGAAGAGCGAACAACCTTCAAACATTCAAAGGTAAAAGGCGGTTGAATACTAAATGAACCCAAAAATTTGCCAACCGCAGAAATAAACTGCGCACATGCTTGGGGAAAAATATCCAGAGAACTGGATCTAATGGCAACAAACTGATCAATCACCTGATAAAGAGATTTGACTTCAGCACCAGTTACTTGTGTGACACCACAGATAACAAACCCGAAGGTTGGATCAACATGCACTTGATCATCTCACATCGTCTAATGATAGACAGGAAGAAATATAATCCCGTCGTCTAGAGATAGACAATGAGACACCATCCCGAAGGAAAACAATATCCACACCCACATCGTCTAAAGATAGACGGAAAGACACCATGCCGAAGGAAACCAATACCCATACTCACATCGCCTAAAGATAGACGGAAAGACACCATCCCGAAGGAAAACAATAACCCATACTCACATCGTCTAAAGATAGACGGAAAGACACAATCTTGAAGGAAAACAATACCCATACTCACATCGTCTAAAGATAGACGGAAAGACACCATCCCGAAGGAAAACAATAACCCATACTCACATCGTCTAAAGATAGACGGAAAGACACCATCCCGAAGGAAAACAATAACCCATACTCGCATCGTCTAAAGATAGACGGAAAGACACCATCCCGAAGGAAAACAATAACCCATACTCACATCGTCTAAAGATAGACGGAAAGACACCATGCCGAAGGAAACCAATACCCATACTCACATCTGTAGAAGCATGCTTTAGTCTCAAGTTTTGATGATGTCAATACTACTCAAGGTCATCTCTTGATTGCAAAAAGACAAGCCGTTCAAAGTTCTCAAGATCAAATCAAGATATCTTTCAAGTCAAGCTACATATGGAACTATGATTCTTCAAGACTTGGATGCATTGTCGGTATATCAAAATCTACCCTTATAATTTGATATACAAGTGTTCAAAAACATCAAGCATTTTTGCATAATACATAAGCATGTTTTTGAAACCTTAGAATTGGTATAACATTAATTTTAAAAAAGCATTTTTCTGAAAATTAGCAGTGTTAACCGATTAACCATATAGGTTAACCGGTTAACCAATTTGAATTTTGAAATTTCTGGGCTAACGTACCAGTGTTAACCGATTAACCATATAGGTTAACCGATTAACACTGAACGTACAGTGAAAAATTGCTTTGTTTCAAGTTCAAAAATTATTTAAAAATTATACCGTTTCATATTTTTGATGTCTACTCAAATGTACCTTTTTGAAAGGGTATTTTACTCATATAAATTCTGAGTTTTTCAATTTTGAAAATCACATAACACAAAAACACTTTCTACATTCATTTTCAAATTGTCTTAGAATCAAATTCACCTTTTTCAAAGACTTTCATTAAGTGTTCATATGTGCATAAATTTCATATTCATCCTTGAACACTTGTATTGAAAAATTGTAAGAGTGAATTCTGATCATTTGGAGAAGATCAACTTTGATATCATTATTCTCAAATCAAAATCTTTACAAACTTGTGTATTTTGACTTGTGATCCAGGATTGTTGGACACAAGGGTGAGTGTTTACAAGAGGATTGTTCTTGTACACTTGTTAGTTTTATTGTTTGATAGTAGGCCTCACCGGTTGATGGTGTGATAGGTTGTACTTTATTAAACAATAGTGAAAACTCTCTTTCATGTTGAAAGGGGAGTGGAGTACTCTCGGATTGTGAGGGGAACCACTATAAATCCTGGTGTCCATTGTTCTTTTATCTTTCTTCTTCTGCTTTCATAACCAAAAACACAAACCAGTAATATATCAAGATACCATAAAAATCGAAAAATTTCAAAAGTCCTAATTCACCCCCCCCCCCCTCTTAGGCATACTCTGTTCTTACAATTGGCATCAGAGCAGGTTAAGGTAACCTGTTCCTAACGATTCAGTATGGCTTCCGCAAGTACCAACCCGGTTTTCAAAGATGGTGGAAGTAGTAACAAGCCACCACTCTTTTCTGGAGAATACTTCGATTTTTGGAAAATCCGTATGAAGGCACATCTTGAGGCTCAAGGAGATGGTATATGGGAAACCGTTGAAATTGGTCCACATGTTCCTACAAGTGTGGTAAATGGTGTTGGAACCCCAAAGATTAAATCCTCATATGATGAAGATGACAAGAAGAGAATCTTGAATGAGAAGAAAGCAATCAACATACTTCAAAGCGCTCTCAGTATGGATGAATTCTTTCGCATATCACAGTGTCAATCGGCAAAACAGATTTGGGATACCTTGGTAGAAACGCATGAAGGAACAGCAGAAGTAAAAAGATCAAGACTTAACACGTTAAGTCAAGAATATGAGATGTTCCGTATGCAGCCCGGTGAATCTATTGTTGCCTTGCAAAAGAGGTTCGTTCATCTAACAAATCATCTGATTGCTCTTGGGAAGACCTTCACCAATGATGATCTCAACTTAAAAGTCCTAAGATCCTTGACAAGAGAACGGCAACCGAAGGTGACCGCCATTTCGGAAAAGAAAAGTCTTTCAACAATGACATCCGCTTCATTATTCGGGAAACTTCAAGAGCATGAACTGGAACTTGGAAGGCTTGAGAAACATGAAAGTCAAGACAAGAAGTCCAAAGGAATTGCCTTGAAGACTGACACAAAGGATGATAAAATTGACGAATCTTCCGAAGACGAAAATTTCATGCTTCTAGTAAAGAAGCTTGGTAAGTTTTTTAATAATAATAAAACTTCTTCTTTTTCTAAAAAGAATAGACATTTCAGGAAAAAGGAGGCATCCACATCAAACCAAGAAATTACATGTTACGAATGTGGGAAACAAGGTCACATAAAGCCAGATTGTCCAAAACTCGCAAATAAAGGAAAATTCAAGGGCAAGAAGGATTTCAAAACAAAGAAGGCCTATGTCGCATGGGACGACAACGAAGTGAGTTCATCATCGGAATCAGATAGCGATGAATGCGCAACTATTGCCTTAATGGCCTCTCACCATTCCGATGACGAAAATGAGGTTAGTAGTAATTTTTCTGTCTATGATAATGATGCACAAGAAGTTATAGATGAACTTCTAAAAGAGTGCAAGACTTTGTATAAAGACATCTCATCACAAAAGAAAAGAATTTTACTTTTAGAAAAACAAAATTCTGATTTCTTGAAAAATATTGAAGATGAAAAACAAAAAGTGATGGATGAAAAACAAAGTCTTGTATGTAAGAATTGTGAGTCTTTGTCTTTCCAAATTGTTCAACTTAAAAGAGTTTTAGAGAGATACGAAAAAGGTCAAATTGGCTTGGAAGAGATTCTTAAACATCAAAGGTATCCTAATGATAAAAGTGGATTAGGATATTCTAAATTTTCAAAACCAAGCACCAATAAGACCATTTTCGTAAGAGCAAGTGAACAAATTGTTAAAGAAGAGACAAACACTTTTAAAGTTCAGCATCAAAATCATAACAAGAAAATAATTGATAAGAAAAAGAATTATATTCCTAGATATAGAAGTCATTTTTAACCTACATGTTTTTATTGTGGAATTAAAGGGCACACACCTAATGCCTGCTATGTACGTAATATTGGTGTTGCAAAGGGGCATTATGTGTGGGTGGAAAAGGGTACTAACTATCAAGGACCCAAAGCAATTTGGGTACCTAACACTACCTAATTCTGTTTTGTAGGTATGCTTGAAGACAACCACGAATCAATGGTATCTTGATAGTGGCTGCTCGAAGCATATGACGGGAGATATAAACAAATTTTCAAGTCTATCATTAAAGGCCAAAGGATACGTCACTTACAGTGATGATAATAAAGGAAAAATTCTTGGAGTTGGAACCATTGGTGCACCTCCATGTACAATCATCGAAGACGTTCTTTTTGTTGAGGGCCTTAAGCATAACCTGCTTAGCATCAGTCAATTGTGTGACAAAGGGTTCAAAATCAACTTCACAAAGGAGGAATGCTTGATCGAACACGAAGTCACTCATGAGATTCTGCTAAAAGGTAAAAGATATTATAATATTTTTATGATCTCTTTTGATGATTCTTCCTTGAAGGTAAAATGTCTTATGGCAAACAACAACGAGGCATGGCTTTGGCATAAAAGATTTGCTCACATTCACATGGAGCATCTAAACAAATTAATCTAGCATGATCTGGTTGTTGGGCTTCCAAAGATAAAATTCATCAAAGATAAATTATGCGATGCATGTCAAAAGGGAAAACAGACCAAGACAACTTTCAAATCCAAGCAAGTGGTTTCTACATCAAGACCACTTCAATTGTTGCACATGGATCTTTTTGGTCCATCAAGAACGAAGAGCTTTGGAGAAAAATGATGCGTTCAAAGCATTCAAAAAGTATGCAAAACAAATTCAAAACGAGAAGTCACTCACTATAGCCTCCATAAGAAGCGACCACGGTGGAGAATTTCAAAATTCAGACTTTGAAGAATTTTGCGAAGAACATGGAATTTATCATAATTTTTCGGCACCAAGAACTCCTCAACAAAACGGCGTCGTAGAACGGAAGAATCGTTCACTAGTTGAACTTGCTAGAACAATGCTCAGTGACACAAATCTTCCAAAATATTTTTGGGCAGAAGCGGTAAGCACGGCGTGCTTTATAAGCAACCGCGTGAATATTCGACCGCTACTCAAAAAGACTCCGTATGAGTTGTTCAAGGGAAGGAAACCGAATATATCATTCTTCCACATATTTGGCTGCAAATGCTTCGTTCTCAACAACAATAAGGACAATCTCGGTAAGTTTGATGAGAAGTCCGACGAAGGTATATTTCTTGGTTACTCTCTTTATAGTAAAGCTTTTAGAATTTTTAATAAAAGAACTCTTACCATTGAAGAGTCTATTCATGTTTCGTTTGATGAGACTAACCCCTCGAAAGAGGATAATATTGTTTTGGATGATGATGATGATTCTGTAGATACTCCACAAAATGAAGAAATTGTTTCAAATGATCAAACAATATTACGAGAAGATGTTACTCAAGAAAATCAAGATCTTCCGAAAGAATGGAGAACACACAAAGATCACCCAATTGATAAAGTTATTGGTGATATTAGTTAATGTGTTGCAACTCGACTTAATTTAAAGGATGCTTGTCTCAACATGGCGTTTGTATCTCAAATTGAACCATCAAAGATCGATGAAGCTTTAGGCGACGACCAATGGATTATAGCAATTCAAGAAGAACTTAATTAATTTGAAAGAAATCAAGTTTGGACCCTTGTACCAAGACCAGACAATAAGCATATTATAGGAACCAGATGGGTGTTCAAGAACAAACTTGACGAGAATGGGATTATAGTTCGTAACAAGGCAAGATTGGTCGCACAAGGCTACAACCAGGAGGAAGGAATTGATTTTGATGAAACATTCGCTCCGGTAGCAAGGTTAGAAGCAATTAGATTACTACTTGCTTACGCTTGTTCTATGAATTTTCAGTTATTCCAGATGGATGTCAAAAGCGCTTTCCTGAATGGATACATTAATGAGGAAGTCTACGTCAAACAACCTCCGAGTTTTGAAGACTTCAAAAATCCCTCACATGTTTTCAAACTGAAGAAGGCTCTCTAAGATTTAAAACAAGCACCACGAGTATGGTATGATCGCCTTAGCAACTTCTTATGTGAGAAAGGATTTACAAAAGGAAAGGTTGACAAGACGCTGTTTATAAAGAAGATCAAGGATAACACCTTGTTAGTACAAGTCTACGTCGACGACATCATATTTGGATCAACAAACAAAGAACTCTGCGAAGAATTCTCACTCATGATGCGAGAAGAATTCGAGATGTCCATGATGGGAAAGTTAAATTATTTTCTTGGACTACAAATCAAGCAAACCAAGGATGGAATCTTTCTCAACCAATCCAAGTACTGTAAGGAATTAATAAAGAAATTCGATATGGATAGTTGCAAGATGATGTCTACTCCTATGGGATCCGGAACGTATGTTGATCAAGATGAATATGGTACTCCAATTGATATTACTAAATATCGAGGTATGATTGGTTCATTACTATATTTGACGGCAAGTCGTCCTGACATTATGTTTAGTGTTTGTTTGTGTGCGCGCTTCCAAGCAAATCCGAAGGAATCTTATCTCACTGCTGTGAAGAGAATTATCAAGTATCTCAAAGGAACGACCAACGTCGAATTATGGTATCCTAAAGGTAGTACTTGTTCTTTAGTTGGTTATTCTGACGCTGACTATGCAGGATGCAAAACCGATAAAAAAAGTACAAGTGGTACATGTCACATTCTCGGAAATGCTCTAGTATCATGGGCCTGCAAGAAGCAAGCTTGTGTAGCACTCAGCACCGCCGAAGCAGAATACATCGCCGCAGGAAGTTGCTGTGCACAGATTTTATGGCTGAAACAACTACTTCTGGATTATGGTGTTGATCTCGGATGCATTCCTCTACGATGTGACAATACTAGTGCCATAAATATCACAAAGAATCCGGTTATGCATTCCAGAACAAAGCACATCGATATCCGGCATCATTTCCTTCGAGATCACGTATTGAACAGAGATGTTGATGTTACTTTCGTCGACACACACAACCAACTCGCCGACATCTTCACCAAGCCTTTGGCAAAAGAACCATTCTACAAAATTCAGAGAGAACTTGGAATTCTTGATGAAGGTGACATCTGACTTTTTCTCTAATATGTGTATGCATTATTTGTGATATGTTTTCATGTGTATGCATTCTGTTTTTAAGTATTTTTCAAAAATTCGAGTGTGTTAATCGATTAACCATATGGGTTAACCGATTAACACTGTTGAATTTTCAATTCTGATTAAATTTTTTAATGTGTTAACCGATTAACCTATATGGTTAACTGATTAACACTGTTAATTTTTCTAAAAATCAGAAACGAAAATTAATTAAAATTTTTGAAAATCTTATATTTTTAAATATATTTTTTGTGTGGTCCATATTCTCTTAAATATCCAAATCCATATCCAAAATCCATATTCCCTCTTCAAAATCCTAACTTCTCTCTCCCACTCTCTAAAGTTGGAAAAACACCCCACAACTTCTCAAACCCTAACTTCCTCAGAACCCACAACCCCGGTTCTCTCAAACCTCCATCCATGGCTTCAGCATCAAGCCGCGGCAAGGGAAAACTTCCAGAACATCACTCTGCATCTGATGAAGATATCCCTATGGAAACAACCAAGAAGCGCAGAATGGATTTCAAAGTCCGAGTTCGTTCTATCCTTCCGGTAAAATATGTGAATCTTAAGGCTTTTCCCGCATCATCTTTTGATTTTCCTGCTTTGCTCAAATATCAGAGGATTGATAAATTTGTGTCTGATTCTGGAAACTGCTACCCGGATCTTGTCAAATCCTTTTTGCATAAACTGTCTGTGTTTCTAAATGCACATGATGAGCATATTATGAAAACAATTGTTAGAGACTGTGTTGTTGAAGAAAATCTGTCTGATGTTGCTGCAATGCTGAACATACCATCATCTGGGTACTTTCTGAGAAAGGGAGTTAACCACGTGGAAGGGCCATGGTCCAACTACGATAATATGGAGTTCTATTATCAGATCTGCAGATTTCCAAAGGAGATGATTATCGCCAACCAACGTACTGCTCGTCTGTTGTGCTATGCAAAGAATCTTACCGTCTCTGATCAGATGCTTCACTACATAATCTGCTATGTGCTGATTCCCAAGGATTCGAATCATGCACAAATTAATGATCTGGAAATGCAGCTTCTTTTCGCCATCAAGAACAAGATTCGTGTCAATTGGATTCTGACCATCATGTATCACCTTCAACAACAACTATCTCTTTCAACCCGTCTTCCTTATGCACGGCTGGTATCAAGAATTTTGGAATTGACTACTTTGGATCTTAACCGTGAACCAACCATCAAGATGAAATCAACCACCAATGAGATCAACGAGATTACAATTGTCAAGAATACTGGAATTTTTAAGGATAATGACGGTACTTACAAGTATTCAGAAGAAGGAGCCAATGCTAACCAGGCCTTTCCCGTACCTGAAGGAGGCATCACAAACGAGTTCCTTTACCAAACTATAATGACTCAGCATAGAGAAACCTCCCGGGCCATTGCTTCTCTCAGGAACCTTGTTCTTTCCTCTCACCACACCAATCCTAACAGCCCTGTTGTATCTGATGAAGAAAATGAAGGTCAAGAGGAAGAAGAGGAGGAGGATATGGCGGATGAGGATTTTTAGAGAATATGTTGTTGCTGTTGTTTTTATTGCTTTGCTTTCTAGTCTTAAGTTTTTATGCTTTCATTTGAACTATGTTTTATTGTAACAAGTACAATTTCTATTTGCTGCATTTTATATGTACTACTGTTTGTGCTTTGTGTTTACTTGGCTTTGCATGTGCTTATTCCTATATATGTTGCTATCTTGTGATTTCGTTGAAAGCTCTTCCTTTTTGCTGATGTCAAAGGGGGAGAAGAGCTTGGTTCTGTTAATATCTCTCTGTGTGCATATTTTTTTCCCTCTGTTAAGATAGGGGGAGTTGCTAGACATAGGGGGAGAACCAGATCAAGAACCAAGAGATATCGCACAACATTTTTGATTGCCATCATCAAAAAGGGGGAGAATGTAGAAGCATGCTTCAGTCTCAAGTTTTGATGATGTCAATACTACTCAAGGTCATCTCTTGATTGCAAAAAGACAAGCCGTTCAAAGTTCTCAAGATCAAATCAAGATATCTTTCAAGTCAAGCTACATATGGAACTATGATTCTTCAAGACTTTGATGCATTGCCGGTATATCAAATTCTACCCTTATAATTTGATATACAAGTGTTCAAAAACATCAAGCATTTTTGCATAATACATAAGCATGTTTTTGAAACCTTAGAATCGGTATAACATTAATTTTAAAAAAGCATTTTTCTGAAAATTAGCAGTGTTAACCGATTAACCATATAGGTTAACCGGTTAACCAATTTGAATTTTGAAATTTCTGGGCTAACGTACCAGTGTTAACCGATTAACCATATAGGTTAACCGATTAACACTGAACGTACAGTGAAAAATTGCTTTGTTTCAAGTTCAAAAATTATTTAAAAATTATACCATTTCATATTTTTGATGTCTACTCAAATGTACCTTTTTGAAAGGGTATTTTACTCATATAAATTCTGAGTTTTTCAATTTTGAAAATCACATAACACAAAAACACTTTCTACATTCATTTTCAAATTGTCTTAGAATCAAATTCACCTTTTTCAAAGACTTTCATTAAGTGTTCATATGTGCATAAATTTCATATTCATCCTTGAACACTTGTATTGAAAAATTGTAAGAGTGAATTCTGATCATTTGGAGAAGATCAACTTTGATATCATTATTCTCAAATCAAAATCTTTACAAACTTGTGTATTTTGACTTGTGATCCAGGATTGTTGGACACAAGGGTGAGTGTTTACAAGAGGATTGTTCTTGTACACTTGTTAGTTTTATTGTTTGATAGTAGGCCTCACCGGTTGATGGTGTGATAGGTTGTACTTTATTAAACAATAGTGAAAACTCTCTTTCATGTTGAAAGGGGAGTGGAGTACTCTCGGATTGTGAGGGGAACCACTATAAATCCTGGTGTCCATTGTTCTTTTATCTTTCTTCTTCTGCTTTCATAACCAAAAACACAAACCAGTAATATATCAAGATACCATAAAAATCGAAAAATTTCAAAAGTCCTAATTCACCCCCCCCCTCTTAGGCATACTCTGTTCTTACAACATCGTCTAAAGATAGACGGAAAGACACCATCCCGGAGGAAAACAATAACCCATACTCACATCGTATAAAGATAGACGGAAAGACATCATCCCGAAGGAAAACAATAACCCATACTCACATCGTCTAAAGATAGACGGAAAGACACCATCCTGAAGGGAAAAAATAACCCATAGTCACATCGTCTAAAGATAGACGGAAAGACACCATCCCGTAGGAAAATAACCATCCATACTCACATCGTCTAAAGATAGACGGAAAGACACCATCCCGTAGGAAAATAACCATCCATACTCACATCGTCTAAGGATAGACGGAAAGACACCATCCTGTAGGAAAATAACCATATTCACATCGTCTAAGGATAGACGGAAAGACACCATCCCGAAGGAGACTGTCAGCGAGAACTAGCGGAAAGAGAACCATATGAACTTCATCACCACCCATCAAATTTCAGAATCCTTTCGTCTACAGGAATCGATGGAAAGAACAATATCTTCAAAGGGGCCACATCATCAGTAAGAACCGACAGGAAGAAAAACCACCTTCAAAAAGCTATGTCGTCGATAGGGGTCAACAACTAGGAAAACCAAACATTCTTCAAAGAGCCTCGACGTCAATAGGGATCAACAGTCAGAAAAAAACCTCTTTTGAAATGTCACCTCATCCTATAAACAGAAAGAATGCCAATATCTGAAAGATCGCCTTGAAACCTCTCAACGTCTGAAGATAGACGGAGAAAAATCGCTGGGGGAAACACATCGTCAATGTGAACTAACGGTAAGACCTGCTGAAAAACCACCTGCTCCAACTCCCAACGTCTAGAGATAGACGGAGAGAACCATACCCAAAGGTCGGGACAACATGCATTTGATCTTATCACATTGTCTAAAGATAGACAGGAAGAGCCTTGTCCCAACTCATGACGTCTAAAGATAGACGGAGAAAACCATACCCAAACTCACGACGTCTAATGATAGACGGAGAAGACCACTTGTTGGAGCAACACGTCGTCAATAGGAATTGACGGGAACCAAATAAACCACTGAGCTGTCTGAATAAAGCTGCTGGATAAATGCCCCTGAACTGATTACAGAGTGATTCACGTTGCCACATAAGGCTGATAGAAAAAACTGGTTTATGCTTCGTATGCATATGCGTATGTTTGAATTTTTCTATGGCGTAATGCTCCATATAGAATGGAAATGCTACGCATTTGAGGATGAAATGCAGATATGATGCAAATATGATGATATATGCAAGATGTACATGCAGGCTCGGGCTGCTAGAGAAATTGGATACAGAAAATCGCTTCAGCAAAATAAATGCTGAAGACGAAACCAACTCTGCTGAGGATAACCGGGTATCCCAGAATTATTCAAGCAAAATAAATGTTGGAAAGGTGAAGCCAACACCGCTGGGGATAACCAAATGCTAATCATGATCGGACTTCCCTGGGAATAGCTTACACGTGCCAATGAAAATTGGACTTTTGCTGGGGAAAACAGACGGAGTCTTCCTGCGTACCAATGAAGATTGGATTTTGAAACTGATGCGCCAACCTGGATGGGCCTCACAGTGATAGCCAATATGGATTGGGGCTCTTGGGATATCCGTGATGGGTCAGGCACGACTGACTCTGGAAAACATCTTATCTGAATTCACAGTTTATGATTGCAAGGTCAAAGGATAATACAACTTCCCGACATTCGTCTCATACTTGAAGATCGGCTGAATCTGTTCACGTAGCTCTGAGTGACTCTGATGACACGGAGAAGAACAATTCCTTCGCTTCTGATATGCCCCAGCATGTGGGTCTTCTATTGGGATAGTCTTCAAAAGGAAAACTGAAAATCTGTACCCTGATGGTCTGATATGAAATGCCCCAGCATTCTGAACCTCGGAAAAATGCTTCAAATCAAATGCCTCTCGGATAAAGAATAACTTCCGCGCTATTAGGATGGCCTGCCCCTGTCTGCAATGACTTTGCCTCTGATTGGCTGATTTAGTGTAGTGCCTCTAGCTACGAGAGATTTACCGAATCTCGACCTGATTGCCCCGGAATAATGACTTCAGATGGCTGACCTCACTGGGGATCTATCGATAATAGCCCGCCCCGGCTCTCGGAACGTTCGGGCATCCTGCATTCTATCCTGATCAGACTTTCCACTGTAGGAAACTTTCCTGCTGTCAAGCGCTTACTTGCAAGTAAAACCAATTGTTCTGCATAAAAGATATATTAATGCGATGCACATGACAGTTTTAACATCCAATCTATTCACTGGAAAAGGAAAAAAGTTTATGGCATATAATGCACAAATCAGTTATCAAAATATCAACACAGTACCAACATGGTAAGAAGAACCGTTTTAGGAGTCAGTTTCGACGCGATCTTTACCGAGGTATGCTCTCGAAACAAACCTGTTTCAATTAGGACTTTTGAAGGTTGTAACATGGCCAGGTTCACGGTTTCGAAAGAAAGGATAAAGGCTCAAAATTTATTTTAACCCACCCATTCTCCTTAATGTTCTCCAATCCTACGTTCAACTAATTCGACCTTAGCGCTTACCTTTTAAAGGTTGAAAAATAGGAGTGATAGTTCGAGATATGATTTTTTGGAGTGACAGCCACTCACTCTTCGTCTTTGACACTTGGGGTCACATGACTCGTATTTCATTTGAGGATTTTTTTTGTAATCCTTTTCATTTTTCTTTTTCTTTCCCTAACTTTTTCCTGGACTGACTCTTTTGAGTTTCTTTTGATTATTAAGTCCAGCGGGATGCCCTCTTTTGTGCCTAAGTCATTTGCTTTCATGTTTTGACTTAGCGGGCTTTTGATTCTTTTCGCTTTTTGTTTTTTTTTCCGAACAAGTCGTGTGACACTGGTTGTCTGACTCTTTGGGGAATAATGTGACTGTTTCACTTTTGAAATTTAACCCTTGTGGTTTTTTAGGCACGACCTCTAGGGGTGTGATTGATCCTTAAACGGACACTCCTTTTGCAATTTGGACGCTCGGTCAAATTAGCTAACACCTACCCTGCCCCGGGTTAAGTTTGAGGGTTTTTCATTCTCAGAAAGAAATCCTACTACTAGGCTCAAAGGGGTTGACAAGGGATTATCTTCCTTATATCTCCGGTGTTTAGGGATTTGGAACAATGCCTGTACATCATCAGCAGGTTTTATTTCAAAAGCATACAATATCGGAAGCTTGCGTGTCGTTCAATTTCGTCATCCTCCCCGGATTCCGCTTAACCAAGCGTTGGATATCTGTAAAAATCAATTAGTGAACACGAATGGATTTAATCAAAACATGCATACTCATTTCATTATCATCAATTGAATGAAAACAACAAGTTTTACAAACAAGATTGCAATTTAAACAGGAAAGAAACTACAAACATAAAGAAATGACAAGATGAAACACAGGAAAATGTCAGCTTCCGAGAACCGGGCTTTCACATCTAATTCGATGCTGAACCAGCCATCTTCAAAGTTGCCTATTGAAACCATCCCGCTTAAAATGGATACGGGGTGAATTGCCTTTCTGACTTCATTGGGCTTTGTCTAGCGCGCAGGTTTGACCGGTAACGATAAGGCCGCTGCCTCTGGAAAGGAGCTGACGTCTGTTGCGAAGACTGGACAGATTGTTGACTTTGAACAGTTGAACCACTTGGAGGTCGAGTCTGAAATTATCAGGGACTCCTTTTGTTCAAGCGCTTTCATCCTCAGGCTTGGTCTAGGCAGCAACTGAGGACAAGGGGATTCTGACACCAATGATTGCAGAATATACTTCTGATCTACGGCAGCTTCGGGAACGTCCATCATTTTAGCACCAACTGGGATAAGACCATTAGGTACAATTACGCCGCCCGGCGTGAGTTCAATAACTTTTGCGTCAATCAAGTCCTGAACGTTGTGCTTGAAAGCGTGACAACTTTCCACATCATGTCCGGGTGCCCCGGAATGAAATTCACATTGCTTATTAGCGTCATACCCATAAGGAAGTATTGTTCCCTTGATTGGGGCCAATGTTCTTTTTTCAACCAGCTTCAAATCTAATAAAGTCTGAAAGAGCTTAGCATACGTGGAAGGAGGCGCTTCAAATACCCTCTTTGGCCTCCCCTCCTGAATTCTTCGCTGAGCCGGATGCATCCTTTGTTGTTGTTCCTGGTGTTGATCAACACGTTTTTTAAGCTCAGTTCCCAGAAGCATGGTGTTGCACCCTAAAATTTTCTCAACCTACTTCACTTGGTTTATGTTTCAATTGCATTAGCATTTGCATATAAAGTCATAGTCTAATCATCTGCATAGCATAGCATAGCAAGTTATCCAAAAAGGGACCAAGTACTATTCTCATCTCTATGAGCCTATCAAGAGGTTATTGTTCAAATTTAGGCCTATCCAAGTCATCAGAAAGAAATTGAAATCTAAGAAGTCAGTGGATCAAGCAGTGGATCTCTCTCCTATCTTGAGTGTATTAGAAGATCATCAAAGAAGTTGTGAGCTGTGAATTGAGTTCATGGAGGGTATACAGACATCATGGAAGACCTAGAGAGTCATTTTGAAAGAGAGGCAAGTCATTGATGAGATTGCAAGAGCTGCAGTTGAAGACAGTCAACTAGGGTTTCATCTGGGTCAACCTTAGGTCAACCCTAGGTCAAATGATTGATTGAAAGGCATCAAGGTCTATTTGAGAGATGTGGGGTTCATCATTTGACATGTAGATATGGATGTGGTGTTGTGCCAAGGAGAAATCAAGAGAAATCAAGAAGAAGAGGAGTTTCTAAATTAGGGTTTCTGTGTAAAATCCCCTGATTTAGGTCAAACTTCCAAGCAAGACAATTCAAAATGAAAGCTTCAAATGGATCCTTGGCCAACATGGAACTTGTAGAGGATCTCAAGACCTTTAATTTGAGTGGTGGAAGACATCAAGGAGATTTATATAACTCAAGTTATGGTCCTTGCAAGTTACAGGTCATCTGAGGTATCTGAAATTTTGTCTATGAAAGTTACTTGTCTTCCAAGCAACTTTTACCCCCCAAGGAACTTTCAAATGGATTTCTAGTCAACATGAGAGTTGTTCCTCATTGTCTTAGCTTTCTAGAAAGGTATGGTATGCCTTCATCGGATTTGTGGAACTCTACTTATGACCTTGGCAAGAAAAGGGTATTTTGGTCATTTGAGAATTACAGGTCATTTAAAGCCTATGCCTAAAACTCATACAAGGAAGCTTCAAATGAAAAACTTCACAACATCAAACTTGCTCCAAATGACACTGTGAGTCTAGAAAAGTGATCATGAAAGTTTGGAAATGCTCATAGCTCTAGGTTCCAAATTTGGTCAATTAAAAGGTGAATTTAATGAATAAAAGTGACCTAAAAATGAGATTTTTCATACCATGTCCAAATGGGATGAAATTATAGGTCATTTTGATTGGAAAGAATGTTTTGAGATGATTGGCAATATTATATTTTTGAGTTTAGGTCAAAAGTTGAGAGATATCATTGGTTGCTTATGTATGAAGTTACACATGCCAAAATTCAAGGGATTTGAGTGCAAGAAAGTTCTAACAAGTTCTAGAGGGTTCCATGAGCATCTATATATTGAGTAGGGTGGATCCAATCATGGATTGGTGATTCATTTTGGTTGAAACTCATAGTTACATCTCATTCCTCAATTTTGCAAATTCATTCCAAACTCTATCAAATCTTCATCATTCTCCAAAATTCCTGATTCTATCATCATCTACATTCATCATAGAGCAAGTTTCCATCAAGATCTGGTTGAATTGAAGCAGAATTCGTGTGCTACCAAGTGTATCATCTAAATTGCAAAAAGAAGTGGTTATGGCAATCCAAGGCATTTGAGCAAAAATTTCTGCATACAGAACCAAGAACCAAGTCTATTGATCAAGTCCAAAGCATTGCAAGCTGTGGATCCAAGGATTTCTGCATCTGTTTTCAAGATTACACCAGGTTGGTTTTTCTATCGAATTGGCTAGAAATAGATAGCATGATATAGAATCTTTAGGGTAGAATTGTTAGGAATAGGTAGATGAATAATTCTGGTGAGTTTAAGAGCATTTCATGGAGTTTGTTACATGAGCACCTAAACTGTTTTGGCTTAGAACACTTAGGTTAGGGCATGTTAATCTTAGCTAGATAGATTAGAATGATCAACATAACATGTAGAACGCATTAGTGTAAGAGTTAGCAAGAATCATCAAGGTTGATCTCAGTGTAAAGTGTTGGAACCAAGGTCTTCTACCTATCGGGTTTGGCTATAGATTGAGTTTTAGAGAAAACTGAAACCATGGTTGTATAGAGGAGAAGATGTAGAGCAATTTTGCTTTTTATGGCTCTGAATTTCATGGAGAAACGAAGCTGTATGAGAGGGTGGAAGTCTGGTTCATGAAGCTTCATGCATGGTTCAATAATGGTGAAACCCTAACTCGTTGGAGAAGAAACATGAGGATCGTTGGATTGTGCACAAGACTTTGACTGAAAAACGCATCCAATGGCCAGGATTTGAAGTTGAGAAAGAGAGGGAAGACTGAAACGTGAAACACACCGTTTCACTTATGTCTTCAGACTGGGCCTAACCAATTGCTATTCGCACCACCAAAATCAAGGCCCAACGTGATTTGAACTGAATTTCTTGCTTCCTGCACCGTTTTTGCTTTATTTTTCATTAGTTTTTTTCTGACTTAACTGGGCCCAGACGCGCCTTGCTATGCGCACCCCCAGTCTGGGCCCATCATCCATGTTTTAATGCAAATAACTACTAACTGCACCCCTAACCAATTTTAAATCATTTTAATTTCTTTTATTTTTGTTAATTCTTTGAAAAATCATAACAAATTGAAAATTCCATATTTGTAAGTGGTTGTTTTTGCATCTTTTTTATATTTCTGTTAATAAAATTGTCATATAATAAAATTAGCATTTTATTTTATTTTTGCATTTTTAGTATATTTTTCTTTTAAATAGGTTTTAAATAATGTTTAGTTTAATACTTGATCTTGTTGATTGTAGTTTAGCTAGATCCTTTTATATTTTGGACCCATTTTTTTTAGAGTACTTCACTTAGGACTTTAACTTTCATATGAGATTTAATTCATGATTTTAAGACTAAATTTTAGATGGTTTGTTTAGGTGTGATTAGGAGAATCAAAACTAGGGTTTAGATATAACATAGGTGTAATAAATCATTTCTTATAGGAATTGTAGGTTGAATTTTGGGGTATGGGACTATAGGGGCATTATGGGTAAATAATAGATCCCTTAGAAAATGTTAGGCTTCCCCTATTCTACTATTACTATTAGTATATTGCTTGTACTTGCTTGATTGTGTGGTGTTCCCTCTCTAGGGTTATTATTTGACTGTGTGGGGTATTGGGCCTGCTTGGGGTTTGGGGTTTGAGCTGAAGACTTTGTTGATGAAGCCCATTGAAGATTAAAGAATGAAGACCAATTTCCAGAGTTGATGAAGAGTATCTCTTGCTGGCAGCTGTTGAAGGTTATAGGATCTAGGAATTAGACAGAGCTCTAGAGTAGAAAACTTGATTCACAAACGTGGAAGGTCTTGGTTGCCTCCATCCCTCTCTATGATGCAGAGTCTCTCTAAGACATTCACCCCCTTCCTTTGGAAGGCTTGGTGATAGTGTCTAAGAGATAGAACTCTTGAGAGAAACATTCTATGTGTTGTTAGCAGTCTGTTTGCCACCTTTGGTGGTCAACTAATTGCTTAACACCCCAGTTCATTCTTTTGACTGTCTCTCATCTTGGAGAGTGAGACTTGAAGAAAAGCCATTGAAAGACTGATGATAGAGACCTTGCTTGAAGGCTGTGAAGATGAAGACTGATGCTTGCTTGAAGCTTGTAGATGTTTGATGATGACTTGAAGACAGTTGTTGATGAAGATTGCTGTTTATAATTTTTGATGTATTGTGTGAATTTCCTTGACTGTATTGCTTGCTAATTGACCTGTTAGGTTGAAAGAGAATTTTGTTTGCTTTTTCCTGTTGTTTTCTAGGTTCGAGGTTGAGTGGGACTCCCTTGCCTCGCTTGTATTGCTGCATTCATGCATATTTTACTGCTTTATTGTATATATGCTATTGTTTCTGTTTCCGTTTATCCCTTAGGATCTCTGTTTCTCTCTGTGCAAGAGAGGAACATGATAGACATTAGGTCTTAAACCATGCATGATAACATTAGGTTAGTTTGATTCCCTTTGCAACCATAGGTTAGAGTCCTGTCTCTCTTTCTCAAAAAACAAACAGAAAAACACAATAAGATTCCAAACACAATAAAAGACACTTCTTCCGTAAAAGAATGTGAACTCATCAAAACATCATTTTTGTCCGCTGGGACTGTAATCAGAAAAACCCTTTTTCAGAAGGAATAAAAACAATCAAGACAGACTTGTGTCGTCCGTAGCCCGAACTACGTTTGCTCTGATCTTTCATGCTGTATGAAAGTACGTAGGCATAGGACGCGATATCCTAGCGAGCAACCTTCCCCTCCTTTCCCGTAGGTAGGCGAACTACGTTGACTCTGATTTCTCGTTCTAGACGAGAATACGTAGGCATAAAGTGCGATACTTTGCCGAGTCATTTTCTTTTCTTTTTAACCCCAGACCTGTAGAGTAGATAGAATAACAATCCTTTCGACAGAAAATAAGCGTGGATCCCGTCGAGTACGACGGACGTGAGGGGTGCTAATACCTTCCCCTTGCGTAACCGACTCCCGAATCCAAGATTTGGTTGCGACGACCATTCCTTTCCCGTCTTTGCGGTAGGTTTACTTCGAGCGTTTCCTTTCCCTCCGTTGGGATAAATAACGCACGGTGGCGACTCTTCTGTTCAGCCGGCGTCGATTTTCGCAGTAGCGACAGCTGGCTACTCTGCTGGGGATCCAACGTCCCCTGGCTGCTAAGGACTGCGATAGTTCCTTATGCATTTGGGATCCAACGTCCCTCAAGCGAGTCAATCCTAGCGCTTGTTTTCCCGTCGAGGATTTTGTATGGATTTATTTTTTCTGTCATTTACTTTCAGCATTATATTATTGTTATTATTGCTGTATTGGGGTGTGACGGGTGTTCTATGATTGAGAGATAAGCCGGACCTGGGCTTGAGTGCACCTAGAATTAGAGTGGAAATTAGTGGACGCGCACGTGCTTTGCATGTCCTAGTGTCCCGCGAAATCCACACTCAGACGAGGTTCTTCTGGTTGGCCTCCTGTTCTGCCCTTTGGGTGGCTCGGGTTGCTGGTTAGTTGGATTGTCGACTCTGGGAACCGATCATTTGGAAGTTGGCTAAGTGAGGCCTCTTTAGGATTTGATGATGCCACTCCTTCTGGGAATCGTATCATCAACCCTGAAAGTCTGTGACACCGACGACCGCATAGGATGCCATACCTTTGTCAGTTACTAGGACACCTACCTGTGAGAGGGTTTTGGGGTTATGCAGGTAACTAGACCTTCAGATACCGGTTGTTTCTCGATCTGAGACCCTGAGTATTTATGGACAGTTGAGAGGTCTATCAGAGACCAGTTGGAGTTATGATATGAGGTCTATCAGAGACCAGTCAGAGTTATGTTGTGGGGTCTATCAGAGACCAGTGTTGGAGCTTTGTATTGGGTCTATCTGAGACCAAGGTTTGAGGAATTCTGGAGGGTCTATCTGAGACTTTTGATATGGTTTAGGCTTCTTAGCTATGGCATTTGGTCCCTGTTGCATGTTACTTGCATTGCATTGTTCGCATAACCATTGTCATTGCATCCCATTAACGTGTGTCTGTGCTGCAGGTGCATTTGCATATTCCCTGGTTCTAGTGTCCGGACTTCTGATTATTGATCATGGCTGGTTTGAGGATGACAGTTGCCTACAAGTTACCTGTCCCTGATATTACTCCCCTCCTGGGTCTGATTTCTCTTGCTGATGAGGATGTCCGTAGAAGCTTCAGGCAGAGTTACGGACGGCTGTTGAGATTGATTCGCAAATCAACCGATGATGAACTGAATGGGCTGTATACACTGATGCAATTCTATGACCCTGCTTTGAGATGCTTCACATTCGCTGACTTTATTTTGGGGCCTACCATTGAAGAGTATGTAGAGTTTACTGAGCTGCCAGTAGAGAATAAAGTTCTTTTTATTCACTCTGCCGCTGAGCCCAAGTTGGAGGACTTGGCTAAGGCCTTGCACATGAATGCTTCTGAGCTGTTGATGACTTCTTGGCGCGGGGTTCCAGGTTTTTCTCTCCAGTTTCTGATCGGTAAGGCTCGGGAATACGCCAAGAATGGATGTTGGGTAGTCTTTAACGCTGTTTTGGCTCTATGCATTTATGGGATAGTGTTGTTTCCCAATTTCCCGAATTTCGTGGACATGGATGCATTTCATTTGTTTGCTGCTGGCAACCCTGTACCTACATTGATCAGGGACTTCTACCATTCGATGAACTACAGAAATGAGAATAGGAGAGGCAAGAACGTCTCTTGTTGTGTGCCTTTGCTGTACATGTGGTTTAAGAGCCATCTTCCCCTGAAGGGACCTTTTGTGGATAGTGCAACTACAGCTGATTGGCCAGAGCGCTTGATGAGACTATCTTCTGAAGACATTGAGTGGTTTGACCGAGACTTTCTGGGGTCTGAGCTTATTTTCAGTTGCTCTGGGTACCCTAATGTTCCTTTAATAGGAAGAAAAGGGTGCATCAATTACAACCCATCTCTGTTTGTTCGCCAGTTTGGATACGCGTTGAAGAACCCACCTCAGGAGGAAGAAGTACAGGAATCTCTGTACTTCACCGGTGATTTGAATGGAGAGTTACTAGCCAAGCTTCAGCACGCCTGGATGCGTATCAACAGGAGAGGGAAACCACTGTTGGGGAAGAATGATTGTCAGGCTTATGCACCATACAAAGTTTGGATCCAAGAGAGAGCTAGACAGTTGCTG
The DNA here is from genome assembly GCA_963859935.3 of Lathyrus sativus. Classification (NCBI taxonomy): domain Eukaryota; kingdom Viridiplantae; phylum Streptophyta; class Magnoliopsida; order Fabales; family Fabaceae; genus Lathyrus; species Lathyrus sativus. The sequence goes on from OZ012739.1 coordinate 369,450,753, forward strand.
ATGCCATTTCCAGCTACACCAGTCCCTGTTCATATTCCGGTGGAAGAACCAACCACTGTTACTATGGAGGCCTACGAGCGAGTTGTAAAAGAAAAAGAAGCCTTGATGAAGATCAATGAAGAGTTAGAAAAGGAACTGGCTCAGATACATAGTGAGAAGAACAAGGCTGTGCATTCTTTCCAACAACAGATCGAGTTAGTAAACAGGCTAGGTGCTGAATTGACTGAAGAGAAAAAGAAGCGTGAACGCCTGGGGAAAGAATTCAGAAGCTCCCATGACATGTTGGAGTCCAAAAAGAAAGCACTTGATGCCGCCCACCGGGAAATCTCTTCTTGTAACAAGACGTGGAATGCTACGCTAACCAACAACAAAAAGAGGGAAGACAAATTGAAGCAGCAAATTTCTGAACTCGAAGAACAGTTGAAGGCTAGCATTAAGAAGTATGAAGAAGAGGTGATGGCCATATATAGTCACCAGAATGCATTGAACAAGGCGATCGAAGGCAAGAAAGAAGCTGTGTCTCAGAAGCGGAAGCTAGAGGATCGCTTCGGAGAAGGGGCATGGGAGGAATCTGCTGGTGATTTGTGACGTGTTCTCAAGCGAAGAGATCTACTTGTTGAGGGTCTGCTTACCCGACCAAGCCATCCAGAGACTAAGAAGTTACTAGAGGAGTACCAGGCATATGGGAGTACTTGACCATTTCATGTATTGACGTGTATGCTTTATTTGCATAGCGCTGACCATCACCAGGATTGTTGGTTGAGGTCATGCCTTCTTATTGTACGCATCGATATTGTATTCTTGGCTTAATGGATTTCTCTGCAATATATGAGGTTTTCTATGATTCGGCTCCGATCACCGTATTGCTAGCACTGTCACCACACTGACACATTCGCACTAGAATCGGGGAATGATATTCCCTAATGCACAGGCACATATTGCATTGCATTCACATTCATATTGCATTACAGGTGATTATTGAACTGTATCTCATTTCCTGCACTGTACCAGGTCTTTTTCAGGATTGAAGGTCAGCGCCCGCACCGATACTCCACTCGTACCAACTGCTGAAGAATTATGGATCAAATGCAGAATGAAATGCAAGACATGCGTGAGAAGCTGGCGCTCTTCATGCAAACAATGGAGACCATTGCGAAAGGCCGGGAGAATTTGCAAGCTTTGGTGCAGCCTCTGTTGGTAAGAAATGCTGGGCACGGAAACGAGGATCATCAGTCTGTGCGAGTCGACACTATTCACGGGGATGGTACTCCCACACCAGTGGCTCCACCTGTGGTAAACATACCTGCTGTCAATGTGAACAACGGCGCTGCCGCCGGGAACGGTAACGTTGGAATTGGGAACGAGACTGTCGTCAACAACGTTGGGCTCGGAGATGTCAACCTGGGCGATAATATGGGAGGTAATGGCTTCGGTAATAATGTATTTGGCTTCAATGACCAGGGGTTTGATCATACTGGGAAGTACGGCTTCAACGCTCAAGGCTTCGGACAGGACGGATTTGGTATGACTAATCAGGGTTATGGCAGATTCGGAAATGGAAATGGCGCTGGGTTAATGGCTTTTGGACCTGCTGGGGTCGCTCCGGGGTACGGTAACAGGGGGAGAGGCCCTACAATGAATCAGACTAGAGTTGGCTTTAACAACGGGTACGATGGATACGGAACTGGGAACGGTAATTGGCTAGAGGATCAGCAAGAGGATGCTTTCTCCGGTGGAGGTTTCGAAGGTCCTATGGATGACTCTCAGAGAATCAGGATGCTCGAGGAGCAGATGAAGGGGGTCGTGAATCAAAGTGCTGTTGGCTTAGATATGACAACCATGGGTCTGGTGCCTGGCCTGAGGGTACCGATAAAATTCAAAGCTCCCACATTCGACAAGTATAAGGGGGATACCTGTCCAAAAGTGCACGTGCGGTCATACTACAGAAGGATGTCGGCGTATTCAAATGATGAGAGGATGCTAATGCATTTCTTTCAAGATAGCTTGTCTGCTCCTTCCCTCGAGTGGTATATGGGATTGGAACCAACTCAGATAAGGACATGGAAGCAGCTGGCTGAAGCATTTGTGGCTCACTATAAGTACAACAGTGACTTGGCACCCAACCGGGTCCAATTGCAGGGGTTGTCCCAGAAGAAGGGCGAGAGCTTCAAAGAGTATGCGCAGAGATGGCGCGACATGGCTGCCCGAGTTCATCCCCCTTTGGAGGACAAAGAAATGAATGATATGTTCATAGGAACATTCACTGGCATGTTTTATGACAAGTTGTTTCATACGTCTTTGGGCAGTTTCTCAGACTTAATCCTGATGGGAGAGAAGATTGAAAGCAACATTAAACAGGGAAGATTCCAAGCTGAGGAATCTACTTTGGCTGGCAGTAATAGAAGGGCTTTCGGTGGGCGCCGTCAAGGTGATGCAAGCGCAGTGTTTGGGGGCCGAGGCCGAGGCCGGGGCAGAGGTCGAAACCAGTACAATCAGCCGCAGCAGGTGGCAAGTGTTACTATTCCATTTCAGCAACAACCAATACAACAACAACAGCAACAACAGCCACAACAGGGGGCACAGCCTGCCCAGCGCAGAGTCCAGGGGGGAAAACCAAGGAGGGTGTTTGAAAAGCCTCCTTTAACGTATGCAGAATTGCTACAGACGTTACTGGGTTTGAACTTGGTGGAAAAGAGAACTCTGGCGCCAATAACAGGCACTCCTCCGTACGGTTACGATGCAAGCAGGCACTGTGAATTCCACTCTGGGGCTCCTGGCCACGATGTAGAGGGTTGCCACGCGTTCAAGCATGTGGTACAGGATCTATTGGATAGTAAGGCTACCAATTTTGGACAGGCGGGTCCGAACATAGTGCAAAAGCCCATGCCCAACCATGGGGCAAACGCCGTTTTAACCGAGGAGGGTTTGAACCTGATTATGAATGGTGACGACCTAAAGACACCGTTGTGCGAGATAAAGAGCAGATTATTGCAAGGTGGTGTGTATCCAGGTTGCGACGAGTACTGTTTAGAGTGTTGGACCCAAGCTGGGGGTTGTGATGAATTGAAGAAGGGTATTCAGGCTTTAATAGATGGAGGCGCACTGCAATTCGACCGAACGGCAGTTGAAGAACCTGCAGAATTATCAGCAGACAAGCAAAGTGATGTAGCTACTGTGACGATTCCCCGAAAAACGATAACTATAACGGCGCCGGCCAAGCGACCGCCGATCACTATCACCAAGGCAAGACCAATCCCTTACGAGAGCACTAAGGCAGTCCCCTGGACTTATGGGTTGGAAGTATACTGTGACGGGGTGAAAATTGATGTTAATAAGCAGCCAGTTGAGGTTGTAGACAACGTCGTCGGTACCGGAGGTATGACAAGAAGTGGGAGAATCTTCATATCGCCTGAGGTAGAGGCTGAACGACTGGCGAAGGGAAAAGGAAAGATGAATGAGAATGTCCCGGTGCAGCGGAACAAAAAAGAAACAGCATCGAAAGATGTGGAAGAGTTCATGCGCTTGATTCGTAAGAGCGATTATAAGATTGTTGAGCATCTTCAACAGACGCCGTCAAAGATATCTATACTGTCGCTGCTGTTATGTTCCGAAGCTCACAGAAATGCATTGTTGAAAGTTCTGGATACGTCCTTCGTACCCCAAGATGTTTCCGTAAATCAGCTGGAGGGGGTGTTGGCGCATGTGAACGCAGGCCATAGCTTGGGATTTACAGACTTTGATTTGACCCCGAAGGGGAGAGAGCATAACATGGCGTTACATGTCTCAGTTGAATGTAGAGGCTCAGTCATGTCTCATGTACTGGTAGACACCGGATCTTCCTTAAACGTGCTGCCTAAGAAGGCGATGATGAAACTAGATGTCAGAGGAATCCTGTGTACGCCTAGTGACTTGGTGGTCAGGGCATTCGATGGTACACGAAGAATAGTATTTGGATCCATAACATTACCTCTATAGGTGGGACCGGAGGTTTTCGCAACTGAATTCTATATTATGGATATCCAACCAGCATACAGCTGCCTTCTCGGACGACCCTGGATCCATGGGGCTGGGGCAGTCACATCTACCTTGCACCAAAAGTTGAAATACATGGTAGGGGACAGTGTGGTCACAGTCTGTGGAGAAGAAGATATATTGGTCAGCCATCTGTCATCATTCAAGTATGTAGAGGTCGACGGCGAGATTCATGAAACACCCTGTCAAGCCTTTGAAGGGTTGTGCATCAAAGACAAAGGTCCCGGGCCGAGTAAAGCGTCAGAGGTAGTCGTCTCGTCATATAAGGAAGCTCAAGCCCTAGTGGAGACTGGTGAGACAAAAGGCTGGGGCAAGGTGCTGGATATTCCTGTGAAGATGGACCGATTTGGGCTGGGATATCAACCGTCGTCATCAACACATGCTGTGGGGGCACCCCGTTTCAGAGGACCGATAACCATCACCGCTAGTGGAGTGTGTCACGAGGCCATCAATGTTGTTTCAGATTCCGAGGAAGGAGACAGTGACTGCGACATGGACGCCTGGATTCAGCCGAGCGTGCCAGGACAAGGATTATGTAATTGGTCTATTCAGGAGACTGTTCCTGTGACTCACAAACAGTAATACTTTGTTTTTTTTAATTGTTGAACAATCTGGTGCCTTACCCGGGGCATCATGATTTTGTTTAGGGTCGTGCTGTTATGAACATTGCGTGTTTAATCATTAAATAAAAGGCGTTTTTTCATGTACAAATATTGCGATCTCTGTTTTTCCTGTTTTGTGTTTTACAATAAAATGGCAACGTGGCATTTAACCATTCCTTTTGCAGGATAACATTTTCAGATGACATCATTGAACCGCCTATGACTCGTCTCGACTTTGAGCACCCGGTATTTCAGGCCGAAGAAGAGATTGTCGAAGATGGCGACGTGCCCGAAGAATTGTCTTGGTTGGTAAAGCAAGAAGAACGAGTCATTCTGCCTCACGAGGAGGTCATCGAAATTATTAACCTGGGGTTGGAAGGGGTTGAAAAGAACATCCGTATAGGAGCCGCGCTGCAGAGCGACGTCAAGCGAAGACTGGTTGAAATGCTCAGAGAGTATAGTGATGTGTTCGCTTGGTCGTATGAAGACATGCCTGGGCTTGATACAGATATGGTTGTGCACCGTCTTCCGTTGAAAGAATAATGCCCGCCGGTCAAGCAGAAACTTCGCAGAACTAGACCCGATATGGCAGTGAAAATTAAGGAGGAGGTTCAAAAACAGTGGGATGCTGGTTTCCTAGCTGTTACAAAATATCCCTCATGGGTCGCTAATATTGTACCAGTGCCAAAGAAAGACGGTAAAGTGAGAATGTGCGTCGATTACCGTGATTTGAATAAAGCGAGCCCGAAAGATGATTTTCCGCTTCCTCACATCGATGTGCTAGTCGACAACACTGCCCAATTCTTCGTCTTCTCCTTCATGGATGGCTTCTCGGGCTATAATCAGATTAAAATGGCGCCAGAAGACATGGAGAAGACTACTTTTATTACTCCTTGAGGAACATTTTGTTACAAAGTGATGCCCTTCGGATTGAAGAATGTTGGGGCAACGTATCAGCGTGCAATGACGACTCTTTTCCATGATATGATGCATAAAGAGATCGAAGTTTATGTTGATGATATGATTGCCAAATCCCAGACGGAGGAAGAGCATTTGGCGAATCTGCTGAAGTTATTCAAAAGGCTTAGGAAGTTCAGGCTGAGACTGAACCCTAACAAGTGCACCTTCGGGGTGAGATCGGGTAAGCTGCTGGGGTTTATCGTGAGCGAAAAAGGAATAGAGGTTGATCCTGCAAAAATAAAAGCAATACAAGAGATGTCGACGCCTAAAACAGAGAAAGAGGTGCGCGGGTTTTTAGGGAGGTTGAACTACATCGCCTGGTTCATATCTCACCTAACGGCTACGTGTGAACCGTTATTCAAGCTGTTGAAAAAAGACCAAGCTGTAACGTGGAATGAAAATTGTCAAAAGGCGTTCGATAAAATAAAGCAGTATTTGCAGGAGCCTCCTATTTTGATACCCCCAGTGGCAGGGAGACCATTGATTATGTATTTGATAGTTCTTGAGGGAAGTATGGGTTGTGTTCTCGGTCAACACGACGAGACAGGAAGAAAAGAGCATGCAATATATTACTTGAGTAAGAAGTTTACTGAATGTGAATCTCGATATTCAATGCTTGAAAAAACTTGTTGCGCGCTAGCCTGGGCCGCTGAGCGTTTGAGGCAATACATGCTGAATCATACAACCATACTCATCTCGAAGATGGATCCTATCAAATATGTATTCGAAAAGCAGGCGTTATCGGGGAGAATTGCCCGTTGGCAGATGGTTTTGACCGAATACGACATTCAGTATGTCTCGCAGAAGGCTATAAAGGGGAGTGTATTGTCTGAGTATTTGGCAGAACAGCCTATTGAGGATTACCAATCGATGAGGTTTGATTTTCCTAACGAGGATATCATGTACCTAAATATGAAAGATTGTGAGGAGCCGTTGCCAGACGAAGGACCAGAATTGGGTTCGAAATGGAAGTTGATATTTGACGGAGCTGTAAATGCCTACGGTAGCGGAATAGGGGCAATCATCACTACTCCACACGGGTCGCACATCCCGTTTACTGCTCGATTGACCTTTCCGGTTACCAATAATGAAGCCGAATACAAAGCTTGTATCATGGGGCTTGAAGAAGCCATTGATTTGCGAATCAAAAATCTAGATGTATACGGAGACTCAGCTCTGGTGGTGAATCAAATAAAAGGCGAATGGGAGACACGTCAGCCCAATTTGATATCGTACATGAACTACGCAAGGAGATTGTTGCCTTTCTTTGACAAGGTTGAATTGCATCATGTACCGCGAGCAGAGAATCAGATGGCTGACGCCCTGGCCACTTTGTCTTCCATGTACAAAGTCAACTTCTGGAATGAGGCTCCCAGAATCGTTATCTCTCGGCTTGACAGACCTGCCTTCGTGTTTGCTATTGACGAGGCATCTGATGATAAACCGTGGTATTTTGATATCCTTAATTTCCTGAAGAACAAAGAGTATCCGGCTGGGGCATTCAGTCACGATCAAAAGACTCTCAGGAGATTGGCGGGTAATTTCTACCTGAATCCGGACGGTGTCTTATACAGACGAAATCACGACTTGGTGCTACTATGTTGTGTAGACGAAAAAGGGGCGAAGCTGCTCATGGAGGAAGTACATGAGGGTACATTTGGTACGCATGCTGGTGGGCATGCTATGACGAGGAAGCTGCTGCGGGCAGGTTATTTTTGGCTAACTATGGAAACTGATTGTTTCAAGTTTGCGAGGAAGTGTCATAAGTGCCAGATCTATGCTGATAAGATCCATGTGCCTCCGAGTCCTCTGAACGTGATGTCGTCACCCTGGCCATTCTCGATGTGGGGAATCGATATGATTGGAAGGATCGAGCCGACAGCTTCTAATGGACACCGGTTCATTCTAGTAGCAATCGATTACTTCACCAAGTGGGTGGAAGCGGCATCTTACGCAAATGTGACTAAGCAGGTGGTAGCCAGATTCATCAAGAGAGATATCATTTGGAGATATGGAATCCCCGAGCGGATAATCACTGACAACGGTTCAAACCTGAACAACAAAATGATGAAGGAGCTCTGTCAGAATTATAAGATCGAGCATCACAACTCCTCCCCTTACCGACCCAAGATGAATGGCGCTGTTGAAGCGGCCAATAAGAATATAAAGAAGATTGTCCAGAAGATGGTGGTGACCTATAAGGACTGGCATGAGATGCTACTTTTTGCTTTGCACGGTTATCGTACGACGGTACGCACATCAACCGGGGCAACCCCGTTCTCGTTGGTATATGGAATGGAAGCAGTGCTACCACTGGAAGTTGAGATTCCTTCTCTGAGGGTATTACGAGATGTCCAACTTGACGAGGCAGAATGGGTGAAAGACAGGTTGAACCAGCTGAGTTTAATGGATGAGAAGAGGCTAGCTTCTCTAGCATACGGTCGTTTGTACCAGAGCCGAATGAAGAAAGCATATGATAAGAAGATACATCCTTGGAGCTTTCAGACGGGCGACCTTGTGCTGAAAAGGATTCTCCCGCCGCAGGCAGATCACAGGGGCAAGTGGACCCCCAATTATGAAGGGTCATACGTTGTCAGAAAAGTCTTTTCAGGAGGGGCTTTATTGTTGTCCACCATGGACGGTGAAGACTTTACGTCGCCTGTGAATTCAGACGCAGTTAAAAAATACTTTGCTTAAAATTGACCCGCTGGACAGAAAAAAGAGAGTCCAGGCAAAAATGGGGCATCCTGGCGAACCAAAAACAGAATGAAAGGTTCGGGCAAAAGTTAGGGATAAAATTGAAAAAATGTACACCCGCGAAGTTGAAAACCTACACTGGGCGGCTTCGGCAAAAAAGGGTATCCCGGTGAACTGAAAACCAGTAAAGGGCGGTTCACGCAAAAGTTAGGGATTTGAAAAGCAAATGACTGCGGTCTGAATTTGATACTGCATTGAGCATTGGCGCGGGAGAATATACCTGAAGGGTCGATTATCAGATACAATCTCTTCGGAAGTGTGAATGCCGGGAAAAGCATTAGAGTCGGGCGAGTCATAGGAGGATCAGCTCGTGGTGTTCGTCTGCATCCCGTCGCCGACATGTGTACAAATTTGATTTGTCATTATCTTTATGCTTCTTGTACATACTTGTATATTCGTTGTGCGTAGCTTCCTCTTTTCAGGAGTTACATCTCGTGTACAAAACTCCGCCCATTTAGGGGCCCAATCAATAAAACATGTTATTAAGTACTTGATGCTGGTTCTTTACTGTTTTGTACATGATAAACGCCTAGGCTTAGTGAAACTAGCGTGTGTATAACGTCGCTGGCCCTTGCCAATAATTGCAAAAACTCTGAATTAACTGAAAATAATGTCACTAACGCTAACCTGAATAGATTTGGTTGCATAGACTTGTCTTGTCTTGTTTGTGGTGTTGCAGGGTTCATAGCCGTATGAAGTGGACGATCAAAAGATTGCAGTATGGACCAGAAGCTCGTAACGAAAGACTCGATCCCCACGCAGGTCGCGCTTCTGAGATAACACTGTTCCTCACTGAAGAAGGATCGAATTCCCCAGCTAGTTGCAGCTTATCCAAAGGATATTCTCCAGCAAAGTCATCTTTCCTCAGCAGAGTTTGACGATTCCTAGATCGAGGGCTATATTCAGACGGTGCATCCCAAGCAGAGTGGTTTAGCCTCAGAAGATTAACATTTCCAACTCGTGAGCTGTACTTAGACAGTCTACCCTTCCCAGTAGGGTCATTTACTCCCCCCCAGCGGGGTCAGTTGATTTTCCTCAAGAGAATCGTTCCATCCCTAGCTGAGTTCTTTTTCCAGCAAGTGTTTTCTTTCCTCCCAGTGGAACTCGAAGATTAAAAAAAAAGAAAACTCTCCCCGGCAGAGTTGGTTGTGTGTCCTGGCATTTATTTTGTCAGAATACCGTGTGATACCCGTTCACTCCCCAGCAGAAGTCCAATCATGGTTGGCACATTCAGTTATTCCTCAGCGAAGTTGGCTTCACTCTTCCAGCATTTATTTTGCTGGAATAATTTTGTGGCACCTGGTTACCCCCAGCGGAGTTGGTGTTGTCTTCAGCATTTATTTTGCTGAAGCGGTTTCTGTATCCCAGCAGTTCGAGTCTGCATTTGCATCGGCATATAGTGTCATACTTGCATCCACCAAATAAAAAATGCGTAGCATTTCCATGTCGAATGGAGCATTACGCCATTGTCAAACATATGCATTCTGAAACATAAACCAGGTTGGTTAACCGTTTGTTTTCAAGTGTTGTTTCCCTTGCAGGTGGAGGGAGCTCTTGCTCAAATTAATTACCAAACATTCAAGATCTCGGCATGAGACATTCAATGATAATGTCAGTTTTGGCTATTTTCCTCACAGAGTTATTAGGTTAAGTTTCTCTTTGTCCTCGAGCAGAGTTATTTGTTTAAAATTCTCTTGTTTTCCCCGCCAGAGTTGCTTGTTGAAGTTTCTCTAGTCCGGCCAGCGGACTATTTTCTTCAAATTTGTTGTTACGTCAGCATCAAAGGGTTTCGTGAATCAGAATTTCAGAGGCTGCCGCCGGTTATCAGAACAGGCGTCCGGTAGTTTGGTTTCCAAATATCCCCAGTAGAGTCCGCCTCAAAGTCGTTGTCACGTCAGTGCTAAAGGGTTTGTGGGTTGGGACCAATGGAGTTAGTTACTGTATAGATAAGCAGAGAAACTGTATTCAGAGTATCTTCCCATAGGAACCGACAGATGTATTTTCTTACTGGTTGACAGGAGTATTTCCCCGGAGTCGTCAAAATTTTATTGCCTATATTGATAGGAGTTCCTCGCGTTGACGAAATATGAGTCCTGACGTGGACAATTTATTCCTATATTGACGGTATTTCTTCGTGCTAGAGAAATGGGTGTCCTAACGTGGACAGATTTATTTCCTCGGGTTGACGAGATGTGCTAGTCCTAACGTGGACAGATTCGATTTCTCCGTATTGATGGAATGTGGAGTCCTGACGCGGACAAAATTGATTACTCTTCGTGGACCATTTATCCCCAGCGGATATGTTCCTTCATATCGACAAAATGTGTGTCCTGACGTGGACAAGTTTATAGTTTCTCGGGTTGACAAGATGCGCGAGTCCTGATGGGGACAATTTTATCTTTCTTCGTGTTGGCGAAGCGTGAGTCCTGACGTGGACAAGTTTTATTTCCTCAGCGGGTTGAAGATGTGAGTCCTGACGTGGACAAATCAAGACGAGGTGTGAGTCCTAACGTGGACGAGTTATTCCTAACGTGGAAAGGTTATTCCTAACGTGGAAAGTTTATTCCTAACGTGGAAAGGTTATTCCTAACGTGGACAGGTTATTCCTAACGTGGAAAGTTTATTCCTAACATGGACGATTTATTCCTGACGTGGACAATTCATTCCTATGTTGATAGGATCCCCTCGTGCTGATGAAATGCAGACGAGTCATCCCCAGCGAAGTCGCCGAGATTTTTTCGTGTTGACGGCAGGTGGAGTCATGACGTGGACAAGTTTTAGTTGAGATTTCTTCGTGTTGACGAAACAGGCGTCCTAACATGGACAAAGTTCTATTCCTGTGTTGTTGAGATGTGAGTCCTGACGTGGACAGATTTGTGTATTCGTGGTTTGACGAAGTTTGGGTCCAGATGTGGACAAGGTTACTCCTGTGACAACAGAATCTCTGTTCGTGTTGACGAATTTGTCTCTCTTCTTGTGTTGATAAGGTTAGTCCAGTGGCGGACAAATGTGTTTTGCGAAAAGTATTCAGTACCTGTGGCGTTACATAGGTGGTTGAAGTTGAAATCAGAATTATCAGGCGTCGGATCAGTTGTTGCCGTAACAACCAGATTCAGTTGGTGGATGTCGTTCCCCAAACCGTGGTGCAGTTTATTTCTGCGGTTGGCAAATTTCCGGGTTCTTAGTATTCAACCGTCTTGTACCTCGAATGTCTGAAGGCTCCGGGCGTTTCACCCAATCGGGTCCAAGTCGCTTGAATAGGGGCAGCTGTTGCACCCTAAAATTTGCTCAACCTACTTCACTTGGTTTATGTTTCAATTGCATTAGCATTTGCATATAAAGTCATAGTCTAATCATCTGCATAGCATAGCATAGCAAGTTATCCAACAAGGGACCAAGTACTATTCTCATCTCTATGAGCCTATCAAGAGGTTATTGTTCAAATTCAGGCCTATCCAAGTCATCAGAAAGAAATTGAAATCTAAGAAGTCAGTGGATCAAGCAATGGATCTCTCTCCTATCTTGAGTGTATTTGGAGATCATCAAAGAAGTTGTAAGCTGTGAATTGAGGTCATGGAGGGTATACAGACATCATGGAAGACCTAGAGAGTCATTTTGAAAGAGAGGCAAGTCATTGATGAGATTGCAAGAGCTGCAGTTGAAGACAGTCAACTAGGGTTTCATCTGGGTCAACCCTAGGTCAACCCTAGGTCAAATGATTGATTGAAAGGCATCAAGGTCTATTTGAGAGATGTGGGGTTCATCATTTGACATGTAGATATGGATGTGGTGTTGTGCCAAGGAGAAATCAAGAGAAATCAAGAAGAAGAGGAGTTTCTAAATTAGGGTTTCTGTGTAAAATCCCCTGATTTAGGTCAAACTTCCAAGCAAGATAATTCAAAATGCAAGCTTCAAATGGATCCTTGGCCAACATGGAACTTGTAGAGGATCTCAATACCTTTAATTTTAGTGGTGGAAGACATCAAGGAGATTTATATAACTCAAGTTATGGTCCTTGCAAGTTACAGGTCATCTGAGGTATCTGAAATTTTGTCTGTGAAAGTTACTTGTCTTCAAAGCAACGTTTACCCCCCAAGGAGCTTTCAAATGGATTTCTAGTCAACATGAGAGTTGTTCATAATTGTCTTAGCTTTCTATAAAGGTATGGTATGCCTTCATATGATTTGTGGAACTCTACTTATGACCTTGGCAAGCAAAGGGTATTTTGGTCATTTGAGAATTACAGGTCATTTCAAGCCTATGCCTAAAACTCATACAAGGAAGCTTCAAATGGAAAACTTCACAACATCAAACTTGCTCCAAATGACATTGTGAGTCTAGAAAAGTGATCATGAAAGTTTGGAAATGCTCATAGCTCTAGGTTCCAAATTTGGTCAATTAAAAGGTGAATTTAATGAATAAAAGTGACCTAAAAATGAGATTTTTCATACCATGTCCAAATGGGATGAAATTATAGGTCATTTTGATTGGAAAGAATGTTTTGAGATGATTGGAAATATTAGATTTTTGAGTTTAGGTCAAAAGTTGAGAGATATCATTGGTTGCTTATGTATGAAGTTACACATGCCAAAATTCAAGGGATTTGAGTGCAAGAAAGTTCTAACAAGTTCTAGAGGGTTCCATGAGCATATATATATTGAGTAGGGTGGATCCAATCATGGGTTGGTGATTCATTTTGGTTGAAACTCGTAGTTACATCTCATTCCTCAATTTTGCAAATTCATTCCAAACTCTATCAAATCTTCATCATTCTCCAAAATTCCTGATTCTATCATCATCTACATTCATCATAGAGCAAGTTTCCATCAAGATCTGGTTGAATTGAAGTAGAATTCGTGTGCTACCAAGTGTATCATCTAAATTGCAAAAAGAAGTGGTTATGGCAATCCAAGGCATTTGAGCAAAAATTTCTGCATACAGAACCAAGAACCAAGTCTATTGATCAAGTCCAAAGCATTGCAAGCTGTGGATCCAAGGATTTCTGCATCTGTTTTCAAGATTACACCAGGTTGGTTTTTCTATCGAATTGGCTAGAAATAGATAGCATGATAGAGAATCTTTAGGGTAGAATTGTTAGGAATAGGTAGATGAATAATTCTGGTGAGTTTAAGAGCATTTCATGGAGTTTGTTACATGAGCACCTAAACTGTTTTGGCTTAGAACACTTAGGTTAGGGCATGTTAATCTTAGCTAGATAGATTAGAATGATCAGCATAACATGTAGAACGCATTAGTGTAAGAGTTAGCAAGAATCATCAAGGTTGATCTCAGTGTAAACTGTTGGAACCAAGGTCTTCTACCTATCGGGTTTGGCTATAGATTGAGTTTTAGAGAAAACTGAAACCATGGTTGTATAGAGGAGAAGATGTAGAGCAATTTTGCTTTTTATGGCTCTGAATTTCATGGAGAAACGAAGCTGTATGAGAGGGTGGAAGTCTGGTTCATGAAGCTTCATGCATGGTTCAATAATGGTGAAACCCTAGCTCGTTGAAGAAGAAACATGAGGATCGTTGGATTGTGCACAAGACTTTGACTGAAAAACGCATCCAATGGCCAGGATTTGAAGTTGAGAAAGAGAGGGAAGACTGAAACATGAAACGCACCGTTTCACTTATGTCTTCAGACTGGGCCTAACCAATTGCTATTCGCACCACCAAGATCAAGGCCCAATGTGATTTGAACTGAATTTCTTGCTTCCTGCATCGTTTTTGCTTTATTTTTCTTTAGTTTTTTTCTGACTTAACTGGGCCCAGACGCGCCTTGCTATGCGCACCCCCAATCTGGGCCCATCATCCATGTTTTAATGCAAATAACTACTAACTGCACCCCTAACCAATTTTAAATCATTTTAATTTCTTTTATTTTTGTTAATTCTTTGAAAAATCATAACAAATTGAAAATTCCATATTTTTAAGTGGTTGTTTTTGCATCTTTTTTATATTTCTGTTAATAAAATTGTCATATAATAAAATTAGCATTTTATTTTATTTTTTCATTTTTAGTATATTTTTCTTTTAAATAGGTTTTAAATAATGTTTAGTTTAATACTTGATCTTGTTGATTGTACTTTAGCTAGATCCTTTTATATTTTGGACCCATTTTTTTTAGAGTACTTCACTTAGGACTTTAACTTTCATATGAGATTTAATTCATGATTTTAAGACTAAATTTTAGATGGTTTGTTTAGGTGTGATTAGGAGAATCAAAACTAGGGTTTAGATATAACATAGGTGTAATAAATCATTTCTTATAGGAATTGTAGGTTGAATTTTGGGGTATGGGACTATAGGGGCATTATGGGTAAATAATAGATCCGTTAGAAAATGTTAGGCTTCCCCTATTCTACTATTACTATTAGTATATTTCTTGTACTTGCTTGATTGTGTGGTGTTCCCTCTCTAGGGTTATTATTTGACTGTGTGGGGATATTGGGCCTGCTTGGGGTTTCGGGTTTGAGATGAAGACTTTGTTGATGAAGCCCATTGAAGATTAAAGAATGAAGACCAATTTCCAGAGTTGATGAAGAGTATCTCTTGCTGGCAGCTGTTGAAGGTTATAGGATCTAGGAATTAGACAGAGCTCTAGAGTAGAAAACTTGATTCACAAACATGGAAGGTCTTGGTTGCCTCCATCCCTCTCTATGATGCAGAGTCTCTATAAGACATTAACCCCCTTCCTTTGGAAGGCTTGGTGATAGTGTCTAAGAGATAGAACTCTTGAGAGAAACATTCTATGTGTTGTTAGCAGTCTGTTTGCCACCTTTGGTGGTCAACTAATTGCTTAACACCCCAGTTCATTCTTTTGACTGTCTCTCATCTTGGAGAGTGAGACTTGAAGAAAAGCCATTGAAAGACTGATGATAGAGACCTTGCTTGAAGGCTGTGAAGATGAAGACTGATGCTTGCTTGAAGCTTGTAGATGTTTGATGATGACTTGAAGATAGTTGTTGATGAAGATTGCTGTTTATAATTTTTGATGTATTGTGTCAATTTCCTTGACTGTATTGCTTGCTAATTGACCTGTTAGGTTGAAAGCGAATTTTGTTCGCTTTTGCCTGTTGTTTTCTAGGTTCGAGGTTGAGTGGGACTCCCTTGCCTCGCTTGTATTGCTGCATTCATGCATATTTTACTACTTTATTGTATATATGCTATTGTTTCTGTTTCAGTTTATCCCTTAGGATCTCTGTTTCTCTCTGTGCAAGAGAGGAACATGATAGACATTAGGTCTTAAACCATGCATGATAACATTAGGTTAGTTTGATTCCCTTTGCAACCATAGGTTAGAGTCTTGTCTCTTCTTTCTCAAAAAACAAACAGAAAAACACAATAAGATTCCAAACACAATAAAAGACACTTCTTCCGTAAAAGAATGTGAACTCATCAAAACGTCATTTTTGTCCGCTGGGACTGTAATCAGAAAAACCCTTTTTCAGAAGGAATAAAAACAATCAAGACAGACTTGTGTCGTCCGTAGCCCGAACTACGTTTGCTCTGATCTTTCATGCTGTATGAAAGTACGTAGGCATAGGACGCGATATCCTAGCGAGCAACCTTCCCCTCCTTTCCCGTAGGTAGGCGAACTACGTTGACTCTGATTTCTCGTTCTAGACGAGAATACGTAGGCATAAAGTGCGATACTTTGCCGAGTCATTTTCTTTTCTTTTTAACCCCAGACCTGTAGAGTAGATAGAATAACAATCCTTTCGACAGAAAACAAGCGTGGATCCCGTCGAGTACGACAGACGTGAGGGGTGCTAATACCTTCCCCTTGCGTAACCGACTCCCGAATCCAGGATTTGGTTGCGACGACCATTCCTTTCCCGTCTTTGCGGTAGGTTTACTTCGAGCGTTTCCTTTCCCTCCGTTGGGATAAATAACGCACGGTGGCGACTCTTCTGTTCAGCCGGCGCCGATTTTCGCAGTAGCGACAGCTGGCGACTCTGCTGTGGATCCAACGTCCCCTGGCTGCTAAGGACTGCAATAGTTCCTTATGCATTTGGGATCCAACGTCCCTTAAGCGAGTCAATCCTAGCGCTTGTTTTCCCGTCGAGGATTTTGTATGGATTTATTTTTTCTGTCATTTACTTTCAGCATTATATTATTGTTATTATTGCTGTATTGGGGTGTGAAGGGTGTTCTATGATTGAGAGATAAGCCGGACCTGGGCTTGAGGGCACCTAGAATTAGAGTGGAAATTAGTGGGCGCGCACGTGCTTTGCATGTCCTAGTGTCCCGCGAAATCCACACTCAGACGAGGTTCTTCTGGTTGGCCTCCTGTCCTGCCCTTTGGGTGGCTCGGGTTGCTGGTTAGTTGGATTGTCGACTCTGGGAACCGATCATTTGGAAGTTGGCTAAGTGAGGCCTCTTCAGGATTTGATGATGCCACTCCTTCTGGGAATCGTATCATCAACCCTGAAAGTCTGTGACGCCGGCGACCGCATAGGATGCCATACCTTTGTCAGTTACTAGGACACCTACCTGTGAGAGGGTTTTGGGGTTATGCAGGTAACTAGACCTTTAGATGCCGGTTGTTTCTCGATTTGAGACCCTGAGTATTTCTGGACAGTTGAGAGGTCTATCAGAGACCAGTTGGAGTTATGATATGAGGTCTATCAGAGACCAGTCAGAGTTATGTTGTGGGGTCTATCAGAGACCAGTGTTGGAGCTTTGTATTGGGTCTATCTGAGACCAGGGTTTGAGGAATTCTGGAGGGTCTATCTGAGACTTTTGATATGGTTCAGGCTTTTCAGCTATGGCATTTGGTCCCTGTTGCATGTTACTTGCATTGCATTGTTCGCATAACCATTGTCATTGCATCCCATTAACGTGTGTCTGTGCTGCAGGTGCATTTGCATATTCCCTGGTTCTAGTGTCCGGACTTCTGAGTATTGATCATGGCTGGTTTGAGGATGACAGTTGCCTACAAGTTACCTGTCCCTGATATTACTCCCCTCCTGGGTCTGATTTCTCTTGCTGATGAGGATGTCCGTAGAAGCTTCAGGCAGAGTTACGGACGACTGTTGAGATTGGTTCGCAAATCAACCGATGATGAACTGAATGGGCTGTATACACTGATGCAATTCTATGACCCTGCTTTGAGATGCTTCACATTCGCTGACTTTATTTTGGGGCCTACCATTGAAGAGTATGTAGAGTTTACTGAGCTGCCAGTACAGAATAAAGTTCCTTTTATTCACTCTGCCGCTGAGCCCAAGTTGGAGGACTTGGCTAAGGCCTTGCACATGAATGATTCTGAGCTGTTGATGACTTCTTGGCGCGGGGTTCCAGGTTTCTCTCTCCAGTTTCTGATCGGTAAGGCTCAGGAATATGCCAATAATGGATGTTGGGTAGTCTTTAACGCTGTTTTGGCTCTATGCATTTATGGGATAGTGTTGTTTCCCAATTTCCCAAATTTCGTGGACATGGATGCATTTCATTTGTTTGCTGCTGGCAACCCTGTACCTACATTGATCGGGGACTTCTACCATTCGATGCACTACAGAAATGAGAATAGGAGAGGCAAGAACGTCTCTTGTTGTGTGCCTTTGCTGTACATGTGGTTTAAGAGCCATCTTCCCCTGAAGGGACCTTTTGTGGATAGTGCAACTACAGCTGATTGGCCAGAGCGCTTGATGAGACTATCTTCTGAAGACATTGAGTGGTTTGACCGAGACTTGCTGGGGTCTGAGCTTATTTTCAGTTGCTCTGGGTACCCTAATGTTCCTTTAATAGGAATAAAAGGGTGCATCAATTACAACCCATCTCTGTTTGTTCGCCAGTTTGGATACGCGTTGAAGAACCCACCTCAGGAGGAAGAAGTACAGGAATCTCTGTACTTCACAGGTGATTTGAATGGAGAGTTACTAGCCAAGCTTCAGCACGCCTGGATGCGTATCAACAGGAGAGGGAAACCACTGTTGGGGAAGAATGATTGTCAGGCTTATGCACCATACAAAGTTTGGATCCAAGAGAGAGCTAGACAGTTGCTGATGCCATTTCCAGCTACACCAGTCCCTGTTCATATTCCGGTGGAAGAACCAACCACTGTTACTATGGAGGCCTACGAGCGAGTTGTAAAAGAAGAAGAAACCTTGATGAAGATCAATGAAGAGTTAGAAAAGGAACTGGCTCAGATACGTAGTGAGAAGAACAAGGCTGTGCATTCTTTCCAACAGCAGATCGAGTTAGTAAACAGGCTAGGTGCTGAATTGAATGAAGAGAAAAAGAAGCGTGAACGCCTGGGGAAAGAATTCAGAAGCTCCCATGACATGTTGGAGTCCAAAAAGAAAGCACTCGATGCCGCCCACCGGGAAATCTCTTCTTGTAACAAGACGTGGAATGCTACGCTAACCAACAACAAAAAGAGGGAAGACAAATTGAAGCAGCAAATTTCTGAACTCGAAGAACAGTTGAAGGCTAGCATTAAGAAGTATGAAGAAGAGGTGATGGCCAGATACAGTCTCCAGAATGCATTGAACAAGGCCATCGAAGGCAAGAAAGAAGCTGTGTCTCAGAAGCGGAAGCTAGAGGATCGCTTCGGAGAAGGGGCATGGGAGGAATCTGCTGGTGATTTGCGACGTGTTCTCAAGCGAAGAGATCTACTTGTTAAGGGTCTGCTTACCCGACCAAGCCATCCAGAGACTAAGAAGTTACTAGAGGAGTACCAGGCATATGGGAGTACTTGACCATTTCATGTATTGACGTGTATGCTTTATTTGCATAGCGCTGACCATCACCAGGATTGTTGGTTGAGGTCATGCCTTCTTATTGTACGCATCGATATTGTATTCTTGGCTTAATGGATTTCTCTGCAATATATGAGGTTTTCTATGATTCGGCTCCAATCACCGTATTGCTAGCACTGTCACCACACTGACACATTCGCACTAGAATCGGGGAATAATATTCCCTAATGCACAGGCACATATTGCATTGCATTCACATTCATATTGCATTACAGGTGATTATTGAACTGTATCTCATTTCCTGCACTGTACCAGGTCTTTTTCAGGATTGAAGGTCAGCGCCCGCACCGATACTCCACTCGTACCAACTGCCGAAGAATTATGGATCAAATGCAGAATGAAATGCAAGACATGCGTGAGAAGCTGGCGCTCTTCATGCAAACAATGGAGACCATTGCGAAAGGCCAGGAGAATTTGCAAGCTTTGGTGCAGCCTCTGTTGGTAAGAAATGCTGGGCACGGAAACGAGGATCATCAGTCTGTGCGAGTCGACACTATTCACGGGGATGGTACTCCCACACCAGTGGCTCCACCTGTGGTAAACATACCTGCTGTCAATGTGAACAACGGTGCTGCCGCCGGGAACGGTAACGTTGGAATTGGGAACGAGACTGTCGTCAACAACGTTGGGCTCGGAGATGTCAACCTGGGCGATAATATGGGAGGTAATGGCTTCGGTAATAATGGATTTGGCTTCAATGACCAGGGGTTTGATCATACTGGGAAGTACGGCTTCAACGCTCAAGGCTTCGGACAGGACGGATTTGGTATGACTAATCAGGGTTATGGCGGATTCGGAAATGGAAATGGCGCTGGGTTAATGGCTTTTGGACCTGCTGGGGTCGCTCCGGGGTACGGTAACAGGGGGCGAGGCCCTACAATGAATCAGACTAGAGTTGGCCGTAACAACGGGTACGATGGATACGGAACTGGGAACGGTAATTGGCTAGAGGATCAGCAAGAGGATGCTTTCTCCGGTGGAGGTTTCGAAGGTCCTATGGATGACTCTCAGAGAATCAGGATGCTCGAGGAGCAGATGAAGGGGGTCGTGAATCAAAGTGCTGTTGGCTTAGATATGACAACCATGGGTCTGGTGCCTGGCCTGAGGGTACCGATAAAATTCAAAGCTCCCACATTCGACAAGTATAAGGGGGATACCTGTCCAAAAGTGCACGTGCGGTCATACTACAGAAGGATGTCGGCGTATTCAAATGATGAGAGGATGCTAATGCATTTCTTTCAAGATAGCTTGTCTGGTCCTTCCCTCGAGTGGTATATGGGATTGGAACCAACTCAGATAAGGACATGGAAGCAGCTGGCTGAAGCATTTGTGGCTCACTATAAGTACAACAGTGACTTGGCACCCAACCGGGTCCAATTGCAGGGGTTGTCCCAGAAGAAGGGCGAGAGCTTCAAAGAGTATGCGCAGAGATGGCGGGACATGGCTGCCCGAGTTCATCCCCCTTTGGAGGACAAAGAAATGAATGATATGTTCATAGGAACATTCACTGGCATGTTTTATGACAAGTTGTTTCATACGTCTTTGGGAAGTTTCTCAGACTTAATCCTGATGGGAGAGAAGATTGAAAGCAACATTAAACAGGGAAGATTCCAAGCTGAGGAATCTACTTCGGCTGGCAGTAATAGAAGGGCTTTCGGTGGGCGCCGTCAAGGTGATGCAAGCGCAGTGTTTGGGGGCCGAGGCCGAGGCCGGGGCAGAGGTCGAAACCAGTACAATCAGCCGCAGCAGGTGGCAAGTGTTACTATTCCATTTCAGCAACAACCAATACAACAACAACAGCAACAGCAGCCACAACAGGGGGCACAGCCTGCCCAGCGCAGAGTCCAGGGGGGCAAACCAAGAAGGGTGTTTGAAAAGCCTCCTTCAACGTATGCAGAATTGCTACAGACGTTACTGGGTTTGAACTTGGTGGAAAAGAGAACTCTGGCGCCAATAACAGGCACTCCTCCGTACGGTTACGATGCAAGCAGGCACTGTGAATTCCACTCCGGGGTTCCTGGCCACGATGTAGACGGTTGCCACGCGTTCAAGCATGTGGTACAGGATCTATTGGATAGTAAGGCTATCAATTTTGGACAGGCGGGTCCGAACATAGTGCAAAAGCCCATGCCCAACCATGGGGCAAACACCATTTTAACCGAGGAGGGTTTGAACCTGATTATGAATGTTGACGACCTAAAGACACTATTGTGCGAGATAAAGAGCAGATTATTGCAAGGTGGTGTGTATCCAGGTTGCGACGAGTACTGTTTAGAGTGTTGGACCCAAGCTGGGGGTTGTGATGAATTGAAGAAGGGTATTCAGGCTTTAATAGATGGAGGCGCACTGCAATTCGACCGAACGGCAGTTGAAGAACCTGCATAGTTATCAGCAGACAAGCAAAGTGATGTAGCTACTGTGACGATTCCCCGAAAAACGATAACTATAACGGCGCCGGCCAAGCGACCGCCGATCACTATCACCAAGGCAGGACCAATCCCTTACGAGAGCACTAAGGCAGTCCCCTAGACTTATGGGTTGGAAGTATACTGTGACGGGGTGAAAATTGATGTTAATAAGCAGCCAGTTGAGGTTGTAGACAACGTCGTCGGTACCGGAGGTATGACAAGAAGTGGGAGAATCTTCATATCGCCTGAGGTAGAGGCTGAACGACTGGCGAAGGGAAAAGGAAAGATGAATGAGAATGTCCCGGTGCAGCGGAACGAAAAAGAAACGGCATTGAAAGATGTGGAAGAGTTCATGCGCTTGATTCGTAAGGGCGATTATAAGATTGTTGAGCATCTTCAACAGACGCCGTCAAAGATATCTATACTGTCGCTGCTGTTATGTTCCGAAGCTCACAGAAATGCATTGTTGAAAGTTCTGGATACGTCCTTCGTACCCCAAGATGTTTCCGTAAATCAGCTGGAGGGGGTGTTGGCGCATGTGAACGCAGGCCATAGCTTGGGATTTACAGACTTTGATTTGACCCCAAAGGGGAGAGAGCATAACATGGCGTTACATGTCTCAGTTGAATGTAGAGGCTCAGTCATGTCTCATGTACTGGTAGACACCGGATCTTCCTTAAACGTGCTGCCTAAGAAGGCGATGATGAAACTGATGATAGAGACCTTGCTTGAAGGCTGTGAAGATGAAGACTGATGCTTGCTTGAAGCTTGTATATGTTTGATGATGACTTGAAGACAGTTGTTGATGAAGATTGTTGTTTATAATTTTTGATGTATTGTGTGAATTTCCTTGACTGTATTGCTTGCTAATTGACCTGTTAGGTTGAAAGCGAATTTTGTTCGCTTTTGCCTGTTGTTTTCTAGGTTCGAGGTTGAGTGGGACTCCCTTGCCTCGCTTGTATTGCTGCATTCATGCATATTTTACTGCTTTATTGTATATATGTTACTGTTTCTGTTTCCGTTTATCCCTTAGGATCTCTGTTTCTCTCTGTGCAAGAGAGGAACATGATAGACATTAGGTCTTAAACCATGCATGATAACATTAGGTTAGTTTGATTCCCTTTGCAACCATAGGTTAGAGTCCTGTCTATTCTTTCTCAAAAAACAAACAGAAAAACACAATAAGATTCCAAACACAATAAAAGACACTTCTTCCGTAAAAGAATGTGAACTCATCAAAACGTCATTTTTGTCCGCTGGGACTGTAATCAGAAAAACCTATTTTCAGAAGGAATAAAAACAATCAAGACAGACTTGTGTCGTCCGTAGCCCGAACTACGTTTGCTCTGATCTTTCATGCTGTATGAAAGTACGTAGGCATAGGACGCGATATCCTAGCGAGCAACCTTCCCCTCCTTTCCCGTAGGTAGGCGAACTACGTTGACTCTGATTTCTCGTTCTAGACGAGAATACGTAGGCATAAAGTGCGATACTTTGCCGAGTCATTTTCTTTTCTTTTTAACCCCAGACCTGTAGAGTAGATAGAATAACAATCCTTTTGACCGAAAACAAGCGTGGATCCCGTCGAGTACGACGGACGTGAGGGGTGCTAATACCTTCCCCTTGCGTAACCGACTCCCGAATCCAGGATTTGGTTGCGACGACCATTCCTTTCCCGTCTTTGCGGTAGGTTAACTTCGAGCGTTTCCTTTCCCTCCGTTGGGATAAATAACGCACGGTGGCGACTCTTCTGTTCAGCCGGCGCCAATTTTTGCAGTAGCGACACATGGGTTCTACAGGCACAGGTGGAACAGAATCCCTTACTGCGGCTTCAGCTAGCTGATCACCCTCTTTCCTAAGCACATTCTTAACGACTTCCATGATCAAGCTCATTTGGGTCTTCAGCTGATTATTTTCCTCTTTGAGTATCTTTTGGTCCAGACGCAACTCTTGCATGTCTTTCATCATCTGCCCTAGCTGGCTACGGACTTCAATCAATTCAGCCTGATTTTGTTCCATATCTCTGAGGGAATTCCTGCAAAAAACTGGATATCATGAAATAAGACCCACGGTTCTGATATACCTGTTGTGTGAGAATGCAATGCGGAAATCAAACACATATTCAAGACAAGACAAAGAAACCCCAAGCTATAAGCACGGAGATAAACACCTCACACCACTATGTAAAGCCAACAAGAGCAGCAAACTAGCACACCCAAGTACAAAATACAATGACCCCAGCTAACAAGCCTGGTGGTGGTCAGCAAACAACAATGCACGAAAACTAAACAGATGCGACGCCCAGCGCAGAAACCTCTAGCTACTTCCTCCATATTCAACTGAGCTCTCAGTTGGACATTCTTCCAAACATACACTCTCAGTGGAGTATTCCATGCCATTGACTGACGAACCCACACAGCTGGATGAAGGATAATCGATAATCTGAACAAAACCCTGAGGTGTGATGAAGATCTTGTTAGAGTCTAGCAGATTCTGAACTTGGCTTCTAAGCACCTTACAATCATCTGTCGAATGCCCCTGTACCCCAACATGGTACTCACAGCGGGCGCTGGCATTAGAACCTGAAGGATAAGGCAGGATCATTGGATTAGTCTCTTTCGGCACTATTAATCCACTTTTGACCAAATCTGGCAACAACTGGCTGTACGACACCGGTAGCTGAGTAAACTGCCTTTCAGGCTTCCTTGGTTTTTGTCGGGCGTGCTGACGCGGCTGACGATAATATGACTGCTGGTTTGAAGTGTTTGAAAACTGAGCCTGAGACGCTAGAGATTCTGAGACAACATCGCTTCCTTCTTCCCACTCTTCTTGAGAACTAACAACTGATTCATTCTTATCAACTGGGATATAAGGAGTATCTCGAATCTTTCCATTCTTGAGTCCTCTCTCCATAAGCTCCCCCATTCTCATCAAGCCCTCAAAGTTTGTACAACTGAACATCATGTCATAATAACGGCCCTTCAGAGTACCCAAAAAGAGGCTAACCATTTCTCTCTCCTGAATCGGTGGTTGAACACGAGCAGCCAATTCTCTCCATCTTTGCACGTACCCCCTAAAGGATTCATTCTCCGCACGAGATAATTCTTGCAAATGCACGCGAAAAGGAGCCATTTCCAGGTTGTAGTCGTACTGCTTCACGAAGGCATTGGCTAAGTCCGACCATGATTTAATACTATCACCCTTCAAGTGCAGGTACCAGTCCAAAGATGTTCCGATCAAACTATCTTGGAAATAATGAATCATGAGCTTGTCATTGGTGATATGTGAAGTCATTCTTCTGCAGAACATAACCAAATGTAGCTTCGGACAGCTATCCCCTTTGTACTTCTCAAAATTGGGCATCTTGAACTTCAGAGGCAACATAAGACCTGGCACCAAACACATGCTCGCAGCATTCAGATCAAGAGTGTTCTTATTCATTAGGGCAGCAATCTGATCTTCCAACGTCTGAAGTCTTCTCATATACTCAACAGTCCTTGAGCCATGATCATTAACCTGCGGAACAACTCTTGGAGATGGAACAATCCTTGGAGAATCTGGCGTAGAGAAAGTAGAATTGTGACACTCTGTGTTATTGAAAGGATATGGACCTCTGACAGGGGTTTGCGCGGGCTGAGCAACATTGTTCATCTGAGCTCTTTGACCATTGTTTCCTCCTCCATTTATAGCTGTTATGGCTTCCATGACCTGACTCACCTGGTGCTTCAACAATTCAAACTCCGCCCGAGTAACAACCAAGTTCTGCTCTCCTGAAGCCATGATCGTTCCAGATGCTAACTCAAGTCTAATGCGAATGTCGGGAACTCAACTGACGAAGCGGACAAAAACGGGAAAGCTCCCTGTTCCGGCTGAGGATGAATATGCAAAAATGAAATGCAAATGCAAACAGTCATGCAAAATGCCAAATGCACACACAAGGGACCAAGTGTGCTGTTGAGAAGCCCAATCCACCATACTGGTCTTAACCAAACCCATAACACTGCTCAAGCCTGGTCTCAACAAACCAAAACAGTACTCCAACCTGGTCTCCAACAGACCCCATAACGCTGTCCTCAAACACCACCGAATCTCAATCAAGAAAACCGGTAATCTGGAGGTTAAGTTACCTACATGCCCCCAACCCCTCTCACAGGTAGGTGTCCTATCAACTGACACAAGGTATGGCATCCTATGCGGTCGTCGGTGTCACAGACTTTCGAGACTGATGATACGATACCCAGAAGGTGTGGTACCATCATGTCCCGAAGAGGCCTCACTTAGCCAACTTCCAAATGATCGGTCCCTGGAGTCGACAATCCAACTAACCAACAACCCCCTCAACCCAAAGGGTTGAAAAAGAAGTCAACCAGAAGAACCTCGTCCGAGCGTGGATTTCATGAGACACTAGTGCCTGCAAAGCAAGCACGCGCCCACTAATTTCCACTCTAATTCTAGGTGCACTCAAGCCCAGGTCCGGCTTTTCTCTCAATAAATCATCCCATCCCCACAACAGCGATAACAGTATAAAGCTGACGATAAACTGCGGAAAGTAAAGACAAAAATGTAAATCCATACAAAACCCACGACGGGAAAACAAGCGCTAGGATTGACTCGCGTAGGGAACCGTTGAGATCCCCAGCAGAGTCGCCAGGTGTCGCTACTGCGAAAATCGGCGCCGGCTAAACAGAAGAGTCGCCACCGTGCGTTATTTATCCCAATAGAGGGAAAGGAAACGCTCGAAGTAAACCTACCGTAAAGACGGGAAAGGAATGGTCATCGCAACCAAATCCTGGATTCGGGAGTCGGTTACGCAAGGGGAAGGTATTAGCACCCCTCACGTCCGTCGTACTCGACGGGATCCACGCTTGTTTTCTAGTACGAATTGTTATTCTATCTACTCTACACGTCAAGGGTTAAAAAAAAAGAAAATGACTCGGCAAAGTATCGCACTTTATGCCTACGTATTCCCGTCTGGAACGAGAAATCAGAGTCAGCGTAGTTCGCCTACCTACTGGAAAGGAGGGGAAGGTTGCTCGCTAGGATATCGCATCTTATGCTTACGTACTCTCATACAGCATGAAAGATCAGAGCAAACATAGTTCGGGCTACGGAATACACAGATTTGTCTGTTTGTCTTTTATCCTTCTGAAAAAGGTTTTCTCCTGATTACGGATCCAAGCGGACAAAAATGACGATTTTGATCAGTTTTCAGTCTTTTACGCAAGAACTGTCTTTTATTGATGTTTGAAATCTTATTACAGTGTTTTGAATGATTTTGAGATAGAAGGGAAAGAACTCTAAAAACCTATGGTTGAAATGGGAATAAAAACTACCATAATGTTGTCATACATGGAAGAGAGCCTAATGTATGTCATATATCTCTCTTGCGCAGAGAGAAACAGAGATCCTAGGGGATAAACGAAAAAGAAACAGCATATATACAGTAAAGCAGTAAAATGCATGAGATGCAGCAATACAAGCGAGGCAAGGGAGTCCCACTCAACCTCGAACCTGAGAAAACAATAGGCAAAGTGAAACAGCTTCACTTCAAACCTAAGGGGAAAATTAACAAACAATACAACAAAGAAAATAAAACCCCAAAACCAGCTCTGACAGCACACCAGCTCCTACAGCAGCAGCTCTGAAAAACATCAAACTCTGATAGTTGATAAACAGCAAACACAACAACCTTCAAATGAATCCCAAAATCAAACTTCAATGGCCTCCAAGCTTTAGATAAGCTCCATCTTCAAGGCAATCACTCCAGAAGAGAATCACCTAACAGAATAAGTTGGAATGATAAAACAGCTTATTGACAACCAAAGGAAGCCTATAAGTGTTTATCATCATGAGAGACTGGTTCCCTCAAAGTTCTACTTCTAAGATAAGCCACTTATCCCTACAAAGGAGGGATGTGAATATCTTAGAAGGACTTTTAGTCATTGGGAGGAATGGAAGCACACGAAGCTTTCCATGTTTATGAAAGAAATTAGTCTAAGTCTACAGCTCTGCCTATTGCTCCTATCTCCTAAGTCTTCAAAAACCATCTACCAGGAGAGGAATCTTCATGCATCAAGCTCTATCCCTTGTCTCCAATCATCATTCAAGGTCTTCATAAGCCTCAACAAGCAGAACCAAAGCCCAAGCCCAATTGAAATGCCTAAACCCCACAAACAAAGCAACATCCCAAGTGGGAAACACACCAATATCAACCAATTTGCAAAAATCAAGTAAAAATGGTAAAACCCACTATAAAATCCTAATTAAATTTCTAGGGGACCCTAACAATGTACCCTATACCCCATATAAACCCCAAGAGCTAAATCAATTTTAAAACCCCAAAACTATGCTCTAAATTGCACCTAATTGTTGTGAAACCCTAATCCTGATCACCCTAATACTCTTATCTAACCATAGGAAAAAGAATTACATCAAAATATGAAATGCAATGACCATACTAAATTCAGCAAGTTGGTATATCAAAATAAAATGAAATAAAAGCAATTAAAAGTAAAAATAAACCAAAAAATGAAAAAATGCATGAAATGCCAATTTTATTTCCTTATAATTTTCTTTATGTCTTTAGGAAAATGAGAGAAAAAATCCCATGCAAGAATGATCATTTTTCAATTTGTTATGATTTATTGACTAACCTATATGCAAACATAAAATAAAATGAAAATCAATTAAAATTGAAAAAACATGCGTGGCAAATAGTAATTTTATGCAGTTCAGAAATGAATTGGGCTCAGGAGGGGGGGTACCAATAGCATGCGTGCTAGGCCCAGTACTACTCAGAAAAGCCTAAAAAACAAGGAAAAGAAAAAAAAACTGGGGGGGGGGGGGCGAAGAGCGCTTATTCGCCTTGGTGCTCATATTGGGCCCCAGACTGGGGGTGCAGATAACAGATAACAAGTCTGGGCTAGGCCCAGCGGAATTTCACACCAGGGGAGGGGGTGCCATGGGAAAAATGGGGTAGACATTCAGCAAACGACCACCATGGGCCTAAGGCCCGAATCCCATTCCCCCTCAGCAAAACAAAACCCTAAACTTACCATTCCCCCTCTCACTGTTCATCCTCTCTCTACCCCAAACCCTAAGTGCCGCTGGTGCTCTCTCCATCCTCTCTCTGAAAACAACAATCATCAGCAACCTCAATCCAAAATCCCCACTACGAACACATTCTTCAATCCAAACCAACATGAACTAAACACTAACAACTCTAAGGATAAATTTCTCCAACTTAAACCCTCTCACTAACACCTACTATTCAACCTAATCAGAAGATCCTAACCTACAAATTTCCAGATTCACACTCATAAGACCTAAATCTCCAGCTACCTATGAACATGCAAGGAATTAGAAGAGAAAAAAACGAAAACCTGGATGATGACGCTGAGAAGATCTGCGGATGACGAAGATCTTGAGCTTCTGACGAAAATCTTGAAGAAGATCGGAGAAAAAAACTCGCTGAAGAAAATATGTGATGGTGTTCTTGGATCGAGGACACGCTTATGAAGATCTTTGATCGAGTATGAAGAAATTGATGGAGGCGTTGGTTTTCTGGCAATTTTGGCGTAATCGGGCAAGCGATGATTGGAGATCTTCTGGAAATATTGTTGATGATTGAAAGATCTGGAAAAATTCTTGAACACTGATGAAGATTGGAAGACGTTCTGGCGAATCTGGAAAGAAACGGATGAGTATCGATGAAGTTCTTGAGCTCTCTTGAAGATTCCTGGAAAAAATGATGATGAACACAATGAATGTTCTTGATTTTCTGGAAAGCGAGGATGAATCCGGTGAGGATCGGTGGATCGTGGCGACTTCCGGCGAGAACGCGTTGTTGGTGTTGATGAAGCACAACGAAGATCAGTGAAATTCTGGGCGAAATTTGCAGTTTCTGGCGAATTACAACTTCCAGAGACCGTTAAGGTGGCAGATGATTTCTCAGGCGAAGCCTCCGGGCGTTTGCATGGCCGGCGGCGAGACTTGGACGGTGGGATCCACGTGCTTCACATGCAGCCAGAGGGAAAGGTGGTGAGGACGCGTGGCTGAGGGAAAAGAAAGGGATGAGACACGTGTGAGGTCAGAGAGAGAGAAATGGAGTGTGCTGTCAAAATTCTGTGAGGATGAGGGGGACGCGTGGGGCCAGAGCTGTGAGTGGTGAGTGATGAGGTGGCCAAGAGAGAGAAGGCACGCGTGGCACTCTATTTAAAGGACATGTGGCAACGAATTCTGGACCTGGGAATTGGGCTTCAGACCTGGATAAATGGCCCACTAGACTAAAACCCTAATTAAGACCTAATTAACCCTAATTAAAGCACACGAAATTAATTAAAAAACCCTAATTAATCCTCTAATTAAACCTAATTAACCTATTAAAACAGAAAAAAATTATTTAATATCTAAAAATCTATCTAAAATTCCAATTAAATCTATAAAATTAATTAAAAACCTATTAAAATCTAGAAAAACTAATAAACCTATTAAATCCTATATAAACTCTGTAAAATCAATACTAAAACTAATAAAACTATATTATTCTAAAAAAAACTATTATCTATTAATATTCTAAAAACATATTAAAATCTATATTAAACTACTCTATTTAATGAAAAAAAACTAACATCTAAAATGTTAAAAATCTATTAAATCTAAAAAAAAAAAAAAAAAAAAGAATACCTATTTTAAAAATCTAAAAAAACTATTAAGAAAATATCTATTAAATTCTATAAAACAAAATACTAACCTATTTAATATCTAGAAAGCAAATAAATCTATTAAAAAATCTATTAAAATGCATTAAAATCTAAAAAAAAGAAAAGAAAAATCCTAAAAATGCCAGGAGGCCGATTAAATCGATTGGAGAACAATTGCGCAATCATAGCGAAACCCGGGCACCGAGATGGCCTGAAAACACAGGAAACGAGCACCAATTCTCAAAAGACTCTTATTCCAACCGGCCTGAACTGCCTGAAACGCCAGGGGCTATAATCCCGATAAAATCCATCTGACTGAGAACAATGCAATGCATGCAGCATGCGAATGTGAATGCAAAATGCGTCGAAACATAAACCAGGTGCGGGAACCGGTTGGTCAAATTTTGGGGTGCAACAAAGAGGAGATACAAGAATCTCTGTATCTTACTGGCTTATTCGAGGGCGAGGCTCTGGGCAGACTTGAGCATGCATGGAATAACATTTGTCGGAAAGGGAAGTTAGCTTTGGGGAAGAGTAACAGCTGAGCGTATGACCCTTATTTAACTTGGATTCATGATAGAGCTGTGAAGTTCCTGATGCCATTCCCTGCAGTTGCACCACTGTATCCCCTCATGATTGAGGAACCCACTACTGTAGATATCCAGAAATATAATCAGGTATTGGCGGAAAAGGAATAGCTGAGAAAAGCGAATGAAGAATTGGAGAATGAGATTATCCAGCTTCGCAGTGAGAAGATGGATGCAGTTCATTCTTTCAGGAGACAGACCGAGCTTGTCAAAAAACTGGGTACGGACTTGACTAAAGAGACTAAGGACAGAGAGCGCACCGACCAAGATTTGAATGCTTCTTACCGTGTTCTTGCCACAAAGAAGGAAGAGTTGGATAAGGCTTACATGAGGATCTCCAAGTTTGAGTCGATATGGAATGCCATGCTTACCAACAACAAGGAGCGTGAAGACAAGTTAAAACTTCATATCAGCAAGCTGAAGGCTCAACTTAATGCCAAAGATGGAGAGATTGCAGCAGAATCATCACGTAGACGAGACAGCGAGTGCAGGTTGAATGAGGCGATCGCGAAATTGAAGGATCTCCGGTTGAGAGCTGGTTCCAAGAGACGCAGACTTGAGGCATGTTTCAGGGAGAGAGCTTTAGAGGATCACGCTGATAGCCTACAGCACACTGTAAGCCACCAAGATTTGCTTATTCAGGGGCTACTTGCTAGGTCGGACCATCCTGAGACATTGAGGCTGTTAGAGGATTTCCGATCACGTCATCCTGCTTGACCTGTTTGTCTATTTCTGTTGTAGTTTTTGCTGTCTATTTGTTGTATTTGACCATCGCCAGGCTTGTTGGCCGAGGTCTTTTCCTTATTTGTACTCAGTTGTAGTTTGTACTTTGCCTGATGGCTTTTGATCTATATATGGGGAGTTGGTATTCTATGCTTAACCACAGGTTCTCCATTGTTATGTTTTTCCTGGAAACTAGAATCAAGGGGGAAATATCCCTATTGCATAAATACATGTCTGCATTTTAGCATTTTTCTCGAATTTGCAGGTGCATCGGAACGGTTAACCTTATTTTCTCTTGTGGTTTACTAGTATTTCAGGATTGCTGACGTGACAACTCACCATTACGGTACTAGAGGAAACCAGAAAAGGCTGATGGATCAGATGCAGGTGGAAATGCAAGAGATGAGAGATCGTATGGCACAGCTGATGGAGGTCATGCAAGGGGTTGCTAGTGGTCAGGCTCAACTTCAGACTTTGGTGCAACCTCTGATTGCACGGGTGGATAATGATGGTGTGCTACACGGTGGGATTGCTTCTAACCCTCCTCATCATGAAACTCCTCGGGTAGACAATTCTATGCCAACTTTAGTCATCCCTACTGCTGGAGGGGGTGGTTACGCTGCTGGTGCTGGAAATGCGGCAGGTTTTAATCATGCTGGTTTTGCCAATGGTGGTAATGGTAACGAGTATGGCTATGGTTACGGTCTCGACACTACAGGTGCCATACATGGTAGTCTAGACCACACTTGGAACGAGGATAGGCAGGAATATGTGTTTTCTCCAAGAATTGTGAATGCTAAAATACCTTCTAAGGCTGACAGAAGGATTAAGATGATCGAAGAGAAGATGAGGACTCTCGAATGCCAAAACTCTATGGGGATAGATATATCTAATTTGGGGTTGATTCCAGGCTTGAGGGTGCATCCGAAGTTTAAGGCCCCGGATTTCGATAAGTACAAGGGCACCACTTGCCCTAGGGTTCATCTGAGGTCTTATTATCGCAAGATGTCTGTGCATTCTGATGACGAGAAGCTCTTGATGCACTTCTTCCACGATAGTCTGTCCAGACCATCGCTGGAATGGTATATGAGCTTAGAGCCCGCTAATGTCCGTAGCTAGAGGGACTTAGCCGAAGCTTTTGTAAGGCACTATCAGTACAATAGTGACCTTGCTCCGAATAGAGTTCAGCTGCAGAATATTTTTCAGAAGAGCAATGAATGCTTTAAAGAGTATGCTCGGAGGTGGCGAGAGCTTGCTGCTAGGGTACAACCACCGATGGTAGAACGAAAACTTGTGGATATGTTTGTTGCTACCTTACCAGGAGTATACTATGAGAAACTCATCGGCAACATGTCTGGAAGCTTTTCTGATCTGATTATCACCGGTGAAAGGGTGGAGAATGGAATTAAGATAGGAAAGATCAATGCTGGCGAAGGGTCCTCGGCAGGAGGAGGGAACAAGAATTTAATCGGAAACAAAAGGCGAGAGAGAGATGCTAATGTTGTATCCAGTTCATGGGGAAGAAATAGAGGTCGGAATCAATAGATTGCTAGCATCACTATTCCATCAGTTCAACAACCACAACAACAACAGCGTCAGCAACAACAACAACCTCAGCAGAATCAGCAGGGGAACAGAAGGTACCAGGATAGAGGTCGGGCAGCAGGGAACAGAAATTTTGATGCCCTTCCTATGCCAAACTCCCAGTTATTGCAAGCCTTGTTACAACTTCAATTGATTCAGAAAAGAACTATGGCTCCTTTGACCGGACAACCTCCACCTGGACACGATGCAAATGCCCAATGTGAATTCCATTCAGGTGCTCCCGAACATAATATTGATAACTGTAAAGCCTTCAAACATAAAGTGCAAGATATGATTGGCAGTAAGGCTATCAATTTTTCTAATGATGCTCCCAATGTAGTGCAGAATCCCATGCCGAATCACGGGCAGGCTGGGGTGAATGCAATTGTTGAGGAAGAGGTGTTGAACTTGGTGACCAATGTTGATGAATTGAAAACACCCTTAAGCTTTGTGAAATCCAGATTGCTAAAGGGAGGTGTTTTCCCGAGATGTGTTGAAGGCTGTGTTGAATGTTCTGCTGATCTTGAAAGAGGATGTGGACTGTTGAGAAGCGGTATTCAGAAGATGATGAACGACGGAGTTTTACAATTTGACCGTTTTATTGGAAGAGATTCTGAGGATGTAGTGGCTGAAGAGATGGATGAGATTGCGACAATCTCCATCCCGTATATGACTGTTACTATCTATGCACCTAAGCCGCCAACGATAACTAACACCAAAGTAGGTCCTATGCCGTTTGAGAGCACTAACGCCATTCCGTGGAACTACGGAGCCAAAGTGTATTGTAATGGGAAGAAGATAAACTTGAATGATTCTCCTACAAGTTCAGTTGACAATCTACTGGGAGCAGGAGGTATTACTCACAGTGGCTGAGTCTTTTCGTCGCCTGAGGTGATTGCTGATAAGGTGGACAAGGGGAAAAGACTGATAGCGGAGGAGACTTCTCAATCTGGGGAAAGAGAATCTTTGTTGAAAGACACGGAGGAATTTATGAGGCTGATCCAGAAAAGCGACTACAAGATAGTTGATCACTTGCAGCAAACTCCGTCCAAAATATCCATCCTATCGTTGCTCCTTTGCTCTGAGGCGCATAGGAATGCTTTTCTGAGAATATTAAACACTGCTTACGTGCCGTAGGAAATTTCAGTCAATCAACAAGAAGGAGTGGTGGCGCACGTAAACGCAGGCAATGGCTTAGGCTTTACGGACCTGGATTTGACAC
Source organism: Lathyrus sativus (assembly GCA_963859935.3). Classification (NCBI taxonomy): domain Eukaryota; kingdom Viridiplantae; phylum Streptophyta; class Magnoliopsida; order Fabales; family Fabaceae; genus Lathyrus; species Lathyrus sativus. The sequence continues at coordinate 369,485,095 of OZ012739.1, forward strand.
CCAGAGGCAGAAATCATAATTGTGCGCTGCACATATCCCTGGAATGCCAAGGGGCTGTCATGTCTCACGTGCTTGTGGATACGGGATCTTCTTTAAACGTGCTTCCGAAGAAGGCCCTGATGAAGTTAGATATGAAGGGGTTGATTTGCACGCCAAGTGATTTGGTGGTGCGTGCGTTTGACGGAACCCGAAGATCCGTGTTTGGGAGGTAACTTTGCCGATTCAGGTTGGACCTGAAGTCTTCGATGTTGTGTTTTACATCATGGATATCCATTCGGCCTACAGTTGTTTACTAGGTCGCCCTTGGATTCATTCAGTTGGGGCTGTTACATCAACTCTGCATCAGAAGCTAAAATACATGGTTGGCGGTAGCGTTGTTACGGTATGCGGAGAAGAGGATATTATGGTCAGCCATTTATCATCCTTTAAGTATGTTGAAGTGGATGGAGAGATCCATGAAACTCTTTGCCAAGCCTTTGAAGCGGTCAAGATCAAAGACAAGTCTCTCATTGTGAGTAAAGAGCCTGAAGTGGCTATGTCCTCGTTTAAAGAAGCTCAGGCAGTGGTGCAAACTGGGGCAGTGCAGGAATGGGGCCAAGTGTTGGAAATTCCCCACAAGCAAGACAAATTTGGTCTAGGGTATCGACCATCATTCTCCTCGCCTTCAGCCTCTCAGAGCGCGTCGCGCTATAAAGGGCCCGTGCAGTTCACCATGGGGGGAGTCATCTTTGAGAAAATCAATGTTGTATTTGACAAAGACGGAGACAATGAATGCAACATGGATGCCTGGATCAAGCCATGTATTCCGGGACAGAGCCTACACAACTGGTCAATTGAAGAATTCATTCAAGTGACGATCGAACAGTAATGCTTTGTTTTTCCAGTTATTGTACTACCATATGTCCTACCCGGGGCATAGCGGTATTTTACTTCAGGGCCTTACTTGTTTATGTCTGAACATTGTTTATCAATTAATCAAAGGGAGTTTTCTCATACAAATTTTGTGATCTCTATTTTTCTTATTTTGCTTTTTCACAATAAAATGGCAATGTGGTTTGTGCTTGTTTACAAATTGTTTGAAACATTTAACCATTTTCATTGCAGGATTCCTATTGTAGATGACACCGATCCAGAACCTTCTATGACTCGCTTCGACTTCGATCAACCGATATATCAAGCTGAAGAAGAGATTGATGAGGACGAAAACTTGCCTGAAGAGTTAGCCAGACTATTGAAACAAGAAGAGAAAATCATTGTGCCACATCATGAGGAAATTGAGGTCCTTAATCTGGGTTCTGAAGAAGTTGTCAGAAATGTTCGGTTAGGGGCTGCGCTATAGAGCGACGTCAAGCAAAGAATGATCGAGATGCTTCGAGAGTATAATGACATCTTTTCTTGGTCGTATGAGGATATGCCTGGGCTTGATACCTACATAGTGGTTCATCGCTTACCGTTGCGTGAGGAATGTCCGCCGGTCAAGCAGAAGCTTAGAAGAACGAGACCAGTATGGCGATAAAAATCAAAGAAGAGGTCCAAAAGCAGTGGGATGCTGGATTTTTAGCCGTGACTACCTACCCTCCGTGGGTCACCAACATAGTACCTGTACCAAAGAAAGACGGTAAGGTGCGGATATATGTTGATTATCGGGATTTGACCAAGGCGAGCCCTAAAGATGACTTCCCGCTCCCTCACATTGACGTATTGGTCGACAATACGGCTCAATTTTTTCGGTGTTTTCCTTCATGGATGGTTTCTTGGGTTATAATTAGATAAAGATGGCACCGGAGGACATGGAGAAAACAACCTTCATTACACCGTGGGGAACGTTTTGCTATAAGGTGATGCCTTTTGGCTTGAAGAACACCGAAGCAACATATAAGCGTGTATGACAACGCTCTTTCATGACATGATGCATAAAGAGATTGAGGTTTATGTTGACGATATGATTGCTAAATCCCAAACGGAGGAGGAGCATCTGGATAATTTTTTGAAGCTATTTGAGAGGCTTAGAAAGCTCAGATTGAGGTTGAATCCGAATAAGTGTACTTTCGGAGTTCGGTCCGAAAAGTTATTGGGGTTCATTGTCAGCGAAAAAGGAATTGAGGTCGATCCTACAAAGATAAAATCCATACAAGACATGTCAGCGCCGAAAATAGAAAAAGAAGTTCGTGGTTTCCTCGGGAGATTGAAATACATTGCTCGGTTCATATCTCATCTCACAGCCACGTGTGAGCCAATGTTTAAACTGTTAAAGAAAGATCAGGCGGTTGTCTGGAATGAAAATTGTCAAAAAGCATTTGATAAAATAAAATAGTATTTGCAGGAGCCTCCGATATTGATACCCCTAGTAGCTGGAAGGCCTTTAATTATGTACCTAACGGTTCTTGTGAACAGTATGGGTTGTATTCTCGGTCAACACGACGAGACAGAGAGAAAAGAGGATACGATTTATTATTTGAGTAAAAAGTTCACAGATTGTGAGTCCCGTTACTTAATGCTCGAGAAAACGTGTTGTGCACTTGCTTGGGCTGCGAAACGTTTGAGACAGTATATGCTCAATCACCCAACCATGCTGATTTCGAAGACGGATCCTTTTAATTATGTCTTCGAAAAGCAAGCGCTTTCAAGAAGAATTGCCAGATGGCAGATGGTACTGACAGAGTACGATATTCAGTATGTTTCTCAGAAAGCCATCAAAGGAAGTGTTATGTCAGAATACCTTGCTGAGCAGCCAATCGAAGATTACCAACCGATGATGTTTGAATTTCCTGACGAGGATATCATGTTCCTCAAAGCAAAAGATTGTGAAGAACCACTGCATGGTGAAGGTCCAGAGAAGGATTCTCAATGGCAAATGATATTCGATGGTGCTGTCAACTCCTATGGTAGTGGAATTGGGGAAATTATTACGACTCCTCATGGCACCCACATCCCATTCACTGCCAGATTGACCTTTCCAGTCACTAACAATGAAGCTGAGTATGAAGCATGTATCATGGGTCTGGAAGAAGCCATTGACTTGAGAATCAAGAATTTGGATGTATATGGTGATTCAGCACTAGTGGTTAATCAAATCATGGGAGAATGGGAAACTCGTCAACCGAATCTAATTCCTTACAGAGATTATGCAAGGAGGTTGCTACCTTTCTTTGACCGGGTAGAGTTTCACCATGTGCCACGAGCAGAGAATCAGATGGCCGATGCTTTGGCAACGCTATCTTCGATGTACAAAGTGAATTTCTGGAATGAGGCTCCCAGAATAGTCATTTCTCGCTTAGACAGACCCACTTTTGTATTCTTCATTAAAGAGGCCGTTGATGGCAAGCCATGGTTTTACGATATACAGAACTTCCTCGAGAAGCAAGAGTATCCACCAGGGGCTTCGGCCCAGGACAAAAACACGCTGAGGAGGTTGTCTGGAAACTTTTACTTAAACCCAGATGGTGTACTATACAGAAGGAACCATGATTTGGTGTTGTTGAGATGTGTGGATGAAAAAGAAGCAACGTTGCTTATGGAAGAAGTCCATGAGGGTACTTTCGGTACACATGCCGGCGGACATGCCATGTCTCAGAAACTGTTACGAGCATGGTATAATTGGCTAACTATGGAGTCAGATTATTTTAAATTTGCAAAGAAATGCCATAAATGCCATATTTATGCTGATAAGATACATGTACCGCCGTGCCCATTGAATGTTATGGCGTCCCCGTGGCCTTTCTCCATGTGGGGCATTGATATGATTGGCAAGATTGAGCCAACTGCATCTAACGGTCACCGTTTCATCTTGGTAGCCATCGATTACTTCACCAAGTAGGTTGAAGCAGCTTCGTACGCCAATGTGACCAAGCAAGTGGTAGCAAGATTCATAAAGAAGGACATCATTCACAGATATGGAATTCCTGAGCGAATCATTACGGATAATGGTTCGAATCTGAACAACAAAATGATGAAGGAGTTATGCCAGAACTTCAAGATTGAACATCACAACTCATCGCCCTATCGGCCGAAGATGAATGGCTCTGTTGAAGCGGCCAATAAGAATATCAAGAAGATAGTACAAAAGATGGTTGTCACATACAAAGACTGGCATGAGATGTTACCTTTTGCTCTTCACGGTTATCGTATGACGATACGTACATCAACCGGGGCAACTCCTTTCTCGCTAGTGTACGGTATGGAAGATGTCCTACCGCTAGAAGTCGAGATTCCTTCTTTAAGAGTTTTGGTCGATGTGAAACTTGATGAGGCAGAATGGATTAAGAATCGTTTAAATCAGCTTAGCCTGATGGATGAAAAGAGGTTATCATCCATTGCATATGGTCGTTTGTACTAGAGCCGGATGAAGAAAGCTTATGATAAGAAGGTGTGCCCTCGAAGCTTTCAGACGAGCGATCTTGTGTTGAAAAAGATTCTCCCACCACAGTTAGATCATAGGGGCAAATGGACTCCCAATTACAAAGGTCCATATGTTGTACGAAAGGTTTTCTCAGGAAGAGCGTTGTTGTTAGCCACCATGGATGGTGAAGATTTCACATCCCTTGTGAATGCAGACGCAATTAAAAAATACTTTGCTTAAAAGAGACTCGCTGGCCACAAAAAGAAACGTCCAGGAAAAAATGGGGCATCCCGGCGAACCATAAAAAAGGAAAATAGGTTCGGGAAAAAATTAGGGATAAAAATGAAAAGATGTAAACCCTAAAAGTCGAAAACATGGAAAGGCGACTTTGGCAAAAATAGTTACCCCGGTGAATCGAAAACCCGGAAAGGGAGGTTTAGGCAAAAGTTAGGGATTGAAAAGCAAATGACTGTGGTCTGCGTACGAACTTCATTACTTAGTGGATTGGGAGAACCTGAGGGCTGTTTTTATCCGAATCAATCTCTTCTGAAGGCGAAGCGTCGGGAAAGCATTAGAGTCAGGCGAGTCATAGAGGGATCAGCTCATGGTGTTTGTTTGTGCCACGTTGCCGACATTTTATACACTCTTGTATATCTCTGTGCACAGCTGTATTTGTTTTGCGCGACTTCCTCTTTTCAGGAGTTGCATCTGTTGTAAAAATTTGCCTATTTACAGGCCCTTCGTCAATAAACATATACTATTCAGTACTTGATTTGTGTGCTTCGTTTTAATTTTTACTGTTTTGTTTGTGAAAACGCCCAATGTTTTGATAAACTTGTGCTAACATAAACATGCAGGCCGTAGCCAATAATTGTTAAAACTTTGAATTAATTGAACAACGTCATGAATGATGACTAAGATGATTCCGTTGCGTAGGATATCTTGTCTGTTTGTTCGTTTTGTAGGGTCGTTACCCTTGGGGAAAAAAGTGCAGGTGAAGTTTGTCCTATCCCCAGCCAGAGTTTTACTTCCCTCATCAGTGAAGTTCGTATCTCTATCCCCAGTAGAGTTGTTGCAAATTTAATCCCCGCAAGGTGCATGCTTGTAGGTACTCCCCAGCGAGTCGTGTTTGGATTTTCTCCCCACAGAATATTTTGCAGCCTAGTTAGGTTCGTCCCCTGGCAGAGTAATCCCCAGCGAATTAAAAGGGGTTGATTTCTCCGGCAGTGTTGTTCTCTCTTCCCCAGCAGGATAGAAGAATGTTGTCACATCATTATTTTCTTTGCAGAAGGTCAGCAAGGGCCTGTTTCTCTGCATAAGTCCAATCGTTATTGGCATGAGCAAGTTTGCGCTATATTCCCTGACATAATTTTTGATTCCCTCAACAGGGTTATTTTTGTTATTCTAGCATGATGGTTTCTGCGTCTCTAGCATTCATTTTGCTGTTTCAGTTCCAGTGCATCTGCATGCGTGCATAGCATCTACCCAAACGCGTAACATTTCCATTTCGTATGGAGCATTACGCTATTTTCAAACATATGCTTGTGAAACATAAGCCAGGTCATTATCTCTTTGTTTCAGGTGTATCTCGTAGGTGATGGGTCTTCGCCCGTGTGGTGGTTAAACCCCAACTCATGTTATTTCCCTAGTGGAGTGTCTCGGTGATCATTATCAGTGGAGGATCTTAACTTCATGTGGATTTGGTTGCTCGCTTTTATTTAGCGATTGTCTGGCGGCGATGTCAGAAGTTTCCCAGAAATATGGTTATATGACAATGATGTTGGATGCTTATCCGACTTATGGTTGTCTGGCGGCGATGTTAGATGTTTTTTATCACTGTAGTTATCTGGTGGTGATGTCAGAATCCTTTATCCCCACAGGTACTTGACGGTGATGTCAGGTGTTTCTCAGAATTATAGTTAGCTGGCGGCAATGTTAGATGGATTTATGGTTGCTGACGGCGACGTCAGATTCTCTTACTAGATTTTTGTTGTAACTGGCGGTGATGTCAGGTGATTTTCCAGTGGCGATATGGAGGTTTGTCTCTGACGGTGATGTCAGGTGATTTTCCAGCGACGATGTTGGAAGTTTGTTTCTTATGGCGATGTCAGGATTCTCTTATCAGATTTGTGTTTACCCCTAGCGGCGAGGTTGGATGTTTGTTACTGGTGGCGATGTCAGATGTTTGGTTCTCCAGCGGCGATGTTGGATGTTCGTTTCTGACGGCGATGTCAGGGGATGTTTGTTTCTGGCGGCGATGTCAGATGATATAGTTCTCCCAGCGGTGAGGTTGGATATTTGTTTCTGGCGGCGATGTCAGATATGTTGGTTTTTGGCGGCGATGTTAGATGTGTTGGTTATTGACGGCAATGCCAATGGTTTAATCAACTTTGTGATGGTCCGACGACAAATGGTATCAGAGCCATACCTCTCCCAGTACAATGTGGTTCGGGGACGAACCAAGCGGAAGCTGGTGGGCATGTAACACCTGAGGTGAAAGAGGACGGTGGTTACAAATGGTATCAGAGCCATACCTCTCCCAGTACAATGTGGTTCGGGGACGAACCAAGCGGAAGCTGGTGGGCATGTAACACCTGAGGTGAAAGAGGACGGTGGTTACATGTAACACCCGTGGGCGAGGGAGTGGTTGTCGGTGTCATGAGGCATGACAATGAGACACTCCTAGCAGCTTCTAGGGGAAAACCGAATTCACATCCGAATGAGAGGGATCCTGAGGCTATGCAGGTATGGGACTGCATGGTTGAATGAAGGCTTATAAGGATTAATTGGTACTACCTATACCAACAAGATGCATCTTCTTTTCGGTAGCCCATTCATAAGAACTCCACAGTTAAGCGTGCTTGACTTGGAGTAATTCTGGGATGGGTGACCTTCTGGGAAGTTTCCCGGAAAGCGTGTGAGTGAGGAAAAAGCATGCTGAAAAGACCCGTGTTGGTTTGTGAGGTCAGTCGGTAATCCTGAAAGCAATATGGGGCGTTACAGACGCTTTATTTTAACTGACGGCGAGGTCAGGTGTGATTTACCGGTTGGATTTTCCTTGAATAACTGGCGGCGATGTCAGAGAATTGTATCTTGTGATTTTATACCTGTTTTATCTAACAGAGGTCTAACAACAATGTTAGTTATTCTACCGACTTGAAGTAGAAGTTTGACGGCGATGTCAACTGTTATTATAGACTTAATGTCTATGACTGACGGTGAGGTCAGATGCCTGACGGCGATGCCAGAGGAATTTAATGTAGATAATTGACGGCAAGGTCATGTGCTCTTCAGGCTGTGTGTCATTATTGTTTTCTCAGATTGGTTTCCCCCAAGCAGAGTTACTCGTTAAGTTTCTCTTTTCCCCAGTGGAATGTAATCAGAACAGTTACCCCAGGAGGGTTTGCAGTTTTATTTCTGCGGTTGGCAAATTTCCGGGTTCTTTGGTATTCAACCGTCTTTTACCTTGGTTACGTGAAAGTCGTTCGCTTTTCACTCGTTCAGGTCCAATTCGTTTGAATAGGGGCAGCTGTTGCACCCCAAAATTTGCCCAACCTTTTCTTAACTTGGTTTATGTTTCATTTCATTTCTTTCTTGCATTTGCATTGCATAGAATTTTTCATTGAACAGGGGATCAAAAGTTTGTGCATAGCAAGAGGAGTCTACTCAGAGTGTTGAGCCTAAGCAAGGGGTTTTACTCAAGTGTGGATGGTCATCAAGTCATCAGGAAGTGGGCATTGGTCTTGTGAAAGAAAGGATGGATGTATGTGGATCAACTCCTAACTTGGAGGCCAGTTCAAGATCATCAGAGGATTGTGAAGCCAGGGTTATGGATATAAGATGTTGAGAGAGCTCATTGAGTGCCTTGAAGTTCATTGTGGAGCTCATCCAAGTGTTTGTGCTAAGTGTGAAAAGTTACAGTTGATGGTGTTGCAATTAGGGTTTTCATCTGTTCAACCCTCAGTCAATTGTGCAATTGAAGGAGATTAAGACTCAATTCAAAGTCTCTATGGTCATGGGATGTTGTGTTAAGTCATATGGGATATCATTTCAAGTTCAATTCATCAAGGATCAAGTGTGTGAGAAGTTACTAAATTAGGGTTCTCAAGGTAAAATCCCCTATTTAGTGCCTGACTTCAAGACCACCTATCTCAAGATACAAGTTTCATATCAACTTTTGACCAACATGGAACTTTTAGAGCGTGTTCTTAGCTTTCTTTTGAGTGCTAGAAGTCGTTGATTTAATTTATAGAACTCAAGTTATGATTCAGACAAGTTACAGGTCATCAGATGAATGTGATTTTGGTTAACAAAGGTCAACCAACTTCCAAGCCATTTTTGACCTAGAAGGATGTTTCTCCTCAACTTTTGGCCAACATGAAAGGTTTAGGTCTTGGTCTTAGCTTTCCAAAATATACTAGAAGTCTTTCATCTGATTTGTAGAGCTCAAGTTATGAGGGTTGCAAGTCAGGGGTATTTTGGGAAAGTGAGATTATAGGTCATAAAATTATAGGTCCATTTCAACAACTTGCACACTTCAAATGAAGATTTTTCCAACATCAAACTTGCTCCAAATGGTGTGATTTGCTTAGTCAAGCATTGAGAAGTCATGGTTTATGCTTGGAATGAAGATTGGATATGTGAATTTCCATGGAAGAAGGATTAAAAGGGCAAAATGGGAATTATTTCATTTTTTGATCATTTTGGTGCAAATAAGTGCATTTTTTAAGTGCAAACAACATTTTGAACACATTGGCATTTTTGGATTTTGAATTTGAGGTGTCTAAGTGAGCCATTTTCAAGGTTTTTTCATTTTGAAGTTACATAACAAATCTCAACCATTGAGATCAATTAAGGCTTTAATCCAAGCCATTCATATCCCATACATTCCCAGCAAGCATTTTCAACTATTTTGGAGCCTTTTTAAGTGAATTTTCGTGTACATTATGTTGCACCCCAAAATTTGCCCAACCTCTTTTCTTACTTGGTTTATGTTTCCTTGCATTAACATTTGCATAGTTATATCATCTGCATATCATGATATCATTCATATAGAAGGGGATCAAGTGTGATTCTTATCAAGGGAAGCTTAGCAAGAGGTCTTATTCAAGCTTGAGAAGTTATCAAGGTCATCAGGAGGTGGTTTGAGTGCCTAAGAGTTTAGATGCTTGCATGTGGATTTTCTCCTAACTTGAGGATCAATTGAAGACCATCAGAGGGATGTGAAGTCTTGAATATGAGTAGAGGATGTGTATAGAGCTCATAGAATGCCTAGAGGGCCATGGGAGAGCTCAATCAAGTCATTGGTGTTAAATGCAAGAGCCACAGTTGAGGTGCAAGCAATTAGGGTTTCATTTGGGCCAATCCTAGGTCAATTGTGCAATTGAAGAGTATCAAAGCCTGCTTTTAGGTCATGGAGTTCATGAAATGATATGATGAGACATTTGTGGTATTGTGCCAAGATCAAGTCAAGAAGAGCCAAGAGTGTGGGAAGTTGCTAAATTAGGGTTTCAGTGTAAAATCCCCTGTTTAGTGCCTAACTTCAAGACCACATAAGTCAAGATACAAGTTTCAAATGGATCTTTGGCCAACATGGAACTTTTATAGAATCTCGATACCTTTAATTGAGTACTAGAAGTCCTCAAGGGGATTTATAGAACTCAAGTTATGGTCCAGACAAGTTACAGGTCCTTAGATGCCTCTGAAATTTGTCTGTGAAAATCATCTGACTTCAAAGCTATTTTTGACCTAGAAGGGGGTTTCACTTGAACTTTTGGCCTACATGAAAGTTATTCCTCATGATCTTAGCTTTCCAAATTGTATTATAAGTCTTCCATCCGATTTGTAGAACTCAAGTTATGAGGTTTACAAGTTAGGAGTATTTTGGGAAAGTAAGATTATAGGCCATTTTCAATCATAGGTTAAAATCTCCAACTTGCACTTGTCAAATGGATTTTTGTTCAATGTGGAACTTGTTTAAAATGTGGTTTTTAGGCTAACCAAGAAGTCATGATGAATTGATTTGGCTCATATCAAGATTTGGTTTGAAATGGCTTAAAAAGGAAGATTTTAAAAGGATTCAAAGTTGAAAAATTCAAATTAATGGTTAAGTGACCAAAACATGTCAAGTAAATACTCATTTTGAATGAAAATATCATTTTAAACACAATGACATTGGTAGATTTTTGAGTTGAGGCAGATTTTCATGAGTTACAATGTTGTTTCTTCACAAGCAAGTAACATAACCAAATCACATACCAAGGCATTTCAAGCAGTCCTTTTGGTCCCATTTCATTCACAAGGCATTTTGCAATTGAAAAGGAAGCTTCTAGAGAAATTTCCATGGCCAATTCATGACTGTCACATGGAAATTTTGAAGAGAAAACAGAAAATTGGAATTACTGATTTGGGCTTGGATTGGACTTCAAAAGCCCATAGGCATGCTCTATATAAGTCATTTGATGATTTCAGACTCAGGTTGGTGCTCATTTCGTGGTAGAAGTAGAGAGAGAAAGTGAATTTGCAAGCAAGCAAGTGCAGATCGGGTTTTGAGTTCCAAGCCAATTCAGATCAAATTAAAGGTTTCTTCATCTTCCTCTTGCATCCTTGAGTGATTCTGGAAACTTTTGAAGGCTGAATCAAGCTCTAGCTACCTCTGTTCATAGATCTACACCAGGTATGTAACCTTCAAATTTCTCACAATTCTAGGAAGATGTAGTTCATGTTGTGCATGTGGTTAGGATCTAGTTGAAGCATAGGTCGTTTCTGGATCAAAATTGAAGCAAATAGAGACAATTTAGGTTGAGGTGCAATTTCTGTTTGGACACGAGTTAGCTTGATCTTAAGGTTTCAACATGATTTGGATAGATCAGGTTAATCTAGGAAGTGTGAGGGTCATTTCTTTGCAATTAAATTATAATTTGATGATGATCAATGTTGAAGTGTCATTTGAACTTTGAATCGGATTTCAAAACCTAGCCTGATCTAGAGAAATTGGAGATGATATTTGAGATCCTCGTGAATTTCTGAGTGAGTTGATGTTAAGTTTGTTGAGTTTTGGCTACCTGTGAATACCTGCTCACCGGAGAAGACAACCAGAGGTCTTCTCCGGCCACCACACCTGGCTTCCCTCCATCTGAGGATTTGAACGAGGACGATAACGCATTGCCGTTGGATTAGTCTGTTGAGAAGACTTGGTAGGATCATCTGATGGTCACGATTTGAACTGAGGATTTGGCTCCAAATGCAAAACGCATCGTTTCATTAATCCCAGTCAACGTGCGAATGGGATGCTTGCGTGGACGCGCTCATTGCTCTTGGATCTGATTACTTTTTCAAACAATCCAACGCTTCCCTTATTTTCTCATGTTTCAATTTCTTTTATTTCATTTTTGTATTATTTTAAATGCATATTGATTCCAAAAATCATAATAAATTCATCTTTGATCAGAAAAATATTTTAAAAATATGTCCATGTTCTTGATTAGATTTGTGATTTTATGGGATCAATAAATTGCATTTTCATACATTTTTCAATTTAATTTGCATTTTCCTTTTTTATGTTATTTCTTTTATTTTGCATATTTTCCTATCTTTTTTGTTGATTTTGGTTTGATCTTTTGGTTTGGTTTCTGAATTTGATTTTTGAGTATGTTGTAGGTTAGATGTGCATGCTCGCTTAGGATTTTTATTAGATTTTTTTAATAATTGTAGGTTCTGTTTTAGGTGAGATGTTTAGAGCCTTCCCAACTTATGGTTTATCTTGACACAATTCAACTTAGGATTTATTTAGTGGATGTAGAAGTTGATTTAGGCTTTGATATTTGAGCCTTAGAATGTTAAAACATGCATGTTCCCTTAGGAAATTTCTTAGATTTTTACAACTTAGTTTCTATTTTAGATGCATTTCACAAGTAGGTGTTGCTTTTGGTGTTCCTTCTGTGGTGCCTTGCCTTGTTTGATCTTGTTGGTGGCTTTGGAGCTTGAAGAGCTTGGTTTCCTTTTTGGAGAAGGTGTTGGACATCTTGTATCTGCTGTGGATTAGCTTGTGGAGCTTAATTTGGAGTTTTCTTTCTCTTTTAGGAGCTTTTTAGAAGCTTATAGGATTAAGGTTTTAGGAAGAGCCATTAGAACTAGTTCTCTTCTTTTCATCAAAAATAGAATGCATTGTTTGCTTCTATCCTCATCCTATTATGTAAAGTCCTCTTAAGGAAGCCCCATCTCTCCTTTGGAGGGATGAGTGGAATGCCTTAATGAGTAGAACTTTTGAGGATGCACTTTCTTTCCATGTTGGTTCCTGATGAATTCCTTTGGTCTTCATCAGGTTTCCTAGCATTGTAACTTGATCTCAATGATAATTTCTCTTCTTGTGGAGCTTTCTAGAGTTTGAAGATGAAGAATTGAAGAAGCTTGAAGATAGGAGCTAACTTGAAGATGAAGACTCTTTGTTGTCAACTTTGCTGTCAATTCAACTTTACTGACAAGTGCTGCTGTTGAAGGTTGAAGTTGCTGTCTGTAGAAGATTGTTGTTGCTGCTTGGGATGCTTCCTCTGCTTTTCTTTTGTTGTGTTGTCTGTTTTCTTGTGTTTCTTACCTTTAGGTTTGAGGTGGATCTTGTCTCCCCTTGCCTGTTGTTTTCTTAGGTTTGAGGTTGAGCAGGACTCCCTTGCCTCGCTTGTACTGTTGCATAGCATGCATTTTACTGTTTACTATTTACTGCTTGCTTTCTTTTGCTGTTTCCCCTAGGACCTCTGATTTCCTCTGTGCAAGAGGGAATTATGACAGACATTAGGTTTCTAAACTATGCATGATAACTGTAGGAAGATTCCCTTTCAACCATAGTCTTAGGGTGCCTTTCTCTTCTCTTCTCAAAACAATTCAAAAATACAGTAATAAGGTTAATTGAAGTCGTACGTTACGAGACTTAAGCTATCTGGGAAAAGGTTGGTGGAGGGTCTCTCTCCAGTAATCTGGATGTTTAGTGTGGTACCCTTTGGGTGACATATGAAGCGTTCACTCCTGGGTCATAGTCTCTAGTGCGACGGAGATTGCGAACATCCTAAAAAACAGTTCTTTCGTAAATGATTCAAACAAACATTCAAACTCTTTTTTTGTCCTCTTGGACCCTTAATCTGGAAAACCCTTTCATAAGGAGATAAAAAACTGTCAGAGGGAATTATGACAGACATTAGGTTTCTAAACTATGCATGATAACTGTAGGAAGATTCCCTTTCAACCATAGTCTTAGGGTGCCTTTCTCTTCTCATCTCAAAACAATTCAAAAATACAGTAATAAGGTTGATTGAAGTCGTACGTTACGAGCCTTAAGCTATCTGGGAAAAGGTTGGTGGAGGGTCTCTCTCCAGTAATCTGGATGTTTAGTGTGGTACCCTTTGGGTGACATATGAAGCGTTCACTCCTGGGTCATAGTCTCTAGTGCGACGGAGATTGCGAACATCCTAAAAAACAGTTCTTTCGTAAATGATTCAAACAAACATTCAAACTCTGTTTTTGTCCTCTTGGACCCTTAATTTGGAAAACCCTTTCATAAGGAGATAAAAAACTGTCAGACAAACTTGTGTCTTCCGTAGCCCGAACTATGTTTGCTCTGATCTTTCATGTCGTATGAAAGTACGTAGGCACAAGATGCGATATCTTGGTGAGCAACCTTCCCCCTTAACCCGTAGTTAGGCGAACTGCATTGACTCTGATTTCTCGCTCCAGACGGGAATACATAAACATACCCTTAGATAGAAAACAAGCGTGGATCCCGTCGAGTACGACGGACGTGAGGGGTGCCAATACCTTCCCCTTGCGTAACCGACTCCCGAATCTAGGATTTGGTTGCGATGACCATTACTTTCCCTCTTTGCGTTAGGTTTTCTCTGAGCGTTTCCTTTCCCTCTTTTGGGATAAATAACGCACGGTGGCGACTCTTCTGTCATGGCCGGCGCCGATTTTCGCAGTAGCGACAGCTGGCGACTCTGCTGGGGACTCCAACGGTTCCCTATGCGAGTAAAACCTAGCGCTTGTTTTCCCGTCTGGGGTTTTGTATGTATTTATCTTTCTGTCTTTACTTTCAGTACTATATATTATTGTTGTTATGATGTGGGTAGAGGGTTAGTTTGAGAGATAAGCCGGACCTGGGCTTGAGTGCACATAGACTTAGAAGTAGAGAGTAGTGGTTAGCCTGCTTGCTTTGCTCGCACTAGCTAGCTACGAAATCTGCATTCAAACGAGATTCTCTTTGATAGCATCTTGCCTGGCCCTTTGGGCTCGACAGGTTGTTGGATTTGAGGGTTGTCGACTCTGGGGACCTATCATTTGGGATTCGGCTAAGTGAGGCCTCTTTAAGGGACGATGATGCCACACCTTCTGGGTATCGTATCATCGCTCTTGAAAGTCTGTGACGCTGATGACCGCATAGGATGTCGTACCTTGTCTGCGAGTTAAGTACATACCTGTGAGGGGTAGGTGGGTCTTTTTGCAGGAAAACTCTGGCCTCAGAACACCTGGTTTGTCTCTGTCTGTGAGATTTGGTTGTGAGGGTTCTTTTGTGGTTAGTTTGGTATGAGGAGAAGATCTGATGGTTCTCAAGCTGTAGTATAGAACAGCACAATTCTTCATCATTTCACTTGATCCCCTGTTTGCATATGCATCTGCATTTTCATGTTTGCATTTCATTAACGTGTATTTATGTTGCAGGTGTGTTTTTCCCCCTCAGATTCTAGTGTTCTTCTTGCCAGACATGGAGTCCATGAGGAGGACAATTGCTTACAGGTTTCCTTCTCCAGATATCAGTTCCTTGTTGCGGTTGGTTGCTCTAGCAGATCAGAGAGTGAAGGCTGAGTTTAGAGAGTCTTATGGGAAACTGCTCAATTTGTTGTGCAGACCTTCTGTGTTTGAGATGACTGGATTGTATACCTTGATGCAGTTTTATGAGCCTCAGTTAAGATGCTTCTTGTTCCCTGATTTTATTTTGGCCCCTACTTTGGAGGAGTATTTTGATATGCTAGGAGTGCCTGTGTTAGATCAGATGCCTTTTATTCACGAGGATACTGAGCCTGAGTTGGCTAAGCTTGCTGAGATTGTCAGTTTAGATGCTTCTGAGTTCCCCGGAGGTTTGGTCAAGCTGAATGGAGCTTATGGTTTTCATCTTTCTTGCTTGGTTGAGAAGGCTATGCAGTGTGCGAAGGATGGATGTTGGATTGTCTTCAGTGCTATTCTGGCTGTTTGCATTTATGGATTGTCTTGTTCCCTAACTTGCCTGATTTTGTTGACTCAGATGCTTTCTTTATTCTTGCCTCAAAGAATCTGGTGCCTACTCTCTTGGGTGACGTTTATCATTCTATTCACTATAAGAATGAGAAGCGTCATGGAAAGAATGTTTCTTGTTGTGTACCTCTTCTATCCAGGTGGTTTCAGGGACATCTTGAAGGTGAGAAAAACACTTAGAAGGGGGGGGGGGGGTTGAATAAGAGTTTTAAGAAATATGGCTAAAAGAATTACTCAAGATTTTTATCCTGGTTCGTTGAACTCAACTACTCCAGTCCACCTTATCAAAGATGATTTGCCTTTCTCTGCAAGGACTTAATCCACTATTGATCAACTGATTACAATAGAAAGCACTAAGAACAATTGTCATAGTCTTCTCAAGAACTACTGACCATACCTTGGTCTTCTTAAGGAACTTCTTACAATTTAATGTAAACTAACAAGTGTTTGAATGCTTCTAATAAGCTGTATCATAACTGTGATGTTTACACTTGAGATTAAGTACAACAAAGACTATGTGGTTTTATGAAAGATTAAATGAGTGAAATCTTGAGAGATTTTCTCTTTTATGAATCAAGCTTGTATTTCTTTCTGAGTAATTTAGAAATGAGCAAAAGATGAGTAGTAAATTAGCAGCATCAAAATGTTAAAGTAGTTCTCCTTTTATAGCTTTTTCAAATGCCTTGAGTGATGTGCAACTGAATATAATATTTTGATTGCATGACTTTTCATCACCAAAAGTATGGGCAGAGATATGCTTTCTGCAGAAAGGTATGGTTGTAGAAGCCTTGGGATTTTCACCACGTCACTTCTTTGGACAAGTTAGCCGTTGGTTACTTTGGAAGTAGTACCACGTCTAATCAAGTTTACAGCTTCTTCAACAAGCTTCCTTCAAGATGAAGTCTTTACAATCTGCATTTCAGAACTCATAGTGAGCTTAAAAGGTATGGAATGCTTTAAGATGATCAGAGCTTAAGATGAATGATAAGTCCAGAATCTAGATAGATGTGTCGCTACCGCGAAAATAAGGTGCCGGCAAAACAGAAGAGTCGCCACCTTTCGTTATTTATCCCTCAGAACAGGAAAGGAAACGATCGAAAAAACCTGACGAAAAGGTATAAGACAAGGTCATCGCAACCAATGTCTGGGTTCGGGAGTCGGTTACGCAAGGGGAAGGTATTAGCACCCCTCACGTCCATCGTACTCGATGGGATCCACGCTTGTTGTGTTTATCTGACGGGTTGGTTTTATCTACCTACCTATCAAAGCTGGTCTGAAAAGAAAAGAAAATGACTCGGCAAAGCGTCGCGCTTTATGCCTACGTATTCTCATCAGAGAATGAGAAATCAGAGTCAACGTAGTTCGGCTAACTACGGGTTACGGGGAAGGTAGCTCGCCAATACGTCAGTATTGTGCCTACGTACTCTCAACAGGTATGAGAGACCAGAGCTTACATAGTTCGAGATAATACAGCTTACGGGAATTCAGATTCATCTATTTTATCGAGTAAGGTTAACAAACAGTTCCAGCAGTTGGATGTACGCAGCTCGACCCTTGGAGACTTAGGCGTTACCGTTTGCGGTAGAACTGGGAGTTAACGACACTCTTTTCTTCAGAAAAGCTTCCTTTGAATTATGGGCCCACGGGGCAAAAAGGTTTGAAGTTTGTTTTCTGTCTTTCACAGAAGAACTATTTTTATGGATGTTTGTAACCAATATCGCACTAGAGACTATGACCCAAAGGGTGCCATACTAAACATCCAGACTGTTGAAAAGAAACTCTCCAACAATCCTTTCTCAGATAGCTTAAGGCTTGTAACGTACGACGTCAGTTAACCTTTATTACTGTATTTTAATTTGTTTTGAGATGAGAAGAGAGAACGAACAGGTTCAACAAAGGGGAGACTATCAAGTCCTAATGTTGTCATGCCAAGGATTCATCCTATGGTTGCAGTTTGAAACAGGGAACTCCTACAAGTTATCATGCATAGGTTTCAACCTAAAGTTCTAATCATCACTTCCTTATCAAAGGAAGTGAGATTCCTAGGGGCTCATGTCAATGATTAACAAAAACAGATAAAGCATCAGCTTAAACAGTAAACAGTAAACGACTGTAAATGCATGCAATGCAAGTGAGGAAGGAAATGTGTGTGGGGCATCAACCTCCACAAGCTCATCTCAACCTCAAGCCAAATATGAATAACTGTAATCCTACAGAAGAAATAACATAAAGTGCCATCAAGCACACACAAACCACATAGGCAAGGGAGTTGGGCTCTACCGAATACCCGCAAGCAAAGCCATATAGTAAAAATACAAGCAGAGGGAGTAACTCAACCTCTAGTACAATCGTGCTCCTACCTTAAATCAATCTAAATATGAACTTATTCTAATGCATCAAGCAAATCAAACAAGTCACATCAATACAGTTGCACAGAAAGCAGATCAACCACTCCTACAACTTTACAGCAAAGCAATCCTCTGACAGCAGTTCAGTCCTCAGTCTGTAACTTCTCTTCAAAGCTATCATCTCCAATAGCAAGTGTCAACTTACTTCTTCAAGCTCCTAACACATCCAACATAGGTATCAACTTATTCTCTCTTCCTCAAGCCTCAGCTCTTCAGCAAATTCCACCTTCAGGCTTCACTCCTAGTATCAAGTATCAACCTGTTTCTTCAGGCTCTCAAAGTATCAACATAAGTATCAACTTATTCTCTCTTCCTCAAGCCTCAGCTCTTCAGTCAATATCTTCTTCACAAGTGTCAACTTGTTCTTCTGGACCCTCAAGCTTCAGTTCTTTCCTCCTTACAAGTATCAACTTGCTTTCCCTGATCTGCAAGCTTCAGCTTCTAAGAGTAATCTTCAAACACAAAGAAGTGTCAACTCCTAGCATCTTCGATCTTCTAACAAGGAACTCCATCCTTTATCAAGGGAGAAAGATTCATCTAACATGAGCAAAGTTTGGATGATTGCCAGCAGAGTGAAGACCAAGGGTCACCACTAAGCATCCTACCATCAGAGAAAGGGACCCTCAAAGGTTCTAACAACTTGTAAAGATCCATACATCCTACCAAAGGAGGGATGAGGCCTTTACAAGGGGACCTTACATCATAGGGAAGAATGGAAGTGATCAACATCTTCCATGTTTATGAAGGAAGAGAATCTATCTAGGAGCTCTGCCTACAAACCCTAATCTTATCACCTACTCAACACTACACCAAAAGGAGGGAAGATCTTCACATCCAAACTTCTTCATTCAATCCATGGTAGCCCAAGCTTGTCTTCAACCTCATCCAATAGCAAGAGAAACAAAACCCTAATCTAAGGGAACTAAAGAAGCCACTCTAGTTGAATTAGTGCCTTAGAATCATCTAAAGTTAGCACCTAAACTAAAATTAAACAAAAATAGTAAACTACATTGTAAATTCCTACAAAAATTCCTAAGGGATCCTAATTCAATCATGAATCTACCATACACAAATCAGAGGTTGAATCATCCACCAAGTTCCAAAAATAAAATCTAAATCACAAGGTATCAACCATAAACCCTAAAAATGGAGCTCTTAAAGTTTCAACCTAGAACTACCACTTATATTAATCACAAAAATGTGAGAAAAATCTAGGGGGAACATGCATATCTATGCTAGCTACCCACAAAAAATAAAGGCCAAAATCATCATCACATGATCAAACCAAATTCAACAAGATCAAGCATCAACCATGATTATTTTAATGTCAATTAAAAAGTAAAAATGCCCATAAAATCAGAAAATGCATGGAATGTTAATATTTTTTATCTAAACAAAACTAGATTCAATCATGAATCCATGGCAAAAAGAATGGGATTAATTGAGCTATTTTTCAATTATTTATGAATTTTCCAATAACTATGAATAAAATGAAAAAAAAATGAAAATCAAAATAAAATGAGAAGCGTGTGGTGTGAATAGCATGAAAAATCAGTTCATTTTAGGGTTGGGCCCAAAAAAGGGTGTGAGTATCAATCTGCACTAAGCCCGCCCAGATTACATTAATGAAACACTGCGTTTGCTCTCAACTCCGAATCCTTCACAAACTCAAATCAAACCGTGGCCGTCAGATCCCACTTTGGTCAAAGTCTCACACCTAATCCAATGGCCCTAAGGTTGTCTTCAACCTTTTGAATCTCTGAAACTCCTCCCTCTACGCGCGCTAGAGTCACCGCCGGTGACTTCTCCGATCAACATTCTACAACCCTAACTCTCTATAGAATCCACCATTGGCCAGGATTCCTTGATGAATCTTGTCCCAAATTTCCTCAGGAATCCATTCATGCCCTTAATTCATTCTAAAAACTCAAGATTCGCAAGAACACAATCTCAACCGAAAATTGTAACAACCCTAATTGGTCACTAATCTCCAAATTACTGATCCAAAAACCTTCCTACATCAATCTACAATGCATCTAACACCCTAATTCCCATTGATTCTACCTAATTTGAGCCATGGGATAAGAACTGCATACATGGTAAACTTGAGCAAACAGAGTGGTTGAATCTTCAAATCAACCCTCAAGAACTTGCAGAATCCTTCACTAGCCTCTAGTCAACCTTCTGTATGCAACCAAATGGATTGAAACGCCCTGAATTCTTGAAACCGATTCTGAGTTGCAAGCTTCCAACTCCAATGGCTACTTCACGATTCCTCCACCACCTGGCCTTGAATTTGATCTGGGATCAATCACCAACCTCAGAGCAAGCTATTGAGATTAATTTCTTGGACTGAAATGGCCTCTAACCTTGTAACAGATTTGGATTTGCAATGGGAAATTTCAAAGTGCAATCTCACTCTCCTCTCTCAATTCTTACCAACCTTCCCTCCGAACCACTTCATATGTTTATATAGAGCATGAATGAATGATCTAGAAAGTTCTAGATCACTCTAATGAGAAAATCCAATCTCATGGTATACTCAAAACAGTCCTTGCATCAGCTTGTATTCATTATGCTTTTCATCCAAATTCTCTCCAAATGAGATTATGAAAGTGTTTGGATTGAAAGGAGCCTTGGTTATGCCTTTCATATTGGTTTGGCAATTGTTACTTATGATGTAAGTAACCACTTTTCAAAGCAAGTCCTTAAATTAACCCTCAAGTCAAAATTGTGGCAATGTCAATGTCCTTGAAATGTGTTTTACAATCAAATTGGTATGTCATATGGCTTGGTTTGGACATGTAGATCAAAAATCTCAATTTCCATCTTTGGTTCATTTGAAATTCATCCTTATTTTAGGCCATTTTTGTGATTTTGGGAAGCAAGCTATTACAAGCTCTAATGACCTATTGGCTAGCCTTAAAACATCATTTTGAACAAGTTTGATGTTGAACATTTTCCCATTTGAAGCTTGGAAATAGGAGTTATGGCCTTATGATTGAAATGACCTATAATCTCCAAATGACACTTGTAACTTGTCAAAGCCATAACTTGAGTTCTACAAATCCTATCAAGGACTTCTAGCACTCAAATTAAAACTAAGACCATGCTATACAACAATCATGTTGGGGTCAAAATGAGATGACAATCACATCTTGAGCTAAATTGCCTTGAAGATAGGGGTCAAACTAAGGGATTTTACACTATCAAGTCTTAGAAACCCTAGCTTGAAAATTCTCAAACTCTTCAATCATGATGAGTTGACCTTGGAATCATCCTTATAACATCTCAATGCATCAATCCATGATCACATGGCTCTTGGATTAGGTCTCAACCTCCTTCAAATCCTCAGTTGACTTAGGGTTGACCCAGTCAAACCCTAGTTGCACCACTCATGGCTAAGGCTTCTTATTCTTGCACAATGACCTGTCTAGGCCTCAAAGTGATCTTCAAACCTTTTCATGAGATCTATAAAGACCTCAAGTCCATCTTCATGGCCTCATAATCATCTGATGGTCTTCCCCATAACTCTCAAGTTAGGAGACCCACATACTTGGTTTCAACCACTCTCTCTGAGGATCCTTTAACTTCTCTGATAAGGATATCATCCCTTGAATACCTGAATAACCCTCTTAGATAGCTTTAAAGTCTTGTATAGCTCTTGATTGGTAGTCATACCTCTTGATCTCCTGCATACATGTCAATGAAATGCAAATGATAATGCTAATGTGCATGAAATGAAACATAAGCTAGGTAAAGAAATGTTGGGCAAATTTTGGGGAGCAACAAGATGATCAGATCTTTAATGTATCAGAGTCTCTGTCTTGATCAGAGTCTTCATCAGAGTCTTTATCAGAGTATGCAGCAGTATGTGCTTTGAGCGTGAATATTAATGATAAGAGTCTGGTTATCAAGGCCTCTGAGTTT
This sequence comes from Lathyrus sativus, assembly GCA_963859935.3. Lineage (NCBI taxonomy): Eukaryota > Viridiplantae > Streptophyta > Magnoliopsida > Fabales > Fabaceae > Lathyrus > Lathyrus sativus. The sequence goes on from OZ012739.1 coordinate 369,507,046, forward strand.
GCAGTGAAAAGAACTTTAGAGTCTGATAAGATCAGAGCTTTCAGCTTTTGTATACTTCTTTCATTAACGCTTCAGATCATTCTATAGCTTCTGCTTCAGGTCCTCTTGGCAGTGCTTCAGAATCTTTGCATAGTTTCTTTGTACTTATGTATTTTGCTTCTTTAAGAGTATTTAATATTATACCTGAAACAATAATACTTGAACAAATTTTAGAGTGTATATTTACTCATTACAAAATTCCATAAAAGTTATCATCAAAACATAGAGATATAAGAAACATTAATCTGTGTTCTAACAATCTCCCCCTTTTTGATGATGACAAAACATAGGGAATTTTGTTTAATAAAGGAAGAAGAGGGGAAAAAAAACTCCCCCTGAGATTAAGAATCTCCCCCTGAAATGAATACTTTAATAGAAAAGAACACTTCCCTTTTTGCTTGAGTATATTTCAGAACCTGGTAGAAATCCTTGATGAGAGGAAAACTCAGCTTGGATGCTTTCTAGAATCAAGCTCTCTAGAGTTTGCTTTCAAGGATCAGAGCCTGATTGGATAATTCTCAGGGTAACTTCAGATTATTTTGTTAGATGAGATAATGAGATTTGAAAGTCTTAAGATTCAATGTTAGATTAAAACAATGTCTGAATTTCATTTTTAGCATTTGCTTATGTTGAACAATCAAATTCTCTTTCTCTTTCTCCCCCTTTTTGTCATAATCAAAAAGAACTTTAAAGACAGAAAAGACAACAGAAGAAGAGAGAAAAAAGTAACACACGAATGCAAGACAAAACAGCCAGATTTAATCAGATCAGAAAAGCACAATAGCATAAGAAGTTCATAGAGCAGATGATAGAAAATAGAACAAACATAAAACAAGTGCAAAACGAGAATGTAAAGACATGAAAAACAACACTAGGACTGGCGAGAAGCAATCAGTGTCAGAAGATCCGTAATCTTAGCAGTGGACTCTTCTTGCTTGGCCATCCAAGTCTTGATTTCTTCAGTAGTTTGTTTCTGTTTTATCATCCATGTTCTGATTTCCTTGACTTCTTGGACAACACCTGGAATCTCATTCTTTATCTCAGATGCAGAAGGTTCAGAAGCGGATGCAGTTGCCATTGGATTATCAATCTCCATGTCAGATGCAGGAGTATCTTCTATTATTTCAGAATTTCAGCAGGAGCATCTTCTAGAAGAAGCACTGGAGTTGTGATAATGTTCAACAGAGTTTGTCTGACCATTTCAACAAACTTAGCCTTTGCATCATCAGCACAGAGTGTTCTGAGGTCAGATGCAGCATAGTTGAATTTTGATATGAATCTGTTCCAAGAAGCTTCAGATTTAGCAGGATCCAAACTAGCCATGCACTCTTTCTCTACAGAAGCGACTCCCATACGCAGTTCCTTCTTGAAATTCTTGAACAGAGTAGAAACATCTGATCTGGGTTTTGGGTTGAGAAAGTCTTCTATGGTGACAGGTTGGAATGGTTCAGGAGGTGTTTGGGTTTTTTCAGGAGGTGGATGATCAGATGATGGATGTTCAGATGATTGGGGTATGATGTTTGTGGTATGGTAAGTTGAGGAATGGAGATGTCAGTATCAGATGGTGTTGATATAACAACATCAGATGAGGATGACATAAAATCTGTGAAGTTGAATTTGAAGCGAAGAGGGTTGTCATATTCAGGTAGATCAGATGATAGAGGTTTATAGGGATCAGGAATTTGTAAGCTAGTTGGTGAGGGGACTTCAGATTCATCAGAATCAGATGATTCAGTTGAATAACATGAAATTGAAGAGAGGACATACAAAGTTGCAAGTGGTGATATATCCAGAATGTTTTCAGATGGTTGTTGGACAGATGGTTGAGGATTTTTGATGGTTGGTTCTTCTGGTGGTTGAGTAGATGAGAGTGGTTCAGATTGTTTTTGTTATTCTGATTGTGTTTGTCGTTCAGAGGATTGTTGTTTTTGTGTTTGAGATGATGGTTGTTGTTGTGTTTCAGATTTGTTTGGTTGAGGAGGTTGATGTTCAGACGATTTCTGTTGAGGGGTTTCAGATGGTAGTTGAACAGAAGATGGATGAGAATGTTTGTTAGGAGATGAATTGGGTTCAGATGAAAGAGGTACAGATAATTTAGGTTCGGATGGTTTAAGAGGAGATGGTGGAGGTGAAGGTGAGGATGAAGGTACATATGGTTTGGGATCAGATGTTAATACCTGGTGAATTGTTTCTCTGATTTCTTCCACAGTAGCTTCTGGAGGATTTTCCTTTTGCTTCTTGTCCTTTTCAGGCTTGTCACTAGTATTAGAGGTTTTCCTCTTGGGCTGTGCAAAAGATCTCTCCTCAGCCTTTCTTTTCCTGCGCCTTTCTCTCATAAGATTTGGCAATACTTCTCCTCCCTTCTGTACTATGTTAGCAGGCAGAGGAATACCATCTCTTAAACATTCAGCAATGAATGTCAGAATGATGTGCCTAGGTTCATCAGCACTGAACATAGGAAAATCTGCTAGAGGAATTCTCCTTCTGCTGACGTCTTCAGATTGAAATTTCTTGGGTTTTCCAGCAAGCTCTGAAATAACCTTCATTCTCTTCAGAGTGTTCCCATTTATGACAGATCCTATAACATAGGACATATCCTCTGTCACCCCAGCATCAAACAGATGTTTCACAAGACCATTCTCTGTTAGAATGTCTGATATCAGTCTTCCCATAGGGATCGAAGTTCTGATTTTTCCAGCTTTAATCCTAACTTCTTCTCCTGTTTCTTTGATATGGTTCAGAAGATGACTGAACAGAAGATAAGGTAAATCCACCTTCTTTCCTTTCCTCATACAATACATGAAGTACATTTGTTCTGAATTTACATAATCTGGTGAGTTAGAAGATTTCCTATGAAAGATTGAACTCATGAAGATCTTAGCCCAGATTCTGTAAATAGGTTTCAGATCTCTGACCTTGTTAGATGGTTCCCCAGAAACACAAACTTCTTGAAAAATGTCAGCCAAATCCACACGATCAATAGCCATACTTGTGATTCCCTCAGTTTCCTTATACTCAAGTAGTTGTCTGATTAATTTTTCAGTAATGACAATTTCCTTTCCAAGAACAGATGAATGAATAAACTTAGGGCACACTTGAGCGTGTATCCAGAATTCTTTTACCAAAGCTGGATAAACAGGACCCATCATCCTGTCAAAATACTTTTCCCAGTTCTGAGCTTTGATAGTTGAAAGGAGATCAAAACCATTTTCCTTGATGGATTCAAAATCCACAAAGTTCTCACACAGAACTTCAAGTTCTTTGATTGGAGTAAGAAGAGTTCTTACTGGTGCTTTGTACACAACAGCAGTTTGGGATGAACCAGCAGCATTTGGAGATGATGCAACAACAGTTGATGAAGCCATTGAAGTTCTTGAGATGCGTCTGGGTTTACGAGGATTTTTGGGTTTTGAAATAAGATGGAAACAACAGAGAAGGCAGAAATGCGTATGAGAGATGATAAGTGTAAAGTGTGATTTGTGAAGAGTTGAGAGAATTTATAAGAGAAAATTTTTAGGGCATGCAAAAAGATACACACTCAAGCGTGCACAAACATTGAATGAAGTGAACCATAATCAAATCAAGCAATTAATGCAAAGAATAGAATCATATCAAACATTTAAGATTCTGACAGAAGGGGGGAAATCAAGAGATTTTGGATTTTCAAAGCAATACCTCAAATGTCACTTCAGTATGGTGCACTCTATCTTTCCAGATTCTGAGCTACACGTGTTTGCTTGCATGTGCCTCTAAAACTCTTTGAGAAATGACACATTAGGAAACGTTCAGATCTTCTGAGCCTTGTTAGTTCAGATTTACACACCAATAAATAAACACATAATTGAACAGAAGAAATACTTCAGAGTTTAGACATTTATCATCTGAAAACAAAATTTCATCTGATGAATATTTTATTCTGGACAGAAGTCCATACTAATATTTTTCAGAATAAATTTAAATCTATCTTCAGCAAGGGGTTTTGTAAAGATATCAGCCCACTGATGATCTTTATCTACAAAGTTTAAATTGATAATTCCCTTCTGAACATAGTCTCTGATGAAATGATGTTTAATCTCTATGTGCTTAGCTTTAGAATGTAAGATGGGATTTTTAGATAAGCATATAGGAGAAGTATTATCACAGAAGATAGAAATGTTACTCTCAAAGATCTGATAATCTTCTAGTTGACTTTTCATCCAGAGCATCTGAGTGCTACATCCAGCAACAATAATATATTCTGCCTCTGTTGTTAAAAGTGCAATTCTGGGTTGCTTCTTGCTGAACCAAGAGATAAGATGACTTCCAAGAAATTGACAACTTCCAGAAGTACTTTTACGTTCTACTCTATCTCCAGCATAGTCAGTATCACAGAATCCAACTAATTTATACTCATCAGATCTTCTGTAACACAGACCCACATTAGTAGTACCTTTCAGATACCTTAGAATCCTCTTAACAGCTGTTAACTGTGATTCTCTGGGATCTGATTTGAATCTAGCACACAGACACACACTGAATAAAATATCAGGTCTTGAAGCAGTCAAATATAAGAGAGATCCAATCATACCTCTGTAAAGTTTTTGATCAACTTTCTTACTTACCTCTTCCTTACCAAGTGTGCTTGTAGGATGCATTGGAGTCTTAGCTAGTTTGCTTTCATTCAGATTGAATTTCTTCAGAAGCTCTTTGACATATTTAGTCTGGTGAATATATGTACATTCTGAAGTCTGATTTACTTGGATTCCCAGAAAGAATCTAAGTTCTCCCATCATGCTCATTTCAAATTCAGCCTGCATAGACAAAGCAAACTCCTTTCCCAGCATAATATTGGTAGATCCAAAAATAATATCATCCATATAAATTTGACAAACTAGTAAATCTTTCGTAATTGTTTTACAGAAAAGAGTTGTGTCCACTTTGCCTCTGATAAAGTTCTTTTCCAGAAGAAAATTACTTAATCTTTCATATCAAGCTCTGGGAGCTTGTTTCAAACCATAAAGAGATTTTTTGAGTTTGAAAACATGATCTGGAAATTTATCACTTTCAAAACCCGGAGGTTGATGGACATAAACTTCTTCTTCTATAATACCATTTAAAAAGGCACTCTTAACATCCGTATGATATAGAGTGATGTTATGTTGTGTAGCAAATGAAATAAGAAGGCGTATAGATTCTAACCTTGCCACTGGAGCATAAGTTTCATTGTAATCAATACCTTCCTGTTGATTGTACCCTTGAGCTACCAGCCTTGCCTTGTTCCTTACAACTTCTCCTTGCTCACTTAGTTTATTTCTGAATACCCACTTTGTTCCAATAATGTTGAAACCTTTTGGTCTAGGAACCAGATCCCACACATCATTTCTTGTAAATTAATTTAGCTCATCTTGCATTGCAAGTATCCAATCATTGTCACTCAGAGCTTCATCCACAGATGTTGGTTCAATAATAGATACCATCCCAAGAAGTGCTGTTCCAGATGATCTGATAAACGACCTTGTTCTTATATGGTCATCTTTCTTCCCAATAATCATTTCTTCTGGATGAGAAGCCTTGATTCTGGATGATCCTTTAACTGTTGGTTCTTCAGAAATATTCATGTTGTTCATCTGAGAAGCTAATGAAGTTGCATCCGGCGTAGCTTCTTCTTGAGTTTTCTCTACCTCTTGTTTCTCATATTCTATGAGGATAACTTCTCCATCTGCAGAGTTTTCAATCTGCTTTGGCTTTTGATTGCCAAGCTTATCATCAAATCTAAAATGTATAGATTCCTCCACAATCTGTGTCTCAGTATTGTATACTTTGTAGCCTTTAGAGCGTTCAGAATATCCAAGCATGAAACACTTTTGTGCTTTAGAATCAAACTTGTTAAGATTCTCTTTAGTGTTTAATATAAAACAAATATACCCAAAAGGATGGAAATAAGAAATGTTTGGGTTTCTATTCCTCCACAGTTCATAAGGAGTCTTTTCCAGAAGAGGTCTAATTGACACTCTGTTCTAAATGTAACATGCTGTGTTAATTGCCTCTGCCCAAAAATGTTTTGCCATGTTGGTCTCATTGATCATGGTTCTGGACATCTCTTGCAAAGTTCTATTTTTCCTTTCTACAACTCCATTCTGTTGTGGAGTTCTAGGACAGGAGAAATCATGAGCAATGCCATTTTCATTAAAATAATTTTCAAAATGTTTGTTTTCAAATTCGCCACCATGATCACTTCTAACTTTGACAATTTTGAAATCTTTTTCAGTTTGGATTTGTTTGCAGAAGTCAAAGAACAGAGAATGTGACTCATCCTTCAACAAGCAAGACATTAGTTATGGAAGGAAGTTTACCATTGCCTATGGTTCCAGAGCCAATTATTTTGCCCTTCTGATTCCCTCCAAACTTGACATCTCCTCCAGATCTAAGCTCCAGACTTTAGAACATAGACCTTTTTCCCGTCATATGTCGTGAGCATCCAGAGTCCAGGTACCATGACTGGAGTCTTGACTTTGCTGCTAAGGATGTCTACAACATAGATTATCTTATCCTTAGGTACCCAAATTTTCTTGGGTCCTTTTTGGTTAGTTGCCTTAAAGCTTTTTCTGAACTTCTGTCTTTCAACATAAGACTTGTTCTGATTAGCTTTAGATTTATTAAACACAGGTTTGTTCTGATTAGAACTTGTGTGTTTAATATCATTCAAGTGATCAAATGTAAATTGAGAATATAAAGGAGGATACTTGATATCCATTTTATCTACAGATTTTGGATTTGAATCTTCATAAGAGAAAGATTTATATCCAACACCTTTTCTATAGTTTCTGCTAATACCATAGATCATTGAAGCCATTTTGCTTCTATCTAGGCTTTTAGTTAGAAACTTCCTGAAACTATAGTCATACTTTTAGAGCATGATTCAGATTTTGAATCAGAGTTTACTTGAGCAGATTCTAAATTCTTTTTCAATTGAAGATTTTCAGCTTTTAGTTCAGCTATTTCTGATTCAAACTTGTTACTCTCAAATTCAATATGCTTTTGAAGCGTTTTGTATTTGAGTTTAACTTTACTATAGTTATCAAGAATATCAGATAAACTTTCAACAAGTTCCTGTCTAGAAAGTTCAGCAAATACCTTCTCAGAATCAGATTCTGATTCTGATCCAGATGATTCAGCATTGTCCTCAATGTCAGCCATGAATGCTACATTTGCACATTCCTCTTCTGACTCTGATGACGAATTAGATGCATCTGAGTCATCCCAGGTAGCCATCAGAACTTTCGTTTTATGATCTGACTTTCTTTTTGGGTTCTTCTTCTGAAGCTTTGGACAATCACTCTTGTAGTGCCCAGGTTCTTTGCATTCATAGCAAACAACCTCTCTTTTTCCAGATCGTCTGTATCCAGAATGTTCTCCAGATCTTCTGTGCCCAGAAGATTCTTTGTGTTGATCTGGTTTTCTAAAGTTCTTGAACTTCCTTTGCTTATTCTTCCAGAGTTTATTGATTCTTCTGGATAGCAAGGATAGTTCTTCATCTTCAGAAGCAGACTCTTCAGAGCTTTCTTCTAATACCTGCAATGCTTTAACAGCTTTATTAGATTTTAATGCAATTGACTTACCTTTCTTTAGAGGCTCATCTTCCTCTAGTTCAATCTCATGACTCCTTAGAGAACTGATTAGTTCCTCCAGCGTAATCTTGTTCAGATCCTTTGCCAGCTTCAGAGCAGTGACCATAGGTCTCCATCTTGTTGGCAAGCTTCTGATTAATTTCTTGACATGATCTGCTGTAGAGTAACCCTTGTCCAGAACCTTTAGGCCAGCAGTGAGAATCTGGAATCTGGAAAACATTGCTTCAATAGATTCAGATTCTTCCATCTTGAAAGCTTCATACTTCTGGATCAGCGCCAGAGCCTTGGTTTCTTTGACTTGAGAGTTCCCTTCATGAGTCACCTTTAGGGATTCAAATATATCAAAGGCAGTTTCTCTGTTGGTTATTTTCTCATACTCAGTATGAGATATATCGTTTAGAAATATATTTCTAGCCTTGTGGTCATTTCTGAATTCCTTCTTTTGCTCCTCAGTCATTGATTTTCTGTTAACTTTCTTGCCATTCCCATCAGTGGGATGAACATATCCATCAATGACTAAGTCCCAAAGATCAGCATCAAACCCTAGAAAGAAACTTTCCAGTCTATCTTTCCAATAATCAAACTTCTCTCCATCAAACATGGGAGGTTTTGTGCTGACTCTTTCTTCATATTTGTTGTTGTTGAGTGTTTGAGTTTCAGCATCCATAATGTATATCAACCAAGAGTTTTTCTCACTAGGTCTTTTCTGGTCACGGTTAAGTGATAGCACAAACAGAACCGGCGCTCTGATGCCAACTGAAGGTGAGAAAAACACTTAGAAGGGGGGGTTGAATAAGATTTTTAAGAAATATGGCTAAAAGAATTACTCAAGATTTTTATCCTGGTTCGTTGAACTCAACTACTCCAGTCCACCTTATCAAAGATGATTTGCCTTTCTCTGCAAGGACTTAATCCACTATTGATCAACTGATTACAATAGAAAGCACTAAGAACAACTGTCTTAGTCTTCTCAAGAACTACTGACCACACCTTGGTCTTCTTAAGGAACTTCTTACAATTTCATGTAAGCTAACAAGTGTTTGAATGCTTCTAATAAGCTGTATCACAACTGTGATGTTTACACTTAAGATTAAGTACAACAAAGACTATGTGGTTTTATGAAAGATTAAATGAGTGAAATCTTGAGAGATTTTCTCTTTTATGAATCAAGCTTGTATTTCTTTCTGAGTAATTTAGAAATGAGCAAAAGATGAGTAGTAAATTAGCAGCATCAAAATGTTGAAGTAGTTCTCCTTTTATAGCTTTTTCAAATGCCTTGAGTGATGTGCAGCTGAATATAATATTTTGATTGTATGACTTTTCATCACCAAAAGTATGGGCAGAGATATGCTTTCTGCAGAAAAGTATGGTTGTAGAAGCCTTGGGATTTGCACCACGTCACTTCTTTGGACAAATTAGTTGTTGGTTACTTTGGAAGTAGCACCACGTCTAATCAAGTTTACAGCTTCTTCAACAAGCTTCCTTCAAGATGAAGTCTTTACAATCTGCATTTCAGAACTTGTAGTGAGCTTAAAAGGTATGGAATGCTTTAAGATGATCAGAGCTTAAGATGAATGATAAGTCCAGAATCTAGATAGATGATCAGATCTTTAATGTATTAGAGTCTCTGTCTTGATCAAAGTCTTCATCGGAGTCTTTATCAGAGTATGCAGCAGTATGTGCTTTGAGCGTGAATATTAATGATAAGAGTCTGGTTATCAAGGCCTCTGAGTTTGCAGTGAAAAGAACTTCAGAGTCTGATAAGATCAGAGCTTTCAGCTTTTGTATACTTCTTTCATTAACGCTTCAGATCATTCTGTAGCTTGTGCTTCAGATCCTCTTGGCAGTGCTTCAGAATCTTTGCATAGTTTCTTTGCAGTTACGTATTTTGCTTCTTTAAGAGTATTTAATATTATACCTGAAACAATAATACTTGAACAAATTTTAGAGTGTATATTTACTCATTACAAAATTCCATAAAAGTTACCATCAAAACATAGAGATATAAGAAACACCAATATGTGTTCTAACACATCTTCCTAAGACGGGACCTTTTGTTGATACTGCTGGTACTTTAGATTGGTCGTCCCGATTGATGGGATTGTGTGTTGAGAACATTGTTTGGTTTGATCAGAACCTGCTCGGAGTGAATATTATATATAGTTTCAGTGGCTTTCTGAACGTTCCTTTGATTGGACGGAAAGGTTGTATTAACTATAACCCTTCTCTGCTTGTGAGACAGTTTGGCTATGCTTTGAGGGATTCTCTGGTTGAGGACGAGATACAGGAATCTATGTATCTCACGGGTTTATTAGATGGAGATGTTTTGGTCAGATTGAGGCATGCTTGGAGTAATATTCACAGAAGAGGAAAGACATTGCTTGGTAAGAGTGATAGTCGAGCTTATAATCCTTATCGGCTCTGGATCCATGAGAGAGTTAGGACTTCTTTGATGCCATATCCTGCTGTAGAGCCTTTGTATCTTCCGGTGATTGAGGAACCTACTTTAGTAGAGGTTGAGAAGTATAACAAGCTACTGGCTAAAAAGGAAGAGTTGCAAAGAGCAAATGAAGAGTTAGAGAAAGAGATTTTCCAGCTTCGGCATGAGAAGAGTGAGGCAACCTTCACTTTGAAGAAGCAGACTGAGATGATTAATAGGTTGGGTTCAGATTTGACTGAAGAGACCAGCAGGAGAGAGAAGGTGGGAGTAGCCTTGAATGGTGTTAGTAGTGTGCTTGCTACTAAGAAAGAGCTTCTGAACAAGGCTTATTCTCGACTTTTCAAATGGGAATTTTTGTTGAATGCCACGCTTACTAGGCGGAAGGAGCGTGAAGATGAGTTGAAGCTTTAGATTTCTCAGTTAGAGGAGCAGCTCAGCGCTAAGGATGCGAAGATTGCTGAAGAGGCATCTCTTAGACGTGACGCTGAGTTTAGAGTGAGCAACATGGTCAAAGAAATGAGGGGTTGTGAACTGAAGTCTGGCTTCAAGAGATGCAGGCTTGATGAGTGTTTTGGCAAGGGAGCCTGTGTAGAGGATGCCAAAAAGCTGAGATCCACTGTTAGGCGACACGCATTACTGATACAGGAACTGCTCTCCAGACCAGGTCATCCGGAGACGTTGAGGCTATTGGGAGATGTCCGGGCTCGCCATCTGTCCTAATTTATCTTTGTTTTTCTCTTGTAGTATGTTATTCGTGCTTGTATTTTGACCATCGCCAGGCTTGTTGGTCGAGGTCTTTTCAGTTGTATTCGGTTGTATCTTTGTACTCTGCCTCTTGGCATTTGTTTATGTATGAGGTTTCTAATTTTGCGCTTGCTTACTTGGGACTCCATTGTCGTTATGGCTTCTTCTCCGGAACTAGAATCGGGGGGGAAATTAACCTGTTGCATATTTACATGTGTGCATTTGCATCTTCATATTGCATGGCAGGTACTTTTTTGAGCTCGAATCTTATCTCATGTGTCTTTCAAGTTGTTTCAAGATTGACAAACAGAGAACTCACCGGTACGCTACAAGAAGCAACAGTAAGAAGATCATGGATCAGGTACAAGCTGAGATGCAGGAGATCCGGGATAGGTTGGCCCAATTCATGCAGGCTATGGAGGCTGTGGCTAAGGGCCAGGAACATCTTCAAACTCTGGTGCAACCGCTGCTGGCGCGAGCGACTGGTAATACTGAATACAACTCTGTTCGTGTTGAGACCCCTCGCAGGGAGGAAGTGATACCAAATGCTGGTGAGACTGGTACTGGCAATGGCAACGGCAACGCTGGTAACGGAAATGCTAATAATGGCAATGGGAATGTGGAAACCAACAGGAATGTTGGTATCAATACTGGTTTCGGTGACAACAATCAGGGTTTTGGCTTTGGCAATCAGGATGGCAATAATGGCTTTAATAATCAGGGCTTTGGCAACAGAGGGTTTGGTGATAACAATCATGGCTACGGCAATGCTGGGTTTGGCAATGTTAATTCCAATGGTGCTGGGATGGGTCCTTTCAATGCTGGCTTTGGACCAGGCGGGGCTAATTAAGGATTTGGCAATAGAGGACGTGGTCCTAACTTTAATCAACAAAGATATGGTCGTAATGCTGCTTATGACGGGTATGGTAATGAGGGTCCGAATTGGGACAGAGATCGTCAGGAAGATGCCTTTTCTGGGCAAGGCATGGGTTTTGAAGGTCCTACTGATAATGATCGGAGGATTAAAATGCTGGACAAACAGATAAGAGGTATAGCCAATCAAAATTCTGCAGGTTTGGACATGGCTACCATGGGGCTGGTTCCTGGGCTGAGGGTGCCATTGAAGTTCAAAGCTCCTACTTTCGATAAATATAAAGGGGATACATGCCCATGGGTTCATGTGCGTTCATATTACCGGAGGATGTCTGCGTACTCTGATAATGAGAAAATGCTTATGCATTTTTTCCAGGATAGTTTGTCGGAACCATCGCTGGAATGGTACATGGGATTAGAGCCTGCACAGATCAGAAGTTGGAAACAGTTGGCGGATGCTTTCGTCAGACATTACCAATACAACAGTGACCTTGCGACAAATAGGGTCCAGCTTCAGAGTCTTTCTTAGAAGAACGGGGAGAGTTTCAAGGAGTACGCCCAGCGTTGGTGTGATCTTGCGGCTAGGTTACACCAACCTATGGTTGAAAGGGAATTGTTTGATATTTTTGTTGGAACATTCTCTGGGATTTATTATGATAAATTGCTCAATTTCTCGATGGGTAGTTTTTATGACATGATACTCATGGGAGAACGGATTGAAAATGGCATTAAAATTGGTAAGATTCAAGCCGGTGAATCGACCTCAGCTGGAGGTGCAAAAAAGGTCTTTGGTGGTAGAAGACAAGGAGACGCTAGCACAGTGTATGATGGTCGAGGACGAGGTAGAGGTAGGAATCAGTATATTCAACAACAGGTTGCTAGTTTGGCGATTCCTATACCTCAACAATGACAACAACCACAACAACAACATCAGCAACAACAAAGGCATAATCCTGCTCAGAGAAGGATTCAGAATGGGAAGCCAAAGAGGGTATTTGATACACCTCCGTCAACGTATGCAGAACTGCTTCAAACGCTGTTAAGTTTGAATCTAGTTGAAAAGAGAACATTGGACCCACCCACAGGAGTGCTTCCTTACGGGTATGATGCTAGTAAGCATTGTGAATTTCATTCCGGGGCACCCGGACATGATATCGAGAGTTGTCATGCTTTTAAACACAAAGTCCAAGATTTGATTGATAGTAAAGTCATTAACTTCAGTCATGATGGTCCCAACATTGTACAACAACCAATGCCGAATCATGGAGCGAATGCTATTCTGACAGAAGAAGATTTGGATTTAGTTATGGACGTAAATGATCTGAAGACGCCTTTAAGCTATGTTAAAAGCAGATTGTTGAAATGGGGGTTTTCCCTGGATGTGATGAGTACTGTTTGGATTGTTAGACCCGACCAGAGGGATGTATTGATTTGAAGAAAGGTATTCACGCCATGATTGATGAGGGAACTTTACAATTTGACCGTACTGCTGTTGAGGAGCCTGGTGAGGCAATATGTGAAAAGCAGGGAGAGGTCACAACAGTTACAATTCCACGAAAGACTATTACGATATCAGCGCCAGCCAAGCAGCCAACTATCACGATAGTGAAAGCAGGGCCCATTCCTTATGAAAGTACGAAAGCCATTCCGTGGAATTATGGGTTGGAAGCTTTTTGCAATGGGGAAAAGATTAAGGTGGATAGCCAGCCGGCAGGGGCAGTGGGCAATCTTGTTGGAGCGGGAGGCATGACCCGCAGTGGTAGAATTTTCACTTCACTTGAAATCGAGGTTGAGAGGATTGCTAAAGGCAAAGCCAAAGTGAATGAGGGAGGACCTTCCCAGGCGAAATAGAAAGAAACATCAATCAAGGATGCAGAAGACTTTATGAGGTTGATTCGCAAAAGCGACTATAAGATTATGGAGCACTTGCAGCAGACGCCCTCCAAAATTTCAATCCTATCTTTGTTGCTTTGTTCCGAGGCTCATCGGAATGCCTTGTTGAAAATCTTGGACACATCTTTTGTACCTCAGAAAGTATCTGTTAATCAGCTTGAGGGGGTACTGGCGCATGTGAATGCCGGACACAGCCTGGGATTTACTGACTTTGATTTGACGCCTAGAGGTCGGGATCATAATATGGCTCTGCACATTTTAGTGGAATGTCGGGGCACTGTTATGTCGCACGTTCTTGTAGACACCAGATCATCTTTGAATGTTTTTCCTAAGAAGGCTATGATGAAGCTAGATATCCGAGGAATCATATGCATGCCAAGTGACTTGGTCGTGAGAGCTTTTGATGGGACTAGAAGGTCGGTGTTTGGGTCCATAACGTTGCCACTCCAGGTCGGGCCATAAGTGTTTGACATTGTGTTCTACATCATGGACATACATCCAGCTTACAGTTGTTTACTTGGGCGACCATGGATACATTCTGCAGGGGTTGTGACGTCCACGCTGCATCAGAAGCTTAAATACATGGTCGGTGACAGTGTTGTTACTATTTGCAGAGAGGAGGACATTTTGGTTAGTCATCTTTCGTCATTCAAGTACGTTGAAGTGGATGGGGAGATCCATGAGACGTCATGCCAAGCCTTTGAAGGGTTGCAGATCAAGGACAAGTCTCATGTCTCCAGCAAAGGGCCAGAGGTGGCCATGTCTTCTTACAAAGATGCTCAGGCAGTGGTTCAGGCCGGAGAAACCAAAGGATGGGGCCAAGTCTTGGAAATTCCTGTCAAGATGGACAAGTTTGGGTTTGGATATCGCCTGACGTCGTCATCTTCCACATCAGGTGTGCCAAAGTTTAAAGGGCTAGTGGTGATTACTCCAGGTGGAGTCTGTTATGAAACGATTAATGTTGTTTTCGATGCTGAAGACAGAGACAGTGACTGCGATATGGACTCGTGGATCAAGCCCAGCGTGCTAGAACAGAGCCTATGCAACTGGTCTATCCAGGAACTTGTCCAAGTGACTACAAAACAGTAATGATTTGTTTTCTCGATTATTGTATAATCCTGTGTCCTACCCGGGGCATAGTGATTCTATTTTCAGGGCTACCTGCTTATGTGTGTGCTTTGTTTAATCATTAATAAAGGCGTTTTTTCTCATGCAAATTTTGTGATCTTTGTTTTTCTTGTTTTTGCTTTAACAATAAAATGGCAACGTGGTTATGTGCTTTGTTTGCATTATTTGAAACATTTAACCATTCTCATTGCAGGATTCATATTTTAGACGACACCGATCATGAACTTCCTATGACTCACTTCGACTTCGAGCACCCGATATTTCAAGCAGAAGAAGAGATTGTTGAGGATAATGACTTATCAGAAGAGCTGACTCGACTTTTGAAACAAGAAGAGAGAATCATTCTGCCTCATCAGGAAGAAATTGAAATTATCAACGTGGGGTCCGAAGAGGGTGTCAGGAATATCCGGATAGGGGCTGCACTACAAAGTGATATCAAGCAAAGTTTGATCGAGATGCTTCGAGAATATAGTGATATCTTGGCTTGGTCTTACGAAGATATGCCTGGGTTGGATACTGATATGGTGGTTCACCGTTTGCCATTACGTGAGGAATGTCCGCCGGTTAAGCAAAAACTCAGAAACAATGGGACGCTGGTTTTCTGGCTGTTACAACTTATCCCTCATGGGTCGCCAATATAGTACCTGTACCAAAGAAAGATGGTAAGGTGCGGATGTGCATGGACTATCGAGATTTGAATAGGGCGAGCCCAAAAGATGACTTTCCGCTTCCTCATATTGATGTGTTGGTCGACAACACCGCTCAATTCTCCGTGTTTTCCTTCATGGACGGCTTTTCAGGCTATAATCAGATAAAGATGGCGCCGGAGGATATGGAGAAAAAAACTTTTATTACCTCGTGGGGAACGTTCTGCTACAAAGTGATGCCCTTTGGTTTGAAGAACGACGGGGGCAACATATCAGCGAGCTATGACAACACACTTTCATGACATGATGCATAAAGAGATCGAAGTTTATGTTGACGATATGATTGCCAAATCCCAGACGGAGGAAGAGCATCTGGTCAATCTTCTGAAATTGTTCAAGAGGCTTAGGAAATTCAGGCTGAGGCTGAATCCTAACAAGTGCACCTTCGGGGTGAGATCTGGTAAGCTATTGGGGTTTATTGTTAGCGAAAAAGGAATTGAGGTTGATCCTGCTAAGATAAAAGCAATACAAGAAATGCCAACGCCAAAAACAGAAAAAGAGGTTCACGGTTTTTTAGGGAGATTGAATTACATTGCTCGGTTCATATCTCATCTAACGGCCACGTGCGAGCCATTATTCAAGTTATTGAAAAAAGAAAAGGCTGTGACCTGGAATGAAGATTGTCAAAAGGCGTTTGAAAAAATAAAAGAATATTTGCAGGAACCTCCAATGTTGATACCCCCAGTAGCCGGGAGACCATTGATTATGTATTTGACGGTTCTTGAGAAAAGCATGGGTTGTGCTCTCGATCAACACGACGAGACTGGACGTAAAGAGCATGCGATTTATTACTTGAGTAAAAATTTCACAGATTGTGAGTCCCGTTACTCAATGCTCAAAAAGACGTGTTGTGCACTAGCCTGGGCTGCCAAACGTTTGAGGCAATACATGCTAAATCATACAACCATGCTAATTTCAAAGATGGATCCGATCAAATATGTGTTTGAAAAGCAAGCACTTTCCGGAAGGATTGCCCGATGGCAGATGGTACTAACAGAATACGATATTCAGTATGTTTCTCAAAAGGCTATTAAAGGTAGTGTTCTGTCAGAGTACCTAGCTGAGCAGCCAATTGATGACTACCAGCCGATGAGGTTTGATTTTCCTGACGAGGATATCATGTACTTAAAAATGAAGGACTGCGAAGAGTCGTTGCCTAATGAAGGTCTAGAGCTGGGTTCCAAATGGCAATTGATATTTGATGGTGCCGTTAATTCATACGGAAGTGGAATAGGGGCAATCATTACTACTCCCCATGGGTCGCACATCCCATTCACTGCCAGATTGACCTTTCCAGTTACCAACAATGAGGCCGAATATGAAGCATGTATTATGGGTCTAGAAGAAGCTATTGACCTGAGAATTAAAAATCTTGATGTGTACGGGGACTCTGCTCTAGTTGTGAACCAGATCAAGGGAGAGTGGGAGACTCGTCAGCCCAATCTGATACCTTATATGAATTATGCAAGGAGGTAGTTACCTTTCTTTGACAAGGTGGAATTGCACCACGTACCATGAGCAGAAAATCAGATGGCAGACGCTCTCGCGACGTTGTCTTCACTGTATAAAGTTAACTTCTGGAATGAGGCTCCCAGGATAGTTATTTCTCGCCTTGATAGGCCCGCTTTCATATTCGCTATTGAGGAAGCTTCCGATGGCAAACCGTGGTATTATGATATCCAGAATTTCCTGAAGAACCAAGAGTATCCGGTTGGGGCATCCAGTCGTGATCAGAAGACTCTTAGGAGATTGGCTGGCAATTTCTATTTGAATCCTGATGGTGTTTTGTACAAGAGAAACCATGACTTGGTGTTTTGCGGTGTGTGGACGCGAAAGAGGCTAAGTTGCCCATCGAAGAGATCCACGAGGGTACATTTGGCATGCATGCCGGCGGACATGCAATGACGAGAAAGTTATTACGAGCAGGGTATTACTGGCTAACGATGGAAACAAATTGTTTCAAGTTTGCAAAGAGGTGTCATAAATGCCAGATTTATGCGGACAAGATTCATGTGCCTCCGAGCCCTCTGAATGTTATGTCATCACCTTAGCCTTTTTCCATGTGGGGAATTGATGTGATTGGCAAGATTGAGCCCATGACATCCAACGGACATCGTTTTATCTTGGTATCTATTGATTACTTCACCAAATGGGTTGAAGCGGCATCGTATGCTAATGTTACCAAGCAGGTGGTAGCCAGATTTATCAAGAAGGATATTATCTGCAGATATGGAATCCCGAAGCGGATTATCACTGACAACGGTTCGAATTTGAATAATAAGATGATGAAGGAATTGTGCCAGAATTTCAAGATTGAACATCACAACTCTTCTCCTTATCGGCCCAAGATGAATGGTGCTGTTGAAGTGGCCAATAAAAACATAAAGAAGATCGTTCAGAAGATGGTTGGGACCTACAAGGACTGGCATGAGATGTTGCCTTTTGCTTTGCACGGTTATCGTACGACGGTACGCACATCAACTGGGGCAACTCCTTTTTCACTGGTATATGGTATGGAGGTTGTCCTACCATTTGAGGTTGAGATTCCTTCTTTAAGGGTTTTACACGATGTCCAACTTGATGAGGCGGGATGGGTAAAAGATAGACTGAATCAGCTCAGTTTGATGGATGAGAATATATGGGCTTCTCTAGCATATGGTCGGCTGTATCAAAGCTGGATGAAGAAAGCTTATGATAAGAAGGTGTGCCCTCGAAGCTTTCAGACGGGCGATCTTGTGCTGAAAAAGATTCTCCCACCACAATCAGATTACAGGGGCAAATGGACTCCCAATTATGAAGGTCCATATGTCGTTAGAAAGGTTTTCTCTGGAGGAGCCTTATTGTTATCCACCATGGATGGTGAGGATTTTACATCCCCTCTGAACTCGGACGCAGTTAAAAAATACTTTGCTTAAAGAGACCCGCTGGACAGAAAAAGAGAGTCCGGGCAAAAATGGGGCATCCCGGCAAACCATAAAAAAGAATAAAGGTTCGGGCAAAAGTTAGGGATAAAATTGAAAAAAGATGTACACCCGCAAAGTTGAAAACCTGAAAAAGGGCGACTTCAGCAAAAAAGGGTATCCTGGTGAATTGAAAACCCGCACAGGGCGGTTCATACAAAAGTTAGGGATTTGAAAAAGCAAATGACTGCGGTCCGAGTTTGATACTGCGTTGCTTAGTGGTTTGGGAGTACCTGAGGGTCGTATATCCAAAAAATCTCTTCCGAAGATCGAGTATCGGGAAAGCGTCAGAGTCATGCGAGTCATAGGAGGATCAGCTCATGGTGTTTGTCTGTACCACGTTGCCGACATGTATACAAATTTTCTTTGTACTTCTGTGATATTTGTATTTTGCTTGTGCGTAACTTCCTCTTTTCAGGAGTTGCATCCAGTGTACAAAATTTTGCCTATTTACAGGCCCGTTGTCAATAAAGCATGTTATTCGGTACTTGATGCTTGTTCTTTACTGTTTTGTTTGTGAAGTTATTCAGTACTTGATGCTTGTTCTTTACTGTTTTGTTTGTGAAAAACGCCGATGTTTTTGATGAACTTGCATGTACATAAACTTGCTGGCCCTTGCCAATAATTGCTAAAACTTCGAATTGACTGAACGAATGTCACAGATACTAACCGGGATAGATCTTGTTGTGTAGATTTGTTCTGTCTCGTTTGTGTTTTGCAGGGTTCTCACCTTTGAAGCAAACAGTCAGGGAATTTGTGTTTCCCCAGCCAGAGTCCCGTGACATAGTGATTGTATCACTCCTCAGCAGATGGAAGTCACGTCTTATCCCAGAGAGAGTTGAGACGACACTTATCCCTACTGGATGTAGGGTTGTCCTCCCCAAGAGAGTATCCCCAGGAAAGCTGCCAAGAGAGTATCCTCAGTGGATCTTGATGTCCCCAACAGAAGGTGCATTCCCAGCAATGAGTATGTACACAATCAATCAGCATGGGTAACTCCCGCAGAATATAACCAAGTCGTCGTTGGTTCAGAAGGATTATCCCCGCGCAGGACTGTTTTTTTCCTTCTCCCTAGCAGGTTGTCATTCTTTCGTTAGGATGATCATCCTTAGCAGAGTTCGCAACTCCGAGTTCGTGAGCTTTTCCCAGCAGGGTTTGTTTTCTTCCATCTAGTGGAAGTTGTTCTCACCTTTTCAGCATTTATTTTGCTGGAATAATTCTGTGATGTCTGGTCTCTCCCCGACAGAGTTGATTTGGCTCCCAGCATTTATTTTGCTGGAATACTTTGTGATACCCGTTCATTTCCATCAGATTTGGTTTTGTCTTCATCATTTATTTTGCTGAAGCGCCTCTTGGCATCTTTGCATTGTGCATATATCATCATATTTGCATCCACCCAAACGCGTAGCATTTCCATGTCGTATGGAGCATTACGCCATTGTCAAACATACGCATTGTGAAACATAAACCATGTTGATTACCTCTGTGTTTTCAGGTGTTGTTCCCTGTAGAGGAGTGGGATTCTTGCTCGGAAGGATTTCTAGATATTCAAATTCTCGGAGTGAAATAGGTGATGATAACGTTCGTCCCCTAACAGAGTTGCTTGGTTAGGTTTCTCTTCTTCCCCAGTGGAATTCTTCTCAGGTTGCTGTTACGTTAGCGTTAAAAGATTTCATGGCTTAAACTTTTGGAGTTATCACTAGTAATTTCTCCAGTAGAGTTTTTCCCCACCGAGATGCTTGGTTAGGTTTCTCGTATTCCCCAACAAAGTTTTCTTCAGACTGTCGTACAACGGTTTTGAAAATCTTGAAGATTGTTATCCGTGTTGACGAATTTGTTACCTGTGTTGACAATGATTGTTATCCGTGTTGACGGAATTGTTACTTGTGTTAACAGAGATTGTTATCCGTGTTGACGGAATTGTTACCTGTGTTGACAGAGATTGTTATCCGTGTTGACGGATTTGTTACCTGTGTTGACAATGATTGTTATCCGTGTTGACGGAATTGTTACCTGTGTTGATAGAGATTGTTATCCGTGTTGACAGAATTGTTACCTGTGTTGACAGTGATTGTTAACCGTGTTGACGGATTTGTTACCTGTGTTGACAGAGATTGTTATCCGTGTTGACGGAATTGTTACCTGGGTTGACAGTGATTGTTATCCGTGTTGATGAAATTGTTACTTGTGTTGACATAGATTGTTATCCGTGTTGACGGAATTGTTACCTGTGTTGATAGTGATTGTTATCCGTGTTGACGGAATTGTTACTTGTGTTGACAGTGATTATTATTCGTGTTGACGGAGTCATTACCTGGGATTGACAGAGATTGTTATTCGTGTTGACGAATTTGGTCCAATTGTGGACGGAGTTGTACCCGTGGTGATGGAGTCTCTCCTCGTGTTGACGAATTTGGTCCAGTTGTGGACGGAGTTGTACCCGTGGTGATGGAGTCTCTCCTCTGGTTGACGAAATTTATCTAGTGGTGGACGAAGTTGTTTCGATGCCTGTGGCGTCACACAGGGGGTTGATGTTGAAATAAAGGTTTTTATCAGATGATTGATCAGTTGTTGCCGTAACAACTGGGTTCAGTGGAATGGATGTTGTTCCCCCCAAGCAGTTTTCGCAGCTTATTTCTGTGGTTGGAAAATTTCCGGGTTTCTTGGTATTCAAACGTCTTCTACCTCGATTGTTTGAAATCCGTTCACTCTTCACCCAGTCGGGTCCAAGCCGTTTGAATAGGGGCAGCTGTTGCACCCCAAAATTTTCCCAACCTCTTTTCTTACTTGATTTATGTTTCATTGCATTAACATTTCCATAGTTATATCATTTGCATATCATGATATCATTCATATAGAAGGGGATCAAGTGTTATTCTTATCAAGAGAAGCTTACCAAGAGGTCTTATTCAAGCTTGAGAAGTTATCAAGGTCATCAGGAGGTGGTTTGAGTGCCTAAGAGTTTAGATGCTTGCATGTGGATTTTCTCCTAACTTGAGGATCAATTGAAGACCATCAGAGGGATGTGAAGTCTTGAATATGAGTAGAGGATGTGTATGGAGCTCATATAATGCCTAGAGGGCCATGGGAGAGCTCAATCAAGTCATTGGTGTCAAATGCAAGAGCCACAGTTGAGGTGCAAGCAATTAGGGTTTCATTTGGGCCAATCCTAGGTCAACTGTGCAATTGAAGAGTATCAAAGCCTGCTTTTAGGTCATGGAGTTCATGAAATGATATGATTAGACATTTGTGGTGTTGTTCCAAGATCAAGTCAAGAAGACTCAAGAGTGTGTGAAGTTGCTAAATTAGGGTTTCAGTGTAAAATCTCATGTTTAGTGCCTAACTTCAAGACCACATAAGTCAAGATACAAGTTTCAAATGGATCTTTGGCCAACATGGAACTTGTAGCGCATCTCAATACCTTTAATTTGAGTACTAGAAGTCCTCAAGGGGATTTATAGAACTCAAGTTATGGTCCATACAAGTTACAGGTCCTTAGATGCCTCTGAAATTTGTCTATGAAAATCATCTGACTTCAAAGCTATTTTTGACCTAGAAGAAGGTTTCACTTGAACTTTTGGCCAACATGAAACTTGTTCCTCATGGTCTTATCTTTCCAAATTGTATTAGAATTCTTCCATATAATTTGTAGAACTCATGTTATGAGGTTTACAAGTTAGGGGTATTTTGGGAAAGTGAGATTATAGGCCATTTTCAATCATAGGTCAAAATCTCCAACTTGCACTTGTCAAATGGATTTTTGTTCAACATGGAACTTGTTTAAAATGTGGTTTTTAGGCTAACCAAAAAGTCATGATGAATTGATTTGGCTCATATCAAGATTTGGTTTGAAATGGCTTAAAAAGGAAGATTTTAAAAGGATTCAAAGTTGAAAAATTCAAATTAATGGTTAAGTGACCAAAACATGTCAAGTAAATACTCATTTTGAATGAAAATATCATTTTAAACACAATGACATTGGTACATTTTTGAGTTGAGGCAGATTTTCATGAGTTACAATGTTGTTTCTTCACAAGCAAGTAACATAACCAAATCACATACCAAGGCATTTCAAGCAGTCCTTTTGGTCCCATTGCATTCACAAGGCATTTTGCAATTGAAAAGGAAGCTTCTAGAGCAATTTCCATGGCCAATTCACGACTGTCACATGGAAATTTTGAAGAGAAAACAGAAAATTGGAATTACTGATTTGGGCTTGGATTGGACTTCAAAAGCCCATAGGCATGCTTTATATAAGTCATTTGATGATTTCAGACTCAGGTTGGTGCTCATTTCGTGGTAGGTAGAGAGAGAAAGTGAATTTGCAAGCAAGCAAGTGCATATCGGGTTTTGAGTTCCAAGCCAATTCAGATCAAATTGAAGGTTTCTTCATCTTCCTCTTGCATCCTTGAGTGATTCTGGAAACTTTTGAAGGCTGAATCAAGCTCTAGATACCTCTGTTCATAGATCTACACCAGGTATGTAACCCTCAAATTTCTCACAATTCTAGGAAGATGTAAATCATGTTGTGCATGTGGTTAGGATCTAGTTGAAGCATAGATCGTTTCTAGATCAAAATTGAAGCAAATAGAGACAATATAGGTTGAGGTGCAATTTCTGTTTGGACACGAGTTAGCTTGATCTTAAGGTTTCAACATGATTTGGATAGATCAGGTTAATCTAGGAAGTGTGAGGATCATTTCTACGCAATTAAATTATGATTTGATGATGATCAATGTTGAAGTGTCATTTGAACTTTGAATCGGATTTCAAAACCTAGCTTGATCTAGAGAAATTGGAGATGATATTTGAGATCCTCGTGAATTTCTGAGTGAGTTGATGTTAAGTTTGTTGAGTTCTGGCTACCTGTGAATACATGCTCACCGGAGAAGACAACCGGAGGTCTTCTCCGGCCACCACACCTGGCTTCCCTCCATCTGAGGATTTGAACGAGGATGATAACGCATTGTTGTTGGATTAGTCTGTTGATGGTCACGATTTGAACTGAGGATTTGGCTCCAAATGCAAAACACATCGTTTCATTAATCCCAGTCAGCGTGTGACTGGGATGCTTGCGTGGACGCGCTCATTGCTCTTGGATCTGATTACTTTGTCAAACAATCCAACGCTTCCCTTATTTTCTCATGTTTCAATTTCTTTTATTTCATTTTTGTATTATTTTAAATATATATTGATTTCAAAAATCATAATAAATTCATCTTTGATCAGAAAAATATTTTAAAAATATGTCCATGTTCCTAATCAAATTTGTGATTTTCTGGGATCAATAAATTGCATTTTCATGCATTTTTCAATTTAATTTGCATTTTCCTTTTTTATGTTATTTCTTTTATTTTGCATATTTGCCTATCTGTTTTGTTGATTTTGGTTTGATCTTTTGGTTTGGTTTCGAAATTTGATTTTTCAGTATGCTGTAGGTTAGATGTGCATGCTCTCTTAGGATTTTTATTAGATTTTTTTAATAATTGTAGGTTCTGTTTTAGGTGAGATGTTTAGAGCCTTCCCAACTTATGGTTTATCTTGACACAATTCAACTAAGGATTTATTTAGTGGACTTAGAAGTTGATTTAGGCTTTGATATTTGAACCTTAGAATGTTAAAACATGCATGTTCCCTTAGGAAATTTATTAGATTTTTACAACTTAGTTTTCTATTTTAGATACATTTCACAAGTAGGTGTTGCTTTTGGTGTTCCTTCTTTGGTGCCTTGCCTTGTTTGACCTTGTTGGTGGCTTTGGAGCTTGAAGAGCTTGGTTTCCTTTTTGGAGAAGGTGTTGTACATCTTGTAGCTGCTGTGGATTAGCTTGTGGAGCTTAATTTGGAGTTTTCTTTCTCTTTTAGGAGCTTTTTAGAAGCTTATAGGATTAAGGTTTTAGGAAGAGCCATTAGAACTAGTTCTCTTCTTTTCATCAAAAATAGAATGCATTGTTTGCTTCTATCCTCATCCTATGATGCAAAGTCCTCTTAAGGAACCCCATCTCTCCTTTGGAGGGAGGATTGGAATGCCTTAATGAGTAGAACTTTTGAGGATGCACTTTCTTTCCATGTTGGTTCCTGATGAATTCCTTTGGTCTTCATCAGGTTTCCTAGCATTGTAACTTGATCTCAATGATAATTTCTCTTCTTGTGGAGCTTGCTAGAGTTTGAAGATGAAGAATTGAAGAAGCTTGAAGATAGGAGCTAACTTGAAGATGAAGACTCTTTACTGTCGACTTTGCTGTCAATTCAACTTTGCTGACAAGTGCTGCTGTTGAAGGTTGAAGTTGCTGTCTGTAGAAGATTGTTGCTGCTGCTTGGGCTGCTTCCTCTGCTTTTCTTTTGCTGTGTTGTTTGTTTGCTTGTGTTACATACCTTTAGGTTTGAGGTGGAACTTGTCTCCCCTTGCCTGTTGTTTTCTTAGGTTTGAGGTGGAGCTTGTCTCCCCTTGCCTGTTGTTTTCTTAGGTTTGAGGTTGAGCAGGACTCCCTTGCCTCGCTTGTACTGTTGCATAGCATGCATTTTACTGTTTACTATTTACTGCTTGCTTTCTTTTGCTGTTTCCCCTAGGACCTCTGATTTCCTCTGTGCAAGAGGGAATTATGACAGACATTAGGTTTCTAAACTATGCATGATAATTGTAGGAAGATTCCCTTTCAACCATAGTCTTAGGGTGCATTTCTCTTCTCATCTCAAAACAATTCAAAAATACAGTAATAAGGTTAATTGAAGTCGTACGTTACGAGCCTTAAGCTATCTGGGAAAAGGTAGGTGGAAGGTCTCTCTCCAGTAATCTGGATGTTTAGTGTGGTACCCTTTGGGTGACATACAAAGCATTCACTCCTGGGTCATAGTCTCTAGTGCGACGGAGATTGCGAACATCCTAAAAAACAGTTCTTTCGTAAAAGATTCAAACAAACATTCAAACTCTGTTTTTGTCCTCTTGGACCCTTAATCTAGAAAACCCTTTCATAAGGAGATAAAAAACTGTCAGACAAACATGTGTCTTCCGTAGCCCGAACTACGTTTGCTCTGATCTTTCATGCTGTATGAAAGTACGTAGGCACAAGATGTGATATCTTGGCGAGCAACCTTCCCCCTTAACCCGTAGTTAGGTGAACTACATTGACTCTGATTTCTCGTTCCAGACGGGAATACGTAGGCATAAAGTGCGATACTTTGCCGAGTCATTTTCTTTTCTTTTTAGACCAGACCTTTAGAGTAGATAGATAAACATACCCTTAGATAAAAAACAAGCGTGGATCCCGTCGAGCACGACGGACGTGAGGGGTGCTAATACCTTCCCCTTGCGTAACCGACTCCCGAATCCAGGATTTGGTTGCGATGACCATTACTTTCCCTCTTTACGTTAGGTTTTCTCTGAGTGTTTCCTTTCCCTCTTTTGGGATAAATAACGCACGGTGGCGACTCTTCTGTCATGGCCGGCGCCGATTTCGCAGTAGCGACACATTAGTGAGCTCCATTTTAAATTCCTTGGATTTTCCATTGGGCTGTTAGAGGCTGAGTTTGGGCTCAATTATCATCAAGATCCATTGCATATAAGGTTTTGAACCTTCACAAATCATCAGAAGGGAGAATTGGAGCCAAATTGATCAAGTTCAGTTTTGAAAAAGTGGTGGAATTTCAAATTTCGAATTTGGAGATTGAGGACATTTCAAGCAAAATTGTAAATTGAGAAAGCTCTATTGAAGATCAGTGAACGATTCTGGGCAATTATCTTCAAGCTTAAGCTCCATTTGAAGGCTCAGTGGAAGTTCTCCACTAGGTAATTGAAAATAAACTTTACACTCTTGATAAGCATCAATTCACTGCCATTTTTGTATATTTGAGACGTAGAATCAATGTAGATCATTAATATGTAAAACGAACTGGCATTGGTTGTGATTGTTGGATGATGCTCAAAAATGTTTGGATCTGTTTTGGCTTGTTTAGGTGTGTTCTTGCTTGTTTGATGCTTGATCTGTAACCTACGTGACTTTTAGATGAGTTTTAAACCAAATTGGAGTAGTTTTGATGAACTTTGGATTTTGGTGTATGATCTTGTTGGCTTCGGGTTGAGAGGCCAGATATGAGATCCTCGTGATCTCTAGGTAAATTTTGATATAAAATTTGGCCAGAATGGTTGAGTGTAGATGATACGTGTTGTTGTGGCTCTGGTCACGGTGGAGGATGGTCGGAGAAGACGATGAACATTGTTCTCCGGCCGGTGACTGGTTTTTCCGTTTGCTTTGGTGAAGAAGACGCTGACGTGGCCTCGTGTGGTTCACTTGATTTAATGAATTTTATCTCCAACGATGGAGATTAAGACCTATGGTGGTCTATAGTTGACCAGATCCACGTGATTTCATTTAAAATTTCATTTATTTGTTGGCGTGCTCGTGTCCCTCCGATGTGATTACCACTAGATCATACGCTCTTGATTGAGTTCCATGGTATGCTTTGTTTGACCGTGTTGCACTTAATCTCCAGGTTTTTTTGTTTTGTTTTGAATTTACTGATGGGCCTTGGGCGCATTGCTGCTTGCACCCCCTGTTAGGCCCAGTTCTCTGTTTGAATTGATATGGATTGCTATTTGCCACAGCCTTTTTTCATTTTCATTTTATTTCTTTTGTTTTTATTTTATTTTCTATTTTCAATTTAAATCAAATAAAATAATTCCAACTCCAAAAATTCACCAAAAATATGTTTTATATACTTTGAGATGTCTAATATTTTTTGGACATTTTTATTTTATTTTTCTGCTTTATTTTCAATTAAAAAAGAATTAAAGTATTGGAGTTGTTTCAATTGAATTTAAATTATAACATGGTTTGCTTTTGCATTTATTTCTCTCATTCCTTTTTGATCCAATGATTGAAAATTGATCCTCATCTCAATGATGAGTTGATCAATTTTAGAGGACCATTTTGCCCCTGTTTGTTGACTTTTGGGTTGACTTTTGTGGCTTTTCTTTTTGCACTTGTTTCTCCCAATTCAAAGTGGTACATCTAAATGAATCCCTTCTTTTGATGGTGCTTTGAGAGGATATTTTTCTTGGTTTCTTGGCCTCTTGTTTCCAACTTGTGTAGCTTCTTGGTGTATTTTATTTGATATTTTTTGAGCCTTTTTCCTATTTTTGAAGTGACTTACAAGTTAGGTCATCTCATAGGACAGCTCACACAAGTGCATGACCTAGTTTGGATTGTAAATGACCTTTGTGGATCCAATAAGCTCTCAACTCTTTTTGTTTCACATTTTAGACATGTTGAGCTTGCTGTATGTTCATGTTTAGGTCAAAATATTGTTCATTCCTTGTTGCTTGATGCTTTTCTTTTTATGCTTTCAACTTGAACTCCTATGTGATGCATGCTTGCTTCCTTTGTGTTATTGCTTGCATTTCTTCTTGTTGTGCTTTGCCATTGCTTTTGAACTATCTTCTTTTCATCTCCCTTCTGTCCAATGACCTTGGAGTGTCATTTAAGGTAGCTTGGTGCCTCCTTAGGAGGAATTTGAAGCTTACCTAAAGTGATGAATCCATGAGGACCCTTTCTTTGTGTTTGTCACTTGTTTGTTTGCTTTTGATGCATCTCTCTCCTTCTTCTTCTCTTTTCTTGCATTTCCATATGCATGCTTGGTTGAGATGAGCTTGTGGTGGCTACTGCCCCACACTCATTTCCTCCCACTATCATTCTACTTGTGCATTCTATGTGTGCATCCTTTCATTTGCATATGCATTCCTTTTCTTCTTCTTCTTTTTCTTTAGCTTTTCTTTGCCATGCTCCCCATAATTTCTCTAACCCCTTGAGGTTATGATAGACATTAGGTGCCTAACCATGCAAGATAACATTAGGTAGTTCCCTTTTCAAACCCAACTTTAGGTTCACTTTGCATGATAACTTTTAGGATTGATTAGTCTCTCATTAGTGTACTTTCTTCTCTTCTCATCTTCAAACAAGTTTAACATACTTAATAAGGATAATGAATGTTGTGCCATGAGCCTTAGACATGGGAAATGGTGATTCAGGGGCCACCTCTCAGTTACCTAGAGTGTTTAGTATACGTCCGTAGGACGATATGCGATGCATTCGATCCTAGGTTTTAGACTTTGTTACAACATACATTATGAACACTCTAACAAAACACTTCTTCTCTAAAAAACACAAAAACACTTCAAATCTTTTTCACCCCTTGGGGTTCTTAATTCAGAAAAATCTTTTCACAAAAAGAGTGTCGTTAACTCTTAGTTCTACCGCAAACGGTGACGCCTAAGTCTCCAATGGTCGAGCTGCATACACAAACTGCTAGAACTATTTGTTAACCCTACTCGGGCCTAAAAACTTTTGAACCAACCTGTGGTCCCTTTTAGCCCGAACTATGTTTGCTCTGATCTTTCGTACCAGACGAAAGTACGTAGGCACGAGACGTGATGTCTCGGCGAGCAACCTTCCCCCTTTCTTTAGCCGTAGTTAGGCAAACTACGTTGACTCTGACTTTCCCATTGCACGAGGGAGTACGTAGGCACAGAGCGGCGATGCTCTGCCGAGTCATTTCTATTTTCTTTTTTTTGTCCTTAAGCCTTTAGCTAGTTAGTTTCAACACACCTTTTTAGATAGACAACAATGCGTGGATCCCGTCGAGTACAACGGACGTGATGGGTGCTAATACCTTCCCCTTGCGTAACCGACTCCCGAATCCAGACATGGTTGCGATGACCTTGTCTTTCCCTTTTCTTTAGGTTTTTGCGATCGTTTCCTTTCCCTTTCTTTAGGAGAAATAACGAAAGTGGCGACTCTTCTGTTTTTCCGCCGGTGGTTTTTCGCAGTTGCGACAGCTCCATGTCAGCAAAGGAACAAGATCACTAGAATCGAAGGGAAAATATACACCTGCAACATAAATACATGTCAATGTTAGTATGCAAATGAAAAATGAAAATGCAAATGTAACAGGGGATCAAAGTTATTGTGTTGTTGATTGAGAAGAACCACCGCTTCGCTTTAGCAAGAACATAGCACTGTCATAAGGACCCACTGTACCAAAATCACAGGTTCACCCTGCGAGAAAACCAGGTAGGTTGAATGTCAAAGTTTCCTATATAACCCTCCCCACTCACAGGTATGAACCTATCACTTACAAGGTCCAGCATCCTATGCGGTCATCAGCATCACAGACTTTCGAGAAACGGTGATACGTTCACCATTTTTTGTTTGGCATCATAATCTAACGAAGCGGCCTTACTTAGCTGACTCCCAAATGATCGGTCCCTAGAGTCGACAATCCTCAGATCCAAAAACTCTCAACTGTCCGAAACGGACTGGAAATATAGTCATCAAAGAGAATCTCTTCTGAGCGCAAATTTCGTGGGAACTAGTGCATGCCAAACATACAAGTTCACCACTACTTTTTGCTTATAATGTGATGGTTGTACTCAATCCTGGGTTTTGGTTTATCTCACAATGGAACATTCCCATCCAACAACACAACATTAATGATAATATACAATGTTGAAAGTAAAATGCGAATGCAAATAAAATACAACACATATATACACACCCAAAGATAAACACACAAGCGCTAGGATTGACTCGCATAGGGAATTGGGAAAGGTCCCCAGCAGAGTTTCCAGCTATCGCATCGCTGCGAAGAGGGCCTGTCAAGGAAAGAAGAGCCGCCATCGTTGTTGCACCCCAAAATTTGACCAACCGATTCCCGCACCTGGTTTATGTTTCGACGCATTTTGCATTCGCATTCGCATACTGCATGCATTGCATTTTTCTCAGTCAGATTGATTTTATCGGGATTATAGCCCCTGGCGTTTCAGGCAGTTCAGGCCGGTTGGAATAAGAGTCTTTTGAGGATTGGTGCTCGTTTCCTCTGTTTTCAGGCCATCTCGGTGCCCGGGTTTCGCTATGGTTGCGCAATTGTTCTCTAATCAATTTAATCGGCCTCCTGGCAATTTTTAGTTTTTTTCCCTTTTATTTGCTAGATTTTTAATGCATTTAAATAGATTTTTCTAGATTTTTTAAAATAGATTTCAATAGGAGTTTTTAGAATTTAATAGATTTTAATAGATTTTAATGTTTTTTGATAGTTTTAAATCTTTGTAGAATATAATTAGATTTGTTTTAAGAAGTAAATAGACTTTTAATAGATTTTTAGATATCAAATAACCTTTTTCAGAATTTAAATAGATATTAATATAGGGTTTTAGAAATTAATAGGTTTTATTAATATTTGTTTTTCTAGATTTTAATAGACATTAATAGATTTTAGGGATATTGGTTAATATAGATTTTATTGTAGATATTAAATAGGTTTAATAGTTTTAATAGTTCGTTAGATTTTTAGGATATTAATTAGGGGTTAATCTAGGTTTAATTAGGTTTAATTGTTTAGAATAGATTCCAATTAGTCTTAACAGGTGTTGATTTTCGTTTAGGGTTAATTAGGTCATTAGTCCCAATTTAATTGGTTTTTAATTCAATTAATTAGTCTTAATTGAGTCATTAGGTCTAATATCATTTTTTAATCCAGATTCTATTAGTCTTAATTGAGTCATTAGGTCTAATATCATTTTTTAATCCAGATTCTATTAGTCATTAATTGAGTCCTTAATCATCATTAATCAGTTCAGAATTTCATGGGCTCAGTCCTTTGGTCCAAGTCTGCCACTTGGCAGCATATAAGGCTTGCCACGCGTGTACCTCCTCTCTCTACACATCACTCACACGTTTCACTCTCAGCCTCAACCACCTCATCTTTGACTTTCCACACTCTCCTTCTGCCACCTATCCCTCTCTCTCCTCCCACGTGTCCCTCACCTCACACACTCCTCCACACGCGTGTCTTCCCCTCTTCTTCACTCACTGCCACGCGTCCCACTAACACAATCCCACCGTCGGCCATGCAACACTCACCGGACCACCGCGTCTCCTCCGCAACCGTTGTCGGAATCTGTTCACCTCGCCGGAAAACTCATCAGAACCTGCATTTTTTCCAGATTTACCAGCGATTCGCAAGAACATTCATCCGACTCATCAACTTGTTCAAGACAAATTTCCAGAAACTTATCGTTGATCTTCATCCGGATCTGCCTTTCAGCATCATTTTCCCTCATCATCGTTCATCAATAGCATCGTCCATACCCGTTTTTCCAGAAAACCTTCGACAAATCTTCAAACCTTCAATCCTTCTTCAACAACCTCCGATCAAGACCTTCAACGACTCTCATCAACGCATCAGGCTTGTTTGACTCTCCATCATCATGAAGGAACTCCAGCAATTATCTCCGATCTGCTCCGAATCTTCAACAAGCCCTCTAACATCAAGATCGTCATCCGTCCGGTAACATCAAGATCCTTCATACACCTCCAGAAACGCAAGTATCAACAATCGTCGTTCAACAAGTTCGTCCGGTGCTTCAAGATTTGTCAACCTACGAGCTCATCTTCTTCAAGAAATCTTCAAGAAGTTCTTCCAGACTTCACCATCTTCATCACTTCTCCAGGGTTTTTTTCTTCGCTCCGAACTTGTTAGGGTTTGCATTTTTGTTAGCGGAAGAATTAGGCTGTGGAGTATTAGTTTGTTTGACAGAATTAGGTTAGAGGTTAGGGTTTGATTTAGGGTGTTAGTATGGTTGCAGATTGTGTGATGGGGAGAATAGGGGAAACGACGCTTAGGGTTTGGGGTAGAGAGATGATGAACAGTGGCGAAGGGAGAGGAGTAGACTTAGGGTTTTGTTTTGTTGCTAATGCTGATATGATAATGGATTCGGGCCTCAGGCCCATTGTGAGGTTTGCTAATCATCTCCCCCCTTTACTCGTTTCACCCCCTCCCAGTGTGTTTTGTACGTTTTGGGCCATATATGGATTTGCTAACCGCACCCCCAACTGGAGGCCCAATCAGAATAACAAGGCGAATTCTTGCTATTCGCCACCCCCGTTTTTATTTTTCTTGTTTTTTAATGTTTTTTCTGAATGGGTAATGGGCCTAGCGCTTTGTGATATTGGCACCCCCCCCCCTGAGCCCAATTTTTTTACTTTGAACTGCAGAAGTTGCTATTTACCACACCTGTTCTTTTATTTTTAATTGATTTTCATGTTTGCATATAGTTTAGTAAATAAATCATAACAAATTGGAAAATGGTTATTTTTACATTTTCCCCTCATTTTCATAAAAACATCAAGAAAATTAAGAAAGAATAAAATTGGCATTTCATTCATTTTTTATTTTCTGGTGCATTTTTACATTTTTATGGCATTTATTTCATTTTCACTTGGTATATGTCACTTGCTGAATTTAGTATGGTCATTGTATTTCATATTTTGATGTAATTCTTTTTGCTACGGTTATATTAGAGTGTTAGGTTCCCCCTGGAATTTTATCACATTTTTGTGATTTAATTTAGGATAGTTTTGAACCATAAACTTTAGGGTGATCTGGATTAGGGTTTCACAATAATTAGGTGCAGTTTAGGGCATAGTTTTGGGGTTTTAAAATTGATTTAGGTCTTGGGGTTTATATGGGGTATAGGGTACATAGTTAGGGTCCCTTAGAAACTAATTTAGGATTTTATAGTTAGTTTTACCATTTTACTTGAGTTTTTCAACTTGGTTGATATTGGTGTGTTTCCCCCTTGGGATACTGTTTTGTTTGCTTGGGTTTTGGATATTTCTCTGGGGTGTGGGGCTTGGGCTTGGCTTGTGGAGCATGAAGAAGCATGAAAGAAGATTGAAGACAAATAATGATGCTTGTAGCTTGGGGATTCTTGTGCTTGAAGGTGCTTGTTGAAGACATAGGAAATAGGAGAAATAGGCAGAGCTTTAGATTAGACTGAATTCTTC
This sequence comes from Lathyrus sativus, assembly GCA_963859935.3. Taxonomy (NCBI): domain Eukaryota; kingdom Viridiplantae; phylum Streptophyta; class Magnoliopsida; order Fabales; family Fabaceae; genus Lathyrus; species Lathyrus sativus. The sequence goes on from OZ012739.1 coordinate 369,540,274, forward strand.
CACAAACATGGAAAGCATCTTGTGCTTCCATTCCTACCAATGACTAAAAGTCCTTCTAAGATATTCACATCCCTCCTTTGGAGGGATAAATGGCTTATCTTGGAAGTAGGACTTTGAGGGAACCTGTCTCTCATAATGTTAAACACTTGTAGGCTTCCTTTGGTTGTCAATAAGCTGTTTCGCATTCAACTTATTATGTTAAGTGATTCTCTTCTGGAGTGCCTGCCTTGAAGAAAGAAGTCATTGCAGATAAGAAGAAATTCATTGCCTTGAAGATTGATAAAGATGATACCTGTTCATGTCAAAGCTGCTCAACTGTTGGATTAGGGTTTTACTGTTGTCTGAAGCTGTCAACTGTTGGGGTTCATTGTTTGCTCAGGCTTGGTGTTGCTTGGAGTGTAGGGGATCATTGAAGAGTTGATTTTGGGGTTCACCTGAAGATGTTACTATTTTGCTGTTAATCAACTGTAGGAGTTGGTGTGCTGTCAGAGCTGGTGTTGGGGTTTATTTTTTTACTGTATTGATTGTTGGCCTGTTCAGCTTGCCCCTTAGGTTTGAAGTGAAGCCGTTTCACTTTGAATATTGTTTTCTCAGGTTCGAGGTTGAGTGGGACTCCCTTGCCTTGCTTGTTTTGCTGCATCTCATGCATACTTACTGTTTATTGTATTTCTGCTGTTTCTTTTCCGTTTATCCCCTAGGATCTCTGATTTCCTCTGCGCAGGAGGGAATTATGACAGACATTAGGTTGTAATCCATGCATGATAACATTAGGGTAGTTTTGATTCCCTTTCAAACCCTAGGATTTTTTAGAGTTCTTTCTCTTCTCATCTCGAAACAATCAAAAATACAATAAGAGATCAAACATCAATAAAAAAAATAGTTCTTGCGTAAACGACTGAAAACCAATCAAAATGTCATTTTTGTCTGCTTAGACTCTTAATCAGGAGAAAGCCTTTTCAGAAATATCTAAAAAACAGCCAGACAAATCTGTGTCTTCTGTAACACCCATTTTAATTATTTAGTCATTTTATAATTATTTTAAATATTATACGTTGGTGTGTCCTTTGGTGGGGGTGTATTTGGTGATGTTTGGTGGGTGTCCCTAATGTGGAAGGACTATTGGTGGTATTTTGGTGTGAAATATAATAATATAAAAATAATAGTAACATTGGTGGGGGTGTTATTATTATTATTATTATTATTATTATTATTATTATTATTATTATTATTATTATTATTATTATTATTATTATTATTATTATTATTATTATTATATTTATTATATTTGTTAATATTATTAATATTATTATTATTTTAGTGAAATAATGATATTATTATTATTATTATTATTATTATTATATTTGTTAATATTATTAATATTATTATTATTTTGGTGAAATGATGATATTATTATTATTATTATTATTATTATTATTATTATTATTATTATTATTATATTTATTATATTTGTTAATATTATTAATATTATTATTATTTTAGTGAAATAATGATATTATTATTATTATTATTATTATTATTATATTTGTTAATATTATTAATATTATTATTATTTTGGTGAAATGATGATATTATTATTATTATTATTATTATTATTATTATTATTATATTTATTATATTTGTTAATATTATTAATATTATTATTATTTTGGTGAAATAATGATATTATTATTATTATTATTATTATTATTATTATTATTATTATTATATTTATTATATTTGTTAATATTATTAATATTATTATTATTTTGGTGAAATAATGATATTATTATTATTATTATTATTATTATTATTATATTTATTATATTTGTTAATATTATTAATATTATTATTATTTTGGTGAAATAATGATATTAGTATTATTATTATTATTATTATTATTATTATTATTATTATTATTATGTTTATTATATTTGTTAATATTATTAATATTATTATTATTATTTTGGTGAAATAACGATATTATTATTATTATTATTATTATTATTATTAGTATTATTAATAATGAGTATTATTATTATTATGATTATTATTATTATTAGCATTATAATATTATTAGTATTAATAATAATATTGTATTATTTTATTAAGTTATTTTATTAATTGGGATTAGATTTAATAAAGAAAATAAAATGTGAAGGGGTGGGGAGAGTGGTACGATACATTTGAGAAATTGAGAAAAAGGGAACGAAGAACGGAAGAGAAAAGGGGAAGGCCAAGAGACCAATTCTAGGAGGATTTCTATCGATCAACCAATTGATAAGGTAAGGGGGGAGAAATTTGATTGGGAATGGTTTATACATGTATAGGGTAGAGGGGATTCCTTAACCCCGTAGGAATTTATCGTTATATAAAGTTTTATATTGGCATGCTATGATTATTGTTGATGTTGGGGGGATTGATGAATGCTGATGATGCATTTTGGGGTATATATATATATGGTGATGATAGTAACTGTAATGTTGAGCCATTTTGTTGGATTGTTGATGTTACTGTAGTATTGATCCATTTTGTTGGATTGTTGATGTTACTGTAGTGTTGATAGTAACTAGGAATATAAAGCTGATGAGATTATGTGTTGTTACCGTAGTGTTGGCAATGACCATGATTATAACTTTGGGAAAGTTATATGTTGTTTCCCTATAGTGTCGTTAATGACTATGGTTAGGACCTTGGTGAGATTCAGAGTGACTCTGAAGTGTCGGTAATGTACCGTAATGTCGGTTCTAGAGTAGAAATTATAGGATAATTGGTAAGTATAATATCTATTGGCATGTTTGTGATTGTGGATTGATGTTGATGAATTATTGATTTTGGTGTATAGGCTGAGGTGTTGGTTTAGGGAGGTTCTGAGTAACCTCAGAGACTTTTGGTGAGATGTCTGAATTGGTCTCGTGTGATCCTTCTAGCCTTGTTGTAGTGTGAAAATGATGAGTATGGGATATAACTTGTGTACTTGGTGATAGTACGCGTTTCCCTTAATATTGTTGGTGAGCAATTAGTTAATGTATATGTGTGTAGTGATCAGTAGGATCGTGTATCCCCGAGTGGGGGGGGGGGACGTAGTTATATCCGGTGTGATAGTATGAATTCGTTTACTATCTGATTGATTTATATGGTGTTGGTGTAATATATCTATACATATGCATTGTTGTATGATGATATGATCAGGAGGATCGTGTGCACTTAGCGTGCCAGAATATAATAATTATGCATTGGTGTCTTGCATATCATGGTGTTTTGGTGGGATGAATCATGTCTCAGGAGGAGCGTAAGTGATTCATCCGTACTCCTTTGTGGAGAATGGTGGGGGATAGATCATGTCTCAGGAGGAGCGTAAGTGATCTATCCAGGTTCGATTGAATGAACCAATGAGTCGGTACCGCATGCATGGTGTTGAGTTGCATAATTGCATTATAATATGTTATATTGTAATTTGAACAGTAGGTTCGTTATATGGTGTTGTTGGGGTGAATAATTGATGTGTTGGTGTGTTTTACTGCCTTATTACATGTATTACATTACCATTATATTTTTGATCATGATTTCTCACCCCTTTGCTGTTGTTGTGTCTGTGCTTCTCCGGAAGTACAGATAATCCAGGTACTTAGCTTGCTTGGATTATGGTGTGACAGTCGAGTCTAGGATGCTCTGATACGTAGCACGGGACTTGGGCGCTTTTATTTGTTTTATGAAGAACTTATATTTTATTTTCCTGTGAACATATCAAACTTTTATTGGGTTTTATATTTAATATTCCGCTGTATTTGGAGAAAAACCTTTTTATAAGGAAACGTTGTTTTCATGTGATATCCCACTTGGGAAATTGGAACTCTGATTTTGTTTATTTATAATGTTTATTAATTTAAGTGATTTTGGGAAGTGGGGTGTTACAATTGGTATCAGAGCAGGTCGGTCCGTCCGGCCAGTGTTGTTGAGTCGAGTTGAGTCTGTCCTTTATGATGTAGTTGAATATCTTTTAACTTGGTGTTGCTATGTTTGAGCAGTATGGCAAGAAGGAACGATGCTGCATTGGCTGCTGCTATGCAAGCAATGGCGCAGGCAGTTGCTAATCAGAATCAAACTGCAGATGCCCAATTCAGGAGTTTGGCGCAGTTTCGGAGCAACAAGCCACCAACGTTTGAAGGAGGAATTCTGGACCCAGAAGCTGCTCAGAAGTGGCTGAAGGCAATTGAGAAGATCTTCAGAACGATGGAATGTACTGATGAGCAGAAGGTGAGATTTGGTACTCACATGCTGGAAGGTGAGGCTGAAGCCTGGTGGGACAATAGTCGCCAAAGATTGGAAGCTGCTGGAACCGTCATTACTTGGGAGGTGGTTCGGAAGGGTTTTTTGGAAAAGTATTTTCCAGAAGATATTCGCAGTGCTAAGGAAATTGAATTCTTAGAGTTGAAGCAGGGTAGTATGACGGTAGCGGAGTATGCTGCTAAATTTGAGGAGCTAGTGCAGTATTGTCCTCACTATAATGTGGAGGGGGCGATGACTTCTAAGTGCTTAAAGTTTGAGAATGGACTGCGTCCAGAGATTAAGTTGGGAATTGCTTGTCAGAAGATCAGGAGCTATCCTGAGCTAGTAAGTAGGAGCAGGATATATGATAACGATAACCGAGCAAGGATTGCGCACTACAAAGCTGTTAATGACCGTAAGGGTAAGCAGAGGTTTAGTGGTACTCCTTATAGTGTTGCTGCTGATAAGGGAAAACGTAAAGCTGTTGTTGATAAGAAGCCTAGAGATGGGAGAGCATCTGCTGAAGGGAAATGTTTTCGGTGCGGTGGTATGGGACACCGTGCTAATGATTGTCCTAATGAACCCAAGAAGTGTTTTAAGTGTGGGAAACCAGGTCATGTGATAGCTGACTGCAGAGCAACCATGCCGACCTGTTATAACTGTGGTGAGAAGGGTCATATCAGTACACATTGTGAGAAGCCGAAGAAGCCTCAGACGTCTCCAGCTAGTGGGAAAGTGTTTACCTTAGCAGGGACTCAAGCTGCCAGTGATGAGCGTGTTATCAAAGGTACTTGTATTATCAATAATATTCCTTTGATTGCTATTATTGATACGGGTGCAACACACTCGTTTATTTCTGTGGATTGTGTGGAGAGAATAGGATTGGTGCCGTCTACTCTGGAGAGACGAATGACTATTGAGACACCCTCTATAGGTTCAGTGACTACTTCTTTGGTATGCCTGAAGTGTCCGCTGACTATTTTCGGTAGAGAATTTGAAGTGGATTTGATTTGTCTACCACTTGGTAAATTGGATGTCATTCTGGGTATGAACTGGTTAGAGTTCAACCGAGTCTACATCGACTGTTTTCGGAAGGAATTGTTGTTCTTGACCCCTGAAGAGGAAGCTTTAGCAAGTTCTTTGTCTAATAAAGAATTGAGGGCTTTGTTGGAAGATGAAACTAGAGTGTTTGCTTTATTTGCAACATTATCGGGGGATAGCAAAGTGTCAATAGAGGAAGTAGCCGTGGCGAATGAATTTCCGGAAGTGTTTCCTGACGACATTACGGAATTGCCTCCGACGCGAGAAGTGGAATTTGGTATTGATCTTGTTCCTGGTACGAGGCCTATTTCTATGGCACCGTACAGGATGTCTGCAGTGGAATTGGCTGAGTTGAAGTCTCAGATTGGAGAATTGTTGGATAGGAAGTTTATTAGGCCAAGTGTATCGCCGTGGGGAGCTCCAGTGTTATTGGTGAAGAAGAAGGATGGTAGTATGCGTTTGTGCATCGATTACCGTCAATTGAATAAAGTGACTATTAAGAATAAGTATCCTCTACCTAGGATTGATGACTTGATGGACCAGCTGGTGGGAGCTCGTGTATTTAGTAAGATCGACTTAAGATCGGGTTATCATCAGATAAGAGTAAAAGAAGGTGATGTTCAGAAGACTGCCTTTAGGACTCGATATGGACATTACGAATATGCTGTAATGCCGTTTGGAGTGACTAACGCGCCGGGAGTATTTATGGAGTATATGAACAGAATTTTCCATTCTTATTTGGATCAGTTCATTGTAGTGTTTATTGATGATATATTAATTTATTCTAAATCTGATGAAGAGCATGCAGGACATTTGAGGATTGCCTTGCAAGTGTTGAAAGAAAATAAACTATTTGCTAAATTGTCAAAGTGTGACTTCTGTTTGAGGAAAGTGAGTTTCTTGGGGCATGTAATATCTGAAGATGGAATAGCGGTGGATCCGTCAAAAGTAAGTGCAGTATTGCAGTGGGAATCGCCGAAGACAGCGACAGAAATTAGGAGCTTTCTGGGTTTAGCTGGTTATTACCGCAGGTTTATTGAAGGTTTCTCTAATTTGGCGTTGCCATTAACTCAGTTAACGAGAAAGAACCAAGTCTTTGTATGGGACGCTGCTTGTGAAGAAAGTTTTGAAGAGTTGAAAAAGAGATTGACTACGGCACCGGTGTTAGTGTTACCGACTCCGAGTGAACCGTTTGTGGTGTACTGTGATGCGTCTAAGATGGGATTAGGTGGAGTTCTTATGCAGAATGGTAAAGTAGTAGCATATGCATCGCGGCAATTGAGAGTGCATGAGCGAAATTATCCGACTCATGATCTTGAATTAGCTGCGGTTGTTTTTGTGTTGAAAATCTGGAGACATTATTTATATGGTTCAAGATTTGAAGTGTTTAGTGATCATAAGAGTCTGAGATACCTGTTTGATCAGAAAGAGCTGAATATGAGGCAGAGAAGATGGTTGGAATTTTTGAAGGATTATGACTTCAGTTTGAGTTATCATCCAGGAAAGGCCAATGTAGTGGCAGATGCTTTGAGTAGGAAAGCAATTCATATGGCAGCTCTAATGGTGAAAGAAATTGAGTTAATTGAACAATTTAGAGATTTGAGCATGGTTTGTGAGACTACTGCAAATAGTGTAATGTTGGGTATGTTGCAGGTAAATAATGACTTCTTGGATATGATTAGAGACAATCAGAAGTTGGATGTGAAATTGGTAGATTTGATGCCTGGAGTAGGAAGTGACTCCGATAGTGACTTTAAATTGGATAGTACAGGTGTGTTGAGATTTAGAGGCAGGATTTGTGTACCAGATAATGAGGAATTAAAAAAGTCAATTTTGAGTGAAGGACACCGTAGTAATCTGAGTATTCATCCTGGAGCTACGAAGATGTATCATGATTTGAAGAAATTATTTTGGTGGTCTGGTATGAAAAGAGACATTGCTCAATTTGTGTATGCCTGTTTGACGTGTCAGATGTCGAAGGTAGAACACCAAAGACCTTCTGGATTTATGCAACCATTAGAGATTCCGGTTTGGAAATGGGATTGCATTACTATGGATTTTGTTACAGGTTTGCCGAATACAGCGAGAGATTTTGATGCTATCTGGGTGATTGTGGATCGATTGACGAAGTCTGCACATTTTGTACCAATCAACATTAGTTTTCCATTAACGAAGCTGGCGGATATTTATATTCGGGTAATTGTGAAGTTGCATGGCGTTCCGTCCAGTATTGTATCGGATAGAGATCCGCGGTTTACTTCGGAATTTTGGAAAAGCTTGCAGGAAGCTTTGGGGACTAAGTTGAAGTTGAGTTCAGCTTATCATCCGCAAACTGATGGTCAGTCGGAGAGGACTATTCAGTCACTTGAGGATTTGTTGAGAGCTTGTGTGTTGGAAAAGGGTGGTGCGTGGGATACTCATTTACCATTGATTGAGTTCACGTACAATAACAGTTACCATTCTAGTATCGGAATGGCACCGTTTGAAGCTTTGTATGGGAGGAGGTGTAGGACTCCTCTGTGTTGGTATGAAACTGGTGAGAATATGGTGCTTGGACCAGAAATTGTACAGCAGACTACAGAGACAATTCAAATGATTCGTGAGAAAATGAAAGTGTCTCAGAGTAGGCAGAAAAGTTATCATGATAATCGGAGGAAAGAGTTGGAATTCTGTGTAGGTGATCACGTATTCCTAAGAGTTAATCCGATGACTGGTGTGGGTCGTGCATTGAAGTCCAAGAAGCTGGATCCTAAGTTTATTGGACCTTATGAAATTCTGCAAAGAATTGGTGTTGTAGCTTATAGGGTGGCGTTGCCACCTGAGTTATCGAACTTACATGATGTGTTTCATGTGTCGCAATTACGAAAGTATGTTTCTGATCCATCTCATGTTATTCAGAGAGATGATGTTCAGGTTCGGGAGAATCTTACTGTTGAGACGATGCCGTTGAGGATCGAGGACCGTAAGATGAAACAGCTCCGAGGGAAAGAGATACCTTTGGTGAAGGTAGCATGGGGAGGTGCTGCAGGAGGCAGTGTGACCTGGGAGTTGGAAAGCAGGATGCGAGAAGCGTATCCGGAGCTATTTCCATCAGGTAATTTTCGAGGACGAAAATAATTAAAGTGGGGGAGAGTTGTAACACCCATTTTAATTATTTAGTCATTTTATAATTATTTTAAATATTATACGTTGGTGTGTCCTTTGGTGGGGGTGTATTTGGTGATGTTTGGTGGGTGTCCCTAATGTGGAAGGACTATTGGTGGTATTTTGGTGTGAAATATAATAATATAAAAATAATAGTAACATTGGTGGGGGTGTTATTATTATTATTATTATTATTATTATTATTATTATTATTATTATTATTATTATTATTATTATTATTATTATTATTATTATATTTATTATATTTGTTAATATTATTAATATTATTATTATTTTAGTGAAATAATGATATTATTATTATTATTATTATTATTATTATTATTATATTTGTTAATATTATTAATATTATTATTATTTTGGTGAAATGATGATATTATTATTATTATTATTATTATTATTATTATTATTATTATTATTATTATTATTATATTTATTATATTTGTTAATATTATTAATATTATTATTATTTTAGTGAAATAATGATATTATTATTATTATTATTATTATTATTATATTTGTTAATATTATTAATATTATTATTATTTTGGTGAAATGATGATATTATTATTATTATTATTATTATTATTATATTTATTATATTTGTTAATATTATTAATATTATTATTATTTTGGTGAAATAATGATATTATTATTATTATTATTATTATTATTATTATATTTATTATATTTGTTAATATTATTAATATTATTATTATTTTGGTGAAATAATGATATTATTATTATTATTATTATTATTATTATTATTATTATTATTATTATTATTATTATATTTATTATATTTGTTAATATTATTAATATTATTATTATTTTGTTGAAATAATGATATTAGTATTATTATTATTATTATTATTATTATTATTATTATTATTATGTTTATTATATTTGTTAATATTATTAATATTATTATTATTATTTTGGTGAAATAACGATATTATTATTATTATTATTATTATTATTATTAGTATTATTAATAATGAGTATTATTATTATTATGATTATTATTATTATTAGCATTATAATATTATTAGTATTAATAATAATATTGTATTATTTTATTAAGTTATTTTATTAATTGGGATTAGATTTAATAAAGAAAATAGAATGTGAAGGGGTGGGGAGAGTGGTACGATACATTTGAGAAATTGAGAAAAAGGGAACGAAGAACGGAAGAGAAAAGGGGAAGGCCAAGAGACCAATTCTAGGAGGATTTCTATCGATCAACCAATTGATAAGGTAAGGGGGGAGAAATTTGATTGGGAATGGTTTATACATGTATAGGGTAGAGGGGATTCCTTAACCCCGTAGGAATTTATCGTTATATAAAGTTTTATATTGGCATGCTATGATTATTGTTGATGTTGGGGGGATTGATGAATGCTGATGATGCATTTTGGGGTATATATATATATGGTGATGATAGTAACTGTAATGTTGAGCCATTTTGTTGGATTGTTGATGTTACTGTAGTATTGATCCATTTTGTTGGATTGTTGATGTTACTGTAGTGTTGATAGTAACTAGGAATATAAAGCTGATGAGATTATGTGTTGTTACCGTAGTGTTGGCAATGACCATGATTATAACTTTGGGAAAGTTATATGTTGTTTCCCTATAGTGTCGTTAATGACTATGGTTAGGACCTTGGTGAGATTCAGAGTGACTCTGAAGTGTCGGTAATGTACCGTAATGTCGGTTCTAGAGTAGAAATTATAGGATAATTGGTAAGTATAATATCTATTGGCATGTTTGTGATTGTGGATTGATGTTGATGAATTATTGATTTTGGTGTATAGGCTGAGGTGTTGGTTTAGGGAGGTTCTGAGTAACCTCAGAGACTTTTGGTGAGATGTCTGAATTGGTCTCGTGTGATCCTTCTAGCCTTGTTGTAGTGTGAAAATGATGAGTATGGGACATAACTTGTGTACTTGGTGATAGTACGCGTTTCCCTTAATATTGTTGGTGAGCAATTAGTTAATGTATATGTGTGTAGTGATCAGTAGGATCGTGTATCCCCGAGTGGGGGGGGGGGGGGACGTAGTTATATCCGGTGTGATAGTATGAATTCGTTTACTATCTGATTAATTTATATGGTGTTGGTGTAATATATCTATACATATGCATTGTTGTATGATGATATGATCAGGAGGATCGTGTGCACTTAGCGTGCCAGAATATAATAATTATGCATTGGTGTCTTGCATATCATGGTGTTTTGGTGGGATGAATCATGTCTCAGGAGGAGCGTAAGTGATTCATCCGTACTCCTTTGTGGAGAATGGTGGGGGATAGATCATGTCTCAGGAGGAGCGTAAGTGATCTATCCAGGTTCGATTGAATGAACCAATGAGTCGGTACCGCATGCATGGTGTTGAGTTGCATAATTGCATTATAATATGTTATATTGTAATTTGAACAGTAGGTTCGTTATATGGTGTTGTTGGGGTGAATAATTGATGTGTTGGTGTGTTTTACTGCCTTATTACATGTATTACATTACCATTATATTTTTGATCATGATTTCTCACCCCTTTGCTGTTGTTGTGTCTGTGCTTCTCCGGAAGTACAGATAATCCAGGTACTTAGCTAGCTTGGATTATGGTGTGACAGTCGAGTCTAGGATGCTCTGATACGTAGCACGGGACTTGGGCGCTTTTATTTGTTTTATGAAGAACTTATATTTTATTTTCCTGTGAACGTATCAAACTTTTATTGGGTTTTATATTTAATATTCCGCTGTATTTGGAGAAAAACCTTTTTATAAGGAAACGTTGTTTTCATGTGATATCCCACTTGGGAAATTGGAACTCTGATTTTGTTTATTTATAATGTTTATTAATTTAAGTGATTTTGGGAAGTGGGGTGTTACATCTTCCATAGCCCGAACTACGTTTGCTCTGATCTTTCATGCTGTATGAAAGTACGTAGGCATAGGATGCGAGATCCTAGCGAGCAACCTTCCCCCCTTTTTTCCCGTAGGTAGGCGAACTACGTTGACTCTGATTTCTCGTTCCAAACGGGAATACGTAGGCATAAAGTGTGATACTTTGCCGAGTCATTTTCTTTTCTTTTAACCCCAGACCTTTAGAGTAGACAGAATAACAATCCGTACAAGAAAGCAAGCGTGGATCCCGTCAAGTACGACGGACGTGAGGGGTGCTAATACCTTCCCCTTACGTAACCGACTCCCAAATCCAGGATTTGGTTGCGATGACCATTCCTTTCCCGTCTTTGCGGTAGGTTTACTTCGAGCGTTTCCTTTCCCTCTTTGGGATAAATAATGCACGGTGGCGAATCTTCTGTCATAGCCGGCGCCGATTTTCGCTGTAGCGACAGTTGGAGACTCTGCTGGGGATTCCAACGGTTCCCTACGCGAGTCAATCCTAGCGCTTGTTTTCCCGTCGTGGGCTTTGTATGGATTTACCTTTCTGTATTTACATTCAGCATTATATTATTGTGATTATTGCTGTGGGGATAAGGGGGTTCTATGATTGAGAGATAAGCCGGACCTGGGCTTGAGCGCACCTAGAATTAGTTGTGGAAATTAGTGGGCGCGTGCATGCTTTGCATGTACTAGTGTCTCATGAAATCCACGCTCAGACGAGGTTCTCCCGGTTGACTTCTTTTTCAACCCTTTGGGTTGAGGGGGTTGTTGGTTTGGAGGATTGTCGACTCTGGGGACCGATCATTTGGGAGTTGGCTAAGTGAGGACTCTTCGGGACATGATGGTACCACACCTTCTGGGTATCGTATCATCAGTCTGGAAAGTCTGTGACGCCGACGACCGCATAGGATGCCATACCTTGTGTCAGTTGATAGGACACCTACCTGTGAGAGGGGTTGGGGCATGCAGGTAACTTGACCTCCAGATTACCGATTCAGTGGTGTTGATATTTGAGGACAGCGTTATGGGGTCTGTTGGAGACCAGGTTAGAGTATTATTTTGGTTTGTTGAGACCAGGCTTGAGCAGTGTTATGGGTCTGGTTAAGACCAGTATGGTGGATTGGGCTTCTCAACAGCACACTTGGTCCCTTGTGTGTGCATTTGTCATTTTGCATGACTGTTTGCATTTGCATTTCATTTTGCATATTCATCCTCAGCCGGAACAGGGAGCTTACCCGTTTTTTGTCCGCTTCATCAGTTGAGTTCCCGACATTCGCATTAGAGTTGAGTTAGCATCTGGAAAGATCATGGCTTCAGGAGAGCAGAATTTGGTTGTTACTCGGGCGGAGTTTGAATTGTTGAAGCGGCAGGTGAGTCAGGTCATGGAAGCCATAACAGCTATAAATGGAGGAGGAAACAATGGTCAAAGAGCTAAGATGAACAATGTTGCTCAGCCCGTGCAAACCCCTGTCAGAGGTCCATATTCCTTCATTGACACAGAGTGTCACAATTCCACTTTCTCTACGCCAGATTCTCGAAGGATTGTTCCATCTCCAAGAGTTGTTCCGCAAGTTAATGATCATGGCCCAAGGACTGTTGAGTATATGAGAAGACTTCAGACGTTGGAAGATCAGATTGCTGCCCTAATGAATAAGAACACTCTTGATCTGAATGCTGCGAGCATGTGTTTGGTGCCAGGTCTTGTGTTGCCTCCGAAGTTCAAGATGCCCAATTTTGAGAAGTACAAAGGGGATAGTTGTCCGAAGGTACATTTGGTTATGTTCTGTAGAAGAATGACTTCACATATCACCAATGACAAGCTCATGATTCATTGTTTCCAAGATAGTTTGATCGGAACATCTTTGGACTGGTACCTGCACTTGAAGAGTGATAGTATTAAATCATGGTCGGACTTAGCCAATTCCTTCGTGAAGCAGTATGACTACAACCTAGAAATGGCTCCTTTTCGCGTGCATTTGCAAGAATTATCTCGTGCGGAGAATGAATCCTTTAGGGGGTATGTGCAAAGATGGAGAGAATTGGCTGCTCGTGTTCAACCACCGATTCAGGAGAGAGAAATGGTTAGCCTCTTTTTGGGTACTCTGAAGGGCCGTTATTATGACATGATGTTCAGTTGTACAAAATCTGAGGGCTTGATGAGAATGGGAGAGCTTGTGGAGAGAGGACTCAAGAATGGAAAGATTCGAGAGGCTCCTTATATCCCAGTTGATAAGAATGAATCAGTTCTCAGTTCTCAAAAGGAGTGGGAAGAAGGAAGCGATGTTGTCTCAGAATCTCTAGCGTCTCAGGCTCAGTTTTCAGACACTTCAAACCAACAGTCATATTATCGTCAGCCGCGTCATCACGCCCGACAAAGACCAAGGAAGCCTGAAAGGCAGTTTACTTGGCTACCGGTATCGTACAACCAGTTGTTGCCAGATTTGGTCGAAAGTGGATTAATAGTGCCGAAAGAGACTAATCCAATAATCCCGCCTTATCCTCCAAGTTCTGATGCCAGTGCCCGCTGTGAGTACCATGTTGGGGTACAGGGGCATTCGACAGATGATTGTAAAGTGCTTAGAAGCCAAGTTCAGAATCTGCTAGACTCTAACAAGATCTTCATCACACCTCAGGGTTTTGTTCAGATTATTGATTCTCCTTCATCCAGTTGTGTGGGTTTGTCAGTCAATATCATGGAATACTCCACCGAAAGTGTATGTTCGGAAGAATGTCCAACTGAGAGCTCAATTGAATATGGAGGAAGTTGCTAGAGGTTTCTGCACCGGGTGCCGCATCTATTTTTCTCCGCTGACCTGTTTAGCTTTCGTGCATTGTTGTTTGCTGACCACCACCAGGCTTGTTGGATGGGGTCATTGTATTTTGTACTTGCGTGTGCTTGTTTGCGGCTCTTGTTGGCTTTGCATAGTGGTGTGAGGTGTTTATCTCCGTGCTTATAGCTTGGGGTTTCTTTGTCTTGTCGTGAATATGTGTTTGATTTCTGCATTGCATTCTCACATACCAGGTACATCAGAACCGTGGGTCTTATCTCCTGATCTCCAGTTTGTTGCAGGTTTTCCCTCAGAGATATGGAACAGAATTAGGATGAATTGATTGAAGTCTGAAGCCAGCTAGGGCAGATGATGAAAGACATGCAAGAGTTGCGTCTGGATCAGAAGATACTCAAAGAGGAAAATAATCAGCTGAAGACCCAAATGAGCTTGATCATGGAAGTCGTCAAGAATATGCTTAGGAAAGAGGGTGATCAGCTAGCTGATGCCGCAGTGAAGGAGCTTGTTCCACCTGTGCCTGTGGAACCCGTGCCTGTGGAAACTGAGCTTAAAAAACGTGTTGATCAACACCAGCAACAACAACAAAGGATGCATCCGGCTCAGCGAAGAATTCAGGAGGCGAGGCCAAAGAGGGTATTTGAAGCGCCGCCTTCCACGTATGCTGACCTCCTTCAGACTTTATTAGATTTGAAGCTGGTTGAAAAAAGAACATTGGCCCCAATCAAGGGAACGATACTTCCTTATGGGTATGACGCTAATAAGCAATGTGAATTTCATTCCGGGGCACCCGGACATGATGTGGAAAGTTGTCACGCTTTTAAGCACAACGTTCAGGACCTGATTGACGCAAAAGTTATTGAATTCACGCCGGGCGACGTAATTGTACCTAATGGTCTTATCCCAGTTGGTGCTAAAATGATGGACGTTCCCGAAGCTGCCGTAGATCAGAAGTATATTCTGCAATCATTGGTGTCAGAATCCCCCTGTCCTCAGTTGCTGCCTAGACCAAACCTGAGGATGAAAGCGCTTGAACAAAAGGAGTCCCTGATAATTCAGACTCGACCTCCAAGTGGTTCAACTGTTCAAAGTCAACAATCTGTCCAGTCTTTGAAACAGACGTCAACTCCTTTCCAGAGTCAGCAGCCTTATCGTTATCGGTCAAACCTGCGCGCCAGGAAAAACCCGATGAAGTCAGAGAGACAGTTTACCCGGTTGCCGTTTTGAGCGGAATGGTTTCAATAAACAACTTTGAAGATGGCTGGTTCAGCAGCGAATCAGATGTGAAAGCCCGGTTCTCGGAAGCTGGCATTTTCCTTTGTTTTATCTTGTCATTGTTTGTAGTTTCTTTCCTGTTTAAATTGTAATCTTGTTTGTAAAACTTGTTGTTTCCATTCAATTGATGATAATGAAATGAGTATGCATGTTTTGATTAAATCCATTTGTGTTCACTAATGGATTTTTACAGATATCCAACGCTTGGTTAAGCGGAATCCGGGGAGGAGGACGAAATTGAACGACATGCAAGCTTCTGATATTGTATGCTTTTGAAAAAAAACCTGTTGATGATGTACAGGCATTGTTCCAATCCATAAACACCGGACATATAAGGAAGATAATCCCTTGCTAACCCCTTTGAGCCTAGTAGTAGGAGTTTCTTTCTGAAAATGAACAAACCCTAAATCTTAACCCGGGGCAGGGTAGGTGTCAGTTAGTTTGACCAAGCATTCAAATTACAAAAGGAGTTCGTTCGAGGATCAATCACACCTCTAGAGGTCGTGCCTAAAAAACCATAAGGGTTAAATTTCAAAAGTGAAACAGTCACATTATTCCCCAAAGAGTCAGACAACCAGTGTCACACGACTTGTTCAAAAAAAGAGGGAAGGAAAAAGAATCAAAAGCCCGCTAAGTCAAAACTTGAAAACAAACGACTTAGGCAAAAATAAGGGCATCCCGCTGGACTTGAAAATCAAAAGAAACTCAAAAGAGTCAGTCCAGGCAAAAGTTAGGGAAAGAAAAAGAAAAATGAAAAGGATTACAAAAGAAAAATCCTCAAATGAAATGCGAGTCGTGTGACCCCAAGTGTCAAAGACGAAGAGTGAGTGGCTGTCGCTCCAAAAACTCATAGTTTCTCGAACTATCACTCCTATATTTCAATCTTTAAGAGGTAAACGCTAAGGTCGAATTAGCCGAATGTAGGATTGGAGAACATCAAGGAGAATGGGTGGGTTAAAATAAAATTCGAGCCTTTATCCTTTCTTTCAAAACCGTGAACCTGACCACGTTACAACCTTCAAAAGTCCTAATTGAAGCAGGGTTGTTTCAAAGGCATACATCGGTAAAGATCGCGTCGAAGCTGACTCCTAAAAGGGTTCTTCTTACCATGTTGGTACTGATGTTGATATTCTAATAGATGATTTATGCATTATATGCCATAAACTGTTTTCCTTTTTCCAGTGAACAGATTGGATGTTAAAACTGTCATATGCATTGCATTAATATATCTTTTGTGCAGAACAATTGGTTTTACTTGCGAGTAAGCGCTTGACAGCAGGAAAGTCCTACAGTGGAAAGTCTGATCATGATAGAATGCAGAACGCCCGAATACTCCGTGAACTGGGGCAAGCTATAATCCCTAGTGATGTCAGCCATCCGAAGTCGGTTATTCTGAAGCAGTTAGGTCGAGATTCGATGAATCTCTCGAGGACAACCAATGTATCTCCCCGCATATCAGCCTATCAGGGGCAAAGTCGTCGCAGACAGGGGCAGGCCACTCTAAGAAAAGCGCCGAAGTTGTTTCTCGTCCGAGGGGCATTTGATCTGAAGCAACTCTCCGAAGTACAGAGTGCTGGGGAAGTTCGTATCAGACCATCAGGGTACAAATTTTTAGGTTTCCATTCGAGGAATATCCCCATAGAGATCTCACAGGTTGGGGCAATATCGGAAGCGAAGGAATTGTTCCTCTCCGTGTCATTAGAGCTACTCAGAGCTACTCAAGCAGGTTTCGGCCTATTTTCAAGGGTGAGACGAATGTCGGGAAGTCGTGTTACCGTCCTTGACCCTTCAATCAGAAACTGTGAATTCAGAGAGGATGTTTTCCAGCGTCAGTCGTACCTGACCCATCATGGACAGCCTAAAAGCCCAATTCCTATTGGCAATTTTCAAGAAGCCCAATCCATATTGGTGAGCCATTCCTAAAGCCCAATCCATATTGGCAATCACTGCGAGGCCCAATCTGTGTTGGCACATCATTTCAAAATCCAATCTTCATTGGTACGCAGGATGACTCCGTCTGTTTTCCCCAGCAAAAGTCCAATTTTCATTGGCACGGGTAAGCTATCCCTGACAGAAGTCCAATCATGCTTGGCACGTTCGGTTATCCCCAACGGAGTTGGCTTCACCTTTCCAACATTTATTTTGCTGGCATAATTCTGTGATACCCGGTTATCCCCCAGCAGAGTTGGTTTTGTCTTCAGCATTTATTTTGCTGAAACGGATTTCTGTATCCAATTTCTCCAGCGACCCGAGCCTGCATTTACATCTTGCATATATCATCATATTTGCATCATATCTGCATTGCATCCTCAATTGCGTAGCATTTCCATCCTATATGGAGCATTAAGCCACAGAAAAATTCAAACATACGCATATGCATATGAAGCATAAGCCAATTTTTCTATCAGTCTTCCGTGGCGACGTGAATCACTCTGTAATCAGTTCATGGGCATTTATCCAGCAGCTTTATTCAGACAGCTCCTTGGTTTATTTGATTTTTAGATCATACAACGGTTATGCTTTACTCATCAGTCGTCTGATATCGATAGACTTCTCTTTCCGTCAGTTCATATTGACGACGTGTCTCCCCCAACGAGTCTTCTCCGTCTATCATTAGACGTCGTGAGTTTGGATATGGTTTTCTCCGTCTATCTTTAGACGTTGAGAGGTTTCAAGGCGATCTTTCAGATATCGGCGTTCTTTCTATTTATTGGATGAGATGACATTTCAAGAAGGTTTTTCTGACCGTTGATCCTTATTGACGTCGAGGCTCTTTGAAGAATGTTTGGTTTTCCTAGTTGTTGACCCTTATCGACGACATGGCTCTTTGAAGGTGGTCTTTCTTCCTGTCGGTTCTTACTGATGATGTGGCCCCTTTGAAGATATTGTTCTTTCCATCAATTCCTGTAGACGAGAGGATTCTGAAATTTGACGGGTGGTGATGAAGTTCATATGGTTCTCTTTCCGCTAACGGTTTCCTTCGGGATGATGTTTTTCCGTCTATCTTTAGACGATGTGAGTATGGATGTTATTTTCCTTCGGGATGGTGTCTTTCCGTCTATCTTTAGACGATGTGAGTATAGATTTTCGTTTTCCTTCAGGATGGTGTCTTTCCGTCTATCTTTAGAAGATGTGAGTATGGATGTTATTTTCCTTCGGGATGGTGGCTTTCCGTCTATCTTTAGACGATGTGAGTATGGATGTTATTTTTCCTTCGGGATGGTGTCTTTCCGTCTATCTTTAGACGATGTGAGTATGGATGTTATCTTCCTTCGGGATGGTGTCTTGCCGTCTATCTTTAGACGATGTGAGTATGGATGTTATTTTTTCCTTCGGGATGGTGTCTTTTCGTCTATCTTTAGACGATGTGAGTATGGATGTTATCTTCCTTCGGGATGGTGTCTTGCCGTCTATCTTTAGACAATGTGAATATAGATTTTCGTTTTCCTTCGGGATGGTGTCTTTCCGTCTATCTTTAGACGATGTGAGTATGGATGTTATTTTCCTGCGGGATGGTGTCTTTCCGTCTATCTTTGGACGATGTAAGTATGGATGTTGATTTTGTCCTTCGGGATGGTGTCTCTCCGTCTATCTCTAGACGATGTGAGTATATTTCTTCATGTCTACGATGCGAGATGATCAAGTGCATGTTGATCCAACCTTCAGGTTTGTTATCTATGGCGTCACATGGGTAACTGGGGGCTAAAATCAAGTTTCTTTATCAGATTATCGATCAGTGTTGCTGTAACAACCAAGATTCAGTTCTTTGGATTTTTTTCCCAACGCAAGTGTGCAGTTTATTTCTGCGGTTGGCAAATTTTCGGGTTTATTTTGTATTCAACCGTCTTCCACCTTTGAATGTTTGAAGGATGTTCGCTCTTCAACCCTTCAAGTCCAAGCCGTTTGAATAGGGGCAGCTGTTGCACCCCAAAATTTGACCAACCGGTTCCCGCACCTGGTTTATGTTTCGACACATTTTGCATTCGCATTCGCATACTGCATGCATTGCATTTTTCTCAGTCAGATTGATTTTATCGGGATTATAGCCCCTGGCGTTTCAGGAAGTTCAGGTCGGTTGGAATAAGAGTCTTTTGAGGATTGGTGCTCGTTTTCTGTGTTTTCAGGCCATCTCGGTGCCCGGGTTTCGCTATGGTTGCCCAATTGTTCTCTAATCAATTTAATCGGCCTCCTGGCAATTTTTAGTTTTTTTCCCTTGTATTTTGCTAGATTTTTAATGCATTTAAATAGATTTTTCTAGAATTTTTAAAATAGATTTTAATAGGAGTTTTTAGAATTTAATAGATTTTAATGTTTTTTGATAGTTTTAAATCTTTGTAGAATATAATTAGATTTGTTTTAAGAAGTAAATAGACTTTTAATAGATTTTTAGATATCAAATAACCTTTTTCAGAATTTAAATAGATATTAATATAGGGTTTTAGAAATTAATAGGTTTTATTAATATTTGTTTTTCTAGATTTTAATAGACATTAATAGATTTTAGGGATATTGGTTAATATAGATTTTATTGTAGATATTAAATAGGTTTAATAGTTTTAATAGTTTGTTAGATTTTTAGGATATTAATTAGGGGTTAATATAGGTTTATTTAGGTTTAATTGTTTAGAATAGATTCCAATTAGTCTTAACAGGTGTTGATTTTCGTTTAGGGTTAATTAGGTCATTAGTCCCAATTTAATTGGTTTTTAATTCAATTAATTAATCTTAATTGAGTCATTAGGTCTAATATCATTTTTTAATCCAGATTCTATTAGTCTTAATTGAGTAATTAGGTCTAATATCATTTTTTAATCCAGATTCTATTAGTCATTAATTGAGTCCTTAATCATCATTAATCAGTTCAGAATTTCGTGGGCCCAGTCCTTTGGTCCAAGTCTGCCACTTGGCAGCATATAAGGCTTGCCACGCGTGTACCTCCTCTCTCTACACATCACTCACACGTTTCACTCTCAGCCTCAGCCACCTCATCTCTGACTTTCCACACTCTCCTTCTGCCACCTATCCCTCTCTCTCCTCCCACGTGTCCCTCACCTCACACACTCCTCCACACGCGTGTCTTCCCCTCTTCTTCACTCACTGCCACGCGTCCCACTGACACAATCCCACTGCCGACCATGCAACACTCACCGAACCACCGCGTCTCCTCCGCAACCGTTGCCGGAATCTGTTAACCTCGCCGGAAAACTCATCAGAACCTGCATTTTTTCCAGATTTACCAGCGATTCGCATGAACATTCATCCGACTCATCAACTTGTTCAAGACAAATTTCCATAAACTTATCGTTGATCTTCATCCGGATCTGCCTTTCAGCATCATTTTCCCTCATCATCGTTCATCAATAGCATCGTCCATACCCGTTTTTCCAGAAAACCTTCGACAATTCTTCAAACCTTCAATCCTTCTTCAACAACCTCCGATCAAGACCTTTAACGACTCTCATCAACGCATCAAGCTTGTTTGACTCTCCATCTTCATGAAGGAACTCCAGCAATTATCTCTGATCTGCTCCGAATCTTCAACAAGCCCTCTAACATCAAGATCGTCATCCGTCCGGTAACATCAAGATCCTTCGTACACCTCCAGAAACGCAAGTATCAACAATCGTCGTTCAGCAGGTTCGTCCGGTGCTTCAAGATTCGTCAACCTACGAGCTCATCTTCTTCAAGAAATCTTGAAGAAGTTCTTCCAGACTTCACCATCTTCATCACTTCTCCAGTTTTTTTTCTTCGCTCTGAACTTGTTAGGGTTTGCATTTTTGTTAGCGGAAGAATTAGGCTGTGGAGTATTAGTTTGTTTGACAGAATTAGGTTAGAGGTTAGGGTTTGATTTAGGGTGTTAGTATGGTTGCAGATTGTGTGATGGGGAGAATAGGGGAAACGACGCTTAGGGTTTGGGGTAGAGAGATGATGAACAGTGGCGAAGGGAGAGGAGTAGACTTAGGGTTTTGTTTTGTTGCTAATGCTGAGATCAGAATGGATCCGGGCCTCAGGCCCATTGTGAGGTTTGCTAATCATCTCCCTCATTTACTCGTTTCACCCCCTCCCAGTGTGTTTTGTCCGTTTTGGGCCATAGATGGATTTGCTAATCGCACCCCCAACTGGAGGCCCAATCAGAATAACAAGGCGAAATCTTGCTATTCGCCACCCCCCATTTTTCTTTTTCTTGTTTTTTAATGTTTTTTCTAAATGGGTAATGGGCCTAGCGCGTTGTGATATTGGCACCCCCCCCCCCTGAGCCCAATTTTTTTACTTTGAACTGTAGAAGTTGCTATTTACCACACCTGTTCTTAGTAAATAAATCATAACAAATTGGAAACTGGTTATTTTTACATGGGATTTTTCCCCTCATTTTCATAAAAACATCAAGAAAATTATGATAGAATAAAATTTACATTTCATTCATTTTTTATTTTCTGGTGCATTTTTACATTTTTATGGCATTTATTTCATTTTCACTTGGTATATGTCACTTGCTGAATTTAGTATGGTCATTGTATTTCATATTTTGATGTAATTCCTTTTGCTAAGGTTATATTAGAGTGTTAGGTTCCCCCTGGAATTTTATCACATTTTTGTGATTTAATTTAGGATAGTTTTGAACCATAAACTTTAGGGTGATCTGGATTAGGGTTTCACAATAGTTAGGTGCAGTTTAGGGCATAGTTTTGGGGTTTTAAAATTGATTTAGGTCTTGGGGTTTATATGGGGTATAGGGTACATAGTTAGGGTCCCTTAGAAATTAATTTAGGATTTTATAGTGAGTTTTACCATTTTACTTGATTTTTGCAACTTGGTTGATATTGGTGTGTTTCCCCCTTAGGATACTGTTTTTTTTGCTTGGGTTTTGGATATTTCTCTGGGGTGCGGGGCTTGGGCTTGTCTTGTGGAGCATGAAGAAGCATGAAAGAAGATTGAAGACAAATAATGATGCTTGTAGCTTGGGGATTCTTGTGCCTGAAGGTGCTTGTTGAAGACATAGGAAATAGGAGAAATAGGCAGAGCTTTAGATTAGTGGCTTATCTTGGAAGTAGGACTTTGAGGGAACCTGTCTCTCATAATGTTAAACACTTATAGGCTTCCTTTGGTTGTCAATAAGTTGTTTAGCATTCAACTTATTATGTTAAGTGATTCTCTTCTGGAGTGCCTGCCTTGAAGAAAGAAGTCATTGCAGATAAGAAGAAATTCATTGCCTTGAAGATTGATAAAGATGATACCTGTTCATGTCAAAGCTGCTCAACTGTTGGATTAGGGTTTTACTGTTGTCTGAAGCTGTCAACTGTTGGGGTTCATTGTTTGCTCAAGCTTGGTGTTGCTTGGAGTGTAGGGGATCATTGAAGAGTTGATTTTGGGGTTCACCTGAAGATGTTACTGTTTTGCTATTAATCAACTGTAGGAGCTGGTGTGCTGTCAGAGCTGGTGTTGGGGTTTATTTTTTTGCTGTATTGATTGTTGGCCTGTTCAGCTTGCCCCTTAGGTTTGAAGTGAAGCCGTTTCACTTTGCCTATTGTTTTCTCAGGTTCGAGGTTGAGTGGGACTCCCTTGCCTTGCTTGTTTTGCTGCATCTCATGCATACTTCAGGTATTAGGTATTAGGATCTCTGTTTTCCTCTGCGCAGGAGGGAATTATGACATATATTAGGTTGTAATCCATACATGATAACATTAGGGTAGTTTTGATTCCCTTTCAAACCCTAGGATTTTTTAGACTTCTTTCTCTCCTCATCTCGAAACAATCAAAAATACAATAAGAGATCAAACATCAATAAAAAAACAGTTCTTGCGTAAAAGACTGAAAACCAATCAAAATGTCATTTTTGTCCGCTTAGACTCTTAATCAGGAGAAAGCCTTTTCAGAAATATCTAAAAAACAACCAGACAAATCTGTGTCTTCCATAGCCCGAACTACGTTTGCTCTGATCTTTCATGCTGTATGAAAGTACGTAGGCATAGGATGCGAGATCCTAGCGAGCAACATTCCCCCCTTTTTTCCCGTAGGCAGGCGAACTACGTTGGCTCTGATTTCTCGTTCCAGACGGGAATACGTAGGCATAAAGTGCGATACTTTGCCGAGTCATTTTCTTTTCTTTTAACCCCAGACCTTTAGAGTAGACAGAATAACAATTCGTACAAGAAAGCAAGCGTGGATCCCGTCGAGTACGACGGTTGTGAGGGGTGCTAATACCTTCCCCTTGCGTAACCGACTCCCGAATCAATGATTTGGTTGCGATGACCATTCCTTTCCCGTCTTTGCGGTAGGTTTACTTCGAGCGTTTCCTTTCCCTCTTTGGGATAAATAACGCACGGTGGCGACTCTTCTGTCATAGCCGGCGCCGATTTTCGCAGTAGCGACAACCGTTCGTTATTTATCCCAAAGAGAGGGAAAGGAAACGATAAAAGAAAACCTACGAAAAAGGGAGAAGGCAGGTCATCGTAACCAAATCTTGGGTTCGAAAGTCGGTTATGCAAGGGGAAGGTATGAGCACCCCTCACGTCCGTCGTACTCGACAGGATCCATGCTTGTTATCTATCTAAAAAGGTATTAAACTATCTAAGCTACAGGCCACATGGACAAAAGAAAAGAAAAGATACTTGATAGAGCATCTCCGCTCTATGCCTACGTACTCCCTCGTGCAATGGGAAAGTCAGAGTCAACGTAGTTCGGAAAACTACGGGTGAAGGTGAGGGAAGGTTGCTCTCCATACATTGTCGTCTTGTGCCTACGTATCCTCGTCTGGTATGAGAAATCAGAGCAAACATAGTTTTGGAAAACACGACCACAGGTTGGTTCAAGTGTTTTAACCGAGTAGGGTTAAACCTTAGTTCTAGCAGTTAGGTGTATGCTGCTCGACCATTAGAGACTTAGGCGTTACCTGTTGCGGTAGAACCAAGATTTAACAACACTATCTTATGAAAATAATTTCCATTAATCCCGTAGGATAAAAAGTTTGATGTTTGTTTTTGAGTCTTTTAAGAAGAAGAAATGGATTGAATTGTGTTTGTAATTCATGTTGCACTAAAGACTATGACTTAGGAGCGAATGCGTCGCATATCGTCCAAAGGACATACGTTAAACACTCTAGACAATTGACAGGAGGCCCCCCAATCATCATTTCCCAAATGCTTAAGGCTCGTAGCATACAACACTTATTATCCTTTATTAAATGACTTGAAGAAGTTTTGATATGAGAAGAGAAGACACCCTCTAAAAGGGAGACTAAACTCAACCTAATGTTATCATGCAATTTACACCTATGATTGAGATGAAGAGGGAAGGCTACCCTAATGTTGTCATGCTTGGATTCAAACTTAATGTCTATCATAACCCATCTTGAACAAGAAATATTAGAGGTCCTAAGGGAACATGGCAAAGGAAGGCAAAAGAAGAAGAAAGCATAGATGAAAGAAAAAGAGAATGCAAACGTGCAATGCAACACAAGGAAGAAGAGGGAGGAAAAAGGTGTGGGGTAACAACCACCACAAGCACATCTCAACCTCTTCAAGAAAATAAAAGTATGCAAAACAAAATAAGAAAAGCAAACCCAAGAACTTAAATAAGTTCAAAGCCAAAAGTGAGATGAAATGGGAGAAATAGAATTCCTACAACCATTTGCACATCAATCACTAACCAAAGGCAATGCAAAAGAGAAAAAGAAGAAGACATGATCAAGATGAGAATGGGAGAATAGGCTTGGGCAGCAAGCAACATCAAATGAAATCTATGTTAGAACATAGATTGGTTCTTAATAATATCTCTATATTTTGATGATAACTATTATGAAATTTTGTAATTAAGAATTATAGACTCTAAAATTTGCTTAAGAATGTTTGCTGCAGATATTAAAGTAAATATCACTCCAGAAGCAAATCAGATCTGAACATAAGAAATATGCAAGGCTCTGAAGCATCAGAAGCATTCCTTTAGAAGATTTTGAACGTTGTCATTAGAAGATTCTGAACGCTGTCATTAGAAGATTCTGAACGCTGCCATTAGAAGATTCTGAGCGTTGCCTCCAGAAGGATCTGAAGCAGAAGCTCCAAAAGAATCTGAAGCAAGTCAGAAGCATCTGAACCAATGAATAATTCTGTATGAAGAGTTTTCAAGCATAGTTACTTCAGAAGACTCTGGTAGTACTAACACTGCCAGTACTGAGGATCTGACTCAAAACTCTGCTCTAAACTTATACACGCTAAAAGCACACTTGCTGCAAAGACTCTGATTCAGCAAAACTCTGATCAACATCAGAAGGCTATGATCAAATTAGACTCTGATGATTTCTGCTGAAAATTGTTGAAGAAGAATTCAAAGATTATGTCCGTTGGAATATCCAAATGACTCTTTCCTTATTTATGCTAGACACAAGAACACAGACAAAAAGGATTTCTCTGTGCTTTCTTCTTCTTGGAAAGGTCACTTGATTTGAAGACAAAAAGGGCTCAGAACTTTTAGTACACACTTATCAACGTGAAAAGCTCTTTGATCACTGTGCCTATAAAAGCAAGTCTCCACTCATCTTCTTCAGTTGACGAAATACTTGAAAAAGAATTCATTATCAAAGCTCTCATACAACTCATATATTCTTGCTAGAATTAATTCTTTGTTCTTAATCTTAAGTGAAAAATCACAGTTGTGGTAAAGCTTTATTAGAAGCATCTTAACACTTGTATTTGTTATTACATTTGATTGTAAGAAAACATTAAGAAGATCCAGTCAGGATCAGTAGTTCTTGAGAAGACTTTGAACAGTTGTTCTTAGTGCTTACTATTGTAATCAGTTGATTAAATAGTGGATTAAGTCCTTGTTTGAGAAAGGCAAATCACTCTAGAAAGGGTGGACTGGAGTAGTTGAGTTCAACGAACCAGGTTAAAAATGCTTGAGTTTTATTTCTAAGTTTTTAACTTCATACTTATTCAACCCCCCCTTCTAAGTATTTTTTCACCTTCAATTGGCATCAAAGCTCCGGTTCTGTGTGTGCTACCACTTCACAGTGACAGAAAAGATCCAGTGAGAAAAACTTTGATATATATTTGGTTGTTACTATGGCTGATACTTCAATATCTAACATTAACAACAAATATGAAGAAAGGGACAGAATCAGCACTAAACCCCCTATGTTTGATGGGGAGAAATTTGATTATTGGAAAGACAGGATTGAAAGTTTTTTCCTTGGTTATGGTGCTGATTTATGGGATTTGGTCATAGATGGATATGTTCATCCCATTGATGGGAATGACAAGAAAGTAGATAGAAAATCTATGACAGAAGCCCAAAAGAAGGAATTTAGAAATCACCACAAGGCTAGAACAATATTGTTAAATGCAATATCTCACACTGAGTATGAAAAGATCACAAATAGAGAAACTGCATTTGATATGTTTGAGTCCTTAAAGATGACTCATGAGGGAAACTCTCAAGTCAAGGAAACAAAGGCTCTGGCTCTAATTCAGAAGTATGAAGCCTTCAAGATGGAAGAAGCTGAATTTGTTGAAGCTATGTTCTCCAGATTTCAAATACTTACAGCTGGACTAAAGGTTCTGGATAAAGGATAATCTATTATTGATCATGTGAAAAAGATCATCAGAAGCTTACCTACCAGATGGAGACCTATGGTGACTGCAATGAAAATGGCTAAAGATCTGAACAAGATCTCCTTGGAGGAACTAATTAGTTCACTAAGGAGTCATGAAATTGAACTTGAGGAAGATGAACCTCAAAAGAAAGGTAAATCAATTGCCTTAAAATCTAATAAATCTGCTAAATCATTGCAGGTAATAGAGGAAAGCTCTGAAGAATCCTCATCTAAAGATGAAGATGAACTATCCATGATGTCTAGAAGAATAAACAAACTCTAGAAGCATAAAGGAAAGAAGCTCAGAAACTTCTGGAAGCCTGACCAAAGAAAAGAATCTTCTGGACACAGAAGATCTGGAAAAAAGGAGGTTGTCAGCTATGAATGTAAAGAACCTGGGCATTACAAAAATGAATGTCCAAAGTTGTTGAAAGAAAAGCCTAAAAGAAAATCTGATAAGAAGAAGAAGGTTCTAATGGCCACCTGGGATGATTCAGATACATCTGAATCTGAATCTGAGTCAGAAGAGGAATGTGCCAATGTAGCATTGATGGCAGACATAGAAGATCAGGAGGAAGGAATTTCAAGATCTGAATCTGACTCTGACGCTGAAGAGGTAATGGCTAAACTCACTAAAGATGAACTTATCAAAGTGTTATCAGAAGTTTTGAAGAGATATAACAACATTAAGCTCAAATACAAGAAGCGTCAAAGCAATCTTGTATCTGAGAATAATATTCTCAAATCAGAAGTAGCTGAGCAAAATAAAAAGAACTTAAGATTGAAAAATGATTCTGAATTAGCTCAACAAGACTCTAATTCTGAAACTGAGTCTGAATGCAAAAATATTTTGGAAAAATATGATTACAGCTCTCAGAAGTTTCTTGCTAAAAGCATAGACAGAAGCAAAATGGCTTCTATGATCTATGGAGTTAGCAGAAATAACAGAAAAGGAATTGGATATAACTCTTCCTCTGGAAAGGATTTAAATCCAAAACCTGTTGATAAAATTATCATCAAGAAAACTCCTTTATATTCCCACTTTAAATTTGGTCACTTGAATGATATTGAACACACTCGTTTTGAAAAGAACATTCATGTGTTTAAATCTAAGGATAGTCAGAATAAACCTTATGTTGAAAAATAGAAGTTTGGACAAACCTTCAGAACAACTAACCCAAAAGGACCCAAGAAGATCTGGGTACCTAAAAGTAAAATAATTCCTGTTGCAGATGTTCTTAGCAGCAAGGTCAGGACGCCAATCATGGTACCTGGACTCTGGATGCTCGCGACACATGACAGGAGAAAGGTCTATGTTCCAAAGTCTGGAGCTTAGATCTGGAGGTGATGTGAAATTTGGAGGGAATCAGAAGGGCAAGATCATTGGATCTGGCACTATTGGAAATGGTAAACTTCCCTCTATTACTAATGTTTTACTTGTAGAAGGATTAAAGTATAATCTATTGTCCATAAGTCAATTAAGTGACAATGGTTATGACATAACCTTTAATCAAAAATGTTGTAAAGCTATTAGTCAAAAGGATGGCTCAATCCTATTTAGTGGAAAGAGGAAGAAAAACATTTATAAAATAAACCTTTCAGAACTTAAGGTACAGAATGTTAAATGTCTCTTGTCTGTTAATGAGGAGCAATGGGTCTGGCACAGAAAATTGGGGCATATTAATATGAGACGTATATCTCAGATTAATAAACTTAATCTTGTCAGAGGACTTCCTAATCTGAAGTTCATTTCAAATGCTCTTTGTGAAGCATGTCAAAAAGGGAAGTTTTCAAAATCATCTTTTAAATCAAAAAATGTTGTTTCTACTTCCAGACCACTAGAATTACTTCATATTGATCTGTTTTGACCAGTAAAAACCGCATCCATCAGAGGCAAGAAGTATGGATTAGTCATTGTTGATGACTATAGTAGATGCACATGGGTAAAGTTCTTAAAACACAAGGATGAGTCACATTCTGTGTTCTTTGACTTCTGCAAACAAGTCCAGAATGAAAAAGATTTCAAAATTATAAAAGTCAGAAGTGATCATGGTGGTGAATTTGAAAACAAATATTTTGAAAAATATTTTAATGAAAATGGCATTGCTCATGATTTTTCCTGTCCTAGAACTCCACAGCAAAATGGAGTTGTGGAGAGGAAAAATAGAACTCTGCAAGAAATGGCCAGAACCATGATCAATGAGACTAATCTGGCAAAGCACTTTTGGGTAGAACAATCAACACAACCTGTTACATTCAGAACAGAGTGTCTGTAAGACCTCTTCTAGAGAAGACTCCCTATGAACTGTGGAAGAACAGAAAGCCCAACATTTCATATTTTTATTCTTTTGGATGTATTTGCTATATGTTGAATACTAAACAAAATCTGAACAAGTTTGATTCTAAAGCACAGAAGTGTTTCATGCTTGGGTATTCTGAACGCTCTAAAGGCTACAGAGTATACAATACTGAGACACAGATTGTGGAAGAATCTATTCATGTTAGATTTGATGATAAGCTTGGCATTAAAAAGCCAAAGTAGTTTGAAAACTCTGCAGATAGAGAAGTAGTCTTCACAGACTCTAAAGGCTCAGAGGCAGACAAAGCTCAAGTGAAGGAACCAGAAGCAACGCCAGATGCAATTCCTTTGACTTCTCAGATGAACAACTTAAACATTTCTGAAGAATCAACTGTTAGAGGATCATCTTCCAGAATTAAAGCTTCTCATCCAGAGAATGTTATCATTGGAAAGAAGGATGACCCTATCAGAACAAGATCCTTCCTCAGATCATCTGAAGCATCATTATTTGGATTGGTGTCAGTAATTGAACCAACGTTTGTAGATGAATCTCTGCAAGACAATGATTGGATTATTGCCATGCAAGAAGAGCAAAATCAGTTCACCAGAAATGATGTGTGGGATTTAGTTCCAAGACCAAAAGGATTCAATATAATTGGAACTAAATGGGTCTTCAGAAATAAGCTTAATGAGAAAGGAGAAGTTGAAAGAAATAAGGCAAGGCTTGTTGCTCAAGGGTACAGTCAACAAGAAGGTATTGATTACACTGAAACTTATGCTCCAGTGGCAAGGTTAGAATCTATACGCCTTCTTATTTCATTTGCTGCACAATATAACATCACTCTATATCAAATGGATGTTAAAAGTGCCTTTCTAAATGGTATTATAGAAGAAGAAGTTTATGTCCACCAGCCTCCTGGTTTTGAGAGTGAAAAATTCCCAGAACATGTTTTCAAACTAAAGAAATCTCTGTATGGTTTAAAATAAGCTCCCAGAGCTTGGTATGAGAGATTAAGCAATTTTCTTCTGGAGAAAAATTTCATCAGAGGCAAAGTGGACACAACACTCTTTTGTAAAACATTTAAGAAAGATCTTCTAATTTGTCAAATATATGTGGATGATATTATATTTGGATCTACCAATACTATGCTGGGAAAGGAGTTTGCTCAATGTATGCAGGCAGAATTTGAAATGAGCATGATGGGAGAATTGAGATTCTTTCTGGGAATTCAAGTCAATCAAACTCCATAGTGCACTTACATTCATCAGACCAAATATGTTAAAGAACTTCTGAAGAAATTTAACATGACTGATAGTAAGATGGCAAAGACTCCTATGCATCCAACTAGTTCACTAGGCAAGGAAGAGGTAAGTAAGAAAGTAGATCAGAAATCTACAGAGGTATGATAGGATCTCTTCTCTACTTAACTGCTTATAGACCTGGCATTTTGTTCAGTGTATGCTTGTGTGCTAGATTCCAATCAGATCCTAGAGAATCACACTTAACAGCTGTTAAGAGGATTCTAAGGTATCTGAAAGGTACTTCTAATGTGGGTTTGTGTTACAGAAAATCTGATGATTTCAAATTAGTTGGATTCTGTGATGCTGATTACGCTGGAGACAGAGTGGAAAGAAAAAGTACTTCTGGAAGTTGTCAATTTCTAGGA
The DNA here is from genome assembly GCA_963859935.3 of Lathyrus sativus. NCBI lineage: Eukaryota > Viridiplantae > Streptophyta > Magnoliopsida > Fabales > Fabaceae > Lathyrus > Lathyrus sativus. Next base: position 369,571,262 of record OZ012739.1, read on the forward strand.
AGAAATCTAATCTCTTGGTACAGCAAGAAACAACCCACAATTGCACTATCAACTACAGAGGCAAAATATATTGCTGCTGCTGGATGTAGCACGCAAATGCTCTGGATGAAAAGTCAGCTAGAAGACTATCAGATATTTGAAAGTAACATTTCTATATTCTGTGATAATACTTCTGCTATATGTTTGTCTAAAAACACCATTTTACACTCTAAGGCAAAACATATAGAAATTAAGCATCATTTCATCAGAGACTATGTTCAGAAGGGAATTATAAACTTAGTCTTTGTTGATACAGATCATCAATGGGCAGATATTTTCACAAAACCCCTTGTTGAAGATAGATTCAAATTTATTCTAAAAAATATTGGTATGGATTTGTGTCTAGAATAATATTGATTAGAAGCAAATTTTACAGATGATAAATGTTTATCACTCTGAAGTATTTCATTCTGTTGCTTATTAGATTTATGTTTATTTGTGTGTATCTGAACTAACCAATCTCAGAGGATCTGAACATTGGTTAACGCTTCATTTCTCAAGAGAATTCAGAAGCACATGCAAGCAAACACGTGTCACTCTAAATCTGCAAAGATGGCGTGTACGCTATTGAAGAGACGTTTGAGGTATGGTTTGAATAGTGAAAATCTTGATTTTCCCCCCAATTTGTCAGAATCAATTAATGCTTGAAATGATTTTTATTCTCTTTCATTAATTGACATTAATTGTTATGTGTGAACGTGCTTTGATTGTCTGTTTGTATGCCTAGTTGTTTTCTATAAATACCACATTTCTCACCACTTTCACACTTTTCACAACTCAAGCAAGTTTATGCATTTCTGTCTTCTTCTCTCTCTTCACAAAAACCCTAAACCCTTGTCAAAATCATCTTCAATGGCAACCTCATCTTCTACAGCAGCACAGTTTCAATCAACCATGGCTGCAGTTACTTCTGCAAATATGGGTGTGGTTCCATACACGACACTCAAAAGGACTTTGTTAACTCCTGTTGACAAACTTGAAGTTCTCTGTGAATCAATGGTGGAATTTGATTCATTAGCTGAAAATGGATTTGAGTTTCGTTAAATAGTTGATGCTCAAGGCTAGGTAAAATACTTTGACAGATTATTTGGACCAGTTTACCCTCATCTGGTGAAAGAATTCTGGATACATGCTTCTGTATACCCCAAATTCATCTTGTCTTCTGTTCTGGGTAAGGAGATTATAATTATAGAATATATAATCAGGAAACTCATAGGATATGAGGAGACTGATGGAGTATCTCATCTGCCAGCTGGGCGTGTAGACATGGAAGAAGTTTATGAGGAAGTCATGACTGCTGGACAGGCCTCTAACAAGTTTAAAGATCTGAAGCCTGACTACAAGATCTGGGCAAAGATTTTCATGGGATGCATTCATCACAGAAAATCTACAAACTCTCCAGATTACGTGAACAATGAACAGCTCTACTTCATGTACTGTTTAAGTCAGAGCACCAAGGTAGATCTTCCTGACATTCTGTTCATGCACTTATGGAATCATATTAATGCTTCAATAGAATCTATAAAAGATAAGGGTCAGAAGATCAGAACATGGATTCCCTTTGGAAGGTTAATTTCAGATATTCTGACAGAAAATGGACTGGTGACTGCTCTGTATGTTGCTGGAGTCAAGGAGGAACTTGAATCTATTGTTGGGAAACCTCTGAATTCCAAGAGTCTTCAGAGACTAAAAATTGTAGAGGAACTCACATCAGCACCCAAGAAGCTGAATATCTCTGAACTTAGTCAGAAGCAAATCCCAGTTGAAGACTACCACTGTTCTGTGCTGAAGAACCAAGGGAAATAATTATAAGGTATATTGATTCTTGCAAGGCAGATGGAACCCCAGTTCCTGCAGATATTCTGAAAAGAGCAAGGGAACCAATGCCTGATGGAGGAAATGAGAACACAAGGAAAAGAGGTCAATCAGAAGCAGAAGCAGTGAATGTTCAGAAGAAGCCCAAAGTTGCTGACAAGCCTCAGAAGCTGATCAAGAGGAGACGCTCCCTCTGTTGGAGACGCTCCCTCTGTTCCCACAAAGCGTATCAAGATTAAAGGTACCAAATCTTCTGTATCCTCTTTCAATAAAACTGTTTTAAATGAATCAACATTAAGTGCTATTCCAAAACTACCTCCAACTCAGAAACAATCTGTTCTTGCTCCACCTCATATTTCTAAACCATTAAAAATTCCTTCCCCACAAAAATCATATGATCCTGTTTCCACCACTCCTGTAAAACCTTCTACTAATCAATCATCTGCACCAACACCAACAACAAAACCAGCAAATCAAACTACACCACGTATAACAAAACCAACAGAACAATCTGAACAACAACAACAACAACCAGAAAAACAATCTGGACAACAACAACAACAACCAGAAAAACAATCTGAACAAAAACAATCACAACCAGAAAAACCTCAATCAAACAGATCTAAACCTATTGCATCTGTACAAGTTCTTTCTGAACCTATTCAATCTAATCAAGTGACATCTAATCCACCTACATCTAATCCACCTACATCTGATCCACCTACATCTGATCCACCTACACCTACTCCACCTACATCAGAACCACCTACATCTGCACCTCCATCAAAACTTTCTGAAAATCCATCAGAATCAACCAACCCATCTGAAACCAGTATCCCTGAGATAGAGGTTCTAAACGTTACACCTCTCAAAACTGTTTTTGAAGTGTCCTCCACGTCTTACACTCCAACCACATCCTCAAATTCATCAGAATCTGATATTCACCCAGATTTTCTCATATCTCCCTCTCACAGAAATTCTAAAGTAAACCAACCAGAACCACCTGTTTCTTCTGAAATTCTCATTCCCAATCCTACCCCAACACCTAAGCCAAGGACATCTGAGTGTGTACCCTCTGCTTCGTGTAAACTGTTTTCATCTAACAAACTTCCCTCTGGTTTCAAATTCAAAAATTTCTACACCAGAATTGAACCATATGACACTATCACTCCTTTTAAACCCAAACTTACCATCATTCTACCATCTGTTCTTCAAACGTACATTAAAGAACTGCCAGAAATAATTTCATCAGAACCTATTTTATCTGATAAATATGCATTCACTCCTTACTCTGATACCCCATTTGATGTTGTTTCATATGCATCAAATGCAAAACCATATCTGTTGAATGCTTTAACCAGATCAAAACCTGACAATTCATCTGATCCTCCATTCATACCATTCTACCCTAGTCCTCTGATCACCATTCAAAAATCCATCTTTCCACCTTCTCCCCAACCCAAGCCAATCACATTGGAAACTTTTCTAAACCCAAAACCTAGGCTGAATGTTGATCATTTATTTACAAGTTTTTTGAAAGAAATAGAGATGTATTTAAGCTCTGTTCAGAGGAAGCGTTCATCAACAATGGGTGCCAATGAATCTGATGTCATTTGGAATGGCTTCATAAACATATTCAATACTGTAGCATCAAATCTGAAGAACGTATGTTCTGATGATGCGAAGCTCAGATTTGCTAAAACTGCTAGAAGTTTGTTCTGGACTGTTAAAAGATCTGCACCATTGCTTCTTAAGGATGCTCCTTCATCATCTGAAGTCTGTAATACATAAGTAAACGCTGAATATGCATCTGAAGACAACTCTCTGGCTATGACTCTGGTAGAACATACCTCTGGATCTACTGCTCATGACTCCAAAGCCCCTATGGAAATTGACTCTGTTCATGCTTCAGAATCTGTCCCACCTTCTTCATCTGAGATCAAGAAAGAGTATCCAGATCTTGAAGATAAGATTGCAGTTCTGGAAGCTGGTCAATCAGAGATTAAGTCATGGATGGCTAAGCAAGATAAGAAGTCTGAAGACATAGCTCAGTGGATGTCTAAACAAGATCAGAAGAATGAAACCATGGCTAAGTGGATGTCAAAACAAGAACAAACCTCTTCTGAGATCACGGATCTGTTGAAGATGATTTTGTCAAAACAATCTTAGTTTATTTTTTTCTGATGTTTGCATCTAATGTTTGCACATGTACTTGAATATTTTCTGATGTTTTGTACTTTTTGCTCTGAATGAATGAATGTTTCAATGTTTTCTCTACATGATTTATCTCGTTTGTTTGTTTCCTTTTATTTGTCTTTTAAAAGTTCTTACTTTTTGCTTATGACAAAAAAAGGGGGAGAAAATAGATCTGAACTGTTTAATTAAATTTTACCAGAATGAAACTTCAGACATATCAATTTTATCTAACATAAACTCTGAGTGTTTCAGAACATTTGATATATCTGATATACTCTTTAAAAGAAACTCAGTAACTTCCAGATCATATTCAATTTATTAGACTCTGACTCTGAAATATGCAAGAAACTCTGACTCTCAAATGTTTAGAACAATCAAGCTCTAACTCTGAAAAATACTCAAGACAAAAAAGGGAAGTTTCTATTCCTTATTAATATTTAATTCAGGGGGAGATTCATCATCTCAGGGGGAGTTATAATTATTCTCTTTTCAATTAAACAAAATTTCTGATGTTTTTGTCATCATCAAAAAGGGGGAGATTGTTAGAACACAGATTGGTTCTTAATAATATCTCTATGTTTTGATGATAACTATTATGAAATTTTGTAATTAAGAATTATAGAATCTAAAATTTGCTTAAGAATGTTTGCTGCAGATATTAAAGTAAATATCACTCCAGAAGCAAATCATATCTGAACATAAGAAATATGCAAGGCTCTGAAGCATCAGAAGCATTCCTTAGAAGATTTTGAACGCTGTCATTATAAGATTCTGAACGCGGTCATTAGAAGATTCTGAACGCTGCCATCAGAAGATTCTGAGCATTGCCTCCAGAAGGATCTGAAGCAGAAGCTCCAGAAGAATCTGAAGCAAGTCAGAAGCATCTGAACCAATGAAGAATTTTGTATGAATAGTTTTCAAGCATAGTTACTTCAGAAGACTCTGATAGTACTAACACTGCCAGTACTGAGGATCTGACTCAAAACTCTGCTCTGAACTTATACACGCTAAAAGCACACTTGCTGCAAAGACTCTGATTCAGCAAAACTCTGATCACATCAAAAGGCTCTGATCAAATTAGACTCTAATGATTTCTGCTGAAAATTGTTGAAGAAGAATTCAAAGATTATGTCCGTTGGAATATCCAAACGACTCTTTCCTTATTTATGCTAGACACAAGAACACAGACAAAAAGGATTTCTCTGTGCTTTCTTCTTCTAGGAAAGGTCACTTGATGTGAAGACAAAAAGGGCTCAGAACTTTTAGTACACACTTCTCAACGTGAAAAGCTCTTGGATCACTGTGCCTATAAAAGCAAGTATCCACTCATCTTCTTCAGTTGACGAAATACTTGAAAAAGATATCATTATCAAACTCTCATGCAACTCATATATTCTTGCTAGAATTAATTCTTTGTTCTTAATCTTAAGTGTAAAATCACAGTTTTGATAAAGCTTTATTAGAAGCATCTTAACACTTGTATTTGTTATTACATTTGATTGTAAGAAAACCTTAAGAAGATCCTGTCAGGATCAGTAGTTCTTGAGAAGACTTTGAACAGTTGTTCTTAGTGCTTACTATTGTAATCAGTTGATTAAATAGTGGATTAAGTCCTTGTTTGAGAAAGGCAAATCACTCTAGAAAGGGTGGACTGGAGTAGTTGAGTTCAACGAACCAGGATAAAAGTACTTGAGTTTTATTTCTAAGTTTTTAACTTCATACTTATTCAACCCCCCCCCCCCTTCTAAGTATTTTTCTCACCTTCAATCTATACCATAAACATCAAAGTGATCATGGAAGGAAGAAACCAAAAGAAAGTTCTCAAAGTGGCCTCTCATCCAAGTCAAACTCAAAGTGCAAATAAGAGGCACCAAATCAACTTGGATGAGTCCCCAAGGTCCTAGGACAGAAGTGAGAACAAAATAAGAGAAATGGAAAACTAAAGAAGAAAGCAAGCCAAAGCAAATTGCAAGATAAGGCATGGTAAATAACCTAGTTTCTAAACACTTTCAACATTCAACACCAAATGGAAAGCCTTAAGCAAATGCAACTTACAACCAGAAACAACCAACTTTATGACCTAAAAATTTGCAACCAGCAACTTCAACATGTTAGAAATGTGAATCAAGAGGAGTTGGAAGCATATGGGATCCACAAGGGTCATCTCCCACAAGAACTAGGTCAACTAGTATGTGTGAACCATCATTAGGGTGACTTGACTTGCAAGGTACACCAAAAATAAAAAAATGATTATAATAAAACCAAATAAAAAGCAAAAAGCTCACAAAGATGTTGGAAACTAGAGGCCAAAGCAACATAACCAATGTCCAATCAAAGCATCACCAAAGTAGTTGATTCACTAAGGGTATTCCACTTTGAAGGAGGGTTGTTGAGGGTCAAACAAATGCACAACAAAGCCAACCAAAAAAAGGTCAAACATTGACGAAAGCCATTCTCAGAGGCACCTCAACTCATCATGAAAATGAGGAAGAAGCCTCATTCATAGGTGATTAAAATTGGCTCAAAAGCAAGCAAGATCAAAAGAGAACAAATGAAAAAGCAACTTAAAAATACCTCCAATCATTAAATTTAAATTTAATTGAAAAATAAATGGAAAATAAAATTAAAAATTATGAAAAATTAAATAACACATTAAAGTGTCATAAAATATTTTTGGTTGAATTTTATAATGATTGGAAGTATTTTTAATTAATTAAAATCAAAACAGAAAAGAAATTAAAATAAAATAAAACAAATAAAGTGAAATGGTGCAAATAACAATATTCCACGTTGAAATCCAATGGGCTCCTCAGCCAGGGGGGTGCAAAAAGCAACTTAGGCCCAATTCACTCAGCAACACAAAGCGTTGTGTTTCATTAATTGACATGGCAGTCAATTTCCACGCGTGTATGGTCAAAATGATCTGGAGCATTCATCAAGCCTGGTCAAGAGGTCAACCAAGGACATCTCAGCTTTAACTGAGTTTGAACCAGACGCCAGAGCCCTAGCTCCGGTCGTCTTCTCCGGCGAGGTGGTCGCAGATCAGATCTAAAAATCTCACCAAAACGTGCCAAATTTTATACCAAAATGAAGCTCTACTCATGTACAATCCAAATCCAGTGTTCATTTGCTTTAATCATGCATATAAAAAGATAATCGAACGGTTTAATTTTGGATTTCACATCTATAAGCTTTATCAAACATAGAGATAAAGCACTCAAACATTGCCTACATGATGTAGGGCTTCAGATGCAGCCAAAATGATCTTAGTTCAGTGCCTAACATGAGAGAAATTGGAAGAAGAAGATTACCTAACGAATTCACTCTGTTGGTGCTTCAATTGATGGTTAGCTTGCTCCAAAATGTGCATATTTACTCCATTGAGTTCAAGGAAGAAGAAGCTTGCTTCAATTTGCCTTGAAAATCTCTGAATCTGGATTCACGATTTTGAAATTTCTCTCATGTTTCCAAAACTGACTTTGCTCTTCCCTCCATGAAATTGCACTTCTGAGCTCACCAAATGAATTTGGAGCTTATATATTATGGATTAGGAGTTAAATGGACGGCCCATGAAGCCTTGTTGTGGTGTAATTTGAAAATGCCCAAATTGGAAATACCTCCTCATGCACACGTGAAATATGTTCCATACACTCATGAAATTGGCTTGAATTTGCAGCTGACAACTTGGATTTCACATTAGAATTAGTTTGGGCTTTGTTGGTGATCCATTTAGCAATTTTGGATATGAATATTCTTTGTGAAGTAATCTTTAATTCCACGTGCTTTTCCTCTGATGAACCAAAGTGAGTTTGTGCATTTTGTACATGAGCATAATGTGAAGATATTTGAATAAAAATAGGACATGAAAAAGACCTATAATGTATTCAATTGGATTCACCTTTAAAAGTCCAAATTTCACTTGAATTTCCCCACCAATGTCCATAACCATGCATGATTGACACTAATCATGAGTTTCATGATGTAATTGAAGTCAGTTGGAACAACTTTGATGTTGGTTGAAGTTCCATTTTAAGTACTTAAGTGCATGAGAATGACCCATAATGAAAATGACCTATAATCAAAGTTTCCCAAAATACCCCTGCCTTGCAAGCTTCTTAACTTGAGTTCCTTAAATGATATGAATAACTTATAGGACTTTTTAGAAAGCTAAGATCATAAGGAATAACTTTCATGTTCATCAAAAGTTGAGAAGAAACATGATTCTAGGTCAAAAGTGCATTGGAAGTGAGTTGACTTTTGTTGACTGAAAAATATGTTCATCTGAGACCTATAACTTGATGGCACCATAACTTGAGTTCCACAAACCCAATGGATGTGTTCTAGTACTCAAAAGAAAGATAATAACATGCCCTACAAGTCTCATGTTTGTATGAAAATGAGATTGAACTTGTATCTTGAGGTAAATTATCCTTGAAGTTAGCTCCTAAAGAAGGGGATTTTACACTGACATCCTCTGAAACCCTAATTTAGTAACTTCTCAAACTCTTGATTCTTCTTGATTTGAAATTGAAATGGCATAATATATGTCTCAAAATGAAGTTTCATGACTCCAATGACTTGGAATCAAGTCTCCAACTCCTTCAAGCCAACAATTGACTTTACACTAAGCAGATGAAACCCTAGGTGCACAAACTTTGACTGCAACCTCTTGCAAGTGAAATGAACACTTAGATAAGCTCCACAATGACTTCAAGAGCACTCAATGAGCTTTTCAAACATTTACTATCCATAACCATGGCCTTGTGAACCCCTGATGATCTTCAGTTGCCCTACGAGATAGGAGACAAGCAACACACATCTATCCTCTTTCTCAAAGAGCTTTGACTACCTCCTGATGAATATAAGCATTAGATAACTTGAGTAAGCACTCTTGGTTGAGCTTGATACCCTTGATAACCTTCTCTTGGATGAAACCCTTCCCTTGATCCCCTGAAAAGGACAATGCTATGCAGATGCAAATGCTAAAGAAATGAAATGAAACATAAGCCAAGTAAAGAAAAGGTTGGGCAAATTTTGGGGTACAACACTTGTTTTCAAGATCCGACTTAGCAGGCTTTTTCTATTGATTCTCTCTCTTATTTTTTAAACAAATCGTGTGACACTGGCTATCTTGATTCCTTTGAAAGGTTTGTGACCATCTCATCCTTCAGTTGGTGAGATGTAACAATTGTGGGATTGTGAAGGATGAAAGGTAATGGATTCTTGCATGCACAGTCCTTTTGAAATTTGAACGCTTGGTCAAATTAATTGACACCTACCCTTCCCCGGGTTAAGATTGAGGGTTTTTTTGTTTTCAGAAAGAAACTCCTACTTCAAGGCCCAAAGGGGTTAACGAAGGCCTATCTCCCTTATATCTCCGGTGTTTGGGAATTCGAAACAATGCATGTACATCATCAGCAAAGTTTTATCCAAAAGCATACAATCAGAAAGTTTGCGTTTTCGCTTCATCATCCTCCCTCCAAGAGTTTAAGCAAGAAAGTGTTGGTATTGCAATGCACAGAAATATATATGAGTGAACACGAATGAATTACTTCAAGAGAAACATACTCATTACATTAAGACCATCATTCAAAAAAACAAACAAGTTTTTACACGTAAACATAACATTAACAAACAATGAAAAATACAATTGAAAAATGCAGTAAAGAAAACTGAGATTGCCATTGTTGAGGAAGCGACCCTTAAAGTCTCCAAACTTAAACAGATGAGAGGTTGACGTGCATCACCAACTTTCCTCCCGGAAAGGATATGTACTTTTTGTCAATTAATTGTTGCACCTTGGCTTGAAAGACTTTGCAATCTTCAATTGAATGCCCCATAGATCCTCCATGATATCCATATTGAGCACTGGGATCATATCTAAAAGGGTATGGCTCTGGCAACGACTTGAGAGTCTTGGGCTCCACCAGCGAGTTTTGAATCAGATGTGGCAGAAGCTGACTGTACAACATAGGAACCAGATGAAGAGGAGCATTCCTTCTTTCCAAGTTGTTGTGAGGCCTATTCTGATTCTGGCGCCGATAGTTTTGTTGCCAAGGAGCATAAGGTTGTTGGTACTGATTTTGGAATTTCTCACGTTCAGGCACTTTCATCCTTAGACTTGGCCCAAGAACAGGAAATAGTTGTGGACATGGAGATTCTGAAACTGAATACTGTAAGATATGCTCCTGACCCGGTGCAACTTCAGGGGAGAAAACAGGAATATTCGCTTCTTTCACAACAACTGGAATAAGACTACCTGGTATGCTTATGTCGCCAGACGTGAACTCAAATGCCTTTGAATCGATTAAGTCCTGAACTCTGGGCGTAAAAGCCTTTCATTTCTCTATATTATGCCCCGGTGCCCCAGAATGTAAATCAAAATGGGCGCCTGCATCATAGGCTGGTGGAGGCTTACCTGTAAATGGAGTTAGAGTCTAAAGTTCAACTAATTAAAGTTGAATCAAGAGTTGTAACAACTGAGTATAAGTTATAGGGAGCTGGTCAATGATTTTGTCGGACATCTTTGGCCTCTATGCGTACCTCTTAATCTTGGGATTATCTTGGGAAATAAGAGGTAGCTGCTGACGAGGAAATTCTGGAACCTCACGTTGTGCAAAAGGTCTACGAGGCACATCACGCTCTGGGAGAGACTCCACAGGTAAGGGTAGAACGACCATTTCTGCTCCGGCTTCAGGCATAAGACTATCTTCCTTTCTTAGCACGTTTCTCACGACTTCCATGATCAGGCCCATCTGAGTCTTCAGTTGATGAACTTCCTCCCAAAGCATTTTTTGATATTGAGACAAAGCTTACATGTCCACCATGAATTGTCCCATCTGGCTTCATACTTCCCTCAACTCAGCTTGAATTTGCTCCATAGTCAACTTCTAGCTTCTTTGAAAAGTTAAGTCTTCAATTCTGAAGAGAACTAGATTAGGATAACAAAAGACCAGCCTGGAACACCTGGAGTGCAAATGAACATGAAAATACAATGCAAACATGTTTATATATCATTATCATTATCAATAAAAAACAAACAAGTTTTACAAATAAGTTTGCACTTTAACAGAGAAAAAACTACACATGCAAGGGAGTGACATGATAAAACACTGCCAGCTTCGAGGAACTGGGCTTCCAATCTTGATTCACTACTGAACTAGTCATCTTCAAAATTGCTCGTCAAAGTCAGTCTGATACCCATCTGAACATCTGCTCTTGGTGAATTCTTCCATAACGAGGATTGATGAACCCACATGACTGGATGAAGGAGGATTGTTGATCTGAATACCCTGAGGTGTGAGTGAGAACATATTTTAGTCAAGCAGAGTCTGAATCTTGGTCTTAAGCACTTTACAGTCTTCGGTTGAATGCCTCTGCACCCTATCGCAATTGTGAAAAAGGGGGCCGACAAACTAGACAGAAGAGTCGCCATCGAACGTTATTTATCCCACAGAGACGGGAAGGAAACAATCGAAGAAAACCTAAGAGAAAGGGAAAGACAAGGTCATCGCAACCAAATCTTGGGTTCGGGAGTCAGTTACGCAAGCGGAAAGTATGAGTACCCCCCACGTCCGTTGTACTCAATGGGATCCATACTTGTTGTCTAATCTATGGTTGAAAACTATCTAAAAGCTACTGCTAAACGAGGGTGAATAAAGAGAACAGACTCGATAGGACATCTCCGCCCTATGCCTACGTATTCCCTCGTGCAATGGGAAAGTCAGAGTCAACGTAGTTAGAGAAACTACGGGTGATGGGGGGAGGGTTGCTTGCCAAGACATCGCCATCTTGTGCGTACGTATCCTCATCTGGTATGAGAAATCAGAGCAAACGTAGTCCATGAAACCTAGACCACTGGTTAGTTCAAGTGTTTTTTATGAGTAATGTTACGTTTCAATTCCAGCATTTATGGACGATGCCTGTTTACGGTAGAACGGAAATATAACATACTCTTTCTGAAAATTAGGTTTGAAACAATCCTGAAGGATGAAAAGGTTTGAATTTTGTTTGTGTTTTTTAGAAGAAGTGAATTGAGTTAGTTTGTAACTCATGTTGCCCTAAAGACTATGACATAAGAGCGAATGCGTCACATATCGCCCAAAGGGCATATGCTAAACACTCTAGATAATGTGAGAAGAGGCCCCCCACTTACCATTCCTCATGTACTTAAGGCTCATAGTGTACAACACTTGTTAACCTTTATTAAGTGTCTTAAGAGATTCTGAGATGAGAAGAGAAGGCACAAGACTCTAAGGGGAACTGTAAACCCTAATGTTATCATACAAAGTGGTCCTAAAGTTGGGATGAAAAGGGATACTACCTAATGTTATCATGCAAAGGATTAAAATCCTAATGTCTCTCCTACTTCCATCTTAAACAGAGGGACTAGGAATCCTAAGGGATCATGGCAAAAAGCACAAGTAAACACCAAACATAATCAATCACAGATGAAAATGCAATGAAAGATTTAAACAAGTCTTGAAAGATGAAAAGAGATATGAAATGCAAGCACAAATGCAAACATGAAAAGGGAAGACTTAAATAAGTCAAAAGAAAATGATATGAAATGGGAGAAGTAAACTCCTATAACCAAGTACCATCAATCATCAAGAAACAAAGGTACTACACAAAGAGCACAAACAAAGAAGTGAGGGAGGAAAGAGTGTGGGGCAGCCAGCACATCTTAATCAACTCAACCAAACACTTGCTTAAAGACCAAGTAAAGAAATGCAACACAACAATGAAAAAGGAGTGCAAATGTTCATGACAAACTCAAAGTGAAGTCAACACAACCAAATCATCATGAACAAGCATCAAAACCACTAAGAGCATAAGTGAAACACAAATGGTATACCTCAAATTCAAGATCAAAAAGGAAGGCAAGCACAAGAATGATCAAGTTCAATTGAAGAACCAATGTTTAAACAACTATCTCACACTTCAAACAAGTGGAAAGGCATGATCAAAGAGAAACTTGTGGCACAAGGTACACATATGATTGACCTTTAAAAATGCAAGGCAGCACCTCAAGTATGTTAATAAGAGCTAACACAGCTTAAGAGGTGCTCAAGGGATCACTGATGATCATGTCCCAAAGAAAGGTATGCATACACATGGTGAAAACAACTTGAATTTGAAATATCCACTAAAAACGGAAGAAGACTCCAATAAAATCCAAATAAAATACCCAAAGAAAGTTGAATCAAGCATAAGTCAATGTGCAAATACTCAAAGTAAGAGTCAATTCAAAACATCACCAACTAGGTCAAACAATGCAACATGTCCAACTTGTCGAGCAAGCATCGAGGGTCCACAAAAAGCCAATGAGAAACAAATAGAAAATGATCATTAATACCTCAAACCAGCCCTAAAATATCCCTCAATCAATCACCTAAGTGTGAGAAGAAATTTGGTCCTTAGGGGTTTTCAAATGAGGGTCAATGATTAAGTTCAAAACAAGACATAAACCACAAAACACCTCTAATCATAAATTCAATTAAAAATATTAAAAATAATAGAAAAATAAAATAAAAATGTTTAAAAATAACTTAACATATTGAAGCATCAGAAATACATTTTTTTGGATTTTTATAAAACTCAAAACTATTTTAAAATGATTAAAATTGAAATGGCAAGAGAAAGAAAATAAAAAAGAAAATGAATGAAATGAGGGGTGTGCTAGCAATTCAGAATGAACTGAATCCCTTTGGAGCGTGCAAATGGGCTCAACAAGAGGGAATGTGAGTAACAGCTTATTACAAAGCACAGTCCAATACACGTCTTGCCAAACAAACAAAATCAGGTCATTAGTGAAACACAACGTTTCACTAATGAGGTGTCCCTTAGGTCAAAGAAGAAAGGGCCACGCAGCCAAGACACGGATGCCACATCACTTGGTCTAGGAGTCTTCCCAGCTACATCAGTATCTCCCTCAAACACCGGAGTTAGGGCTTCGGTCGTCTTCTCTAGGAGGGTCGTTGGAGCTCAGACTCCAAACCACCATGAAGCTTAGAATGAAAGACCCTACCCCGCCCAAAATTTCATGCTAACCCCAAATCCAGCCTCAAAACGAATGAAAAACAATTTCCAGACCCTTAAATCACGACATGAAAAAAATTCACCCCAATTGGAATCAACTTAAACAGAGCTCAAAAGCATTCAAAACATGCCTCTAACCATAAAGGACTTCAGAGAAACCAATAACAAGTTCAAACAATGCTTATCATGAGAGGAAGAATAAAAAAAACTTACCAAACGGAGTGGCTCCGTTGGCCCTTGTTCAAGCACGATGATGAGAGGAAAAGCTTGCCAAATACTTCCTTGTCTTTCCTGAGCTATCAATCCAGCTTCAGAATACCGAAAACACTTGAGAAAAGGGAGATTCAAATTCTTGAAATTTTGAGAGTGAAAATGTGATTTCTGGTCTGAGCTGCAGCAAAAATCATCCTCCTTCTCTCCTCTAGGGTTTGCACACTTTATATATGGGGGCTCAAGAGGTTCATGCAGACCCATGTTGCCTTATTCAAGTGATTTCCAAAATTTTGCCAAAAAAATTCAAATGGGGTAAACACTCGGGTTATGGCAAGGTGTCCTTCTCATGGTTAGCAATTGGGACCATTAAGGGGTGCAGAAATGAATCATGCTGATTTGGTGAGTTGGAAATGCATTGGTACAAAGTTTGATCCATCACTTTTTATGGCATGTAATTTGAAAAAGTGTCATGAAAAATGGTTCTATGTTGGCTAATTTTCGGTAATCTCTAGCATGACCATTATATGATGATGTTATGTCCTCAAAATTTCAAAACCAACTTCATTTGATGACTTGTAAAGGAAGGAATTCAAATCATGTTCAAAAATCAACTTTTCAAGCTCATCATGGTTCAAATGATCACACAAATCATCAAACATCATGGATTTTGAGTTCAAGAGGATGTTAAGGCAATGTGACACAACTTTCATGTGGCAAAAAATTGGATTAGAGGTCTTGAAGCTCATGAAAATGGTCTTTGAAGTGAATGACCTATAATGAAGTTTCCAAAAATACCCTTGCCTTGTGAAGACCATAACTTGAGTTCCACACATGATAGTGATGAGTTCTAGGACCTTTTGGAAGTCTAAGACAATGAGGAACAACTTTCATGTTTGATAAAAAGTGAGGAGGAGCATGGTTCCTTATGAAAAATGTCTTTAAAGTGAGTTGACTTTAAGTACCTCTAAAATCTCTTCATCTGATGACACCAACTTGTTGA
Source organism: Lathyrus sativus (assembly GCA_963859935.3). Lineage (NCBI taxonomy): Eukaryota > Viridiplantae > Streptophyta > Magnoliopsida > Fabales > Fabaceae > Lathyrus > Lathyrus sativus. The sequence continues at coordinate 369,586,566 of OZ012739.1, forward strand.
TACCATAACTTGAGATGTACAAACCCAATGTATGAGTTCTTATACTCAAAAGAAAGCTTGAAATATGATGAAAAAGTCTCATATTTGTTGCAAAATGAGATTGGACTTGCATCATGATGAAATTTACCCTTGAAGTTAGGCACCAAAAGAGGGGATTTTACACTGAAAATCATATGCAACCCTAATTTAGTAACTTCTTGAACTATTGAATCTTCTTGATTTAATCTCAACATATCATTAGATATGACCTATGATGACTTTCCATGGCTTGCATGACCTAGAACCAAGTCTTGAACCCTTTCAAGCCCACAATTGACTTTGGGTTGACCAGATGAAACCTTAACCTCTTATCCATGGAATGAGGCTCTTGCAAATTATTTGTATGACCATACAAACTCCATAAAGAATACTCAGGATGCACATTGAGCTTTTGAACCATGCCTTATCCAAATATGTAACCTCCTGACCCTCTGATGATCCTCAAGATAGGAAGTGACACACATACACAAACTTCTCCCCTCAAGGAGCTTTGGGACCCAATATGATGGTAATGAACTCTTGATGACTACAAAATGATACCCTTGATTAAGCTTGAACAAGAAGTCTTCTCTCTTGAATGATGAGTACAACATCTTGATCCCCTGTCAAGAACCAATGCTATGAAAATGCAAAATGCTAAATGATATGAAACATAAGCCAAGCTAAAAGAAAAGGTTGGGAAAATTTTGGGGTGCAATACACCCCAGCATGGTAGTCACAATGGGCTTTAATATCAAAACCTGGTGGATATGGAGGAAGCAATGGATTTATCTCCTCCGGCACTATTAATCCACATCTGATCAAATCTGGAAACATCTGACTGCACGACATTGGAAACTGAGTGAAATGCTTTTCTGGCTTCTTTGGTCTTTGTTGGGCGTGCTAACACGACTGATGGCGGTATGACTGTTGACTCTAAGGGGAGAACGGTATTTGATACATAGACCCACAAGATTGTTGACTTCAAATACTTGAAATATCTGAAGAATAGATCTAAGGTATTGGAGATTTCCAGGTAGAATTACTTTCCTTCTCCCATTCTTCTTGAGAACTAACAACTGATTCACTTTCACCAACTGAGATGTCTGGGATGTCTTGAACCTTTCCACTATTAAGTCCGCTCTTGATACGTTCCCTAACTACTATTAAGTCAGAAAAGTTTAATGCCCCATTGCCAGTCATCTTGTCCAAGTATGGACCTTGTAAAGTATCCATGAATAGGTCAACCAATTCCCCGTCTAGAAGTGGTGGTTGAACGTGAGCGGCTAAATCTCTCCATCTTTGAACATACCCTCTGAAAGATTCACCGTCCGCTTGAGATAAGTCTTGCAACTGCATGTGGCTGGGAGCTATGTCAAGATTATAATTGTATTGCTTCACAAAGGCATTTGCTAGATCTGACCATGATCAGATGCAACCACTATCTAACTGCATGTACCAACTCAATGATGCCCCACTTAGACTGTCTCGGAAACAGTGAATCATAAGCTTGTCGTTATAGACATATGAGGTCATTCTTCTGCAAAACACAACCAAATGTTGCTTTGGACAACTATCCCCATTATACTTCTCAAAATTCGGTGTCTTAAACATCGGAGGCATCACAAGGCCTGGCACCAAACACATGCTTGAAGCATTAAGATTAAGAGTATCACGACCCTCCAGGGCATCAAGCTTCTCCTCCAACACCTGATACCTTTTCATAAACTCGACACGTCGCGGGTCCTTAAGTTTCATCATTGGAACTACCCCTTGGAAATCTAGCATAGAGAATGTGAAAATCTGATAGTCTATGGCATTAAGAGAAGAAAAATGTCCATCTCAGACAATGGTATGCTCTTGTATAACTCGATCCTCAACAGGAATCCGTACATGTTGAGCTTGAGTAACATTGTTTAATGGAGGTGGAATAACATTCCCAGTAACTAGAGTACTCTAAATATTGGTCTATCCCCTTGTCATGGTTGTCATAGCTTCCACAAGTTGGTCTAACTGATTCTTCATCAATTCAAATATGCCCTTGTAACAAACTGGTTCTGTTCTCTTGAGTTCATGATTCTTCCAAAAGCTGATTCAAGTTCAATATGAGTGTCCGGAAGTCAACTGCGGGTTGGGAAAAAGATGGATGAACTCCGTTGTTTCTGGTTGAGGAAGGATATGCAAAAATGATGCACAACTGCTTATGCAATGCAATATGAATGCAATTGACATAGGATAAAAGCTTTCACAAAGCTCTGAATAACTACTGTGATGCTGACTAAATAAGCTCATAAGTCTGCTATGATGAGAAAATACCGAAACACCAGAATCCCAGAATAATCGAAATAAAAGCAATACCAGAATACCAGGCTGATAAGTTCACACTTATAAGAAAACCAGAAAACTGGGTTGGTTTAAAGTCAAGGTTTCCTGCAAAACCCATCCCTCTCACATGTGGGTTCTAGTCTTTGACGTTACGACATCCTATGCAGGTCATCAGTATCATGGACTCTCAGGTCAAGAAAAGATGATACGTTCACCATTTCTAGTTTGGCATCATGAATTTTGCATGAGCTATTGTATGGCCAGACGCCACACAAGCTCCCATTACTCTCCACACTAATCCTGTGTGTATACTCAAGCCTGGGTATTGCGCTTATCTCTCAATGGAACAACCCACCCCATAGCACAGCAGTAGCATAATATGATAACAAAATGCAAATGCAATAATATACAACAGGTAAAGTACATAAAAGCAAATAACTGCATAAAACTAAACACCCTAAGACACAAAACAGACAAGCGCTAGGATTGACTCGCGTAGGGAACCAAACATCCATGATCAAATTTAACCTTTCCCCTTCTATCACAGAATTAGTCCTGGCAACGCCATGATCTGCCATTGGGTTTTGATTTACATTCGGGCCTTCATTAGTAAAGTTGAGCGCCTTCGAATCAAGTAAATCCTAAACTTTATGCTTAAATACTTTACAGTTGTCAATATGATGGCCTGGAGCTCCTTAGTCGAACTCACACCTTGCATTTGTATCGTAACCCATAGGAGGTGCACCAGCTAGAGGTGCCAAGGTTCTTTTCTGAATAAGTTGTAATTGAAGTAAATGCTGAAGTAGTTGAGAATAAGGCATTGGTGGTATTTTGAACTTTCTATTAGCCATTCTTCCTCTTCCTTGGTAATGGCGAGTGTCGCAACTGCGAAAAACACCCGGCAGAAAAACAGAAGAGTCGCCACCGAACATTATTTATCCCAACGAGAGGGAAAGGAAACAATCAAAGAAAACCTGAAGGAGCGGGAAAAGACAAGGTCATCGCAACCAAATCTTGGGTTCGGGAGTCGGTTACGCAAGGGGAATGTATTAACACCCCTCATGTCCGTTGTACTCAACGGGATCCATGATTGTTGTCTAATCAAAGGGTGTGTTATCTAAAAGCTACTACTAAACGGAAACGAGAACAAAAGAAAAAGAAAGAGACTCGATAGGACATCGCCGCCCTATGCTTACGTATTCCCTCGTGCAATGGGAAAGTTAGGGTCAACGTAGTTCGGAAAACTACGGGTGAAAGGGGGGGAGATTGCTCGCAAAGACATCGTCGTCTTGTGCCTACGTATCCTCATATGGTATGAGAAATCAGAGCAAACGTAGTTCGGGTAACGAAACACAGGTTGCTTAAGTGTTTTTTTATAAGTGACGTTAAGTTCCCATTCCAGCAGTTAGGGACGATGCATGTGTGCGGTAGAACGAAAAAGTAACATACTCTTTTCTAAAAATGAAATTTGAAACAATGATCCCGAAGGATAAAAGGTTTGACTTTTGTTTGTGAGTTTTAGTGAAGTGAATTAGTTTGTTTGAGATTCACGTTGCACTAAAGACTAAGACATAGGAGAGAATGCATCACATATCGCTCAAAAGGAATACGCTAAACACTCTAGACAAGTGAGGAGAAACCCCCCACTCATCATTTCTCGTGTACTTAAGGCTCGTAGGGTACAATGTTCACCGCTTTTATTAGATGAGTTAGAATGGTTTAGAGATGAGAAGAGAGACTCATAGAAGGTCTAAGGGAAAACTCAGCCCTAACATTGTCATGAAAAGTGGTCCTAAGGTCGGGATGCGAAAGGGGATTCTATCCTAATGTTAGCATGCAAAATATGGACCTAAGGTTAAGGTTAAAAGGGACTAGTGTTGCACCCCAAAATTTGCTCAACATCTTTTACCTGGTTTATGTTTCATTGCATTATCATTTGCATAGTTCTATCATTTGCATATCATGGCATATCATTCATCCAACAGGGGATCAAGTGTGATTATTATCAAGAGAATCCTAGGAAGAAATCTTATCCAAGCTTGAGAAGTCATCCAAGTCATCAGGAGGTGGTGGGAGGTCTTGAGAAGTTTGAATGCATACATGTGAATTTTCTATTATCTTGAGGATCAACTGAGGACCATCAATGGGATGTGAAGCATGAAGTGTGAATATGAGATTTTTATAGAGCTCATGGAGTACCTAGAGAGCCATGTTGGAGCTAAATCAAGTCATTGTGTCAAATGCAAGAGCCACAGTTGAATTACAGACAATTAGGGTTTCATCTGGATCAACCCTAGGTCAATTATGCAATTGAAAAGCATTCAAGCCTACTTTAAGGTCATGGAGTTCATGGATTGATGTGTTGAGGCACTTGTGGGGTTGTGCCAAGATCAAATCAAGAAGAATCAAGAGTGTGGGAAGTTGCTAAATTAGGGTTTTAGTGCAAATTACCCTGTTTATTGCCTAACTTCTAGGCCACATAAGTCAAGATACAAGTTTCAAATGGATCTTTGGCCAGCATGGAACTTGTAGAGCTTCTCAATACCTTTAATTGGAATACTATAAGTCCTCAAGGGGATTTATAGAACTCAAGTTATGGTCCAGACAAGTTACAGGTCCTCAGATGCTTCTGAAATTTGTGTGTGAAAATCATCTGACTTCAAGGCTATTTTTGACCTAGAAGGAGGTTTTACCTGAACTTTTGGTCAACATAAAAGTTGTTCCTCATGATCTTAGCTTTCTAAATTGTACTAGAAGTTCTCCATCTGATTTGTAGACTCAAGTTATGAGGTTTACAAGTCAGGGGTATTTTGGGAAAGTGAGATTATAGGTCATTTTCAATCATAGGTCCATATCTCCAACTTGCAAGCTTCAAATGGAAATTTGTTCAACATGGAATTTTCTTAAAATGATGTTTTTAGTCCAACCAAGTGGTCATGAGAGTTTGGTTTGGCTCATATCAAAAAGTCACTTGAAATGGCTTGAAAATGAAGGAAATTCAAATATGGAAAGGAGGGGAAAATGTGATTTTGTGCTAGATGCCTCAAACCAAGCAAGTGGGTACATTTTCTGATTGGAAATCACATTTCAAACACTTTGGTTTTAACAGAATTTTGAGTTCAGTTCAAGTTTTGGAAGTTGCCATGTGGTTGCTTCACTTGTAAGTAACATTGCAAAATCAATGCACAAGGCAATTCAGACCAATCTTTCCATTCAAACTCATTCTAAATGACATGTGCAAGGTGTGAGAACCTTCTGGAACAAGGAGAAGCTTACAAAGCACGACTGATACATTGCCTTTGAATCAAAAAACCAAAAAATGTGAGTACTCTTTTGGGCTTCAATTTGGATCCAAAAGCCCATGAAATGATTCTATATATTCATTAGAGCAAGTTCAGATCAAGGTTGAGCATTATTTCGCACCAAAGCAAGAAAGAGCAAGAAAAATTTCACAACTGCAATTGCAAATCGAATTCTGAGTTTGGAGCCAATTCAAGCAAAATTGGAGAGTGCAATCTCTTCCTTGTGGATCATTGAAAGTTTCTGGAACTTTTTGAAGCAAGCCATGAGTTCCAAGTGCATCTATTTCAAGATCTATACCAGGTTAGCATCTTTCAAAATTCAGCATGATTTAGCATGATTTAGATAGCTTTAGACTTGTGGTTAGGATCTAGACATGACATAGATCGTTTTAGGCTTGATCTGGAAGCATTTGATGATGATTGAAGATGACATGCCATAACTGTTTGGACTTGAATCTTTTGATTCATACGGTTTTAATGCTAGTTGTTTAGATCAGGTTGATGTATGCAATGAGATGAAGAGATTTATACTATTAGTTTTGAGTTTAGTGAGAGTTGTTGATGATGCTATTTCTGAAACTTGGATCGTGTTTGACTATGTGTTGAGAATTAGTTCATTTGGATGATAGATCTGGATTCCTCGTGAAATTCTGGTTAGAAATGGTATATAGTTTGTTATTTCTGGTGATCTGAACCTGGACCCTCGCCGTAGAAGACGACCAGAGTCTTCTCCGGCCACCACCAACCACCATGCTCAATCTCACTCAGGCAAACTGGAAATGTGAAGAAGATGATGTCTGAACCCTTAGATCTAGGTTGGACCATTGACTGACCTGAAGATCTAACGCATGTGACTTAAAGTTGGTTTGGAAATTCTGAGATCAAAACACGGTCGTTTCATTTAAATTGCGTGGCATCAGGAGGAGCGTCGGATGTGCCTTGACTCGTTGACTGGCTTACTGATCCAAAGGCTGTGTTATTTTTGTAGCATTTAAATTGTTTTATTTGATTTTTTTATTTTTAATTGCTTTGTTTGTTCCAAAAATCATATAAAATCCAATTTTGATCCAAAAATTATTTTAAAAATATCCTCATGATCCTTATGGAATTTATTATTTTCTGGGATTAACAAAATGCAATTCCATGCATTTTTCAATTTAATTTGATTTTTCACATTTTATTTTGGTTCTTTATTTTTGCATAATTCTTCATCTTGTTGCACCCCAAAATTTGCTCAACCTTTTCTTGCCTGGTTTATGTTTCATTGCATTTCATTTGCATAGTCACATCATATACATAGTCTAATCATTTGCATATCATAGCATAGCATGCCTCCAACAAGGGATCAGGGTGTCTATCAGAAGAAGAAGCCTATCTAGAGGTGTTATATGAGCCTAAGAGACCATCCAAGTCATCAGAAAAGGTTTGAAATCTTGAGAAGTTCTGGATGCCTACATGTGGGTGTGCTCCTATCTTGAGGAATATTGAGAAATATAAGTGAGATGAGAAGCATGGAATGTGAATATGAGGTGTGTATGGATCTCATGGGGTGCCTAGAGAGCCCTATTAATGCTTAGACAAGTCATGGTATCAAGTTCAAGAACCACAGTTGAGGTGTGTACAAGTAGGGTTTCATCTGGGTAACCCTAGGTCAAGGAGAGTAGAGAAAGGGCATCAAGACCTAGCTCTAGGTCATGGAAGTCATGGGTTGAGATTTTAAAGCATATGTATGGATGATTCAAGATCAATTTCAAGAGAATCAAGAGTGGTTGGAGGGTTTGATACAGGGTTCCTAGGGTAAAATCCCCTGTATAGCACTGGACTTCTAAGCCACATAAGTCAAAATACAAGTTTCAATTTGGATTCTTGGCCAACATAAAACTTGTAGAGCTTCTCAATAGCTTTAATTTGAGTACTAGAAGTCTTAAAGGATATTTGTAGAACTCAAGTTATGGTTCTTGCAAGTTATAGGTCACTAGAGGACACTGAAATTTATCTGTGAAAGTTACTTGACTTCCAAGCAACTTCTTCCCTTCAAGGAGTTTTCAAATGGATTCTTGGCCAACACAGGAATTGTAGGGCTTGATCTTACCTTTAATTTTAGTAGTAGAAGTCCTCAAGAAGATTTGTGGAACTCAAGTTATGATCTTGGCAATCCAGAGGTATTTTGGGAAAGTTGAATTATAGGTCATTTTTCAACATAGGTCAAAATCTCCATCTTCCACTCCTCAAATGAAAAAATGTTCAACATGAGATGTGCTTAGAATGGTGTTTCTAGGTCAGACATGAAGTCATTGTGAGATGGATTGGCTTATTTCACAAAGTGCCCCAAAATGGCCTAAAATGGGAGATTTTTCAAATGATTCAAGAGAGGAAAAATGGTTTTTTGACTTGCAAGGCATAAACATGGCATATGGGTAGTCATTTTGAATGGAAATTGAATTTCAAACACATTGGCAATGTCACAATTTTGAGATGAGCTATTGTTTTGTGAGTTTCTTTGGAAAATGCTTTCTTACATCATAAGTAACATTTGCAAAACACTCCTTTAGATCAAATCCATGGCCCTAACCCTTACCAATCCATTCAAAATATCATTTGGAGAGAATTTGGATCAGAATCAAGGTATTGAAGCAAGCTAAAACTCAGCTGCCATGTATGAACTTCTCATGATAATTTCAAGTGCAAGAGATATTGGATATCTCACATAGATCATTCCTGAAGTTTCTAGAGCATTCCTACAGGTTCTATATAAGGTTTATGACTGATTCAAGGCATTGGTTGGTGAAGATTGAGGGAGAATTGAGAGATAGAATTCTGATTTTGCACCTTGCAAAACAGAATCGGTTACACCAATTGAAGCCATCTCAAAGCAAGATAGTGCATTCAGAAGCTCAATCTTGAGTTTGTGAGTGAGTTTGGATAGATTTTTGGCCAAGATTGCTGAAGAATTGAGAGATAGCATATTGAGTTCATCCCTTGCAACTCAAAATCGAATTTGAGGATTCAGAGAGATTCAACCCAAATTGATGCATACAGAAGCTTGATAATCAATCATTGATCATATCTGGAAGAGATTGAAGGGAGATTTGAAGGTTTCATTGTTCTGTTCACTCAATTTTCACAGGTTAGTAAACTTCATCGTGTAGCTTGATATAGATAGAATTGCTAGGTTTTAACTGGTTAGATGCAATGTAGATCATGGCTAGGTCGTTTCTGGTAAAGAATTTTGAGGTTTAGAGATGAAATCTTAGGTGACCAATTTTCTTGTGATGGACTATTCTTGCTGATCTTGATGAATTAAGCTTAGTTAGATAGTGGTAATTACTCAGTGTAGCATGGTGATGATGTTGGGCACTTTAATTTGAAGAATGGTGATGATTGAATCTTGAGCAGGTTCTGAGTTCTTTATCGTGTTTGGAGTTGTGATGAGGGTTAATGAAAATGAAGGGTAGATTCTTGTTCAAGGTGAAAAAGCGAGTAGGATGATGTATTTAGGGTTGAGATTTGGTGAGGATTTAGAGAGTTGGTGTTTGGGGACGACGGTGGCGCCACCTCCGGCCACCGTCTGGTTCACCTTCCCTCCAACATTAGAAATGAGGAAGACAACATGATCACCATAGGATCTGCAGTGGACCTTTGATCAAACCCTCATCTAATGGCCACGAGTGATTTTGATTTTGTGAAGGATTCAGAAACTAACCTATACACTGCGTTTCATTAACCATTTTGTTTTGGGCTTAGTTACTAGATTGCTAATGACACCCTCATCTGAAGCCCAATTGAATATAACACGTGATATGATTGCTATTTGACACAGACTTTTGTCAATTTCCATCTCATTTTCTGATTGTATTTTCAATTCGTTTGGGCTTGATAACTCGCTTGCTGGTAGCACCCCCCTTAGGCCCAAGTCTGGTATTATAACATGAAATGTTTGCTATATGACACGCTCCTTTATCATTTTTCCATCTATTTTCTTTTTATTTCATGTTTTCATTTAGGTTAGAAATTAATTCATAATAAATTGAAAAATGATCATTTTAGGATGAGATTTTTTCCCCTGGTTTCCTTAAGGTCTCTAGAATCTTATAGGATTAAAAAATATTATTTTCATGCATTTTATATTTTCTGGCATATTTTACAATTTTAATGCTTTTATTATACTTTTGTTTGATACTTCATTTTTCTGAATTTAGTATGAGAGTTTGGTGAAGAATTTTGAAGTGATTCTTGTGAGGTTGATTAGATTAGGGAAGCATGTACCCTTAGGAATTTTGTCATATTTTTGTGGCTAAAATTTAGGTTAGTTTGAATGGTGAATAGGAGAGGTATTAGAATTAGGGTTTCACAACACTTAGGTGTAGTTTAGTACATAGTTTTGGGGTTTAATAATTGATTTAGGTTCTGGGACTTATATGGGATATTGGGTATAGGGTTATGTTCCCTTAGAAATTAAATTAGAATTTTAGAATGAGTTTTAGTATTTTACTTGATTTTTGCAATTTGAGTGGTGATTGTGTGTTTTCCCCTTGGGCATTTGGTTTGTTTGTTTGGTTTGGGGTATTTTAATTGAGCTTTGGGCTTGGGCTTTGCTTGTTGGAGCTTCCAAAGGCTTGGAGGATGATTGGAAACAAAGGATGGAGCTTGGGGCATAAGGATTCTTCTCCTTGAAGGTTGCTTTTGAAGACTTAGGAGATAGGAAATGTAGGAAGAGCTCTAGATTAGATTGATTTCTTCTTGCAAACATAGAAAGCATCTTGTGCTTCTATTCTTCCCTATGACACAAAGTCCTTCTAAGGTACTCATATCCCTCCTTTGGAGGGATGAGTGACATACCTTAGAAGTTTGAGGGAACATTTCTCCTACAATGATAGGTGTTTATAGGCTTCCTTTGGTTGTCAATAAGCTGTTTAGCATTTCAACTTCATCTATTAATTGATTCTCTTATGGAGTGATTGCATTGAAGATATAAACCTATTGAAGATGAAGTTCATTGAATATTGGTGAAGATGAAGCTTGTGCCTGTCAAAGCTGGGTATCTGTTGAAGCTAAGGTTTTTGCTGCTTTTTGAAGCTGTTTACTGGTTGAAGTTCATGCTTGCTAGAGCTGGATTATTTTTGAAGATAGGAGCTTATCTAAAGTTTGAAGGTCATTGAAGATTGAAGATGGGGTCTTGCTTGAAGTTGTTGCTGTCATTCCCATTTGTTGTTAATCAACTGTAGCTGTCAGAGTTGTTGCTGCTTGTGTTGCTTACTGTAAGAGTTGGATTGTTGCTGTCAGAGCTGGTGCTGGTGTTGTTTTCTTTTTCTGTATTGTTTGTTGGCTTGTTCAGCTTGCCCCCCAAGGTTTGAAGTGAATGTTGTTTCACTTTGCCTATTTGTTTTCCCAGGTTCGAGGTTGAGTGGGACTCCTTTGCCTTGCTTGTATTGATGCATTGCATACATGTTTACTATATATGTCTGTTTCTTTTGCTGTTTATCCCCCAGGATCTCTATTTCTCTCTGTGAAAGAGAGAAATATGACAGACATTAGGGTGTTTATCCATGCATGACAACTTTAGGGTAGTTTTGCTTCCCCTTCTTAACCTTAGGGTTTTAGAGTGTCGTCTCTCTTCTCATCTTGAAACAATCAAAAACATAATAATATTTCAAACATCATAAAAGACAATTCTTGCGTAAAAGACTAGAAACAAACTTCAAAACGTCATTTTTGTCCGCTTGGACTCGTAATCAGAAGAAAACCTTTTTCAGAAGGATAAAAGATAAACAGACAGACTTGTGTCGTACATGGCCCGAACTACGTTTGCTCTGATCTTTCATGCTGTATGAAAGTACGTAGGCATAGGATGCTGTATCCTAGCGAGCAACCTTCCCCTCCTTTCCCGTAGGTAGGCGAACTACGTTGACTCTGATTTCTCGTTCCAGACGGGAATACGTAGGCATAAAGTGCGATACTTTGCCGAGTCACTTTCTTTTCTTTTTAACCCAAACTTTTAGAGTAGATAGAATAACAATCCGTACTAGAAAACAAGCGTGGGTCCCGTCGAGTACGGCGGACGTGAGGGGTGCTAACACCTTCCCCTTGCGTAACCGACTCCCGAATCCAGGATTTGGTTGCGATGACCATTCTTTTCCCATCTTTGCGGTAGGTTTACTTCGAGCGTTTCCTTTCCCTCCGTTGGGATAAATAACGCACAGTGGCGACTCTTCTGTTTAGCCGGCGCCGATTTTCGCAGTAGCGACAGCTGGCGACTCTGCTGGGGACCCCAACAGTTCCCTGCGCGAGTCAGTCCTAGCGCTTGTTTTCCCGCGGGCGGGTTTTGTATGGATTTACATTTCTGTCTTTACTTTCCGCAGTTTATTGTCAGCTTTATATTGTTATTGCTGTTGTGGGGATGGGGTGATCTATTGAGAGATAAGCCGGACCTGGGCTTGAGTGCACCTAGAATTAGTTGTGGAAAGTAGTGGGCGCGTGCGTGCTTTGCATGTACCAGTGTCCCGCAAAATCCATGCTCGGACGAGGTTCTTCTGGTTGACTTCTTTTTCAACCCTTTGGGTTAAGGGTGTTGTTGGTTAGTTGGATTGTCGACTCTGGGGACCGATCATTTGGAAGTTGGCTAAGTGAGGCCTCTTCAGGACATGATGATGCCACACCTTCTAGGTATCGTATCATCAGTCTTGAAAGTCTGTGATGCCGACGACCGCATAGGATGCCGTACCTTGTGTCAATTGATAGGACTCCTACCTGTGAGAGGGATTGGGGCATGCAGGAAACTTGACCTCCAGACTACCCGGTCTTCTTAATAGTGGATCAGTATGTGTGGTTACTTGGGGTTCTTCATTAGAGCAGTGTTATAGGTCTGTTGAGACCAAGTTGGAGCTTTGTTTTGAGCCTGTTGAGGCAAAGCGGAGCATTGTTATGGGTCTGTTGAGACCAGGTTTGAGCAGTATTGTGGGACTGTTGAGACAGATATTGTGGATGGATCTCTTCAGCAATATATTACTTGATCCCTGTCGCATGTTGCATATTGCATTGTTGCATACTCATTTTGCATATCATTAACGTGTGTCTGTGCTGCAGGCGCATTTTCATACCCTTTGGTCCTAGTTGCCCGGATTTCTGTCCGCTGATATTATGGATACTCTGAAGAAGACTATGGCGTACAAGTTGCCTACTCCAGATGTTTCTTCCTTGCTTGGTTTGATATCTCTAGCTGATAATGATGTGAAGAGAAGCTTCAGGAAGAGTTACGGGAAACTGCTTAGGTTGGTTTGCAAACCATCCATGTATGAGCTGAACGGATTGTACGCGCTGATGCATTTCTATGATCCCCTGCTGAGGTGTTTTACTTTCCCTGACTTCATTCTGGCTCCGACCATGGAGGAATATGCTGAGATCTTGGAGTTAACCATTCAGAACAGGGTACCCTTCATTCATATGGGTGCTGAGCCCAAGCTGGAGGATTTGGTTGTTGCTTTGCATTTAGACTCTTCAGAGTTGTTGTTAACCTCGTGGAATGGAGTTTCTGGTTTTTCTTTCAAGTTCTTGGTTGGGAAAGCATAAGAGTATGCCAAGAGTGGTTGTTGGACTGTGTTTAATTCTATCCTTGCTTTGTGTATCTATGGCATTGTACTGTTCCCTAATCTGCCTGACTTCGTTGATTTGGATGCATTCCATATATTTGCTTCAGGCAATCCTGTGCCTACCCTGATTGGAGATTTCTATCACTCACTGCATTATAAGAACGAGAATAGGAGGGGAAAGAACGTCTCTTGTTGTGTGCCTTTGTTGAGTATGTGGTTTAATGGTCACCTGCCCAAGAGGGGTATCTTTGCTGAGTCTGCAGCTACGGTGGAATGGTCTGAGCGTCTGATGGGGCTTTCTTCAGAAGATGTTGTCTGGTTTGATAGAGATTTACTGGGATCTGAGATTACCTACAGTTGCGCAGGATATCCTAACGTTCCCCTGATTGGGAGGTAAGGGTGCATTAACTACAATCCTTCATTGTTGATCAGGCAATTCGGTTATGCTTTGAGAAGCCCGCCAAAAGAGGAGGAAGTGCAGGAATCTCTGTATTTCACAGGTGATCTGAGTGGAGAATTGTTACCCAAGCTCCAGCATGCTTGGAATAATATCAACAAGAAGGGTAAGCCGTTGTTGGGTAAGAATGATAGTCAAGTCTATCCTCAGTACAAAGTCTGGATCCAAGATAGGGCAAAGCAGGCGCTGATGCCGTTTCCTGCAGTATTACCTCCTACTCCCCCCGTGATTGAGGAGCCAACTACTGTGTCTATTAAGAGATATGAACAGGTTGTGAAGGAGAAAGAAGAGCTGATGAAGGCCAACGAGAAGTTGGAAGAAGAGTTAGTGCAACTCAGGAGCGAAAGGAATGAAGCTGTATATTCCTTCGAGTAGCAAACGAAGCTGGTGAATCAACTAGGCACGGAACTGACTGAACAACGAAAGAAGCGTGAACGTTTGGGGATAGATTTCAAGAGCTCCCATGATATGCTGAAGTCTAAGAAGAAAACACTTGATATAGCCTACCGGGAGATCTCTGCATTCAACAAAACCTGGAATGCCACGCTGACCGGCAATAAGGAAAGAGAAGACAAACTGAAGCTGCAGGTCTCTGAGCTGGAAGGTCATTTGAAAGCTAGCCAGAAGAGGTTGGAAGGAGAGGTTATGCGGAGGTATGATGTCCAGAATGCCTTGAACAGAGTTATCAAGCGCAAGAAAGAGTCTGCATCCCAGAAGCGGAAGCTAGAAGATTGCTTTGGAGAAGGTGTTTGGGAGGAATCCATTGGTGATCTCCAGCGTGTTATCAGGCAAAGAGACTCGCTCGTCGAAGGGTTGCTTTCTCAGCCGAATCATCCCAAGACTAAGAGATTGTTAGAGGAGTACCAGGTATACAGTCGCACTTGATTATCTTATGTATTGATGTGTATGCTTTATTTGCATTGTGCTGGCCATCACCAGGATTGTTGGTTGAGGTCATGCTTTCCTATTGTACACTCAATAATATTGTATTCCTGACTCGATGGGTTTTTCCGCAATATATGAGATGTTTTCCATGATTGGATTTCGAGCTTCTTATTGCTATCATTGTCACTACACTGGCACTTTGGCACTAGAATCAGGGGTTGATCTCCCTAACGCACAGACACATATTGCATCTGCATATCCATTTTGCATTGCCAGTTACTTGTTGAATTTGTATCTCATTTCCTGCATCTCACAGGTTTTTCAGGATTGACGAACAAAGAGTCCACCGCTACTCAACCCGAAACAACTGCAAGAGAGTAATGGATCAAGTTCAAGTCGAGATGCAGGAAATCCGTGAGAAGTTGACTTTGTTCATGCAAGCTATGGAGAGCATGGCCAAGGGCCAGGAGAATCTTCAGACTTTGGTGCAGCCGCTGCTGGCGCGGGCAAATGGAAATGGCAACACTGACCATATTTTTGTAGAAACTCCTCGCCGGGAGGATGAGATACCGGCAGTTGTTACTCCACTTGTTGCGACTGTCAATGGAAACATTGGTACTGGTGCAGGTGCTGGCGCTGGTAATGGCAATACTGGAAATGGTGGTGATGGGCATGTTGTTAACAACAAAGGCAACACTATGGATGCTGATCAAGGATTCGTTGACAATGTTGGCTTCGGAAACCATGGGTATGGCAATGTCAATCAGGACGGGAACTTCGGGTTCAATAATCAAGGCTTCGATAATGATGGTTACGGCAACAACCAGGGGTACGACTACGGTAATGGTGGATTCGGTAATGTGAATGTGAACGGTGTTGGGGCACTTCCTTTCAACAATGGTTTTGGACCTGCTGGGGTCAATCTGGGGTTCGGCAACCGAGGACAGGGTCCTGTGTTCAATCCTCAAGGATTTGGCCGTAACATGGGTTACGATGGGTATGGCAATAACTGGAATGTGGACCAATAGGATGACGCTTTTTCAGGAAGGGGTATAGGACCTGAAGGCCCTATTGACCCGGTTCAGAGAATCAAAATGCTAGAAGAGCAGATGAAAGGTGTGGTTGATCAGAATGCCGTCGGGTTAGATATGACTACTATGGGGTTGGTACCAGGGCTGAGGGTGCCGTTGAAATTCAAGGCTCCAACCTTTGACAAATACAAAGGGGATACCTGCCCTAAGGTCCACGTCCGCTCTTATTACAGAAGGATGTCCGCGTATTCGGATGACGAAAGGATGCTCATGCATTTCTTTCAGGACAACTTATCAGGACCGTCACTTGAATGGTATATGGGGCTGGAGCCCACTCAGATTAAAACCTGGAAGCAGTTGGCTGATGCTTTCATGACGCATGACAAATATAACAGCGATCTGGCACCAAACAGGGTCCAATTACAGGGTTTGTCACAGAAAAACGGTGAAAGTTTTAAAGATTATGCGCAAAGGTGGCGCAATATGGCAGCGAGGGTGCATCCTCCTTTAATTGAAAGGGAGATGAACGACATGTTCATTGGGACATTTACGGGGATGTTCTACGAGAAATTGTTTAGTGTGTCGTTGGGCAGTTTCTCAGATTTGATTCTTATGGGGGAAAAGATTGAGAACGAGATTAAAATTGGAAGATTCCAAGCAGGTGAGGCTACCTCAGCAGGAGGTACAAGAAAAGCATTCGGTGGTAGACGACAGGGTGATACTAGCGCCGTGTTTGGTGGCAGGGGCAGGGGCAGAGGAAGGAATCAGTATGTTCAGCCCCAACAGATAGCTAGTGTTACTATCCTGCTTCCGCCACAGAGGCAGCCACAACAGCAACAACAACCACCGCAGCAGCAAGGGCAGAACCCCGGTCAGAGAAGGGTACAGAACACGAGGCCGAAAAGAGTGTTTGACGCACCTCCTTCCACATATGTAGAACTCCTCCAGACCCTGCTAGGGTTGAACTTGGTTGAAAAGAGGACTTTAGCACCACCTACAGGGACGATACTTCCTTATGGGTATGATGCCAACAAGCATTGCGAATTCCATTACGGGGCACCCGGGCATGATGTAGAAGCTTGTCAGGCATTTAAACACAAAGTTCAGGATTTGTTGGATAGCAAAGCTATCAACTTTGGACAGGTGGGTCCAAATATCGTACAACAGCTTATGCCCAATCATGGGGCAAATGCCATCTTGACAGAAGAAAATTTGAATCTAGTGATGGATGTCAATGAGCTGAAGACACCGTTGGGTGAGATTAAAAGCACGTTGTTAAAAGGGGGTGTATTCCCGGGATGTGACGAGTTTTGCTTGGATTGTTGGACCCAGCCAGAGGGTTGTAATGAGTTGAAGTAGGGCATTCAGACTATGATGGATGAAGGTACCTTGCAATTTGATCGAACCGCGGTTGAAAAGCCTGTAGAGGCGTTGTGTGATGAGCAGAACGATGTTGCGACGGTGACGATTCCGAGGAAAACAATAACGATAACGGCGCCTGCCAGGCGGCCGACAATCACAATTACCAAAGCAGGACCAGTCCCTTTTGAGAGTACTAAAGCAGTGCCGTGGACTTACGGATTGGAGGTATATTGTGACGGTGAGAAAATTGAAGTCAATGGACAACCAGCTGGGGTTGTAGATAATGTTGTCGGAACAGGGGGTATGACCAGAAGCGGAAGAATCTTCACGTCACCCGAGGTAGAGGCAGAAAGATTAGCCAAGGGTAAAGCCAAGGTAACTGAGGGTGGTCCTTCTCAGCTGAACGAAAAGGAAACGTCACTTAAGGATGTGGAGGAGTTCATGAGGCTCATTCGCAAAAGTGATTACAAAATCGTTGAGCACCTCCAGCAAACGCCATCAAAACATTTCATCCTATTATTGATGTTATGTTCCGAAGCCCATCGGAACGCTTTGCTGAAGATTTTAGACACGTCATTCGTTCCTCAAGAAGTTTATGTTAATCAATTAGAAGGGGTGATGGCGCATGTCAATGCGGGGCACAATTTGGGCTTCACAGACTTTGATTTTACTCCAAGAGGCCGAGAGTATAATATGGCATTGCATGTGTCAGTAGAATGTCGGGGCACGGTCATGTCCCATGTCTTAGTAGACACTGGATCTTCCCTGAATGTGCTACCGAAGAAAGCCATGATGAAGTTGGATATCAGGGGGATTATCTGCACGCCCAGTGATTTAGTGGTGAGGGCGTTCGATGGAACGAGGAGGTCGGTTTTCGGATCAATAACATTACCGTTGCAGGTGGGGCCTGAAATATTTGAAACTGAATTCTATATAATGGACATCCATCCAGCGTATAGTTTCCTTCTTGGGCGCCCATGGATTCATGCTGCCGGGACTGTCACATCCACGTTGCACCAAAAGCTGAAGTATATGGTTGGGGATAGTGTCGTCACTGTTTGTGGAGAGGAAGATATTCTGGTTAACCATTTGTCTTCATTCAAATACGTCGAGGTCGACGGCGAAATACACGAAACACCCTGTCAAGCCTTCGAGGGGTTGCGAATTAAAGACAAAGTTCCAGTGCCAAGTAAAATATCAGATGTGGCAGTGTCATCCTACAAAGAGGCTCAGGCTTTAGTGCAGACTGGTGAGACTAAAGGCTGGGGGAAGGTGTTGGAGATTCCCGTGAAGAATGACAAGTTCGAGCTAGGGTATCGACTGATGTCGTCAGCGTCATCTTCAGGAGCGCCCAGGTTCAAGGGACCAGTCACGATTACGCCAAGCGGGGTGAGCTTCGAGACTATCAACGCTATTTTCGATGCTGAAGACGGAGATAGCGACTGCGATATGGACGCGTGGATCAAGCCAAGCGTGCCAGGACAAAGTCTCTGCAACTGGTCCATCCGGGAAACTGTCCCAGTGACTTTTAAACAGTAATGATTTGTTTTATCGATTGTTGAACAATCCTATGTCCTACCCGGGGCATAGTGATGTTACGTTAGGGCTACTTGGTTATGTGTACTGCACTGTTTTAATCATGAAATAAAGGCGTTTTTCATATTCAAATATTGTGATCCCTGTTTTTCTTGTTTTTACTTTACCAATAAATGGAAACGTGGTTATTTGTTTTGTTTGCGTGTTGAAGCGTTTAACCATTTCCTTTGCAGGACTAATATTTCAGATGACATCTCATACAAACCGCCTATGACTCGTTTTGACTTCGAGCACCCGGTATTCCAAGCAGAGGAAGAGATTGTTCAGGATAGCGACCTGCCAGAGGAGCTGACTCGTTTGTTGAAACAGAAAGAGAGAAGCATTCTGCCTCACGAGGAAGAAATTGAGATTATTAACTTGGGGTCGGAAGAAGTTGTGAGAAATATCCGTATAGGGGCTACACTGCAAAGCGACATCAAGCAACGGCTGATTGAGATACTACGAGAGTATAGTGATATATTTGCTTGGTCGTATGAGGATATGCCTGGGTTGGATACGGACATGGTTGTGCACCGTCTACCGTTGCGAGAGGAATGTCCACCTGTTAAACAAAAGCTCAGAAGAACCAGACCGGACATGGCTGTAAAAATCAAGGAGGAAGTTCAAAAACAATGGGATGCTTGTTTCTTAGTCGTTACAACTTATCCGTCATGGGTCGCTAATATAGTACCAGTGCCGAAGAAAGACGGTAAAGTGCGAATGTGTGTAGACTACCGTGATTTGAATAGGGCGAGCCCGAAAGATGACTTTCCACTTCCTCACATTGATGTGCTGGTTGATAATACTGCTCAGTTCTTCGTATTCTCCTTCATGGATGGCTTCTCGGGCTATAATCAGATCAAAATGGCGCCAGAAGACATGGAGAAGACTACCTTCATTACTCCCTGGGGAACATTTTGCTACAAAGTGATGCTCTCTGGACTAAAGAACGATGGGGCAACATATCAACGTGCTATGACGACCCTCTTTCACGACATGATGCATAAAGAGATCGAGGTTTATGTTGATGATATGATTGCCAAATCCCAGACGGAGGAGGAGCATTTGGTTAATCTGCTGAAACTGTTCAAGAGGCTCAGGAAGTTCAGGTTGAGACTGAACCCTAATAAGTGCACCTTCGGGGTGAGATCGGGTAAACTACTGGGGTTTATCGTGAGCGAAAAAGGAATAGAGGTTGATCCTGCAAAAATAAAAGCAATACAAGAAATGCCGACGCCTAAAACAGAAAAAGAAGTGTGTGGGTTTTTAGGGAGGTTGAACTATATCGCCCGGTTCATATCTCACTTAACTGCGACATGCGAGTCGTTATTGAAGTTATTGAAAAAGGATCAGGTGTTGACCTGGAATGAAAATTGTCAAAAGGCGTTCGACAAGATAAAAGAATACTTGCATGAACCTCCTGTTTTGATACCCCCAGTGGCCGGAAGACCTTTGATTATGTATTTGACGGTTCTTGAGGAAAGTATGGGTTGTGTTCTCGGTCAACACGACGAGACCGGACGTAAAGAGCATGCGATCTACTATTTGAGTAAGAAGTTTACTGACTGTGAGTCCAGATACTCAATGCTCGAGAAAACGTGTTGTGCACTAGCCTGGGCCGCCAAACGTTTGAGGCAATACATGCTGAATCATACAACCCTGATCAAATACGTGTTTGAAAAGCAAGCACTCTCCGGAAGAATTGCCCGATGGCAGATGGTGTTAACCGAATATGATATATAATATGTCTCGCAAAAGGCTATTAAAGGTAGCATTCTGTCAGAGTACCTTGCAGGGCAGCCGATTGAGGACTACCAATCGATGAGGTTTGATTTTCCTGACGAGGATATCATGTACCTGAAAATGAAAGATTGTGAAGAACTGTTGCCGGACGAAGGACCAGAGTTGGGTTCCAAATGGCAGTTGATATTTGATGGAGCTGTAAATTCCTATGGTAGCGGAATAGGTGCAATTATTACTACTCCTCAGGGGTAGCACATTCCCTTTACTGCCCGATTGACCTTTCCCGTTACTAATAATGAGGCTGAATACGAGGCTTGCATGATGGGTCTGGAGGAAGCCATTGATTTGCGAATCAAACATCTGGATGTATACGGAGACTCAGCTCTAGTGGTGAATCAGATTAAAGGAGAATGGGAGACACGTCAGCCCAATTTGATACCATATATGAACTATGCACGGAGATTGTTGCCTTTCTTTGACAAGGTGGAATTGCATCATGTGCCGCGAGCAGAAAATCAAATGGCTGACGCCCTGGCGACATTGTCTTCGATGTATAAAGTTAACTTCTGGAACGAGGCTCCCCGGATTGTTATCTCTCGGCTCGATAGGCCTGCCTTCATATTTGCCATTGATGAGGCTCCCGATGGTCAACCCTGGTACTTTGACATCCAGAATTTCCTGAAGAACAAGGAGCATCCGGCTGGGGCATCCAGTCGAGATCAGAAGACTCTCAGGAGATTGACTGGCAATTTCTATTTGAACCCGAACGGTGTCCTATACAAAAGAAACCACGACTTGGTGTTGCTACGCTGTGTAGATGAGAAAGAGGCGAAGCTGCTCATGGAAGAGATACATGAGGGTACATTTGGTACACATGCTGGTGGGCATACTATGACGAGAAAACTGCTGCGGGCAGGTTATTATTGGCTGACTATGGAAACAGACTGTTTCAAGTTTGCAAAGAGGTGTCATAAATGCCAGATTTATGCGGACAAAATCCATGTGCCTCCGAGTCCTCTGAATGTGATGTCATCATCGTGGCCCTTCTCGATGTGAGGAATTGATATGATTGGAAAGATCGAGCCTACGGCATCCAATGGACACTGGTTCATTCAGGTGGCAATTGATTACTTCACCAAATGGGTGGAGGCAGCGTCATATGCCAATGTCACCAAACAAGTGGTCGCCAGATTCACCAAACCAGATATTATCTGCAGATATGGAATCCCTGAGCAGATTATCACCGACAACGGTTCGAATTTGAATAACAAAATGATGAAAGAGCTGTGCCAGAATTTTAAGATTGAACATCACAACTCTTCTCCTTACCGACCCAAGATGAATGGCGCTGTCGAAGCGGCCAATAAAAACATAAAGAAGATTGTTCAGAAGATGGTTGTGACGTATAAGGACTGGCACGAGATGCTACCTTTCGCTTTGCACGGTTATCGTATGACGGTACGCACATCAATCGGGGCAACCCCTTTCTCATTGGTATACGGGATGGAGGCAGTGTTACCGTTAGAGGTCGAGATTCCTTCCCTGAGGGTTTTATGTGATGTCCAACTCGACGAGGCAGAATGGGTTAAAGATAGACTGAATCAGCTCAGTTTAATGGATGAGAAGAGACTGGCTT
This sequence comes from Lathyrus sativus, assembly GCA_963859935.3. Lineage (NCBI taxonomy): Eukaryota > Viridiplantae > Streptophyta > Magnoliopsida > Fabales > Fabaceae > Lathyrus > Lathyrus sativus. Next base: position 369,608,486 of record OZ012739.1, read on the forward strand.
CTTTAGCATATGGTCGGTTATATCAGAGCCGGATGAAGAAAGCTTACGACCAGAGGGTGCACCCTCGAAGCTTTCAGACGGGCGATCTTGTTTTGAAAAAGATTCTCCCACCACAAACAGATCACAGGGGCAAGTGGACTCCTAATTACGAAGTTCCCTACGTTGTCAGAAAAGTCTTCTCTGGAGGAGCCTTGCTACTATCCACCATGGATGGTGAGGACTTTACGTCTCCTGTGAATTCGGACGCAGTTAAAAAATACTTTGCTTGAAAGTGACCCGCTGGACAGTAAAAAAAGAGTCCAGGCAAAAGGGGGGCATCCCGGCGAACCATAAAAAATGAATAAAGGTTCGGGAAAAAGTTAGGGATAAAATCGAAAAGATATACACCCGTGAAGCCGAAAACCCGAAAAGGGCGACTTCGGCAAAAAAGGGTATCCCGGTGAATTGAAAACCCGTAAAGGGCGGTTCACGCAAAAGTTAGGGATTGAAAAAGCAAATGACTGCGGTCCGGATTTAATACGGCATTGCTTAGTGGTTTGGGAGTACCGGGAGGCCGTCTATCCTAAAAACAATCTCTTCCGACGATCGAGTGTCGGGAAAGCGCAGAGTCAGGCGAGTCATAGGAGGATCAGCTCATGGTGTTTGTCTGCACCACGTCGCCGACATGTATATAAATATTTATGCTTTTTGTGCATATATGTGTGGGTGCGTGTACGTAACTTCCTCTTTTTAGGAGTTGCATCCAGTGTATAAAACTCTGCCTATTCAGAGGCCCGTTATCAATAAAATATGTTATTCAGTACTTGATGCTTGTTCTTTACTGTTTTGTTTGTGAAAGACGCCGATGTTTTTGAAAAACTTGCGCTTGCATAATCTTGTTGGCCTTTGCCAATAATTGCTAAAACTTCGAATTGACTGAAGTAATGTCGCAGACGCTAACCCGGATAGATCCTGTTATATAGGCTTGTTTTGTCTCATTTGTGTTTTGCAGGGTTCTTACCTTTGGAGCAGACAGTCAGAAAATTGTATCCCCAACCAGAGGCTCTGGATGAAGGACTTGACCCTACTTGACGCTATTTCCCAGCAGGTCGCACCTCATCCCCAGAGGTTGAGAGGATGTTATCCTTTACCGAAGGAGGGATTATTCTCCCCAGAAGAGTATCCTCATGGAAGTTGTCCACAAGACATCCCCAGCTAGACAAAATCAGTGTCCCATGCAGCGGTTATACTCCCCAGAGAGTCGAAGATGTGCGCGTTCAATCCCCAGCTGGGAGGATTTCCGCGGCACGTAACCAAGTCATAGTAGGTTCAGAAGGATTATCCCCACCGAGGATGGTTTTCCTTCTCCCCACAGGTCGTCATGCTTTCGTCAGGATGATTAGCCCCAGCGGAGTGGTAGCTCCGAGTTTGTAAACTGTACCCAGACATTTGTCTCCCAGAAGGGTCGCTTCTTCCCCAGCTGAGTTAATCTTCCCAGCAGGTGTTGTTCTTACCTCCCAGTGGAAATCGATGTGTAATCTCTCCCCGGCAGAGTTAGTTATATTTCTGGCATTTATTTTGCCGGAATACGTTGTGATACTCGTTCATCCCCAACAGGGTGGTATTTGTCCTCAACGGCCATGGTGAAGCAAGCTTGTCAGAGCCTACCCCAGCAGCCTGAACCTGCATTTGCATTTGCATACATTATCATGTTTGCATCTACCCAAAAACGCGTAGCATTTCCATGCCGTATGGAGCATTACGCCATTGCCAAACATACGCATTTTGAAACATAAATCAGGTTGGTTAACCTTTTGCTTTCAGGGGTGTTTCTCAGCAGGAGTATGAAGTTACAGTTCAGATCTATTACCAGACGATCGAGGTCTCGCCGTGAGACATATGACGATGCAATTCTTGTTATCATTCCCCACAGGGTTACTGGTTGAAGTTTCTCTTATCCGACCAGCAGAGTATTTTTCTTCAGGTTTGCTATCGCGGCACCATTTCAAGGTTTCATGAATCAGGATTTCAGAAGTGGTCACTTGTTATCAAAATGGGTGTCGGGCAGTTATTTTCAGAATATCCCAAGTGGAGTTAGCTACTGCAAAGAATAGGAAAATAAGCTATATCCAAGATGATTTTCCCGTATGAAGCAGGCGGATGAATTTTCCTGTAAGAATCAGGCAGATGTGTTTTCCCGTATGAAGCAGGCGGATGAATTTTCCTGTAAGAATCAGGCAGATGTGTTTTCCCGTATGAAGCAGGCGGATGAATTTTCCTGAAAGAATCAGGCGGATGTGTTTTCCCGTATGAAGCAGGCGGATGAATTTTCCTGTAAGAATCAGGCAGATGGATTTTCCTGTAATCAGGCAGATGGAGTTTCCCGTATAAAGCAGGCAGATGAACTTTTCGGTATCCAGATAGATGATTTTCCCGTGATAGACAGAGTATGTGAGTTGTGTTCCGATATTTGACAAAAGTATTTTCCCCAAGGAAGTCGCCGTGATTTCCTCGTGTTACTGTCCCCAGTAGAGTCCTCCTCAAAGTCGTTTGTGGGTTGGGACCAACGGAGTTAGCTACTGTAGAGGTAGGCAGAGAAACGGTATTCAGATGATTTTCCCGTATGGAGCAGGCGGGTGAACTTTCCTGTGTTCAGGCAGATGGACTTTTCCCGTATGAAGCAGGCGGATGGATTTTCCTGTAATTAGGCAGATGACTTTTCCCGTATGAAGCAGGTGGATGGATTTTCCTGTAATCAGGCAGATGACTTTTCCCATATGAAGCAGGCGGATGGATTTTCCTGTAATCAGGCAGATGACTTTTCCCGTATGAAGCAGGCAGATGGATTTTCCTGTAATCAGGCAGATGACTTTTCCCATATGAAGTAGACGGATGGGGTTTCCTGTGTTTAGGCAGATGATTTGCCTGTAGGGATAGGCAGATGAGTTCCCTGTGATTAGACAGAAATTTTTCCCCAGCGAAGTCGTCGGGATTTTTCTGTGTTGACAGAATATAGCGTCCTAACGTGGACAAAGTTCTATCCCCGCGATGATAGAATCTTTTTCGAGTTGATGAAAATGATCCCCAGCATGGTCGCTAATTTGTTTTCTCCGTGTTAACAGACGGCAGAGTTTTAACGTGGACAAAAGGCGGGGTGTTTTGACAAGAGGGAGTTCAAAGCCTGGGGCGTTACACAGGCGGTTGACATCGAAATCAGATTTTGATATCAGATGATTGATCAGTTGGTTGTCGTAACAACCGAATTCAGTTGGTGGATGTGGTTCTCCAAGCAGTTTGTGCAGCTTATTTCTGCGGTTGGCAAATTTCTGGGTTCTTGGTATTCAACCGTCTTGTACCTCGATTGTTTAAAGGCCGTTCGCTTTTCACCCAGTCGGGTCCAAGCCGTTTGAATAGGGGCAGCTGTTGCACCCCAAAATTTGCTCAACCTTTTCTTGCCTGGTTTATGTTTCATTGCATTTCATTTGCATAGTCACATCATATACATAGTCTAATCATTTGCATATCATAGCATAACATGCCTCCAACAAGGGATCAGGGTGTCTATCAGAAGAAGAAGCCTATCTAGAGGTGTTATATGAGCCTAAGAGACCATCCAAGTCATCAGAAAAGGTTTGAAATCTTGAGAAGTTCTGGATGCCTACATGTGGGTGTGCTCCTATCTTGAGGAATATTGAGAAATATCAATGAGATGAGAAGCATGGAATGTGAATATGAGGTGTGTATGGATCTCATGGGGTTCCTAGAGAGCCCTATTGATGCTTAGATAAGTCATGGTATCAAGTTCAAGAACCACAGTTGAGGTGTGTACAAGTAGGGTTTCATCTGGGTAACCCTAGGTCAAAGAGAGTAGAGAAAGGGCATCAAGACCTAGCTCTAGGTCATGGAAGTCATGGGTTGAGATGTTAAAGCATATGTATGTATGAGTCAAGATCAATTTCAAGAGAATCAAGAGTGGTTGGAGGTGTTTGATACAGGGTTCCTAGGGTAAAATCCCCTGTATAGCACTGGACTTCCAAGCCACATAAGTCAAAATACAATTTTCAATTAGATTCTTGGCCAACATGAAACTTGTATAGCTTCTCAATAGCTTTAATTTGAGTACTATAAGTCTTCAAGGAGATTTGTAGAACTCAAGTTATGGTTCTTGCAAGTTATAGGTCACCAGAGGACACTGAAATTTATCTGTGAAAGTTACTTGACTTCCAAGCAACTTTTGCCTTTCAAGGAGTTTTCAAATGGATTCTTGTCCAACACAAGAATTGTAGGGCTTGATCGTACCTTTAATTTGAGTACTAGAAGTCCTCAAGAAGATTTGTGGAACTCAAGTTATGATCTTGGCAATCCAGGGGTATTTTGGGAAAGTTGAATTATAGGTCATTTTTCAACATAGGTCAAAATCTCCATCTTCCACTCCTCAAATGAAAAAATGTTCAACATGAGGTGTGCTTAGAATGGTGTTTCTAGGTCAGACATGAAGTCATGGTGAGATGGATTGGCTTATTTCACAAAGTGCCCCAAAATGGCCTAAAATGGGAGATTTTTCAAATGATTCAAGAGAGGAAAAATGGTTTTTTGACTTGCAAGGCATAAACATGGCATATGGGTAGTCATTTTGAATGGAAATTGAATTTCAAACATATTGGCAATGTCACAACTTTGATATGAGCTATTGTTTTGTGAGTTGCTTTGGAAAATGCTTTCTTACATCATAAGTAACATTTGCAAAACACTCCTTTAGATCAAATCCATGGCCCTAACCCTTACCAATCCATTCAAAATATCATTTGGAGAGAATTTGGATCAGAATCAAGGTATTGAAGCAAGCTAAAACTCAACTGCCATGTATGAACTTCTCATGATAATTTCAAGTGCAAGAGATATTGGATATCTCACATAGATAATTCCTGAAGTTTCTAGAGCATTCCTACAGGTTCTATATAAGGTTTATGACTGATTCAAGGCATTGGTTGGTGAATATTGAGGGAGAATTGAGAGATAGAATTATGATTTTGCACCTTGCAAAACAGAATCGGTTACACCAATTGAAGCCATCTCAAAGCAAGATAGTGCATTCAGAAGCTCAATCTTGAGTTTGTGAGTGAGTTTGGATAGATTTCTGGCCAAGATTTCTGAAGAATTGAGAGATAGCATATTGAGTTCATCCCTTGCAACTCAAAATCGAATTTGAGGATTCAGAGAGATTCAACCCAAATTGATGCATACAGAAGCTTAATAATCAATCATTGATCATATCTAGAAGAGATTGAAGGGAGATTTAAAGGTTTCATTGTTCTGTTCACTCAATTTTCACAGGTTAGTAAACTTCATCGTGTAGCTTGATATAGATAGAATTGCTAGGTTTTAACTGGTTAGATGCAATGTAGATCATGGCTAGGTCGTTTCTGGTAAAGAATTTTGAGGTTTAGAGATGAAATCTTAGGTGACCAATTTTCTTGTGATGGACTGTTCTTGCTGATCTTGATGAATTAAGCTTAGTTAGATAGTGGTAATTACTCAGTGTAGCGTGGTGATGATGTTGGGCACTTTAATTTGAAGAATGGTGATGGTTGAATCTTGAGCAGGTTCTGAGTTCTTTATCGTGTTTGGAGTTGTGATGAGGATAAATGAAAATGGAGGGTAGATTCTTGTTCAGGGTGAAAAGCGAGTAGGATGATGTATTTAGGGTTGAGATTTGGTGAGGATTTAGAGAGTTGGTGTTTGGGGACGACGGTGGCGCCACCTCCGGCCACCGTCTGGTTCACCTTCCCTCCAACATTTGAAATGAGGAAGACAACATGATCACCATAGGATCTACGGTGGACCTTTGACCAAACCCTCATCCAATGGCCACGAGTAAGTTTGATTTTGTGAAGGATTCAGAAACTAACCTATACGCTGCGTTTCATTAACGATTTTGTTTTGGGCTTAATTACTAGATTGCTAATGACACCCTCATCTGAAGCCCAATTGAATATAACATGTGATATGATTGCTATTTGACACAGACTTTTGTCAATTTCCATCTCATTTTCTGATTTAATTTTCAATTCGTTTAGGCTTGATAACTCGCTTGCTGGTAGCACACCCCTTAGGCCCAAGTATGGTATTATAACATGAAATGTTTGCTATATGACACGCTCCTTTATCATTTTTCCATCTATTTTCTTTTTATTTCATGTTTTCATTTAGGTTAGAAATTAATTCATAATAAATTGAAAAATGATCATTTTAGGATGAGACTTTTTTCCCTGGTTTCCTTAAGGTCTCTAGAAATTTATAGGATTAAAAAATATTAATTTCATGCATTTTATATTTTCTGGCATATTTTACAATTTTAATGCTTTTATTATACTTTTGTTTGATACTTCATTTTTCTGAATTTAGTATGAGAGTTTGGTGAAGAATTTTGAAGTGATTCTTGTGAGGTTGATTATATTAGGGAAGCATGTACCCTTAGGAATTTTGTCATATTTTTGTGACTAAAATTTAGGTTAGTTTGAAAGGTGAATAGGAGAGGTATTAGAATTAGGGTTTCACAACACTTAGGTGTAGTTTAATACATAGTTTTGGGGTTTAATAATTGATTTAGGTTCTGGGACTTATATGGGATATTGGGTATAGGCTTAGGTTCCCTTAGAAATTAATTTAGGATTTTACAATGAGTTTTAGTATTTTACTTGATTTTTGCAATTTGAGTGGTGATTGTGTGTTTTCCCCTTGGGCATTTGGTTTGTTTGTTTGGTTTGGGGTATTTTAATTGAGCTTTGGGCTTGGGCTTTGCTTATTGGAGCTTCTGAAGGCTTGGAGGATGATTGGAAACAAAGGATGGAGCTTGGGGCATGAGGATTCTTCTCCTTGAAGGTTGCTTTTGAAGACTTAGGACATAGGAAATGTAGGAAGAGCTCTAGATTAGATTGATTTCTTCTTGCAAACATAGAAAGCATCTTGTGCTTCTATTCTTCCCTATGACACAAAGTCCTTCTAAGGTACTCATATCCCTCCTTTGGAGGGATGAGTGACATACCTTAGAAGTAGAACTTTGAGGGAACATTTCTCCTACAATGCTAGGTGCTTATAGGCTTCCTTTGGTTGTCAATAAGCTGTTTAGCATTTCAACTTCATCTATTAATTGATTCTCTTCTGGAGTGATTGCATTAAAGATAGAAACCTATTGAAGATGAATTTCATTGAAGATTGGTGAAGATGAAGCTTGTGCCTGTCAAAGCTGGGTATCTGTTGAAGCTAGGGTTTTTGTTGCTTTTTGAAGTTGTTTACTGGTTGAAGTTCATGCTTGCTAGAGCTGGATTATTTTTGAAGATAGGAGCTTATCTAAAGTTTGAAGGTCATTGAAGATTGAAGATGGGGTATTGCTTGAAGTTGTTGCTATCATTCCCATTTGTTGTTAATCAACTGTAGCTGTCAGAGCTGTTGCTGCTTGTGCTGCTTACTGTAAGAGCTGGATTGTTGCTGTCAGAGCTGGTACTGGTGTTGTTTTCTTTTTCTGTATTGTTTGTTGGCTTGTTCAGCTTGCCCCCCAAGGTTTGAAGTGAATGCTGTTTCACTTTGCCTATTTGTTTTCCCAGGTTCGAGGTTGAGTGGGACTCCCTTGCCTTGCTTGTATTGATGCATTGCATACATGTTTACTGTTTACTATATATGTCTGTTTCTTTTGCTGTTTATCCCCCAGGATCTCTGTTTCTCTCTGTGCAAGAGAGAAATATGACAGACATTAGGGTGTTTATCCATGCATGACAACTTTAGGGTAGTTTTGCTTCCCCTTCTTAACTTTTGGGTTTTAGAGTGTCGTCTCTCTTCTCATCTTGAAACAATCAAAAACATAATAATATTTCAAACATCATAAAAGACAGTTCTTGCGTAAAAGGCTAGAAACAAACTTCAAAACGTCATTTTTGTCCGCTTGGACTCGTAATCAGAAGAAAACCTTTTTCAAAAGGATAAAAGATAAACAGACAGACTTGTGTCGTACGTGGCCCGAACTACGTTTGCTCGGATCTTTCATGCTGTATGAAAGTACGTAGGCATAGGATGCTGTATCCTAGCGAGCAACCTTCCCCTCCTTTCCCGTAGGTAGGCGAACTACGTTGACTCTGATTTCTCGTTCCAAACGGGAATACGTAGGCGTAAAGTGCGATACTTTTCCGAGTCACTTTCTTTTCTTTTTAACCCAGACTTTTATAGTAGATAAAATAACAATCCTTACTAGAAAACAAGCGTGGATCCCGTCGAGTACGGCGGACGTGAGGGGTGCTAACACCTTCCCCTTGCGTAACCGACTCCCGAATCCAGGATTTGGTTGCAATGACCATTCCTTTCCCGTCTTTGCGGTAGGTTTACTTCAAGCGTTTCCTTTCCCTCCGTTGGGATGAATAACGCACGGTGGCGACTCTTTTGTTTAGCCGGCGCCGATTTTTGCAGTAGCGACATATCTGCCTTGTCTATTTTTGTTCTTCCATCTGGTAATCTTTCTGGATTAGATCTTTTAGTATGTTTTAGGGTATATATTCATGTTCCCCTAGCATTTTTATTAGAATTTTAGAACAACATTAAGGTCTGTTTTAGGTATTGAGATTAGGACCCTCCCAAACTTGTGGATTCCTTTGACCTATCTCAATGTAGGAATTGTTTAGATAACATAGAAGTTGATTTAGGCTTCAATATTTTTACACTAGTTAGTTCAAGTATTCAGGTTCCCCTAGGAAATTTATTAGAATTTTACAACTTGGTTTTGTATTTTAGTTGTATTTTGCAAGTGGCTTGTATTTGTGGTTTCCTCTCTTGAGTGCTTTGGATTGTTTGGTTTGGTTGGCTGCTTTGGAGTGGGTTTAGGCTTGAGTTCTTTTTGTTGGAGCTTCTAGATTCATTGAAGATGCTTGGGATTGAAGATTGGAGCTTGGAGTTGAAGGCTTTTCCTCTTGTGGAGCTTTTTTTTAGGAGCTTAGGAAATTAGGGTTTTAGGAAGTGCTTTATACCTAGTTTTGATTCTTTCTTCAAACATGGAGTGCATTGTTTGCCTCTATTCTATCCAATGACATAAAGTCCTCCTTGGGAAGCTCCATCTCTACTTAGGAGGGATGAGTGGTATGCCCAAGTGAGTAGAACTTTGAGGATACCTTTCATTTGCAATGTTGAGTTCTTAGTGATTTCCTTTGGTTGTCATTAAGTTTTCTTAACATTATAACTTGATCTTGATGATTAATCCTCTTCTTGGAGTGTGCTTGTTGAAGCTTGAATATAGAAGGTTGCTTGAAGATGAAGCCTTTGCTGTCAACTTTGTTGTCAAAGCAACTGTAGCTGTTTAGGGCTTGCTACTGCTGTTGCTGTTTGCTGTAGGAGTTGGGTGTTGCTACTTGGGTTGCCTCCTCTGTATCTTTTGCTTTTCTCTGTATTGTTTGTTGGCTTGTGTTGTTTTCCCCATAGGTTTGAAGTGAAGTTGATTCACTTTGCCTGTTGTTTTCCCAGGTTCGAGGTAGAGCAGGACTCCCTTGCCTCGCTTGTATTGCTGCATTGCATGCATTTTACTATTTACTGTATTTGCTTGTTTTCTTCTGCTGTTTATCCCCTAGGATCTCTGATTTCCTCTGTGCAAGAGGAAATTATGACAGACATTAGGTTTTGATCCATGCATGATAACATTAGGCTAGTTTCCCTTTCAACCATAGGCTTTTTAGAGCGTCTTTCTCTTCTCATCTCAAAACAATTCAAAAACACAGTAATAAGGATAACGCGTGTTGTACGTTACGAGCCTTAAGCTATTTGAGAAAAGGTTGCTGGAGGGTCACTCTTCAGTAATCTGGCTGCTTAGTATGGTACCCTTAGGGTGACATGCGACGTAGTTACTCTCAGATCACAAGTTGTCGCTTGCGCGAAAATAAGGTGCCGGCATGACAGAAGAGTAGCCACCTTTCGTTATTTATCCCTCAGAGTGGGAAAGGAAACGATCGGAAAAACCTGACGAAAAAGGGTAAGACAAGGTCATCGCAACCATTGTCTGGGTTCGGGAGTCGGTTACGCAAGGGGAAGGTATTAGCACCCCTCACGTCCGCCGTACTCGACGGGATCCTCGCTTGTTTGTTTACTTGGACGGGTTAGTTATAATCTATCTACCTATCAAGGCTGGCTGAAAAAGAAAAGAAAAATGACTCGGCAAAGCGTCGCACTTTATGCCTACGTATTCTCATCAGAGAATGAGAAATCAGAGTCAACGTAGTTCGGCTAACTACGGGGGAAGATGGGGAAGGTTGCTCGCTAGGATATCGCATCCTATGCCTACGTACTTTCATCTGGTATGAAAGATCAGAGCAAATGTAGTTCGGGAAACTACGGGTTATCTCCTAAGAGAAGTGTTTTTTATTGTGTTTGCGATCTCAACCGCACTAGAGACTATGACCTGAGAGGGAATGCGTCCTTTCTCAGATAGCTTAAGGCTCGTAACGTACGAAAGAAATCATTCGTGATTACCGTATTTTAAACTGCTTCGAGATGAGAAGAGAACAGGCCCAACTAGGAGGGAGACTATCAAGTCCTACTGTTGTCATGCCATGGATTCATCCTATGGTCGAGGTTTGAACAGGGAACTCCTAGATGTTGTCATGCATAGGTTTCAACCTAAAAGTCTATCATCAAGTCCTCATCAGAGGAAATGAGAGTCCTAAGGGATCATGTCAATGATACACCAACACGGACAAAAGCATCAACTTTAACAGTAAAATGCATGCAATGCAAGTGAGGGAGGAAATGTGTGTGGGGCTTCAGCCTCCACAAGCTCGTCTCGACCTCAAGCCAGTCATGAAATAACAGTAATCATACTGAAAATAAACAACATGCTATCAAGCAATAACAGATAAAAGAAGGGAAGTGCCATCAGGCAAACAAACACACTTGAGAAAGAATCATCTACTCTCTAATCCTAACCCTAACACAGAATACTGATCAAATCTAATCAAAGCCCTAAAGCAAAACCTAACCAAAAGAAATCAATCCCAGTCTCCAAGCTGCAGAACAAGCTTACCAAAGAAAGGGAGCTAAGTAAGCAGACTCATAGTGTCTTCCTCAAGAAAGCACTAGGAGGTGTATACTCAGGAATCATATCCTATGTGGCTCAACCACTGTGATCAGTTTACATTCCTCCTCAGGAGAAATTAAACTCACAAGCAGGCTCCAACATCACTGGATATTTAGGAAAATCCTATCTGAACTAGTGGAACTAAGTGAATAGACCCATAGGACCTTCCTCAGGAAAGTACTAGGAGGCTTCCACTTAGGAGTTGTATCCTATGTAGCTCAACAACTGTGATCAGTTTACATTCCTCCTCAGGAGAAATTAAACTCACAAGTTGGCTCCAACATCATTGGATACTTAAGAAATCCTAGATAAACTAATGGAACTAAGTGAATAGACCCATAGGACCTTCCTCAGGAAAGTACTATGAGGCTTCCACTTAGGAATTGTACCCCATGTGGCTCAACAACATGTGATCAGTTTACATTCCTCCTCAGGAGAAATTAAACTCACAAGTTGGCTCCAACATCATTGGATACTTGAGAAAGAGGTGAGAAGAAAGAATGAAAGTCATTCATAGTGCCTTCCTCAGGAAAGTACCATGAACTTCCTTCAAACTTCAGGATCTCAAACCTCACAGACAGGGAGAAATCCAAGCTCTGGGTCTCTGAGTCTTGATCTTCAATCTTCTCTTCATCATGCTCTCTAACAAGGTCTTCAAGACAACACAAACCCCACAACAAATTCCCCAAAATAAACCCCAGAGATGAACAGATAACCACAGGACAGACAAAATCATCAGGCAACTTCAGAAAATACCTAAAAATACTAAACCAAAGGGGAAAAATCTATCAATTATTCCCAAGGGTCTACAACATCTACCCCTAACATCCACATATTCCCTTATCCAAAAATCAAGACAAAACTATATAAAGAAAATGAATTTCCTTACCTATGCATATCATAAACCCTAATTAGGCACCCTAATGCTAACCTAACTAAACTAATCAAATCTTAATCTAAAAATCTAGTAATAAATCCAGGGAATACTATGATTCAATATCTAATCACACAAAAAAGAATGGATTCAAAATCCTAAGGGAAAGCCCTAAAAGAAATTCTACAAAATCATGTACAAAATTAATCCTATTTTAAAAGCTATTTAAAAGAAAAATCTATTAAAAATATGAAAAGAAAATAAAATGGACATTTTATTTATCTATATTTTTCTAGACAGGTTTATTAACATGTGAAAAAAACAAGAATTAAAAAATGTTAGATTGTCTATTTTTTATGAATTTTTCAAGAACAAGAAATATTAAAAGAATTAAAAAAAAAAGAATTGAATAAAGGGAGGGGGGTGAAAATAGCAATGCACGCTAGTTGAAAATTACATGGGCCAGAATAGGGGGTGGTGTGGATAGCACGTTGGATCCACCAAGCCCAGACGCGCTCACTAATGGAAACGGCATCGTTTCACTTTTTGAAATTTCCCTCCAATTTCTTAATTAATCTGGGCCGCACGATTAAAGGAAAAGGTCAAAAATCCATAGAGATCCAACGGCCAACAGCCATCGTCCCCAAACTGGCCTAGGGTTTTCAGGTTCGCGTGTTCATGCATGGATTCTTCTCCTTCCTCGTTCTCCCTCCACACTCAATGAAAATTAGAAATTCCAAAAAGGAAAATGGTCTACAGATTACCAGGAACAAAACTGGACGCGTGATTTTCATTAATTCTCCTTGAATCCTTCAAACAGAGAACTTCAAAACTCGGGTACCACCATATTTCTCTGAGATCAATGCTTCTAAAACTCAAATTTAATGATCCAATCTTGTTCTTTACACTACCCTAACCATTCTAATCTAATCTATGCTAACTAATACTCACTATAAAGCTTGTTCTTGAAGATTAAAGAAACTAACACCTGCCATGAAACCTCACACAGAGCTCTCAAACTCATGGGAAAAGATCACCTAACCTAGTACATTAATCCTACACCTAAAGAATTAACAGAAACTACATAATTAAAGAGAAAGGGAGAAGAATCCCAACCTGTCAAGGTTCAATGGTGTGTGTAGCTAGGGCTTGATTCAGAGCTTGCAAGGGCTTCAAGATGATCCTTTGATGATGGACAGCCTTCTGTTTGCACTGGTTTTGGAGAAGAAAGCTTGTAGTGAAAGAAATCCCAAGTTGCTTGATCTTGAAGGAAACTCTTCAATGGCAATTCTTCTCTCTCTTTATCCTCTGAATTCTTCAACCTTCACCAACCTTTAATCACTTGTGGATCACTCTTCTTATAATGATTGATGGAAGCTCCTAGATCCTTCTAGAATGAGCTAGAAAAGTCTTGATTTTCTCATGTGATGATAAGTGGTATATCTCATACCATGCCTTAAACCTTGCAATTTTGTGTCAAATTCTCCTTATGTGAGACATTGAGAAGGAATGAGTGAAAATCATGCCTTTCCTTGCCTTATGTTAAGATTTCCAAAGTTGCCTTAAGATTCAAGTTTCAATTTTCCAAAGCATGTCCCATTTTAAAGCTTCAAATCAAAATTCTATTTAAACCAATGTTCTCAAAATGATGTTTCCAATCAAAATGATATATTGGATGACCTATTTTGGATTCCTAGATCTTCCAAACCAAGTTTCAAATTCAACTTTTTAAACTTATAAGCCATTTTTAGTTCATTTTTAACCAATCATGCAAATCCATGCTATGAGCTTTTCCAACAATTCATGACCTTCTTTCTAGACTTAAAATCACATTTTTAACAACTTTCATGTTTTGAGTTTTTCCATTTGAGGCTTGGAAATAGGAGATATGGCCTTTGCTAAAAATGACCTGTAACTGACAAATGACCAAAATACCCCTGTCTTGTTCAAACCATAAGTTGAGTTCCACAAATCCTATCAAGGACTTATACCACTAAAATTAAAGCTAAGAAGATGCCCTTCAACATTCATGTTGACCAAGAAATCATAGGAATCATCCTACTAGGGCAAAAGTTGTCTGCAAGTTGGGTGACTTTCAAGGACCCAGATTCACACACCTCAGCTGACCTGTAATTTGTCAAAACCATAACTTGAGCTCTGCAACTCCTATCAAGGACTTCCACCACTCAAATTAAATCTAAGATCAAGCTCTACAACATTCATGTTGTGGGGAAGATGAGATATCAATCACATCTAGAGCTAAAACTGCCTGGAAAATAGGGATCAAATTAGGGTTTTCTCACTGACAATCCTTGGAAACCCTGACTTGAAACTTCTCAAACTCCTCAATCATGATGAGTTGGCCTAGGAATCATCTTTATAACACCTCTATGCATCATTTCATGATCTCACGGCCCTTGGATTGAGTCTCAACCTTCTCCAAAACTTCAGTTATCCTAGGGTTGACCCAGTCAAAACCCTAATTCTACCACTCATGGTTGAATCTTCTGAATTCTTGCATAATGACCTCTCTGGGCTTCATGATGGCTATCAAGACATCTCATAGGCTTTCTCAAAACATCTAGTTCATTCTCAAAGTCTCAGAATCATCTGAGGAGCACCCACAACTCTCAAGCTATGAAGCACACAACCCTAGTTTCAACCAATTCCTCTGAGGATCTCTTGAACTTTCTGATGAAGGTATCAACTTTCAAACACTCAAAGAATAAATAATTGTTGGTCAAATTTTGGGGTGCAACACAAGTCTTTAGTACAGTACAAGTTGCAAACAGACTAAAAAACAGTTCTTTCGTAAAAAACTGAAAACAAATTTCAAATGTCATTTTTGTCCGCTTGAACTCTTAATCAGGAAAACCCTTTCGTAAGGAGATGAAAAACTGTCAGACAAGCTTGTGTCCTCCGTAGCCCGAACTACGTTTGCTATGATCTTTCATGCTGTATGAAAGTACGTAGGCATAGGATGCGATATCCTAGCGAGCAACCTTCCCCCTCCTTTCCCGTAGGTAGGCGAACTACGTTGACTCTGATTTCTTGTTCCATACGGGAATACGTAAGCATAAAGTGCGATACTTTTCCGAGTCATTTTCTTTTCCTTTTAACCCAGACCTGTAAGAGTAGATAGATAAACACACCCTTAGATAGAAAACAAGCGTGGATCCCGTCGAGTACAACGGACGTGAGGGGTGCTAATACCTTCCCCTTGCGTAACCGACTCCCGAATCCAGGATTTGGTTGCGATGACCATTCCTTTCCCTCTTTGCGTTAGGTTTACTCTGAGCGTTTCCTTTCCCTCTTGTGGGATAAATAATGCACGGTGGCGACTCTTCTGTCATAGCCTGCGTTGATTTTCGCAGTAGCGACAACTAGCCTATATGTTATCATGCATGGATTAAACTCCTAATGTCTATCTTACTCCAAATTTAATAGGAAATTAAATTGGAATAAGAATTCTAAGGGAGCATACAAAGGAAAAGCAAAAAACAAGAAAGAAAGGAAAAACCAACAGCTACAACAGCACCTTCTGCATAAGACAGCAATAAAATCCAACGCACAAGCAAGACAACATATAACAGCACATGTTTCAACATAAAAACAGGTGTGAAAAGCCAGGCAGCAAGCAAGTAAAGCAAACACAACATGCAAGTTCAAAGCATGGACAGTTGTGGAAAGTAGGGCAGCAAGCATGTTTGAATGCGGTTAATCAAATGCAAACAACATTCATGGATAGACATCCCACAAGTATGGACATGCTTTGACAATCAATCATAAATGATCAACAACATTGCATCATTAATAAGTGACAAGATCAAGTATGCATTTCCATTTAAAATGAACGATCGATCAATCAAACAAACACGCAACAAAGCGGAAGCAGAAACAAATTCAATCATGCATCACAATATTCAGCAACATAATCATCAATGATCATCCATTAACATGCTATAAACAAACAAGTGAAATAATCATTCATCAAACAAATCACATGAACATGTTAAACATTCAAAACGGAAACCAAAAGTTGTGCGTCGAAGAATCGTGATCAAACATTCAAGAATGATGAAATATGTCTAAAACAATTCACATAAATGCATTATATCAATCCATGAAGTTTACATGTGAAAAGGAGCCCAAACAAGCAAGAAAAATGCAAAAACACCGCATTCTGCTCAATAGTAACCGGTTACTCAATATAAGCTAACCGGTTACTTTGTTGAAAAACAACTAAAAACATGAAATTTGTATTGAGTAACCGGTTACCCTATATAAGGTAACCGGTTACCACTGAACCAGAAGCAGAAAATCATCTTTTAAAATCAGTTTTCATCATCTAACAACTTATCCAATCATCCATATGAACATGATATCAATCAAGCATGAAATTACCATCAAGAAACAGTGATCAAGCATCATGTAAACACAATCAAACATTTAAAATCACAGATCACCAAAATCAAAATCAACAAAATGGATCAAAAAGCAATAAAAGCCATGGATCTACATTGTGATTATTCAAATAAGCTCAAAATTGGATTAGATCTAGAATTCACCAACCTTCAAAGCTGAGATTTGCTTTGGTATGTGTTGATTTACTTGAAATTAGCATATCCAAGCAAGAAACCCATAGATTCTTCAAGATCCAAGAGTTTCCTTGTGGTAGAAATGAAGAACAAGCAAGATCAAGCAAAATAATCCATGAAAAGCACTTCCAATCTAGCTTCCAAATTCAGATCCAAAACAAAACAAAAATTGAATGGTGAATTAAAGATAATGGAGATGAATGATGGAGGTTTAGCTCTAGAATTCTATAAATCCAATGAAGAATCAATGAATTCAAGTGAAAGATCTTTAATGGAAGTTTTGGGAGTGAAAAGTTGAGATAAAGTTGAGAGCAAATTCTCAAGAGTGAGAGTGAAATATGAAAAATGAAGGTTAATGGTGTGAATGAAGGTAATTGTGTGAGGTTTGGAGCAAATTCACTTAAATAAGCTATAGATTTGGGATCAAAATGTGGTTTGGAGTGTGGATTAGCATTTGGAATGGAAATTAGGAGTGGAATTAGGAATGAAGTGTTTGAAATTTGGTGGGAAATGGTGAAAATTGAAACAATTCTAGATCCTTCCAATTATGATCAAGTGAAAATCAATGGTTGAGAATGATTGGAAATGGCACATGCTGAAAATTCAAATTCTTTGGCCAATTTAGTTTGAAGTAACCGGCTACCCTATATGCAGTAACCAGTTACCACATTCAAAATGCCCATATTGGCGCCATGTGGAGGGAATCCTGTACAATTGCCTGTTGCCACCTGTTCTGAGCTCCGTTAGGCCTCTGAAACTTGCTCTTGAATATCATAATTGAGTACGCCTGAGATAAGCTATGTATTGTCTCCTAAGCTAAAAATTAACCTGTTGAATAAAATAAAATCGATCACTCGATCGATGGGAAAAATAAATGTCTGAGCCTCTGATGCTTACTATTTGAACTCTTGCACTAAAAGGGAACACTGAGCCACAGAATAGCCTTGATCCCATGCCTCAAGAACCAATGCTATGATATGCAGAAATGTAAAATGAAAAGAAACATAAGCCAGTAAAGGTTAAAACGTAAGGGCAAATTTTGGGGTGCTACAGCGAGGCACATTAACTTGTTGCTGAGGTGCAGCTGGGATGGCTACAGTAGCAAGTTGTTGGTGATAATGAGGTTGTGCCTGGCCTTTACCTCTGAAAGAAGATATTGAACTGGAATCCTCTTCTCTTTTCTTTGAATTTCCATTTTACGACTTTTTCATTCCTCTGGATGAAGACCCTGCTCCACTCTATATCTTCCCTGTTTTGATACCATTTTCTACTCTCTCCCCTGCCATAATCAGATTTGAAAAACTCCTAGACATACATCCATCTAATTTTTCATAGTATGTCCCTGGTAATGTAGCCATGAACATATCAACCAACTCTCGCTCCATCATTGGTGGCTGCACTCTAGCTGCTAATTCTCACTATCTCTGGGCATACTCCTAAAATCCTTCATTGCTTCTTTGTGACAGATTCTGTAACTGCACCCTGTTGGGTGCCAAGTCACTGTTATATTGGTAGTGGTGAACAAAAGCCTCTCCCAATTCCCTCCAACTCCTTATATGGGTCCTTTCTAACCCCATATACCACTCTAGAGATGGCCCTGGTAAACTGTCCTGGAAAAAATGCATCAATTACTTTTCATCATCGAAATATGCAAACTTCTTTCTGAAATAGGTCCGGAGATGTACTCTAAGACAATTCGTCCCTTTGTACTTGTCGAAATCTGGTACCTTGAACTTCGGGAGAATTCTGACCCCTGGTACAAGTCCCAAATCTGACATGTCGAGTCCCAAAGAGTTCTGGTTCTCGTAGGCTTTCATTTTCTCCTCAATTAATTTGAATCTTTTATCAGCTTCTAAGGGAAGACCAACATCCATATCCCTCATCGAAAAGACGTCGTCTTGATTATCTTCTTCCCATTGGGGACCAGCAGTCCCGTGTACTGGGCACATACTACCTCCGGACCTCCTATATGAACTCCACCTTGATGACCTCTGCCCGGAGGGTTAAAAACCGTGGGAATATGATTGCCTTGAGGAATGCTACCATCAACAGGAGGAGGAATAGCAGCAGCCCCTCCATGTAGAACACAGTTACTCTCAACCCGTGCTATTAACAGTTGATCCAAAGTTCTTAGTTGTTCCTGCCCGTTGGCCATGTTCTGCATCATTTCCATGAACTGCACCGTGCGGTCTCTGACTTCTTGGAGCGCATTCTAAACCTGGTCCATAATTCTTTGTTAATTTCCCCTTGTAGAATATCTGTGGAAAACCAATTCCGTAATCCTATCAACTATACAGAAAACCAGACAGAGATAAGGATGAAATCTCCGGGAACACCTGTTATGCAATTGAAAATGATAATGAAAGATGCAAACATGTACATGTGTTTCAGGGAGATCTCTCCCTTGGTTCTAGTTCCACAGATAATAATAGAACAGTAGAGATAAATGGAAGGATCTAAAACCTTGCTCAAAAATAAAATGAGAACCAAAAGTCATAGTACACAAACCACCAATAAGAAATACAACTGAATACAAGCTTGTGACCCCATCCAACAAGTCTAGTGATGCTAAAAATATAAGAAAAGAAAGACTATTGAGATACAACATCATTGAAGGCATCTTTCTTCAACCATCGTAGTCTTTATACCACATCGGGGCTTCTTCGAGCAGCTTCTTTGTATTTGGATGCTCCAGTCTCGTAATCAGTTCCTGGATGAGGGAATATCTTCTGCAAATGACATCCTTCAAACCTTGAACATATTCCTCCCAAACATTCTCACCGGAGACGTCTTTAAGCTTTGGTTTCTTCAATTAAACTCTTACCTTGAGTTCTTCCAACACTGACAAAGTTTCTCGCATCCTTTGTTCACTTGTACATCTACGAGATGCCTCTTCTGAAACCTTCCTCTCTTTAGCTCTGAGTTGTGTCTTTAATTTGTCAATTTTCTTGTGGAGCTCATCCTCTCTACCTTTGTTGGCGGTTACTGTAACGTTCCACTGACCACTGAACTTAGATATTTCCATATAGGCTTTATCTAATTCTTTCTTTTTATGATTTAGGACGCTATCAATACTCTTCAAATTTTGACCAACTCGTTCTCTCACCCGGATCTCTTCAGCTAACTCCTTCTCTACTTTAGAAAAGGATTTTGTCTTCATTTTAGCTAAGTAGATAACTTTGTTCTTATCATGCTTCAACTGGACGATTTCCTTTCTCAGTTCTTCGCTTTCTTTACACAACTCTTCTTTCTATGCCCCAAGCTTTTTATACTTCAGGATATCAACTGTTGTAGGCTCTTCAACTATCAAAGGGTACAAGGGTTCTTCAGCAGGAAATGGCAACAATACCTTCTCAAGTCTCTTATGAATCCAATCCAAATAAGGGTCATAAGCTCCGCAATCGCCCTTACCCAAAGACAGTTTCCCTCTTTTATGAACCTTTCCCCACGCTTCCACTACTATGGCCAGAATATCATAATCAGCTACTCCAGTGAAGTACATAGACTCTTGCACTTCCTCATCCATCGGGGGTCCTTTCAAAGCATACACAAATTGTCTAACAGCAAGAGAAGAGTTGTAATTGATTCCCCATTTTCTTCCCATTAACGGCACATTGAGAAATTTACCACTATTGAAGATAATCTTTACACTGAGCAGATCTCTATTGAACCAAACAATGTCTGTAATTGTCAAACCCATGAGTCTTTTAGACCATTCAGATGTAATCCTTGTATCAACAAACCTCTAGAACGAGGAAGATAGTCTATGAACCACTAGTGGAAAAGAAGTGTGCAATAAGAAACAATTTTTCATCTCCTGTTCTCATTCTTATAGTGTACTGAGTGGTACAAGTCTCCTAGGAGAGTGGGTACAAGATTTTTGGAAACGAAGATGCGGAAAGCGTCCATATCAATAAAATTCGTTATGTTGGGAAAAAATATAATGCCATATATATAGAGAGCCAGAATAGTGCTGAAAACCACCCAACAACCTTCCTTAGCATATTTATGGGCTTTACCCACCAAGAAAGATAAGGTAAAGCCAGAAGCTCCATTTTTGCAGACCACGTCATCCACGAAATAAGACTTGCTCAAATAAAGAGCATTGGTAAACTTCTCAAGGTTAGACTCTTCCTCTGAATGGCAAAATGGTACTTCATCTAGGACTGGAACTCCCAAAATAAAAGCGAATTCCTCCAAAGTAGGAACCAAAACATAATCTGGAAAAATAAAGCAACAAAGTGAAGGGTCATAGAACTGTACTAAAGCATGAATAGATCCTTGGTCGTAGTTTGTGACTTTACGGACAACACTTAAAATCTTCCCATAATCCTTTCTGAAATCTTCGAGAACGCCAATATCAGCCATAGAAATCAGACCAAATAAAGGTCCTAACTCCGACAATGGAAATTTATATATGATGGTCTTTTCAACTCAGCCTCCATATCAATAGCATACCAGATTACTAGAATCGAAGGAAAGAAGAGAACCTGAGAACACATACACATGCAATGTTAAAATGTAGGATGATTATGAAAATGCAGACAAAGGGATTAAGGTATCCAATGCTGATGTGATGTTGACTGACTAGAACCAGAGCTCCGCTCAAATAAGAAAACCCAGAAATCAAAACTTTGATAGAAATCCTTAGTATCCAAGGTTGAAGGTCCGCTCCGACAAGAAAACCAGAAAATCGGGTTGGTTGGCGGTCGAAGTTTCCTGTAAAACCCATCCCTCTCACATGTAGGTTCTAGTCTTGAAAAGTACGACATCCTATGCAGGTCGTCAGTATCACAGACTCTCAGGTCGAGAAACAATGATACGTTCACCATTTCTAGTTTGGCATCATGGTCAATCAAGGAGGTCTCAACTGACTTCCCAATGAACGGTCTCCAGAGTCGTTAGCTTTTAGATCCAACACCCCCTCAATTATCCAAGATGCACAGGATAGGATGTCTTCGAAGAAAACCTCGTTAGGACGCGAATTTCGTGTAGACTCTTGTGTGTCAAGATGCCACACAAGTCCACACTACTCTCCACACTAATTCTAGGTGTATTCTCAAGCCTGGGTATTGGGCTTATCTCTCATGAAATAACCCACCCAACAGCACAACATCATAGTATGATAAAGTGCAGAAAATAAAATGCAAATGCAATGATATACATAAGTAAATGTAAAAATACAACATACATATGAATAAATATAAACACCCAAATATATAAAACAGACAAGCACTAGGATTGACTTACATAGGGAACCAGAGTCTCCAGCAAAGTCACCAGTTGTCGCAACTGCGAAAAGGGCCAGCTGAAACAAACAGAAGAGTCGCCACCAAACTTTATTTATCTCAAAGAGAGGGAAAGGAAACGATCTAATAAAACCTAAGAAGAATGGAGAAGACAAGGTCATCGCAACCAAATCTTGGGTTCGGGAGTCGGTTACGTAAGGGGAAGGTATGAACACCCCTCACGTTCGTTGTACTCAACGGGATCCATGCTTGTTGTCTAATCAAAGGGTGTGTTATCTAAAAGCTACTGCTAATCGGGGACGGGAAAAGAAAAAAAAAAGACTCGATAGGACATCGTCGCCCTATGCCTACGTATTCCCTCCTGCAATAGGAAAGTCAGAGTCAACGTAGTTCAGAAAACTACGGGTGATGGGGGAAAGATTGCTCGCCAAGACATCGTCGTCTTGTGCTTGTGTATCCTCATCTGGTATGAGAAATCAGAGAAAATGTAGTTCGGGTAAACTAGACTACAAGTTGGTTAAGTGTTTTTTATGAGTGACGTTAAGTCCTCATTCCAGCAGTTAGGGTCGATGCCTGTTTATGGTAGAACGGAAAAGTAACGTACTCTTTTATGAAAATGGTTTTGAAACAAATCCCGAAGGATAAAAATGTTTAAATTTTGTTTGTGAGTTTTATAGAAGTTAATTAACTAGATTTGAGATTCACGTTGCATTAAAGACTATGACATAGGAGCGAATGTGTCGCATATTGCCCAAGGGGAATACACTAAACAGTCTAGACAAGTGAGGAGAAACCCCCCACTCATCACTTCCCATATTCTTAAGGCTCGAGGCACACAACATTCATCATTCTTTATTAAGTGTCTTAGATTTGTTTGAGATGAGAATAGATGACACAAAAGAAAACACTAAAGGGAAACTAAAAACCTTAATGTTATCATACAAAATGGTCCTAAGGTTAGGATGAAAAGGAAGTCTACCTAATGTTATCATACAAATGATGGACCTAAAGTTAGGATGAAAAGGGACTATCCTAATTGTTATCATGCAAAGGATTGAAAGCTTAATGTCTCTCCTACTCCCACCTTAATTAGAAAGTAAGTGAGGCTAGGAATCTTAAGGGATCATGTGAGAAAACACAAGTAAACATCATACTAATCAATCATAAATGAAAGCAAACTCAAGACTTAAACAAGTCTCAAGACAAGAAAGAGAAGAAAGAAGAAAGGGAGATGAAGAAGAAGATGCAACAACATGTAAAGAAACAAGAAGTTCACTTGATAAGACATAAACATCACACAAATGCAAGCATTAGGTTCAACCATAAAAATTAAACACTAACATCATGTCAATTTAAACCAAAATGCATACATATCAAACCACACTCAAAGATTGGAAGTTAAAATAGAATGACAAGACAAAGTGTTAAAACACACTCAAATGACTTAACATCAATCAAGAATCATTTTCAAACATCAAGCATAGTGAGATGAATTCAAATGATGTGAGAACCAAAGTAGGGTAGTAGAAATATCAAGATGTATTCAAATCATGTCAATGGTCAAAAGATGAGCAAAAAGATTCAAATCATGCATCAATATCCAAACTCCATCAATTGTCACACAAACAATCATATAAACACACACCTCAAGGAGGTAAACATATAAACTAAAAGCATGAATCCAAATGGGAAGAAACATAAACATGTATATCGATCCATCATAAACACATGAATCACAAAGAGAAATCTCAAACATCAAGCTCAAAATAAGCACCAAGACTAGGCAAACATCAACTATGATCATTTTCATGTATTCAAGAAAGGCATGAGGCACAAAATGGTAAAGTGATACATACCACAACCTCAAGGTCAGAAGCACACTCAAATGATTCACATCACATTCATTCTTAAGATATCACACAAGTTCAACAAGCATCGTGCCAAAAAAGTTAGACAAACATCATTCAAATCATTCATAACAAGGACTAAGAGATCATGTGAAGAGAAAGATGGGAAATGATCATACATTGTAAATTGAAACATGAAAGCTCAGAATCTCAAACAAGACATTCAACTCATACAAAAGCACCAAGCATCAAGGAGATTACACATGACACAAGTCCAAAAAAACTAGGTCAAGGATAGGCAAATATCATGTCAAAGTAACATCACAAAGAAACATCAATTCAAGGAACTTAGATGATCAAAAATATATGGGATCAAGGCTATATATCATGCCGAAACATCCAAGAATGTGTGAGAAAAATATCCCCAAAAGAATTGCACAAGTGCACCCTCAAAATGATTCAACAAGTTCAAGTATGTTCAACAATCGAGTATGAATCGAGGATCAATAAAACCAATTGGGAAACAATCAAGGAATGTTCATCAAAGCATCAAAACTACATCCAAATATTCATTAATCAAGTGTCTAAACATGTGAGAAAAATTGGCTCAAGAAGGTGATCAAAAGGTCTCAAAACTACAAACTCTATTTCAAGGGTATATATGGAAAATCACTTCACAAATAAAATGAATTAAAAATAGTGAAATAAATTGAAAAATAAAATAAAAATTATGAAAAATAACTCAACACATTAATCAATCATAAACATATTTTTGTTGATTTTTGAAAATGTTTTAACAATTAAAAATAAAATCAACATGAAATAAAAATAAAATAAAAGTGCAAGAACAAGGCAAAGGGGGTGAGAAAGCAATCCAGAATGAACTGAAATGGTGTTACACGTGTTTGGTCCAGAAATTGGTGGGGTGTGTATAACAATAATGGTTAAGCCCAAACCAAATCAGAAACCAGGTAATAAAAAAAACACACCACACAAGCATCATTAAATGATGTGGCTGACACTCAGCGCCACATGGGCGCACACTCAGAAAGTCAAAGGTTTAAACCTCAGAGACACATCCAACGCCAGAGCTACGTCTCCGGTCGTCTTCTCCAAAATGACACAACCAAGACACTACCTCACTCGTTTTTCAACGTAGATCCTGTTTCCACCATTTCTTCCATGTTTGAGACCTCTAACGCCATTAAAACCAAACACAAAAACTAAACACAAATTTTGTAACTTAAGTAAACAAGAACAACACGTATTCTAATGTGTTCTACATGATCTCAGAAGTTCAAAAATAGAAGCAACAGGTTCAAACACACGTAAAATACAAGAGAAACATAGTGAAGAAAGTTTACCAAAATGAAAAGCTCAGGTACCCTTTGAACTTGTTCAAACCTTCCACAACCTTCTTCCTTTAGCTCCAAGTGTCCTCAGGAATGAAAATGGAAACCAAAAATGAGAGAACAAGTGTTGTCCAGGGGTTACTCGAAGGGATGGATTTTTTATTAAGAGAGCTCTAGGGTTTTGGCTCTGAGCACAATGAGCAGCCAACACTAGGTTTTTTCCCCTTTTTTAGATTATATAATGAAGCTTGAGTGAGTGAAAAAAGATTTACTGTGGTTAATGATTCTTGGTAAAGATTTAGGTGAAAATTCTGAAAATATGGAGTGTGGGAGGATTGGTACGAAATGTACATCCTTTGGTGATGTTTTTTTGTCCTTTTGATGGCTGCAAGGATGTGATACGGCAGAGTGAGTGGAGGGCAGGTTTTGCAACAAATTCTTCCTTTCCTTGTTTTGGTAAAACATGGTATATGGGGTGCATGATATGTAAGACTTTGTTGGCCCACTTGAGGCAAAGTTTTGTGGCATGAACTTGAGACCTACGCGTGAGAAAATGAAATGGGATGAAGGCTGCATGACAGATTCACAAGGTGCCCATGGATGATAACAAGATAGTAATCAACTTTGTACACATACAACTTAGTGACCTTTGGATCAATTGATGAGAAATTGGTATCAAATGAACGTAGGAAGAATGATGAACATATCTCATGTTGATGGCAACTTGAAACAAGCCTTGTATGATCATGAAAAATGGTTTGAAATTCATGCCTTGAAATCTGCCTCTAATGACTTAGAAAAAATTCTAAGTCATGATCCTTTGCCAACATTAAAACCTCAAATTTGATGCCACATATCTTGGGGAGTTTTGATCCAATGGATGAGTTATAGTAATGGATATAAATCTTGAATAATGGTCTTCAACTTTCATGTTTATGGGAAATTTATTTGAGGCCAATAACTTGGTGAAAAGTGTCTTGGAAAGTGGCTCCAAAAATCTACCTAGAAACTCGCCAAACTTGACATCTTTGAAACCCTAACTTGGCATCATCATAAATTGATCTCTACATATCCAATGGATATGATGTAGTACTTAAAATAATTCTTGGAAGATGCTATACAACTTTCATTTTGGAGGAAAATCCATTTGAAGCTTGTATCACAATGAAAGATAGGCTTGAAAGTAGGTACTTCAAGCTGAATTTCTATACTTTGAAACAATTCTAAGTGTTGAAATGTCAAAATCTCCATTTTCTCAACTTTAGCTCATCATATCTCTCAAATTATGGACCTTTTGGACATGCTTCCTTCCACAAATTTATAGTTCATGATGTCCTCTTTAATTTGATAACAATTTTGCATCCATTGGATCAAAGATGAGAAAGCTATGGAAGTTGCAAAATGGCTAGAATTAGGGTTTTCCACA
Organism: Lathyrus sativus; assembly: GCA_963859935.3. Taxonomy (NCBI): domain Eukaryota; kingdom Viridiplantae; phylum Streptophyta; class Magnoliopsida; order Fabales; family Fabaceae; genus Lathyrus; species Lathyrus sativus. The sequence continues at coordinate 369,634,915 of OZ012739.1, forward strand.
CTTAGACTCCACTCAAACCTTAATTCATCCAAACTCCTGATTTTATGTTTCCTCTTGACTTCACTTGTTCCAAACATTGAAATCATTTGAAAACACCTATCATTCCCTTGATTGACCTTGAGATCCAAGATTTTGACCCCATTGAATCACAGTTGACTTTTGTTGACCAGATGAAACCCTAAGATCATTTCCACTGATTGAAGCTCTTATGATGGCTTGTGATGACATATAACCCATGTAGAGGACCCTCAAGATGTGTATTGAGCCTTAGAATCATGTCTTGCCCAAAGAACTAGCCCCAGATGCTTTTTGAACCAAAACCCTAATCCAGTTGCCCACAAGATAGGAGGAGGAGAATCAATGCTTGTATTATTAATTCGCAAATGGTTGAATGACATGTCTTGATAATGATGGAAACCTTGTGGCTTGAGATTTACACAAAGTTGAGCATGAACTCTTGATTGAGTTTTGGAGATGAAGCTTTTCTCTTGATTGTCAGATAAGATACCTTGATCCCCTGCCTAAAACCAATGCTATGCACTAATGCCAATGCAAAATGAAATGAAACATAAGCCAATATATAAGAAAAAGGATGGGAAAATTTTGGGATGCTACAATCAAGTCTCAACACAAAGAGAGATGGAATCCAACACTCTGAATAAAACTTCATAAATTCACATATCTACTTGATCACAACCTGGCTAGGGAAGAGAATCACACTCAGCTCAGAAATCTAAATCAAGACTTAGTCAAAGAATCCAGACTCAGAATTCAACTCAGAAACATTAAATTCAGTAATCAATTGGGGATCACTTTAACTAGTGCTTAACTAGGGGAAGTGGATTACAAAACTCAACATATCATAACAACTTCGAGGAAACCCATTATCTGATTAACAACTGTAATGGAAACCCGAATATATCCACACGAACAACTCTGCTTGGAAGAACACTGAGTTCTACACATTGAGATTTTACTATTCTTAGAATAACAACTGACATTCCTTTTTATATTCAATAATCAAAGAAAAATATTTTTTGTAATTTTTAAAAGCATGATTGTTATTTATCTTTTGTTTCAAAAATTATTATAAAAATAAATGAAAGTTTGCAAAACATGAACAAAAATAAGAATTGCAAACAAATGAGCAAAGGCTCAAATTTTATTGATAGAATGGAAGTCCACAAATAACATGACTCCATGGATCATTACAAAGTTGAAAAATAGTAAATAAAGATAAATGCTACATTAAAATACAATGGCCATTATTCTCCCTAACAAATTTGAATTCCACTGCGCTCAAAAATTTTGTCGAGAATAATGAGAATGAGAATCCTTGATAGGCAATGTTGCTTCAAGTGATCAAGTCTGGCCTGATGCAGTTACTTTCCATAATCCTAAAATTTTTCCTAGATTGCCTTTCGGGTTTTTAATCTACCAGGACGATTCTTGTCTATTTATGTCCCTAGTTTTTGCCTGGACCGCCCTTTTTGGGTTTTGAGCCCACCGAGACGCTAATTTTTTCCTAAGCCACCCTTTCGGGTTTTAAACTTAGAAAGTTATTCTTTTATTTTTCTAGGCGAAGTATTTCTTGATTTCATTGGAATTCACAAGACGAGGGAGTTCCTCACCATCCATAGACGTAAGAGTCATTGCACTAACAGAGAAGGCTTTCTTAACAACATACGCACCTTCATAATTAGGAGTCCACTTGCCCTTAAAATCATTGTTGAAAGATAAGATCTTTTTGAGCACGAGGTCTCTTTCTCTAGATACACGAGGTCGAACCTTCCTATCAAATATAGGGGAAACCTGAATACATCCACACGAACAACTCTGCTCGGGAGAACACTGAGTTCTGCACTTTGAGATTTTACCATTCTTTGAACAAAATTTGACATTCCTTTTTGTATTAGAAAATCAAAGAAAAATATTTTTGTAATTTTCAAAAGCCTGTTTCTTATTTATCTTTTGTTTCAAAAATTATTATCAAAAATAAATGAAAATTGGCAAAACAGAAACAAAAATAAGAATTGAAAACAAATGAACAAAGGCTCAAATTTTATTGATAGAATGGTAGTCCATAAATGGCATGACTCCATGGATCATTACAAATTTGAAAAATAGTAAATAAAGATAACCGCTACATTAAAATACAATGACCATTATTCTCCCAAACAACTTTGAATTCCACTTTGCTCAAAATTTCTGTCGAGAATAATGAGAATGAGAATCCTTGATAGGCAGTGTTGCTTCAAGTGATCAAGTCTGGCCTGATGCAGTTACTTTCCATAATCCCAAAAATTTTCCTAGATTGCCTTTCGGGTTTTTAATCTACCAGGATGATTATTATCTATTTATGTCTCTAATTTTTGCCTGGACCGCCCTTTTTGGGTTTTGAGCCCACCGAGACGCTCATTATTTTCTAAGCCGCACTTTCGTGTTTTAAACTTAGCAAGTTATTCTTTTATTTTTCTAGGCGAAGTATTTCTTGATTTCATCATAATTCACAAGACGAGGGAGCTCCTCACCATCCATAGTCGTAACAGTCATTGCACTAACAGAGAAGGCTTTTTTAACAACATACGTGACTTCATAATTAGGAGTCCACTTGCCCTTAAAATCATTGTTCAAAGATAAGATCTTTTTTAGCACGAGGTCTTGTTTTCTGGATACACGAAGTTGAACCTTCTTATCAAATATAGGGGAAACCTGAATACATCCGCACGAACAACTCTGCTCGGGAGAACACTGAGTTCTACACTTTGAGATTTTACCATTCTTTGAACAAAATTTGACATTCCTTTTTGTATTAGAAAATCAAAGAAAAATATTTTTGTAATTTTCAAAAGCCTGTTTCTAATTTATCTTTTGTTTCAAAAATTATTATCAAAAATAAATGAAAATTTGCAAAACAGAAACAAAAATAAGAATTGAAAAGAAATGAACAAAGGCTCAAATTTTATTGATAGAATGGTAGTCTATGAATGGCATGACTCCATGGATCATTACAAATTTGAAAAATAGTAAATAAAGATAAACGCTACATTAAAATACAATGACCATTATTCTCCCTAACGACTTTGAATTCCACTTTGCTCAAAATTTCTGTCGAGAATAATGAGAATGAGAATCCTTGATAGGCAGTGTTGCTTCAAGCGATCAAGTCTGGCCTGATGCAGTTACTTTCCATAATCCTAAAATTTTTCCTATATTGCCTTTCGGGTTTTTAATCTACCAGGATGATTATTGTCTATTTATGTCTCTAATTTTTGCCTGGACCGCCCTTTTTTGGTTTTGAGCCCACCGAGACGCTCATTATTTCACAAGCCGCCCTTTCGGGTTTTAAACTTAGCAAGTTATTCTTTTATTTTTTTAGGCGAAGTATTTCTTGATTTCATCAGAATTCACAAGACGAGGGAGCTCCTCACCATCCATAGACGTAAGAGTCATTGCACTAACAGAGAAGACTTTTTTAACAATATACGGGACTTCATAATTAGGAGTCCACTTGCCCTTAAAATCATTGTTGAAAGATAAGATCTTTCTGAGCACGAGGTCTCCTTTTCTGGATACACGAAGTCGAAACTTCATATCAAATATAGGGGAAACCTGAATACATCCGCACGAACAACCCTGCTCGAGAGAACACTGAGTTCTGCACTTTGAGATTTTACCATTCTTTGAACAAAATTTGACATTCCTTTTTGTATTAGAAAATCGAAGAAAAATATTTTTGTAATTTTCAAAAGCCTGTTTGTTATTTATCTTTTGTTTCAAAACTTATTATCAAAAATAAATGAAAATTGGCAAAACAGAAACAAAAATAAGAATTGAAAACAAATGAACAAAGGCTCAAATTTTATTGATAGAATGGTAATCCATAAATGGCATGACTCCATGGATCATTACAAATTTGAAAAATAGTAAATAAAGATAAACGCTACATTAAAATACAATGACCATTATTCTCCCTAACAACTTTGAATTCCACTGCTCTCAAAATTTCTGTCGAGAATAATGAGAATGAGAATCCTTGATAGGCAATGTTGCTTCAAGTGATCAAGTCTGGCCTGATGCAGTTACTTTCCATAATCCTAAAATTTTTCCTATATTGCCTTTCGGGTTTTTAATCTACCAGGATGATTATTGTCTATTTATGTCTCTAATTTTTGCCTGGACCTCCCTTTTTGGGTTTTGAGCCCACCGAGACGCTCATTATTTCACAAGCCGCCCTTTCGGGTTTTAAACTTAGCAAGTTATTCTTTTATTTTTCTAGGCGAAGTATTTCTTGATTTCATCGGAATTCACAAAATGAGGGAGCTCCTCACCATCCATAGACGTAAGAGTCATTGCACTAACAGAGAAGACTTTTTTAACAACATACGGGACTTCATAATTAGGAGTCCACTTGCCCTTAAAATCATTTTGAAAGATAAGAACTTTCTGAGCACGAGGTCTCCTATTCTGGATACACGAGGTCGAACCTTCATATCAAATATAGGGGAAACCTGAATACATCCGCACGAACAACTCTGCTCGAGAGAACACTGAGTTCTGCACTTTGAGATTTTACCATTCTTTGAACAAAATTTGACATTCCTTTTTGTATTAGAAAATCAAAGAAAAATATTTTTTTAATTTTCATACGCCTGATTGTTATTTATCTTTTGTTTCAAAAATTATTATCAAAAATAAATGAAAATTTGCAAAACAGAAACAAAAATAAGAATTGCAAACAAATGAACAAAGGCTCAAATTTTATTCATAGAATGGTAGTCCATAAATGGCATGACTACATGGATCATTACAAATTTGAAAAATAGTAAATAAAGATAAATGCTACATTAAAATAGAATGACCGTTATTCTCCCTAACAACATTGAATTCCACCCTGCTCAAAATTTTTGTCGAGAATAATGAGAATGAGAATCCTTGATAGGCAATGTTGCTTCAAGTGATCATGTCTGGCCGGATGCAGTTACTTTCCATAATCCCAAAATTTTCCCTAGATTGCCTTTCGGGTTTTTAATCTACTAGGATGATTATTGTCTATTTATGTCTCTAATTTTTTTCCTGGACCGCCCTTTTTGGGTTTTGAGCCCACCGAGACGCTCATTATTTCCTAAGCCACCCTTTCGGATTTTAAACTTAGCAAGTTATTCATTTATTTGTCTAGGCGAAGTATTTCTTGATTTCATCGGAATTTACAAGACGAGGGAGCTCCTCACCATCCATAGTCGTAAGAGTCATTGCACTAACAGAGAAGGCTTTTTAAACAACATACGGGACTTCATAATTAGGAGTCCACTTGCCTTTAAAATCATTGTTGAAAGATAAGATCTTTTTGAGCACGAGGTCTCGTTTTCTGGATACACGAGGTCGAACCTTCATATCAAATATAGGGGAAACCTCAATACATCCGCACGAACAACTCTGCTCAAGAGAACACTGAGTTCTGCACTTTGAGATTTTACCATTCTTTGAACAAAATTTGACAATCCTTTTTGTATTAGAAAATCAAAGAAAAATATTTTTGTAATTTTCATAATCCTGATTGTTATTTATCTTTTGTTTCAAAAATTATTATCAAAAATAAATGAAAATTTGCAAAACAGAAACAAAAATAAGAATTGCAAACAAATGAACAAAGGCTCAAACTTTATTCATAGAATGGTAGTCCATAAATGGCATGAATCCATGGATCATTACAAATTTGAAAAATAGTAAATTAAGATAAACGCTACATTAAAATAGAATGACCGTTATTCTCCCTAACAACTTTGAATTCCAATGCGCTCAAAATTTTTGTCGAGAATAATGAGAATGAGAATCCTTGATAGGCAATGTTGCTTCAAGTGATCAAGTATGGCCTGATGCATTTACTTTCCATAATCCCAAAATTTTTCCTAGATTGCCTTTCGGGTTTTTAATCTACCAGGATGATTATTGTCTATTTATGTCTCTAATTTTTTCCTAGACCGCACTTTTTAGGTTTTGAGCCCACCGAGACGCTCATTATTTCCTAAGCCACCCTTTCGGGTTTTAAACTTAGCAAGTTATTCATTTATTTTTCTAGGCGAAGTATTTCTTGATTTCATCGAAATTCACAAGACGAGGGAGCTCCTCGCCATCCATAGTCGTAAGAGTCATTGCACTAACAGAGAAGGCTTTTTTAACAACATACGGGACTTCATAATTAGGAGTCCACTTGCCCTTAAAATCATTGTTGAAAGATAAGATCTTTTTGAGCACGAGGTCTCCTTTTCTGGATACACGAGGTCGAACCTTCCTATCAAATATAGGGGAAACCTGAATACCTCCGCACGAACAACTCTGCTCGGGAGAACACTGAGTTCTGCACTTTGAGATTTTACCATTCTTTGAACAAAATTTGACATTCCTTTTTGTATTAGAAAATCAAAGAAAAATATTTTTGTAATTTTCAAAAGCCTGTTTGTTATTTATCTTTTGTTTCAAAAATTATTATCAAAAATAAATGAAAATTTGCAAAACAGAAACAAAAATAAGAATTGAAAACAAATGAACAAAGGCTCCAATTTTATTGATAGAATGGTAGTCCATAAATTGCATGACTCCATGGATCATTACAAATTTGAAAAATAGTAAATAAAGATAAACGCTACATTAAAATACATTGACCATTATTCTCCCTAACAACTTTGAGTTCCACTGCTCTCAAAATTTCTGTCGAGAATAATGAGAATGAGAATCCTTTATAGGCAATGTTGCTTCAAGTGATCAAGTCTGGCCTGATGCAGTTACTTTCCATAGTCATAAAATTTTTCCTATATTGCCTTTCGGGTTTTTAATCTACCAGGAAGATTTTTGTCTATTTATGTCTCTAATTTTTGCCTTTACCGCCCTTTTTGGGTTTTGAGCCCACCGAGACGCTCATTATTTCACAAGCCGCCCTTTCGGGTTTTAAACTTAGCAAGTTATTCTTTTATTTTTCTAGGCGAAGTATTTCTTGATTTCATCGGAATTCACAAGACAAGGGAGCTCCTCACCATCCATAGACATAAGGGTCATTGCACTAACAGAGAAGACTTTTATAACAACATACGGGACTTCACAATTAGGAGTCCACTTGCCCTTAAAATCATTGTTGAAAGATAAGATCTTTCTGAGCACGAGGTCTCGTTTTCTGGATACACGAGGTCGAACCTTCCTATCAAATATAGGGGAAACCTGAATACATCCGCACGAACAACTCTGCTCAAGAGAACCCTGAGTTCTGCACTATGAGATATTACCATTCTTTGAACAAAATTTGACATTCCTTTTTGTATTAGAAAATCAAAGAAATATATTTTTGTAATTTTCATAAGCCTGATTGTTATTTATCTTTTGTTTCAAAAATTATTATCAAAAATAAATGAAAATTTGCAAAACAGAAACAAAAATAAGAATTGCAAACAAATGAACAAAGGCTCAAATTTTATTCATAGAATGGTAGTCCATAAATGGCATAACTCCATGGATCATTACAAATTTGAAAAATTGTAAATAAAGATAAACGCTACATTAAAATACAATGACCGTTATTCTCCCTAACAACTTTGAATTCCACTGCGCTCAAAATTTCTGTCGAGAATAATCAGAATGAGAATCCTTGATAGGCAATGTTGCTTCAAGTGATCAAGTCTGGCCTGATGCAGTTACTTTCCATAATCATAAAAAATTTTCCTATATTGCCTTTCGGGTTTTTAATCTACCAGGAAGATTATTGTCTATTTATGTCTCTAATTTTTGCCTTTACCGCCCTTTTTGGGTTTTGAGCCCACCGAGACGCTCATTATTTCACAAGCCGCCCTTTCGGGTTTTAAACTTAGCAAGTTATTCTTTTATTTTTCTAGGTGAAGTATTTCTTGATTTCATCGGAATTCACAAGACGAGGGAGCTCTTCACCATCCATAGACGTAAGGGTCATTGCACTAACAGAGAAGACTTTTATAACAACATACGGGACTTCACAATTAGGAGTCCACTTGCCCTTAAAATCATTGTTGAAAGATAAGATCTTTCTGAGCACGAGGTCTCGTTTTCTGGATACACGAGGTCGAACCTTCATATCAAATATAGGGGAAACCTGAATAAATCTGCACGAACAACTCTGCTCAAGAGAACACTGAGTTCTGCACTATGAGATATTACCATTCTTTGAACAAAATTTGACATTCCTTTTTGTATTAGAAAATCAAAGAAAACTATTTTTGTAATTTTCATAAGCCTGATTGTTATTTATCTTTTGTTTCAAAAATTATTATCAAAAATAAATGAAAATTTGCAAAACAGAAACAAAAATAAGAATTGCAAACAAATGAACAAAGGCTCAAATTTTATTCATAGAATGGTAGTCCATAAATGGCATGACTCCATGGATCATTACAAATTTGAAAAATAGTAAATAAAGATAAACGCTACATTAAAATAGAATGACCGTTATTCTCCCTAACAACTTTGAATTCCACTGCGCTCAAAATTTCTGTCGAGAATAATCAGAATGAGAATCCTTGATAGGCAATGTTGCTTCAAGTGATCAAGTCTGGCCTGATGCAGTTACTTTCCATAATCCTAAAATTTTTCCTAGATTGCCTTTCGGGTTTTTAATCTACCAGGATGATTATTGTCTATTTATGTCTCTAATTTTTTCCTGGACCACCCTTTTTGGGTTTTGAGCCCACCGAGACGCTCATTATTTCCTAAGCCACCCTTTCGGGTTTTAAACTTAGCAAGTTATTCATTTATTTTTCTAGGCGAAGTATTTCTTGATTTCATCGAAATTCACAAGACGAGGGAGCTCCTCACCATCCATAGTCGTAAGAGTCATTGCACTAAAAGAGAAGGCTTTTTTAACAACATACGGGACTTCATAATTAGGAGTCCACTTGCCCTTAAAATCATTGTTGAAAGATAAGATCTTTTTGAGCACGAGGTCTCCTTTTCTGGATACACGAGGTCGAACCTTCCTATCAAATATAGGGGAAACCTGAATACCTCCACATGAACAACTCTGCTCGGGAGAACACTGAGTTCTGCACTTTGAGATTTTACCATTCTTTGAACAAAATTTGACATTCCTTTTTGTATTAGAAAATCAAAGAAAAATATTTTTGTAATTTTCAAAAGCCTGTTTGTTATTTATCTTTTGTTTCAAAAATTATTATCAAAAATAAATTAAAATTTGCAAAACCGAAACAAAAATAAGAATTGAAAACAAATGAACAAAGGCTCAAATTTTATTGATAGAATGGTAGTCCATAAATGGCATGACTCCATGGATCATTACAAATTTGAAAAATAGTAAATAAAGATAAACACTACATTAAAATACAATGACCGTTATTCTCCCTAACAACTTTGAGTTCCACTGCTCTCAAAATTTTTGTCGAGAATAATGAGAATGAGAATCCTTGATAGGCAATGTTGCTTCAAGTGATCAAGTCTGGCCTGATGCAGTTACTTTCCATAATCATAAAATTTTTCCTATATTGCCTTTCGGGTTTTTAATCTACCAGGAAGATTATTGTCTATTTATGTCTCTAATTTTTGCCTTTACCGCCCTTTTTAGGTTTTGAGCCCACCGAGACGCTCATTATTTCACAAGCCGCCCTTTCGGGTTTTAAACTTAGCAAGTTATTCTTTTATTTTTCTAGGTGAAGTATTTCTTGATTTCATCGGAATTCACAAGACGAGGGAGCTCCTCACCATCCATAGACGTAAGGGTCATTGCACTAACAGAGAAGACTTTTATAACAACATACGGGACATCACAATTAGGAGTCCACTTGCCCTTAAAATCATTGTTGAAAGATAAGATCTTTCTGAGCACGAGGTCTCGTTTTCTGGATACACGAGGTCGAACCTTCCTATCAAATATAGGGGAAACCTGAATACATCCGCACGAACAACTCTGCTCAAGAGAACCCTGAGTTCTGCACTATGAGATATTACCATTCTTTGAACAAAATTTGACATTCCTTTTTGTATTAGAAAATCAAAGAAATATATTTTTGTAATTTTCATAAGCCTGATTGTTATTTATCTTTTGTTTCAAAAATTATTATCAAAAATAAATGAAAATTTGCAAAACAGAAACAAAAATAAGAATTGCAAACAAATGAACAAAGGCTCAAATTTTATTCATAGAATGGTAGTCCATAAATGGCATAACTCCATGGATCATTACAAATTTGAAAAATTGGAAATAAAGATAAACGCTACATTAAAATACAATGACCGTTATTCTCCCTAACAACTTTGAATTCCACTGCGCTCAAAATTTCTGTCGAGAATAATCAGAATGAGAATCCTTGATAGGCAATGTTGCTTCAAGTGATCAAGTCTGGCCTGATGCAGTTACTTTCCATAATCATAAAAAATTTTCCTATATTGCCTTTCGGGTTTTTAATCTACCAGGAAGATTATTGTCTATTTATGTCTCTAATTTTTGCCTTTACCGCCCTTTTTGGGTTTTGAGCCCACCGAGACGCTCATTATTTCACAAGCCGCCCTTTCGGGTTTTAAACTTAGCAAGTTATTCTTTTATTTTTCTAGGTGAAGTATTTCTTGATTTCATCGGAATTCACAAGACGAGGGAGCTCTTCACCATCCATAGACGTAAGGGTCATTGCACTAACAGAGAAGACTTTTATAACAACATACGGGACTTCACAATTAGGAGTCCACTTGCCCTTAAAATCATTGTTGAAAGATAAGATCTTTCTGAGCACGAGGTCTCGTTTTCTGGATACACGAGGTCGAACCTTCATATCAAATATAGGGGAAACCTGAATAAATCTGCACGAACAACTCTGCTCAAGAGAACACTGAGTTCTGCACTATGAGATATTACCATTCTTTGAACAAAATTTGACATTCCTTTTTGTATTAGAAAATCAAAGAAAACTATTTTTGTAATTTTCATAAGCCTGATTGTTATTTATCTTTTGTTTCAAAAATTATTATCAAAAATAAATGAAAATTTGCAAAACAGAAACAAAAATAAGAATTGCAAACAAATGAACAAAGGCTCAAATTTTATTCATAGAATGGTAGTCCATAAATGGCATGACTCCATGGATCATTACAAATTTGAAAAATAGTAAATAAAGATAAACGCTACATTAAAATAGAATGACCGTTATTCTCCCTAACAACTTTGAATTCCACTGCGCTCAAAATTTCTGTCGAGAATAATCAGAATGAGAATCCTTGATAGGCAATGTTGCTTCAAGTGATCAAGTCTGGCCTGATGCAGTTACTTTCCATAATCCTAAAATTTTTCCTAGATTGCCTTTCGGGTTTTTAATCTACCAGGATGATTATTGTCTATTTATGTCTCTAATTTTTTCCTGGACCACCCTTTTTGGGTTTTGAGCCCACCGAGACGCTCATTATTTCCTAAGCCACCCTTTCGGGTTTTAAACTTAGCAAGTTATTCATTTATTTTTCTAGGCGAAGTATTTCTTGATTTCATCGAAATTCACAAGACGAGGGAGCTCCTCACCATCCATAGTCGTAAGAGTCATTGCACTAATAGAGAAGGCTTTTTTAACAACATACGGGACTTCATAATTAGGAGTCCACTTGCCCTTAAAATCATTGTTGAAAGATAAGATCTTTTTGAGCACGAGGTCTCCTTTTCTGGATACACGAGGTCGAACCTTCCTATCAAATATAGGGGAAACCTGAATACCTCCACACGAACAACTCTGCTCGGGAGAACACTGAGTTCTGCACTTTGAGATTTTACCATTCTTTGAACAAAATTTGACATTCCTTTTTGTATTAGAAAATCAAAGAAAAATATTTTTGTAATTTTCAAAAACCTGTTTGTTATTTATCTTTTGTTTCAAAAATTATTATCAAAAATAAATTAAAATTTGCAAAACCGAAACAAAAATAAGAATTGAAAACAAATGAACAAAGGCTCAAATTTTATTGATAGAATGGTAGTCCATAAATGGCATGACTCCATGGATCATTACAAATTTGAAAAATAGTAAATAAAGATAAACACTACATTAAAATACAATGACCGTTATTCTCCCTAACAACTTTGAGTTCCACTGCTCTCAAAATTTTTGTCGAGAATAATGAGAATGAGAATCCTTGATAGGCAATGTTGCTTCAAGTGATCAAGTCTGGCCTGATGCAGTTACTTTCCATAATCATAAAATTTTTCCTATATTGCCTTTCGGGTTTTTAATCTACCAGGAAGATTATTGTCTATTTATGTCTCTAATTTTTGCCTTTACCGCCCTTTTTAGGTTTTGAGCCCACCGAGACGCTCATTATTTCACAAGCCGCCCTTTCGGGTTTTAAACTTAGCAAGTTATTCTTTTATTTTTCTAGGTGAAGTATTTCTTGATTTCATCGGAATTCACAAGACGAGGGAGCTCCTCACCATCCATAGACGTAAGGGTCATTGCACTAACAGAGAAGACTTTTATAACAACATACGGGACTTCACAATTAGGAGTCCACTTGCCCTTAAAATCATTGTTGAAAGATAAGATCTTTCTGAGCACGAGGTCTCGTTTTCTGGATACACGAGGTCGAACCTTCATATCAAATATAGGGGAAACCTGAATACATCCGCACGAACAACTCTGCTCAAGAGAACACTGAGTTCTGCACTATGAGATATTACCATTCTTTGAACAAAATTTGACATTCCTTTTTGTATTAGAAAATCAAAGAAAAATATTTTTGTAATTTTCATAAGCCTGATTGTTATTTATCTTTTGTTTCAAAAATTATTATCAAAAATAAATGAAAATTTGCAAAACAGAAACAAAAATAAGAATTGCAAACAAATGAACAAAGGCTCAAATTTTATTCATAGAATGGTAGTCCATAAATGGCATGACTCCATGGATCATTACAAATTTGAAAAATAGTAAATAAAGATAAACGCTACATTAAAATAGAATGACCGTTATTCTCCCTAACAACTTTGAATTCCACTGCGCTCAAAATTTCTGTCGAGAATAATCAGAATGAGAATCCTTGATAGGCAATGTTGCTTCAAGTGATCAAGTCTGGCCTGATGCAGTTACTTTCCATAATCCTAAAATTTTTCCTAGATTGCCTTTCGGGTTTTTAATCTACCAGGATGATTATTGTCTATTTATGTCTCTAATTTTTTCCTGGACCACCCTTTTTGGGTTTTGAGCCCACCGAGACGCTCATTATTTCCTAAGCCACCCTTTCGGGTTTTAAACTTAGCAAGTTATTCATTTATTTTTCTAGGCGAAGTATTTCTTGATTTCATCGAAATTCACAAGACGAGGGAGCTCCTCACCATCCATAGTCGTAAGAGTCATTGCACTAACAGAGAAGGCTTTTTTAACAACATACGGGACTTCATAATTAGGAGTCCACTTGCCCTTAAAATCATTGTTGAAAGATAAGATCTTTTTGAGCACGAGGTCTCCTTTTCTAGATACACGAGGTCGAACCTTCCTATCAAATATAGGGGAAACCTGAATACCTCCGCACGAACAACTCTGCTCGGGAGAACACTGAGTTCTGCACTTTGAGATTTTACCATTCTTTGAACAAAATTTGACATTCCTTTTTGTATTAGAAAATCAAAGAAAAATATTTTTGTAATTTTCAAAAGCCTGTTTGTTATTTATCTTTTGTTTCAAAAATTATTATCAAAAATAAATTAAAATTTGCAAAACCGAAACAAAAATAAGAATTGAAAACAAATGAACAAAGGCTCAAATTTTATTGATAGAATGGTAGTCCATAAATGGCATGACTCCATGGATCATTACAAATTTGAAAAATAGTAAATAAAGATAAACACTACATTAAAATACAATGACCGTTATTCTCCCTAACAACTTTGAGTTCCACTGCTCTCAAAATTTTTGTCGAGAATAATGAGAATGAGAATCCTTGATAGGCAATGTTGCTTCAAGTGATCAAGTCTGGCCTGATGCAGTTACTTTCCATAATCATAAAATTTTTCCTATATTGCCTTTCGGGTTTTTAATCTACCAGGAAGATTATTGTCTATTTATGTCTCTAATTTTTGCCTTTACCGCCCTTTTTAGGTTTTGAGCCCACCGAGACGCTCATTATTTCACAAGCCGCCCTTTCGGGTTTTAAACTTAGCAAGTTATTCTTTTATTTTTCTAGGTGAAGTATTTCTTGATTTCATCGGAATTCACAAGACGAGGGAGCTCCTCACCATCCATAGACGTAAGGGTCATTGCACTAACAGAGAAGACTTTTATAACAACATACGGGACTTCACAATTAGGAGTCCACTTGCCCTTAAAATCATTGTTGAAAGATAAGATCTTTCTGAGCACGAGGTCTCGTTTTCTGGATACACGAGGTCGAACCTTCATATCAAATATAGGGGAAACCTGAATACATCCGCACGAACAACTCTGCTCAAGAGAACACTGAGTTCTGCACTATGAGATATTACCATTCTTTGAACAAAATTTGACATTCCTTTTTGTATTAGAAAATCAAAGAAAAATATTTTTGTAATTTTCATAAGCCTGATTGTTATTTATCTTTTGTTTCAAAAATTATTATCAAAAATAAATGAAAATTTGCAAAACAGAAACAAAAATAAGAATTGCAAACAAATGAACAAAGGCTCAAATTTTATTCATAGAATGGTAGTCCATAAATGGCATGACTCCATGGATCATTACAAATTTGAAAAATAGTAAATAAAGATAAACGCTACATTAAAATAGAATGACCGTTATTCTCCCTAACAACTTTGAATTCCACTGCGCTCAAAATTTCTGTCGAGAATAATCAGAATGAGAATCCTTGATAGGCAATGTTGCTTCAAGTGATCAAGTCTGGCCTGATGCAGTTACTTTCCATAATCCTAAAATTTTTCCTAGATTGCCTTTCGGGTTTTTAATCTACCAGGATGATTATTGTCTATTTATGTCTCTAATTTTTTCCTGGACCACCCTTTTTGGGTTTTGAGCCCACCGAGACGCTCATTATTTCCTAAGCCACCCTTTCGGGTTTTAAACTTAGCAAGTTATTCATTTATTTTTCTAGGCGAAGTATTTCTTGATTTCATCGAAATTCACAAGACGAGGGAGCTCCTCACCATCCATAGTCGTAAGAGTCATTGCACTAACAGAGAAGGCTTTTTTAACAACATACGGGACTTCATAATTAGGAGTCCACTTGCCCTTAAAATCATTGTTGAAAGATAAGATCTTTTTGAGCACGAGGTCTCCTTTTCTAGATACACGAGGTCGAACCTTCCTATCAAATATAGGGGAAACCTGAATACCTCCGCACGAACAACTCTGCTCGGGAGAACACTGAGTTCTGCACTTTGAGATTTTACCATTCTTTGAACAAAATTTGACATTCCTTTTTGTATTAGAAAATCAAAGAAAAATATTTTTGTAATTTTCAAAAGCCTGTTTGTTATTTATCTTTTGTTTCAAAAATTATTATCAAAAATAAATTAAAATTTGCAAAACCGAAACAAAAATAAGAATTGAAAACAAATGAACAAAGGCTCAAATTTTATTGATAGAATGGTAGTCCATAAATGGCATGACTCCATGGATCATTACAAATTTGTAAAATAGTAAATAAAGATAAATGCTACATTAAAATACAATGACCGTTATTCTCCCTAACAACTTTGAGTTCCACTGCTCTCAAAATTTCTGTCGAGAATAATGAGAATGAGAATCCTTGATAGGCAATGTTGCTTCAAGTGATCAAGTCTGGCCTGATGGAGTTACTTTCCATAATCATAAAATTTTTCCTATATTGCCTTTCGGGTTTTTAATCTACCAGGAAGATTATTGTCTATTTATGTCTCTAATTTTTGCCTGGACCACCCTTTTTGGGTTTTGAGCCCACCGAGACGCTCATTATTTCCTAAGCCACCCTTTCGGGTTTTAAACTTAGCAAGTTATTCATTTATTTTTCTAGGCGAAGTATTTCTTGATTTCATCGAAATTCACAAGACGAGGGAGCTCCTCACCATCCATAGTCGTAAGAGTCATTGCACTAACAGAGAAGGCTTTTTTAACAACATACGGGACTTCATAATTAGGAGTCCACTTGCCCTTAAAATCATTGTTGAAAGATAAGATCTTTTTGAGCACGAGGTCTCCTTTTCTGGATACACGAGGTCGAACCTTCCTATCAAATATAGGGGAAACCTGAATACCTCCGCACGAACAACTCTGCTCGGGAGAACACTGAGTTCTGCACTTTGAGATTTTACCATTCTTTGAACAAAATTTGACATTCCTTTTTGTATTAGAAAATCAAAGAAAAATATTTTTGTAATTTTCATAAGCCTGATTGTTATTTATCTTTTGTTTCAAAAATTATTATCAAAAATAAATGAAAATTTGCAAAACAGAAACAAAAATAAGAATTGCAAACAAATGAACAAAGGCTCAAACTTTATTCATAGAATGGTAGTCCATAAATGGCATAACTCCATGGATCATTACAAATTTGAAAAATAGTAAATTAAGATAAACGCTACATTAAAATAGAATGACCGTTATTCTCCCTAACAACTTTGAATTCCAATGCGCTCAAAATTTCTGTCGAGAATAATCAGAATGAGAATCCTTGATAGGCAATGTTGCTTCAAGTGATCAAGTCTGGCCTGATGCATTTACTTTCCATAATCCCAAAATTTTTCCTAGATTGCCTTTCGGGTTTTTAATCTACCAGGAAGATTATTGTCTATTTATGTCTCTAATTTTTGCCTTTACCGCCCTTTTTGGGTTTTAAGCCCACCGAGACGCTCATTATTTCACAAGCCGCCCTTTCGGGTTTTAAACTTAGCAAGTTATTCTTTTATTTTTCTAGGTGAAGTATTTCTTGATTTCATCGGAATTCACAAGACGAGGGAGCTCCTCACCATCCATAGACGTAAGGGTCATTGCACTAACAGAGAAGACTTTTATAACAACATACGGGACTTCACAATTAGGAGTCCACTTGCCCTTAAAATCATTGTTGAAAGATAAGATCTTTCTGAGCATGAGGTCTCCTTTTCTGGATACACGAGGTCGAACCTTCCTATCAAATATAGGGGAAACCTGAGTACATCCGCACGAACAACTCTGCTCGGGAGAACACTGAGTTCTGCGCTTTGAGATTTTACCATTCTTTGAACAAAATTTGACATTCCTTTTTGTATTAGAAAATCAAAGAAAAATATTTTTGTAATTTTCAAAAGCCTGTTTGTTATTTATCTTTTGTTTCAAAAATTATTATCAAAAATAAATTAAAATTTGCAAAACAGAAACAAAAACAAGAATTGCAAACAAATGAACAAAGGCTCAAATTTTATTGATAGAATGGTAGTCCATAAATGGCATGACTCCATGGATCATTAAAAATTTGAAAAATAGTAAATAAAGATAAACGCTACATTAAAATACAATGACCATTATTCTCCCTAACAAATTTGAATTCCACTTTGCTCAAAATTTCTGTCGAGAATAATGAGAATGAGAATCCTTGATAGGCAATGTTGGTTCAAGTGATCAAGTCTGGCCTGATGCAGTTACTTTCCATAATCCTAAAATTTTCCCTATATTGCCTTTCGGGTTTTTAATCTACCAGGATGATTACTGTCTATTTATGTCTCTAATTTTTGCCTGGACCGCCCTTTTTGGGTTTTGAGCCCACCGAGACGCTCATTATTTCACAAGCCGCCTTTTCGGGTTTCAAACTTAGCAAGTTTTTCTTTTATTTTTCTAGGCGAAGTATTTCTTGATTTCATCGGAATTCAGAAGACGAGGGAGCTCCTCACCATCCATAGACGTAAGAGTCATTGCACTAACAGAGAAGACTTTTTTTAACAACATACGGGACTTCATAATTAGGAGTCCACTTGCCCTTAAAATCATTGTAGAAAGATAAGATCTTTCTGAGCACGAGGTCTCCTTTTATGGATACACGAGGTCGAACCTTCATATCAAATATAGGGGAAACCTGAATACATCCGCACGAACAACTCTGCTCGAGAGAACACTGACTTCTGCACTTTGAGATTTTACCATTCTTTGAACAAAATTTGACATTCCTTTTTGTATTAGAAAATCAAAGAAAAATATTTTTGTAATTTTCATAAGCC
The DNA here is from genome assembly GCA_963859935.3 of Lathyrus sativus. Classification (NCBI taxonomy): domain Eukaryota; kingdom Viridiplantae; phylum Streptophyta; class Magnoliopsida; order Fabales; family Fabaceae; genus Lathyrus; species Lathyrus sativus. The sequence continues at coordinate 369,653,072 of OZ012739.1, forward strand.
GGGTTGTTATTTATCTTTTGTTTCAAAAATTATTATCAAAAATAAATGAAAATTTTCAAAACAGAAACAAAAATAAGAATTGCAAACAAATGAACAAAGGCTCAAACTTTATTCATAGAATGGTAGTCCATAAATGGCATGACTCCATGGATCATTACAAATTTGAAAAATAGTAAATTAAGATAAACGCTACATTAAAATAGAATGACCGTTATTCTCCCTAACAACTTTGAATTCCAATGCGCTCAAAATTTCTGTCGAGAATAATGAGAATGAGAATCCTTGATAGGCAATGCTGCTTCAAGTGATCAAGTCTGGCCTGATGCATTTACTTTCCATAATCCCAAAATTTTTCCTAGATTGCCTTTTGGGTTTTTAATATACCAGGATGATTATTGTCTATTTATGTCTCTAATTTTTTCCTGGACCGCCCTTTTTGGGTTTTGAGCCCACCGAGACGTTCATTATTTTCTAAGCCACCCTTTCGGGTTTTAAACTTAGCAAGTTATTCATTTATTTTTCTAGGCGAAGTATTTCTTGATTTCATCGAAATTCACAAGACGAGGGAGCTCCTCACCATCCATAGTCGTAAGAGTCATTGCACTAACAGAGAAGGCTTTTTTAACAACATACGTGACTTCATAATTAGGAGTCCACTTGCCCTTAAAATCATTGTTGAAAGATAAGATCTTTTTGAGCACGAGGTCTCCTTTTCTGGATACACGAGGTCGAACCTTCCTATCAAATATAGGGGAGACCTGGGTACATCCGCACGAACAACTCTGCTCGGGAGAACACTGAGTTCTGCACTTTGAGATATTACCATTCTTTGAACAAAATTTGACATTCCTTTTTGTATTAGAAAATCAAAGAAAAATATTTTTGTAATTTTCAAAAGCCTGTTTGTTATTTATCTTTTGTTTCAAAAATTATTATCAAAAATAGATGAAAATTTGCAAAACAGAAACAAAAATAAGAATTGCAAACAAATGAACAAAGGCTCAAATTTTATTGATAGAATGGTAGTCCATAAATGGCATGACTCCATGGATCATTACAAATTTGAAAAATAGTAAATAAAGATAAACGCTACATTAAAATACAATGACCATTATTCTCCCTAACAACTTTGAATTCCACTTTGCTCAAAATATCTGTCGAGAATAATGAGAATGAGAATCCTTGATAGGCAGTGTTGCTTCAAGTGATCAAGTCTGGCCTGATGCCGTTACTTTCCATAATCCCAAAAATTTTCATAGATTGCCTTTTGGGTTTTTAATCTACCAGGATGATTATTGTCTATTTATGTCTCTAATTTTTTCCTGGACCTCCCTTTTTGGGTTTTGAGCCCACCGAGACGCTCATTAATTCACAAGCCGCCCTTTCGGGTTTTAAACTTAGCAAGTTATTCTTTTATTTTCCTAGGCGAAGTATTTCTTGATTTCATCGGAATTCAGAAGACGAGGGAGCTCCTCACCATCCATAGTCGTAAGAGTCATTGCACTAGCAGAGAAGACTTTTTTAACAACATACGGGACTTCATAATAAGGAGTCCACTTGCCCTTAAAATCATTGTTGAAAGATAAGATCTTTTTGAGCACGAGGTCTCCTTTTCTGGATACACGAGGTCGAACCTTCCTATCAAATATAGGGGAGACCTGAGTACATCCGCACGAACAACTCTGCTCGGGAGAACACTGAGTTCTGCGCTTTGAGATTTTACCATTCTTTGAACAAAATTTGACATTCCTTTTTGTATTAGAAAATCAAAGAAAAATATTTTTGTAATTTTCAAAAGCCTGTTTGTTATTTATCTTTTGTTTCAAAAATTATTATCAAAAATAAATTAAAATTTGCAAAACCGAAACAAAAATAAGAATTGAAAACAAATGAACAAAGGCTCAAATTTTATTGATAGAATGGTAGTCCATAAATGGCATGACTCCATGGATCATTAAAAATTTGTAAAATAGTAAATAAAGATAAATGCTACATTAAAATACAATGACCGTTATTCTCCCTAACAACTTTGAGTTCCACTGCTCTCAAAATTTCTGTCGAGAATAATGAGAATGAGAATCCTTGATAGGCAATGTTGCTTCAAGTGATCAAGTCTGGCCTGATGGAGTTACTTTCCATAATCATAAAATTTTTCCTATATTGCCTTTCGGGTTTTTAATCTACCAGGAAGATTATTGTCTATTTATGTCTCTAATTTTTGCCTGGACCACCCTTTTTGGGTTTTGAGCCCACCGAGACGCTCATTATTTCCTAAGCCACCCTTTCGGGTTTTAAACTTAGCAAGTTATTCATTTATTTTTCTAGGCGAAGTATTTCTTGATTTTATCGAAATTCACAAGACGAGGGAGCTCCTCACCATCCATAGTCGTAAGAGTCATTGCACTAACAGAGAAGGCTTTTTTAACAACATACGGGACTTCATAATTAGGAGTCCACTTGCCCTTAAAATCATTGTTGAAAGATAAGATCTTTTTGAGCACGAGGTCTCCTTTTCTGGATACACGAGGTCGAACCTTCCTATCAAATATAGGGGAAACCTGAATACCTCCGCACGAACAACTCTGCTCGGGAGAACACTGAGTTCTGCACTTTGAGATTTTACCATTCTTTGAACAAAATTTGACATTCCTTTTTGTATTAGAAAATCAAAGAAAAATATTTTTGTAATTTTCATAAGCCTGATTGTTATTTATCTTTTGTTTCAAAAATTATTATCAAAAATAAATGAAAATTTGCAAAACAGAAACAAAAATAAGAATTGCAAACAAATGAACAAAGGCTCAAACTTTATTCATAGAATGGTAGTCCATAAATGGCATAACTCCATGGATCATTACAAATTTGAAAAATAGTAAATTAAGATAAACGCTACATTAAAATAGAATGACCGTTATTCTCCCTAACAACTTTGAATTCCAATGCGCTCAAAATTTCTGTCGAGAATAATCAGAATGAGAATCCTTGATAGGCAATGTTGCTTCAAGTGATCAAGTCTGGCCTGATGCATTTACTTTCCATAATCCCAAAATTTTTCCTAGATTGCCTTTCGGGTTTTTAATCTACCAGGAAGATTATTGTCTATTTATGTCTCTAATTTTTGCCTTTACCGCCCTTTTTGGGTTTTAAGCCCACCGAGACGCTCATTATTTCACAAGCCGCCCTTTCGGGTTTTAAACTTAGCAAGTTATTCTTTTATTTTTCTAGGTGAAGTATTTCTTGATTTCATCGGAATTCACAAGACGAGGGAGCTCCTCACCATCCATAGACGTAAGGGTCATTGCACTAACAGAGAAGACTTTTATAACAACATACAGGACTTCACAATTAGGAGTCCACTTGCCCTTAAAATCATTGTTGAAAGATAAGATCTTTCTGAGCACGAGGTCTCCTTTTCTGGATACACGAGGTCGAACCTTCCTATCAAATATAGGGGAAACCTGAGTACATCCGCACGAACAACTCTGCTCGGGAGAACACTGAGTTCTGCGCTTTGAGATTTTACCATTCTTTGAACAAAATTTGACATTCCTTTTTGTATTAGAAAATCAAAGAAAAATATTTTTGTAATTTTCAAAAGCCTGTTTGTTATTTATCTTTTGTTTCAAAAATTATTATCAAAAATAAATTAAAATTTGCAAAACAGAAACAAAAACAAGAATTGCAAACAAATGAACAAAGGCTCAAATTTTATTGATAGAATGGTAGTCCATAAATGGCATGACTCCATGGATCATTAAAAATTTGAAAAATAGTAAATAAAGATAAACGCTACATTAAAATACAATGACCATTATTCTCCCTAACAAATTTGAATTCCACTTTGCTCAAAATTTCTGTCGAGAATAATGAGAATGAGAATCCTTGATAGGCAATGTTGGTTCAAGTGATCAAGTCTGGCCTGATGCAGTTACTTTCCATAATCCTAAAATTTTCCCTATATTGCCTTTCGGGTTTTTAATCTACCAGGATGATTACTGTCTATTTATGTCTCTAATTTTTGCCTGGACCGCCCTTTTTGGGTTTTGAGCCCACCGAGACGCTCATTATTTCACAAGCCGCCTTTTCGGGTTTCAAACTTAGCAAGTTTTTCTTTTATTTTTCTAGGCGAAGTATTTCTTGATTTCATCGGAATTCAGAAGACGAGGGAGCTCCTCACCATCCATAGACGTAAGAGTCATTGCACTAACAGAGAAGACTTTTTTTAACAACATACGGGACTTCATAATTAGGAGTCCACTTGCCCTTAAAATCATTGTAGAAAGATAAGATCTTTCTGAGCACGAGGTCTCCTTTTATGGATACACGAGGTCGAACCTTCATATCAAATATAGGGGAAACCTGAATACATCCGCACGAACAACTCTGCTCGAGAGAACACTGACTTCTGCACTTTGAGATTTTACCATTCTTTGAACAAAATTTGACATTCCTTTTTGTATTAGAAAATCAAAGAAAAATATTTTTGTAATTTTCATAAGCCGGATTGTTATTTATCTTTTGTTTCAAAAATTATTATCAAAAATAAATGAAAATTTTCAAAACAGAAACAAAAATAAGAATTGCAAACAAATGAACAAAGGCTCAAACTTTATTCATAGAATGGTAGTCCATAAATGGCATGACTCCATGGATCATTACAAATTTGAAAAATAGTAAATTAAGATAAACGCTACATTAAAATAGAATGACCGTTATTCTCCCTAACAACTTTGAATTCCAATGCGCTCAAAATTTCTGTCGAGAATAATGAGAATGAGAATCCTTGATAGGCAATGCTGCTTCAAGTGATCAAGTCTGGCCTGATGCATTTACTTTCCATAATCCCAAAATTTTTCCTAGATTGCCTTTCGGGTTTTTAATATACCAGGATGATTATTGTCTATTTATGTCTCTAATTTTTTCCTGGACCGCCCTTTTTGGGTTTTGAGCCCACCGAGACGTTCATTATTTTCTAAGCCACCCTTTCGGGTTTTAAACTTAGCAAGTTATTCATTTATTTTTCTAGGCGAAGTATTTCTTGATTTCATCGAAATTCACAAGACGAGGGAGCTCCTCACCATCCATAGTCGTAAGAGTCATTGCACTAACAGAGAAGGCTTTTTTAACAACATACGTGACTTCATAATTAGGAGTCCACTTGCCCTTAAAATCATTGTTGAAAGATAAGATCTTTTTGAGCACGAGGTCTCCTTTTCTGGATACACGAGGTCGAACCTTCCTATCAAATATAGGGGAGACCTGAGTACATCCGCACGAACAACTCTGCTCGGGAGAACACTGAGTTCTGCACTTTGAGATTTTACCATTCTTTGAACAAAATTTGACATTCCTTTTTGTATTAGAAAATCAAAGAAAAATATTTTTGTAATTTTCAAAAGCCTGTTTGTTATTTATCTTTTGTTTCAAAAATTATTATCAAAAATAAATGAAAATTTGCAAAACAGAAACAAAAATAAGAATTGCAAACAAATGAACAAAGGCTCAAATTTTATTGATAGAATGGTAGTCCATAAATGGCATGACTCCATGGATCATTACAAATTTGAAAAATAGTAAATAAAGATAAACGCTACATTAAAATACAATGACTATTATTCTCCCTAACAACTTTGAATTCCACTTTGCTCAAAATATCTGTCGAGAATAATGAGAATGAGAATCCTTGATAGGCAGTGTTGCTTCAAGTGATCAAGTCTGGCCTGATGCCGTTACTTTCCATAATCCCAAAAATTTTCATAGATTGCCTTTCGGGTTTTTAATCTACCAGGATGATTATTGTCTATTTATGTCTCTAATTTTTTCCTGGACCTCCCTTTTTGGGTTTTGAGCCCACCGAGACGCTCATTATTTCACAAGCCGCCCTTTCGGGTTTTAAATTTAGCAAGTTATTCTTTTATTTTCCTAGGCGAAGTATTTCTTGATTTCATCGGAATTCAGAAGACGAGGGAGCTCCTCACCATCCATAGTCGTAAGAGTCATTGCACTAGCAGAGAAGACTTTTTTAACAACATACGGGACTTCATAATTAGGAGTCCACTTGCCCTTAAAATCATTGTTGAAAGATAAGATCTTTTTGAGCATGAGGTCTCCTTTTCTGGATACACGAGGTCGAACCTTCCTATCAAATATAGGGGAGACCTGAGTACATCCGCACGAACAACTCTGCTCGGGAGAACACTGAGTTCTGCGCTTTGAGATTTTACCATTCTTTGAACAAAATTTGACATTCCTTTTTGTATTAGAAAATCAAAGAAAAATATTTTTGTAATTTTCAAAAGCCTGTTTGTTATTTATCTTTTGTTTCAAAAATTATTATCAAAAATAAATGAAAATTTGCAAAACAGAAACAAAAATAAGAATTGCAAACAAATGAACAAAGGCTCAAACTTTATTCATAGAATGGTAGTCCATAAATGGCATAACTCCATGGATCATTACAAATTTGAAAAATAGTAAATTAAGATAAACGCTACATTAAAATAGAATGACCGTTATTCTCCCTAACAACTTTGAATTCCAATGCGCTCAAAATTTCTGTCGAGAATAATCAGAATGAGAATCCTTGATAGGCAATGTTGCTTCAAGTGATCAAGTCTGGCCTGATGCATTTACTTTCCATAATCCCAAAATTTTTCCTAGATTGCCTTTCGGGTTTTTAATCTACCAGGATGATTATTGTCTATTTATGTCTCTAATTTTTGCCTGGACCGCCCTTTTTGGGTTTTGAGTCCACCGAGACGCTCATTATTTTCTAAGCCGCCCTTTCGTGTTTTAAACTTAGCAAGTTATTCTTTTATTTTTCTAGGCGAAGTATTTCTTAATTTCATCGGAATTCACAAGACGAGGGAGCTCCTCACCATCCATAGTCGTAAGAGTCATTGCACTAACAGAGAAGGCTTTTTTAACAACATACGGGACTTCATAATTAGGAGTCCACTTGCCCTTAAAGTCATTGTTGAAAGATAAGATCTTTTTGAGCACGAGGTCGAACCTTCTTATCAAATGTTTTTTTCATTATTTTCTGATATTACTGACCATGACATAAAGTCGTCATCTTCTTCTCTTCAATCAAGTTCAATAACCATCTTTCTTTTTTCTTTTTTTTAGAATATTTTAAAAAATTTAAAGACTATGATGATTCCGTTGCTCTCTTAATTTCGTGTAGTTTTTGATTCAGCAATCCCAAAGTTTCTTTTTTTTTTCAAATGAAGTAAAAAAAAAAATTGTGACACTAAAAGAGGCTCTAATTAATAGATAAGAGGAAATATAAAATTGTAAATACCTCTTCCCCTTTTTCCTACTACTCTTTCGATATTAGTTATCTATTTGTCAGGTCCTACACCTTTTGATGGATTTTATATATTTTTTCTTTTTATTTTAATTACATGTGTGGCTTTTTTACTATTATTTTATTGTTTGGATGTTAAAATGTTAAAATATCCCAACAAGTGTTGAACTAAGGCCCTTATTGTTGCAAGGGACGTCCTAACTACTGAGCAGTTATGTTTTTGTTGTCTATTTGTTTGCTTCAAATGTATATATTACAACATTTCAATTACAAATTAAATTAACATATTAAATACATAAATGATTTAAATAAATAATATAACATATTTATAGTAACATAAATATTAAATATATAATTTTATTAAATATATATTGTAACATTTTTATTAAATAAATATTAAATAATAATAATGTATTTTAACACTATTATATATTTAACGTTATAATAAATTAATAAATTACATTTTTATTAAATATATACATAAATATATACAGAAATAAATACTTATTCCACCAAGCTATAAATAGATAAATAAATATATACTTATTCCACAAGTATATTTAATAGTAAATATATTAGTTTAATTTTTTCTATTTAATGTTTAAATATATTTTTTTTACTTTTTTAATATTATTAATGTATCATATTAATATATTTAATGACATATTTCATATATGTATCATATTAATATGTATTTAATGAAATATTTAAAATATTTAATATAATACTAATTTATTTAAATATATTTGTTTAATAGTATATTTAAATAAATAATATAATTAGTGTTTAATATATTTAATAAAACATTAAATTTTAATATATTTAATATGTTTATTTTTTCCTATTTAATTTTTAAATATATTTAAATAAATAAAATATTTAATATATTTAATAAAATATTTAATATATTTAATAAAATATTAATATATTTAAATATATTGGTTTAATAATATATTTAAATAAATATACTATTTAATTTTTAATATATTTGTTTAATATTATAAAAATTTAACAATAAAATATTAATAATATAAAATGTTAATAATAAACCATTGATATTTTAATATATTAATAATAAAATATTAATTATTAATTGTTAAAATATACTAAAAAATATCAATTTTAAGATGTCAATAATTATGTAACAGTAAATTATTTCATTTTATTTTGTCAAAATATTTATGTAACTATAAATATGTAATAATATTTATTTATGTGTATATCTATGTAAATATTTGATGAAAATGTAATTTATTTATATATTATAACGTTAAATATAAAATAGCATTAACATTGATAATATTTAATATTTATTTAATAAAAATATTACAATATATATTTAATATTTAATTTTTATGTACCTATAAATATATAATAGTATTTATTTAAACAAATAATGTATTTATTATTTTAGTTTAAATGTTAATTTTATTTGTAATAAAATTTTGTAATATATACAAATAAGCATAAAAAACATAATGATTGGGGTGCCCCTTACAACTAGGGGTGGACAAACACCCGATAACCGACCCAACCCACACCAACCGATTGTAATAAAAGGAATTGGGTTGGATGTATTCGGTTTTTCGGTTTTGCGGGTCATTTGAACAGGTTTCATAAGGGTTCAGTTGGGCGGGTCCGGTTCAACATATTGAAACCGTGGGTACCCATACCCGTCTGGCAGTAAGGATATACTTTTAATTTCTAAACGGTAAAGTTACTTTTGCATTCTCAAATAACATAAAACACACCATTTCATTTCAATTGTAAACCACAACAACCCTAACATTTCCAGAGTTGTGTTCTCTCTCTTCTAATCATGTCATGAACCCTAAATACGAACATCCACTTCCATTCGCCGCCGTAGATCCCCTTCTATTTTGAGCAGTTCTAGAATGGGGATTTTGTTCATGATGATTCATTCTTCAATCACGGGCATGTACCATTTTATTTGTAGTTTTTAGTGTTTTTTATTTTCGTTTTGAATCAAGCATTTGTTCATTTCCATTTTCGTTTTGAATCGTGCATTTTTCCTTAACAAACTTCATCTATTGTCATTATTTCTATGTTTTGAAGAAAATAGGATTAGGGTTTAGAACTTTAATGTTAGGTTTTATTTCTTGTTCTATTTTCTCTTTTCTATTGTTTTAATGATGGATATAATGTTTTAAATTGCAGATATTTTCCATTCCAAAAGCATTTTATAGAGGGGTAACCGATTTTATATCGTTATCTTGTTGAAAAGTATGTTCTACTTTGTTCCTCATTGTTTCTCTTTTGAAGTTCTAACTCACATCTTTGTCTCATATGTTTCGTCGGTCTCTTTCATTTCTCTTCTAACTCATATCTTTTCAGTTTCTTATGAGGGTTTGAAGACTTTTAGAAGTTTGACTCGAAAGTGACATCGAAGGTTTGAAGACTTTTTTAGCTAAAGGATTGAACACTTTCTTTGGATTGTTTTATTTTATATGATTTTGTGACTTGTGTTTTCTATTTGTTTCTTACCAAAGATGTGATCTTTTTTATGATAGGGATATCTAAAGGTTTGAATGGAAATTTGAGTCGAAGTTGACATCTTTTTGGTGATAGGGAGAGGTAAAGGTTTGAAGACTTTTTTGGATTGTTTTTGTTTTGTATTGTTTTCTCTCTTCTATTTGTTTTACAGTACACAATTTTATCTATTTTGTTGCCTCTATAACTTAATGAATTTAACTAGTTTGTGTTTTACAATACACAATTTCTTTAACCAAGTGGAATGGACCAAGGTCAAAGTGGAATGGACCAAGGTCAAAGTGGAATGGATCATGGTAATTTCTTTACAGTACACAGTATGTTCTAGTATGATTTTAAGTGTATGCAATGTGTTTATAAATATGATTTTGATCATAGTTTTTAAGTGAATTGGAATGTTGATTGGTAGTTTTTGATAATGGCTCCTTCGTTATTTCAGTGACTGGTGAGCCTAATCAAAATCCACCAGTTAATGAAGTAGGTTCAACTACACAGCCTACAAAAAAGAGGAAATCTAGTGCAAGTGGTTCTAGGCAATCATCTGCTTGCTGGGAACACTTTGTTAGATTACTTGATGACCTTGTTGATGCATCCACTGCAGCCTGCAAACACTGCCATAAAAAATACTTGTGTGACCCTAGGACTCACGACACCACCAACCTGAACCACCATATATTAAAATGTCCTAAGAAGCCCCTTGTTGTGTCAACTGACCTCACACAAACTATTCTAACATACCCAAGTGTAGATGGTAACTTGGTTCAAGTTAGCTCTAGGTTTGACAAGAAAGCTTGTAGAAGTTCGTTGTTTGTTTTTGTAGTTCTAGATGAGCATCCATTTAGTGCAGTAGAGGGTGAAGGGTTTAAATTTTATTCCAAAGTAATGCAACCCCAATTTACCATCCCATCTAGGCGTACGGTAGCTAGGGACTGTTTTCAGCTACACTTGGATGAAAAACAAAAGTTAAAGGCCTTTTTTAAGTCTGACTGCAATAGGGTAACACTTACTACTGATTGTTGGACTTCTATACAAAATCTCAATTACTTGACCCTTACGGCACACTTTGTGGATAACGATTGGAAGTATAAAAAAAGACTTATAATCTTCGCCATAATTCCAAACCACAAGGGTGAAACTGTTGGTAGGAAGATTGAAGAAGTGTTAAGGGATTGGGGTATCAGAAATGTGTCAACTATAACTATTGATAATGCCACTTCCAATGATGTTGTTGTGACATACCTAAAGAAAAAGGTTGCAAATATGAATGGGTTGATGGGGGATGGAGAGTGTTTTCATATGAGGTGTTCTGCTCACATTTTGAACTTGGTGGTAAATGAGGGTTTGAAAGATAAACATTTATCTGTTACTAGTGTTAGGGATGTTGTTAGATTTGTTAAGTCCTCACCTCATAGGGCAGCTAAGTTTAAAGAATGCATTGAATTTGCTGGGATAACTTGCAAAACATTAGTATGTCTTGATGTTTCAACTCGTTGAAACGTGACATATTTAATGCTAAAGGCTGCAGAGAAGTTTCAACTCGCTTTTGAAAAGCTTGAGGATGAAGAGTCGAGTTATAGGGAGTTCTTTGGAAAAGGTAACCCCCCTAGTAGTGATGATTGGAACACTGCTAGGGATTTTGGTGCTTTTCTATATTTATTCTACGAAACTAATATTTTTTCCACCTCTCAAAGTGTGACTCTGCATACTTGTTTTCACCAAGTGTCTGCCATTTATTGTAAGTTGAAACAAGCTACAATGAACTTAAATGATGTTTTTGCAAGTGTAGGTGGGGATATGATGGAAAAGTATAATAGATATTGGGGGAATGCTAATAAGATGAACAAGATGATATATTTTGGTATTATTCTTGATCCAAGATACGAGTTGAGTTACATTGAGTGGACGTTTAAGGACATGTACGAAGTTGGATCGAAGTTTGGTAGTGACTTGGTAAAATCTATAAAATAGGATTTACAAAAGTTGTATGATTGGTATAAGCAAGCTTATGACCAAAAACATAATTCCACACACCCTTTTGGTAGTGGTGGAAATAATGTCTCCAATGACGAAACAACTGTAGTGCTGCCCGTTCATCCATTATGGCTAGAGCTGATGCTTTTGAGCAACATTTAGAGAAACAAAACTCGATTGATCAACAAAATGAGCTTGAGGGGTATAATTCTAGTAAGTGTGTTAAAAGGGATCCTAACTTTGACATTCTTGTGTGGTGGAAACGCATACTACATCACTGCGCCATCGAGGTAAGGGACATCTTACAGTTATAGTTATGATAATCCAATGTATATAAATAGCATTCATCTCTATGATGTGATATATCTTCTTTTTTTTTTTTGTAGTTTTGCTGATATAGCAACCAATCCCTTCCATGCAGTGTTTTATCCTGGGTTTATGCTGTCAGCATGTGGATTATTCTCTAAAATACTCACTGGTTATAAACCAATAATCGGTCCAGACTCATTTTTCAGAGGTTTTGCTCGAATTATACTCACTGGTTATTAATTTTTTCTTATTATTGCTTATATGTTTATGGATTACAAACCTGCTGAAATGAATTGAACCAACCTCTTGATTGAGTTGGTTACTGTTTGGATGTGATGAAATGAATTTTATAATACATGAGGAAAATCAAACCTAATATTTTGTAATGATTTGGAAAAGGTAAGCATAATTTTCTTTAACTTTGGTTTTTTTGGAACGAAAGTTTTCTATGTGCTGAGAAATCTATGATTAGAAAATATGCACCTTTTAGAATGAAAAATAAGTAAAAAGAAGGTGATGTGAGAGGTAGATTCATGGGGTCTTGACTTTTAACCAAATAAATCAACTTTTCATATGCTATTTTTACTTGTATTTCATTTTGGATTGAGTAATTTATATGGATAGTAATGTGTTCTTGTCTAAGTAAAACAAGTTAAAAGAACAATTTTGGAAGATGAGAGTGTGATCTAGAGGATACATTCAGTTTTTAGGGGGTTTGGAGCACATTTGGTCTCTTTTGCAGACACAAGTTGCAGAATACATGGAGAAGCTCTGTGGGGTTGTTCTCAAATACATTACAGTTTAGTGCATATAGTATGTTTTGGTTTTTTACTAGTTGTGTAAAACTGTGTTGTTGATAATTGTATCAGGATATACTATCTATAACACTAGAGAACTGAGTTCTCACAGGCATGCTGCAGATTTCTTCATTGTGGTATCATAATTCATAGCAAATGAATTGTAAATTTTGAATACTAGTATGACTAATGTATATTTAGTTGGAAAGCTGGTAATTAAGAGTTTGCTTTGTTTTTGAGTAATTTCAATTTGTCTCCTTCATGACTTAACTGTTCCAAGAACATGCTTAATGAATGATCAATTTTACTCTGGCCTTAGACGGGCTTACATAAACAAATTAGAGATAATGTAAAATTTACTCAGTTAATATTATTTTAATTTGGTACTTATAGTAGTAACTTGAGTGTGGTTTCCCTAGACGAAGACCAAATTGCTGCAAATCTTGTAAAGAATGGCCCTCTTGCAGGTAACTAATTGTTCTTCACAAAAGAATTTTAGATATATCATGTATTTGTTTGATCATCTTTTCTTCTTCTTCAAGATACAGATTCAAAGGCATATTTTGTAGAAATACTGACTTATACTCTATTTGGTACAGTTGCTATTAATGCAGCCTAGATGCAGACATACATGAGTGGCGTCTCATGCCCATACGTTTGTGCCAAAGCGCGTCTAAATCATGGTGTTCTTCTAGTTGGTTTTGGAAAAGGTGCTTATGCTCCCATTCGATTGAAGGAAAAGTCTTACTGGATCATTAAGAACTCTTGGGGGCAGAATTGGGGAGAGCAAGGATACTACAAGATTTGCAGAGGTAGAAATGTATGTGGAGTGGGTTCAATGGTTTCAACTGTAGCTGCAGCTCAATCCAACCATTAAAAAAAATACAGGGATGTTGATTCTAATGCTGTTACAACTAATAGAATCAGGATATCATGTAGATGCTGTTACAACTAATAGAAAGCAGGATATCATGTAGATGATGTTACAACTAATAGAAAGATTATGTATTTAATCATTATGTATTAAATTAGGATGTATTTAATTGGTATTTATTAAGTCTATTTAAATATTTTTGAGCCTAAATATTGGATAAGTCAATTAACCCGAAATACCCGTCCGCATTAACCCGAACCCGTCTAAATCTAACCCGTCTAAACCGACTCTCGAATCGGGCGAAAATGAGTATGTTATTACTACCCGCGGTTTGGATTGGATGGAAGTTTTGGGCCCGAACCCGCCCAACCCGACCTGTTGTCCAGCCCTACTTACAACCATAAAATAGAAGAACCAAGAACCAAAAAAGTATGGACATAAATAAAAAGAGTCTATATTTCCATATATTAGTTGGACCACAGGGGACCTAATTTACGTGATTCCACTTGCCTTACCATCCTCTACTGATTGGCTCTATTGATTGGAAGTAGTTGGAACTAAAAGTCCTATTATCATTGACCTTTTTTCAATGATCTATCAAACTTGGGAGAAAAAAATCAAACAGAAGTGTAGTCACATTTAAAAACTCAGGCCCCTATTGTGTTAGCTAGCTGTAACAAAAATACGAGATTGGCCTTTTAGTTGACAAAAAAAAGTAAATTTAGATTGGATAAAAATCATATAGATTTCTATATTAATTTTAATTTTTATGGAAATGTAAAATACTTAACTAAAAGAGTTAACAGTTTATTTTTGATTTAATTACCACCAATATATTAACTATATCATACATGAATGTATGCAATTGATGATTATAGTGAATCAAAATTCCAAAAACATCATATTTTTATTTTAGTAATTTTTTTCTAAATTCTAAAAGTTTTTTTTTTAGTAAGAAGAAAGAAGATAAAAGAGAAAAAGGTAAGATGAGATCATATAAACAATGTAATAAATACAATTTATTATAAATAAGGAATGAGATTATTGGAAGATAAATATTCAATTATTCATAATACTCCTTTTTGGATGTTTGTTTTGGATATATCTCGTTAAAATCTTACTAAAAAAAATTCACAGGAAAAAATATAGTTAAGGGAAAAAAATACAATATCATTTTAAGATAAATTCATTTCTCTTCCTCAGCTGAATGATCATTTCTTCGACGATGAAGACCAATATTTTGTGCTAGTTAATTAAAAATTCTATTTGGGAGTGACTTTATATAAAATGCAAGGTTATCATTTGAACGAATTTGTTTGATGTTTATATTATCACTCTTCTGGAGATCGTGAGTGAAAAAGAACTTTGGAGATATGTGTTTTGTTCCGTCTCCTTTAATGTAACCATCTTTCAATTTAGCAATACATGTAATATTATCTTCATATATGAACGTTGTATTTTTTTTCCATAAAAAAAAACCACAAATATTTTGTATGTGTTGGATTAAGGATCTCAACCAAAACCTTTTTCGACTTTCCTCACTTAGTGGTAAAAGTTATGCATGATTAGATGAAGTTGTTGCTATTGTTAGTTTCACCGATATCCATGAAATAGTTGTACCACCACATGTAAACAAATAACCTGATTGTAATCTACCATAATAAGGATCTGAGAAGTAACCTGCATCTGCATAACCTATTAATTTGAATTTGGATACTTTGGTATAAAACAAACCCATAGAGAGATTTGTTCAATTTAATGGAGTAGTTTTCTCGAGATAAAAAATTATGTGCCTCTGGTATATTGAGTCCTTCGATGAGTTTCATGTAAATGTCACTATCAAGTCAACCATACAAATAACCTGTTACAACATCCATCATGTGAAAATTAAGCCCTTCATGTGCTATAAGGCTAATTAAATATAAAAAGTGATTTCATCCATTACGGGTGAATAAGTCTCATCAAAATCAATTTCAGGTCTTTGCGAAAATCCGTGAGCGACAAGTCGAGCTTTGTATCTCACAATTTCATTATTTTCATTTCTTTTTCGCATGAAAACTCATTTGTATCCAGCTGGCTTCACACCTTGAGGCGTTTGAACAACATGTCCAAAAACTTGTCTCTTGTGAAGTGAGTTTAATTCTGGTTCAATTTCATTTTCTATTTTGGCTAATCCTCACTTTGTCTACAACTTTTAATAGACGCCGTCTCATGATCTTCTTTGTCATTTATCACATTTAACGCTATATTGAATGAAATAATATCATCAATGTCAACTTCATGTTGGTTCTATTGTATTTCATTATGGACATAATTTATCGAGATCTCTTTATTTTCATGAGTTTCAGGCACCTGATTAATCTCTTCTCAAGATAAAAAAATTTATCATGTCTGAAGATTCTTTTAGAGTTTCCATATCCTCACTTGGGCCATCTTTATTCTTAGCTCCTTTTCTTGTTCGTGGATATTTATCTTTGATATTGATTGGTCTGCCATGCTTCATTCGTGGTTGAGACTCATTAGATTGTCCAATAGAGATATCCATTTTTATTAGAGCATTTGTAGCTGGTATATATGATTTAGTCACACTTTTTGGATCAGTGAATACATCTGATAATTGATTTGCTAAGTTTTGCAAGTGAATTATCTTTTGAACTTTTAGTTCACATTGTTTTGTTCAAGGATCAAGATGAGATAATGATAATTCATTCCAACTAATCTTTTTTTACAGCTTCTTATTCTGTCCCCCTAATCTTGGAAAATTTGATTCAACAAAATGACAATCGGGGAAATGAGCAGTGAATAAACATACTATTGTTAGTTCAAGGTACTTTAAAATAGATGGAGATTCATATCCAACATATATTCTCATCCTCCTTCGAGGACCCATCTTAGTGCGTTGTGGTAGAGAAATTGGAACATATACGCATATCCAAAAATTCTTAGATCAGAAATATTAGGTTTTTACCAAAAACTAATTGTAACGGAGGAAAAGCACGATAACTCGTTGGCCTGATGCGAATCAATGTTACAACATGCGGAATTGCATGCCCCCGAGAAGAAATTGGGAGTTTGCATCTCATAATAAGTGGTTTTGTAACGAATCATTTATACATTTAATAAATGATTCAGCAAGTCCATTTTATGTATGAACATATTCAATTGGATGTTCAATGTCAATTCCAATATACATACAATACTCATTAAATACATGAGATGAAAATTCTGCAGCATTATCAAGACGTATTTTCTTGTCAAAATAGTCGGGGAAATGAGCTCTTATTTGAATTAGTTGATCTAACAATCTCGTAAATGCCTTGTTGTGAGTTGACAATAAACAAACATGTGACCATCTGGTTTATGCATCAACTAAGGCCATAAAATATTTAAATGGTCAACATGATAGGTGTATTGACCCACAAATATCATCATGTATACGCTCTAAAAAATTGATAAACTCATTTCTAATTTTCGTTAGTCAAATTATCAACTTCCCTTGTGAGCAAGAGCTGCATGAGAACTTATTTGAAGAATAATTTCTTGGCTCTTTAATTTATGACCATATGAATCTTTAATTATTTTTCACATCATTATATAATCAAGATGACTCACTCAGTCATGCCAAATTACAAATTTATTATTATTTTTAAAATTATGGTTTACAATGACATGTGCTTCAATTGTACTGATATAAGTGAAGTACAAGTTTGAGGAAATAGCCGATAGCTTTTTCATTACATGTTTTCTCTCCAAATTTTGTTGTGTAATGCAAATATATTTAACACCTTTAGCATCTTTTGTTTCAATATGGTATCCATTTAGGAGAATATCTTTGAAACTTAAAAAATTTCTATTAGATTTAGAGAAATACAATGCGTTCTCAATGTGTAATATTGTTCATCCGCAATAACAATACACTGGCTCTTCCAGAACCTTAAATTATTTTTGAGGTGCCAGATATAGTGCTAACATCAATTTTCGCTTCATTAAATAAGAGAAAAAAATTTATAGTTGAAAATTGTATGAGTAATTGCACTATCAATAAGACAAATATCTTCATTAATGACACAAGTGTCTGTCATTCAGTCTAAAAAATTGTAATAAAGAGTTATAAGTACACTTTAAACATACAAATTCTTTAAGCAATAAATAATGCAAATAAACAGGCAGCAAACACAATTTTATTATCATTGAAAATTAATATTCAAAAACATTGGAATTTAAAAAAATCACATTGAAAATTAAAATTAAAAAATATTTATAAAATTTATAATAATAACTAAAATAAATAGAAAAATTCTATGACTTTCATTTCTTGACACTTCCATCTCCAATAAAGTGACCAATTTTTTCATCTAGATCAGCAAAGAAATCACCAATCTCTAAGTGAGTAACATTCACATTAAATAACCAATTAAACCCGTTAGATTAGTGAAAATCGAGGGTTAAGATTTGAAGTAAGTCTTTAAAATTACTCTTGGAGTAAAAAGATCTCTCATTATATATATATATATATATATATATATATATATATATATATATATATATATATATATATATATATATATATATATATATATATATATATAATTTATCATGTAGCAAAACAAGAGATTATGTAAAGAACACAAACCTTTAACCAATACTATTTTCTACCCTTTCAATTCATCATAAAGACTATTTTCAGACTCCTTTAAGTTTTTCTTTTTTCAATCATAATATTTTCATTATCAATATTTGTGATTCACAACCTAATATCTAAGATATACAGTGTTGGTAGTGTTTTGAACGTTAAATACTCAATATATGAATGACAAAAATTCATTTATGAGTAAAACTGTGAGACTTTTTTCCTCGGTTATTCACAAACACCCGAGGTAACAAGTTATTTCTATTTTAAATAAAAAATAATACAATAATACATTCCCCTTGATTTTCAGCCTACTTGAAGTAATATATTACTTCTATTGCAGACCAAAAAAAAAAGTGGTGAATTATAACGACTCCCAATCTCTAATGAACTGGTAGAACCCTCCTATCGAGATAAAAGAAAACAAGTACATGAACATCCATTGCCAATAGCTCCACCCCTTCCGAAACAAATGGATAAATCACAGGTATTCACCTTCTTATCAACATAAATTAGGAACAACCCCCTACAAATGTGGTCCAAAAATATAATTTTGGATCGGGGAGATTGAAATAGAAAAATAAACAACCGACCAAAAGTTAACTCTGAGTGAGTACAGGTAACCCGGTGGTCGATTTAACCTTTAAAACACATGGATCAAAGACCCGAGTGTGGCGCGCAAGTGCTAAATCATTCCGAAGAATTTACCTGGAACCACCCATATTTCACCCAAAGTGATATTTTTTTCCTTAATTAAAAAAAAAAATTGAAAATTATTTTTGTAATGAATTTTTGAAAAACATAGTTTGAAATCATAATTTCCCCCCTTAATTTATAATTTTTTAAAAAAATCGATAAAAAATATTAAAAAGCTAGAATGTTGTGGTTGTCGGAAGGAGATTCCAAATTGAAGTTCTTTCATAAGGTCATGAAAAAACATTTTAGAAAGAACGTGATGTTGGGTATTAATGCTAATGGTGGTTGGATTGACAACATGACGATGGTTAAAGAGGAAATCAGGAAGCATTTTTGTTCTAGGTTTCTCGAAGATGTCTATATTAGGCCTACCCTAGATGGTATCACTTTTGAACAAATCTCTTTGGAGGATAATTTTAGGTTAGAGGAGTCGTTTTCAGAGGATGAGATCAAGGGTGTTGTTTGGAATTGTGAGGGTGATAAAAGTCCAAGTCCGGACATATTTAATTTAAGCTTCTTCAAAGTTTGTTAATCAGTGGTGAAAAGAGATATTTGTAGGTTTGTTAATGAATTTCATGATGTTAATGTTCTCCCCAAAGCAGCCACGTCCTCATTCTTGACTTTGATTCCTAAAATCGATAATCTGGTTACTTTGGATGACTATAGACCGATTTTCCTCATTAGTAGTTTTTATAAAATTATTTCAAAGTTTCTTTCTAATAGGTTAAGGTTGGTTATAAGAAATCTTATTTCTCCTACTCAATGGCATTTGTGTCGGGTAGGAATATGATGGATGGGGTCGTTGTTATCAATAATATTTTAGTCTTTGCTAAGAAGAATAATAGGTGTAGCATGATGGTGAAAGTCGGCTTTGAGAAAGTGCATGTTTGTGTTTTGTGGAGTTTTTTTAGATATTTGATGGTGAGAATGGGCTTCGGGGATCAATAGACGCTTTGGATAAAAGCTCTCATTTTTAACAGCTCTATGTCTGTTTTACTGAATGTGAGCCCAACCGAGGACTTTGTGGTCTCTAAAGATCTTAGGAAAGGGGATCCTCTTTCCCTTTTTCTATTTTTCTTGGTGGCAGAAGGGATCTCGACTATGATGAGGAAATCATCTTCAGCGAGTGACTTTGTAGGATTTCGGTTTAACAATAACGTTCACTTCGAGATCCTACAATTTAAGGATGACACTATGGTGATTGAATATGGTTCTTGGGGAAACCTTTGGAGCATTATGGTTATGCTTAAAGGGTTCGAGTTAGTTTCAGGGTTGCGCATTAATTTGTGAAAAAGTAGGCTTGTGGGTATAAATTTGGATTCGATTTTTGTGCACGCGGCGAGGATGTTTCTTATGTGTGATATTGGTTCTTCAAACTTCACTTTTCTTGGCATTCCAATTGGTACTGATCCTAGGAGGAAGGATGTTTGGACTTGGATTTTGTCGATGATGAAATTTTTCTATTGGAGGAACAATGGTGCTTCTAAATGCCATCCTTTCTAACATTCTGATTTTTACTTCTCTTTTTACAAAGCTCCAAAGGATATTATTAATGAGATCATTAAGATTCAAAGAACGTTCCTTTGGGGTGATTAGGATGAGAAAAATAAGATCTATTGGGTTAGTTGGGATACGGTCTATTTGTCGAAGAAGGAAGGGGGGATTGGTATCAAACATTGTGGTTTTTTTAATCTCACTCTCTTATGCAAATGGAAATGGTACATTTTGAATGATTCAAACACAATTTGGTACGAGCTTCTATCTTGTAAGTATGACAACTTAAAGAGGGTTATTCTTGGTGATTCTTGTCATTCATTGGGAAGCAAAGCGTCGGTGTGGTGTGTCGCATCGCTGCGAAAAAGGGGGGCCGACAAAGATAGAAGAGTCGCCACCGTTCGTTATTTATCCCAAAGAGAGGGAAAGGAAATGATCAGAGAAAACCTACGAAAAAGGGAAAAGACAGGTCGTCGCAACCAAATCTTTATTTCAGGAGTTGGTTACGCGAGGGGAAGGTATGAGCACCCCTCACGTCCGTTGTACTTAACGGGATATACGCTTGTTGTCTATCTAAAAAATTGTTAATCTATCAAAAGGCTGGCTCACAGGGACAATAGAAAAGAAAAGAGACTCGATAGAGCATCACTGCTCTATGCCTACGTATTCCCTCGTACAATGGGAAAGTCAGAGTCAACGTAGTTCGGAAAACTACGGGTGAGAGGGGGGAAAGTTACTCGCCAAGACATCGCCGTCTTGTGCCTACGTATTCTCATCTGGTATGAGAAATCAGAGAAAACGTAGTTTAGGCTAACACGACCACATATTGATTCAAGTGTTTTAACTGAGTAGGGTTAAACCTTCGTTCTAGCAGTTAGGTGTATTCCTGCTTGACCATTGGAGACTTAGGCTTTACATGTTTGCGGTAGAACCAAGACTTAACACACTCTTTCTGAAAATGATTTTCAAACAATCCCGAGGGATAAAAAGGTTTGATGTTTTGTTTTGTGTTTTTTATGAAGAAGTGAATTGAGTTAAGTTTATAACTCATGTTGCACTAAAGACTATGACTTGAGAGCGAATGCGTCGCATATCGCCCAAAGGACATACGCTAAACACTCTAGACAAATTGAGAGAAGGCCAACTATCATTCCTCAAGTACTTAAGGCTCGTAGCGTACAAAATTTATTATCCTTTATTAAATTTCTTAAGGTGTTTAGGAGATGAGAAGAGAAGACACAAACTCTAAGGGGAAACTAATCAACCCTAATGTTATCATGCACAATGCTCCTAAATTTGGGATTGAAAGGGGAAATCTATCCTAATGTTATCATGAAAATGATTGAACACCTAATGTCTCTCCTACTCCCATCTTAAACAGAGGGACTAGGAATCCTAAGGGATCATGACAAAGCCAAGTAAACAACAGATAATCCAATCACAAATGAAATGAGAGATGAGAAGAAGTTGACTTAAACAAGTCAAAAGCAATGCAAACATGATATGCAAAGATGCAAAGATGGGATATGAGAATCAAATTATGCAACAAAGACAAATGACCAAAACAAGTTGACTTAAACAAGTCAAAAAGAGTGAGATGAAATGGGAGAAGTAACAACTCCTACAACCATTCAAACACCAATCACTTAAACAAATGCTAAACACAAAGCAAAAGAAAAAGGCCATGTTCAAATAGAAGATGGGAGAAAGAAGCTTGGGCAGCAATCACAATGTAAGTTATCTCAACCAAACAAAACAAATTGATCATGTAAAAGAAAGGAGCAAACAAGTGCTAAAAGAGATGCATCATTCAAGGCAAACTCAAAGCATAAACATGAACACCAAATCACCTTGAATGATGATCAAAGCAAGTGGGGAAGAAGTGTAACCACAAGAATAAATCTCAAATCAAAGTTGGAAACAAGTCATGAACAAGAACCAAGTCAAGTCAAATGGAAGAACCAAAGTTCTATCTCATGTTCAACACTTAAAAACAAGTGGAAATGCCTAACTTCCAAGTAACTTGTGAAACAATTTACACAAGTGTATGACCTAAAAATATCAAGAACCATCACCTTAATCATGTCATAAACAAACATCAAGACTCATATGGTGCATATGGGATCCATAAAAGTCATTTCCCAAAGGAACTAGGTCAAACTAGTTTGTATGAACACTTCCTAAGATGACTTGACTTGCAAGCTTCATCAAAAATAGGAGAATTGTTCAACAAAATCCAAATAAAAAGCACAAAGTAGCCAAGTCAAATGGAAAACAGAAACCAAAGTTTCAAAGTTATATCCATCTCAAGGCATCACCAAACAATTCAATTGTTAAGGGTGCTCCACCTTATAGAGCATTAATCGAGGGGCATTAAAAATCAACTCAAAGTCAAATGAAAAATGATCAATGGCCATTAAAAATCCCCCTCAAAGATGCCTCAATCCCTCACCTAAGTGAGGGAGAAGCCATGATCATAGGGGATAAGGATTTGAAGTCCAAACAATCATGATCAAACAAAGTAAACACCATAAAACCCTTTTAATTTTAAAATCCTAATAAAATACAAAAATAAATGGAAAACAGAAATAAAAAACATGGCAAATTAAATAACATTTCAAAGTGTTAGAAAAATATTTTTGTAGAATTTTTATGCAATTGGAGCTATTTTAAAATCAATTAAATGAAAACTAGCAATAAAAATGAAATAAAATAAATTAAGGCAAATGAGGGTGTATCCAGCAAACACCAAATACACTGAGTTCATGTGTAAACTCGCTTGGGCTTAAAACAGGGGAGGTGTAGATATCAGTTCAAGCCCAATTTGAACCCAGCCATTAGACTTAATGAAACACATCGTTTCATTAAGTCCAGTCATGTTCAAACTTCACGCGTGACTTGGTCAAGCAAATGGGATCGTGACAAATCAACAAGTCAACATTTCAACCCACGCCAACTCAGCAAAGACCAGATGGAGCAGGGCTCCAGTCGTCTTCTCCGGCCAGCTCGCTCGAGACCATTCATCAGACCTCAATAAAAATCCCCAAATCTGGTACCGTTTGAAAGCTCTCTCCACAAGGGCTTCAAATCCAACGACCAATTTTCAAAAAGCCTCTTGAATGAAGAGAAAATAAGGCACAATGGTTTGAATACACATTCTGAAATCTCAAAATACAGACAAATTAATGATTCAAACATGGCCTATGATACATAGGGCTTCAGATGCACACCGGCATGACCCTAAAACATGAATGGAGCAGCTTCGTTGGCTCTTGAAATGACACAAAAGCTTCAGTTTTAGCCTTCCAATTTGTCCCTTGAGATTTTTTGAAGAAGAATGAAGCACCAGTTTGAAGAATAAACCAAGGAAATAAGAGATTCGAAGAAATGACAATTTGAGAAAATTTGGAGTGCTCTCTCTTCCTCTCACGCAGCCAGCCAATTCTGAGCTTCTAAGGCAAACATTTTATTTATATGTGAGGGTTTAATGACAATCATGCAGGCCCATGTTGGCTATCTCACTTGATTTTTAAATTTTGACCAAAATATTCCTTTTTACTACACACTCGGGTTAGGCATGTTTCGACTTATTTTGGGTCAACAAATGGCAATATGTAGTGTGTGAAAAGGAGTGGAATGGTTTGTGGTCATGGAGAATGAATTAGTGTAAAGATTTATGTCATGACTTTTCAAGTAAGAAAATTGAAAATGGGGCACATTATGGCTCTTCATGTTGGTCCATTTATAATAAGCTTCCCTTGTGTCATGTACTTGTTGGTCCATTTATGTTGGTCCATTTATAGTAAGCTTCCCTTGTGTCCATTTATACTGGAAAAGATAAAAAATGAGGTTAAAGAATGACTTGTAATGTAAGATATCCAAACCATGGCCAAAAGTCAAATTTTCACCTTTAAAATGGTCCACATGATCACATAACTCAACATTTATCATGAATCTTAAGTTCAATGTGAGGTTGAGACCCTTAGGAATAAGTTTCATGTTGGCTGGAAATACATTTGAGCTCCATAAGTTCATGGAAAAGACCATTGAAACAAATGACCTATAATGAACGTTCCAAAAATGTCCTTGTCTTGTGAGATCCATAACTTGGGATGTACAAATGATTCAAAGGACTTCTAGGGCTTTTTGGAAAGCTAAGATCATAAGTAACAACTTTCATGTTCACTTGAAGTTGAGGAAAATCTTGCTTCTAGGTTAAAAATGCCTTGGAAGTGGGTTGACTTTAAGTTGAACAAAATTCTCTTCATCTGAGGACCCTAACTTGTTGGCTTCATAACTTGAGATGTACAAACTCAATGGATGAGTTCTTGTACTCAAAAGAAAGCTTTAAAGATGCTATACAAGTCTCATGTTTTCATGAAAATGAGATTAAGCTTGCACCATAGGAGAAAAATGTCCTTGAAGTTAGGCACTAAAGAAGGGGATTTTACACTGAAATCATCTGAAACCCTAAATTAGTAACTTCTTGAACTCTTGAATCTTCTTGATTTGATATTAACATGACATCCTATATGCTTTAAGATGACTTCCCATGGTTTGTGTGCCTTATAACCAAGTCTTGAACCCTCTCAAGTACACAATTGACTTTGGGTTAACCAGATGAAACCCTAGCTCCATGTCCTCTGACTGAGCCCTTTGCAGATGAATTGAATGACTACACGAGCTCCACAATGACCTCTAGGGTACTCAATGAGCTTGTATACCATGTCTTCCCCAAGTTAAAGACCTCATGAGATCTTGATAACTCTCTGATGGTCCTCATGATAAGAGATAACATCCATACACAAATCCTCTCCTCTCAAGGAGCCTTAAAACCCATATTGATGGTAATGAACCCTCCAAGGTGATGATAAAAACTTGATGGCTTGCACTAATACCTTTGCTAGAGCTTGAGGCTAATAAGACACTCCTCTTGAATGGCAAACACAACCCCTCTTGATCCCCTAATTACAACCCATGCTATGCAAATGCAAATGCTAAATGAAATGAAACATAAGTCAAGTTAGGAAGAAAAGGTTGGTTAAGTTTTGGGGTACAACAGCTGCCCCATTCAAACGACTTGGACCTGAAGGGATGAAAAGCGAACGACTTTCAAACTTTCAAGGTAAAAGACAGTTGAATACCAAAGAACCCAAAAATTTGCCAACCGCAAAAGAAACTGTAACTGATAACTGTAATGGATAAACTCTATTGGGGAAAATGTGACAGGATAAACGCATCTGTCAACGACATGTCAATCTATCGGGGTCTGGATACCGCACAGGCAAAAATAAAACCAATCAGGGTCTGGATACCGCACGGCCTAAAGCAGACATCATAATCTACCGGGGTCTGGATACCGCACAGCCAAAAAGATAGACTGATGGAAGCCGGGGTCTGGATACCGCACGGGCTAAAGCAAACATCATAATCTATCGGGGTCTGGATACCACACAGGCAAAAAGATAAACCGGTGGAAGCCGGGGTCTGGGTACCGCACGTGCTAGAGCAAACATCATAATCTGTCGGGGTATGGATACCGCACATGCAAAAAGATAAACCAGTGAAAGTCGGGGTATGGATACTACACGGGCTTGAGCTAATAGAATCGGTGAAAGCCGGGGTCTGGATACCGCACGGGATAAAGAAAACATCACAATCTGCCAGGGTCTAGATATCACACAGGGAAAAATATAAATCGGTGGGAGCCAGGGTCTGGATATCGCACAGGCTAAGGAAGTAAATCGGAGGAAGCCTGGGTCAGGATACCACATAGGCTTGAGCCAATAAAAACCGGTGAAAGCCGGGGTCTGGATACCGCACAGGCTAAGGAAGTAAACCGAAGGAAGCCTGGGTCTGGATACCACACAGGCTTGAGCTAATAAAAACTGGTGAAAGCCGGGGTCTGGATACCGCACAGGCTTGAGCCAATAAAAACCGGTGAAATCTGGGGTCTGGATACTGCACGGGCTTGAGGAAATAAACCGGTCTGCTAGAGATACACCTGAAAACAAGAGGTAACAACCTGGCTTATGTTTCAAATGCATATGTTTGAATATGGCGTAATTCTCCATACGAAATGGAAATGCTACGCATTTGGGAGGATGTTATGCACAAATGCAAATGCAAAGGAACCACTCCAGCAAAATAAATGCTAAAGAGACGAAGCCAACTCCACTGGGAAGAACAAGCCCTGGATGGCTTCTTGGAAAATGAATTTCTCGGATAAACAGCTCTGCTGAGAATAATCCGCTCCGATGCAGATCAAATCAACTCTGCTGAGGAAAGAAACCCTGGATGGCCTACCAGAATACAACTCTTCTGGGGAACAAACAACTTGGCTGGGGAGAACAAATCCACTCTGCTGGGGAAATCAGCCCTGGATGGCCTTTCAGAATATGACTCTACCAGGGAGTAAAGCAAACTGCGGGGAATTACTCCACTCTTTCATAGATTCCGCTCTGCTGAAGATTGAATCCGCTATCTGCTAGGGATAATGACTAATACTTATTGGGAAGATATCCCAAACTCTTTCTGCCGAGGATGGAGAATAACAATCTCTGGGTCAATCCCACTTCGCGGGGAAGAAAACTACTCCAGCGACTTCATTGGGGATCTGCAGGGGAAGAAAATTAATTGGGGAAATATCCCGAAGGAAACCCACTCTGACGAATACCAATGACCAACTGGATTCTACCATAGACAACAACTCTACTGGGGATCACCCAATGAGGGAATCAACATCTACCTCTGCCTAGAGAAATGAGCAATAAACTCAACAATATCCACTTCCGCTTGGGAATGAGTCAATGACCTAGACTCTAAGGGGAGAGGAGTTAAATATTTAGACTTTGCGGGGGAAACAACACTGCATTCGTCCCACTGCTAGGGGAATAATCCCAAATTCACCTGCTAAGGGATAAGATATATGCATTTAGATTGATTAGGATAGGTGTACAAGCTCCACTTGCTGAGGATAACCTTTGATCACATGTATAAGACCAACCTATTGGGGGAGGCGCTAGTCTTAGACTGCACATCTTCCTCTTGTGGGGACAAGGACAAGGTGACCTTAGCGGGGATGCACCTCTGGAATAGTCTCGGGAATGAGAGTCTTGCAACAAATACAAATAAAGTATCCTGTATACAACAAGAGCTATCTCGGTTATTGTCCATGACATCGTTCAAGCAAGTCATAGTTTTAATGATTATTAGCAAAGCCCACAAGTTTATGTATGAAAAGTTTTATCAAAAACATCAGGCATCTTTTGCAAACAAAACAGTAAAAGCTAAAACAAGCATAAAAGCTTTCTGAATAACATGTACTTCATTGATAAATGGCCTATAAATAGGTAGATTTACAACAGATGAAACTCCTGAAAAGAGAAAGTTGCGCAAATAGTATAGAAATGCAAGAAACTATACAAAATGTCGACAATGTGGTACAAACAACCACCATGTGTCGATTCACCTATGACCCACATGACTTTGATGCTTCTCCTGATGATTCATCTTCCGAAGAGGCTGACTTGAATGGTTTACCCTCGGGTCCTCCCAGAATCCCTTGTGCTCGTATCACATGCAGATTACAGTCATTTGCTTTTCAAATCCCTAACTTTTTCCTGAATCACCCTTGCGGGTTTTCAATTCACCGGGATACCCATTTTTGCCAAAGTTGCCTTTTCAGGTTTTCAACTTTGCGGGTTTACATTCTTTTTCTTTTTATCCCTAATTTTTGCTCGAACCCATTCTTTTTATGGTTCGTCGGGATGCCCCATTTTTGCCCGGACTTTCTTTTTTTATTCCAGCGGGTCTCTTTAAGAAAAGTATTTTTTAACTGCGTCTGCGTTCACAAGGGATGTGAAATCTTCTCCATTCATGGTTGACAATAGTAAGGTTCCTCCTAAGAAGACTTTCCTTACCACGTATGGACCTTTATAGTTGGGAGTCCATTTTCCCCTGTGATCTATCTATGGAGGGAGAATCCGCTTCAACACTAAGTCACCTGCCTGAAAGCTCTGTGGGCGCACCTTCTGATCAAAAGCTTTCTTCATCCTGCTTTGATACAGACGGCCATATGCAATGGACGCTAATCTCTTCTCGTCCATTAAGCTGAGTTGATTCAATATGTTCCTCACCCATTCTGACTCATCCAATTTGACGTCAACCAGAGCTCTCAAAGAAGGAATCTCAACTTCCAATGGTAGTACAACTTCCATACCATACACTAGCGAGAAAGGAGTTTCCCCCAGTTGAAGTACGTATCGAGGTACGGTATCCGTGTAATGCAAATGGCAACATCTCGTGCCAATCTTTATAGGTCACAACCATCTTCTGCGCAATCTTCTTAATGTTCTTATTGGTCGCTTCAACAGCGCCATTCATCTTCAGACGATAGGGAGAAGAGTTGTGATGCTCAATTTTGAAACTCTGGCACAGTTCCTTCATCATGTTGTTATTCAAATTCGAACCATTATCAGTAATGATTCTTTCAGGCACTCCGTAATGACAGATGATGTCCTTCTTGATGAATCGAGCCACGACCTGTCTGGTGATATTGGGGAAAGAAGTTGTTTCAACCCACTTAGTGAAATAATCAATTGCTACTAAGATGAAGCAGTGTCCATTGGATGCGGTCGGCTTTATCTTACTGATCATATCAATGCCCCACATGGAAAAGGGCCAAGGAGACGCCATAACATTCAGAGGACTTGGCGGTACATGCATCTTATCAGCATAAATCTGACATTTATGGCATTTCTTGGCGTATTTGAAACAATAAGACTCCATGGTCATCCAATAATAGCATGTCCTTAACAGGTTTCGAGACATCGCATGTTCACTTGCATGCGTACCAAAAGCGCCCTCGTGGACTTCCTCCATAAGCAAACCTACTTCTTTTTCATCCATGCATCTCAATAGAACCAGATCAAAGTTTCTTCGATAGAGTACATCATCCTTGTTCAGATAGAAGTTTCCAAACAATCTTCTCAAGGTCTTCTTATCCCGGCTCGATGCCCCAGGAGGATATTCTTGATTCTTAAGAAAGTTTCAGATATCATAATACCATGGCTTCCCATCTGAAGCTTTCTCTATTGCAAATACGAACGCTGGCCTATCGAGGCGGGAGATGACAATTCTCAGAGCGTCGTTCCAATAATTCACCTTATACATCAAGGATAATGTAGCCAAGGCATCTGCCATCTTATTCTCCGCTCTTGGCACATGATGGAATTCTACTCTATCGAATAAAGGTAACAACCTCCTTGGTATCAAGTTAGGCTGACGAGTCTCCCATTCTCCTTTGATCTGATTGACTACCAAAGTTGAATCACCATAAATATCAAGGTCCTTAATTCTCAGATCAATTGCTTCTTCAATACCCATGATACATGTGTTGCACCCCAAAATTTGACCAATAATTATTTATCCATCAAGTGTTTGAAGTTTGATACCTTCATCAGAAAGTTCAAGAGATCCTCAGAGGAATTGGTTGAAACCAAGGTTGTGTGCTTCATAGCTTGAGGGTTGTGGGTGCTCCTCAGATGATTCTGAGACTTTGAGAATGAACTTGAAGATTTGAGAAAGATTATGAGATGTCTTGAAAGTCATCATGAAGCCCAGAGAGGTCATTGTGCAAGAATTCAGAAGATTCAACCATGAATGGTAGAATTAGGGTTTGACTGGGTCAACCCTAGGTCAACTGAAGATTTGGAGAGGGTTGAGACCTAATCCAAGGGCCATGAGATCATGTAATGATGTATGGAGATGTTATAAAGATGATTCCTAGACCAACTCATCATGATTGAGGAGTTTGAGAAGTTTTGAGTTAGGGTTTCCAAGGATTGTCAGTGAAAAAACCCTAATTTGATCCCTATCTTCCAGGCAGTTTTAGCTCAAGATGTGATTGATATCTCATCTTCCCCACAACATGAATGTTGTAGAGCTTGTTCTTAGATTTAATTTTAGTGGTAGAAGTCCTTGATAGGAGTTGCAGAGCTCAAGTTATGGTTTTGACAAATTACAGGTCAGCTAAGGTGTGTGAATCTGGGTCCTTGAAAGTCACCCAACTTGCAGACAACTTTTTCCCTAGTAGGATGATTCCTATGATTTCTTGGTCAACATTAATGTTGAAGAGAATCTTCTTAGCTTTCCATAGAGTACTAGAAGTCCTTGATAGGATTTGTAGAACTCAACTTATGGTTTGAACAAGACAGGGGTATTTTGGTCATTTGGAAGTTATAGGTCATTTTAAGCAAGGGCCATATCTCCTATTTCCAAGCCTCAAATGAAAAAACTCAAAACATCAAAGTTGTTCAAAATGGGATTTTAAGGCTACAAAAGAGGTCATGAGTTATTGAAAAAGCTTGTAGAAAGGATTTACAAGATTGGGTGAAAATGACCTAAAAATGACTTATAAGTTAAATGAATCCAAGTTGGGATTTGGTTTGGGAGATCCACAAATCCAAAATAGGTCATCCAATATGTCATTTTGACTCCCAACATCATTTTAAAAACAATGGTTCAAGTATATTTTTAATTTGAAGCTTAAAAATGGGGGCTACTTTGTAATTTTCATTCTTGCATCATAAGGCAATTTGAGAAACTTGGCATAAGGCAAGGCAAGGCTTGTTTTTTTCCACATTCCTTCTCAATATCTCTTGTAAGGAGATTTTGGCACAAATTAAAGGCTTGGCACATGAGATATGAGATGTTACAACATGCCACTACATGAGATTTGCCATGATTTTCTAGGGCTTTCTAGATGATTCTAGAAGGTTCTTTTGATTGTTATTTAAAGAATGAATCACCATGAGATCAAGGTTGGTGATGGTTGATGGTAATTGATGAGAGTGAGAGCAAAAAGAGAGAATTTCTTCCATTTGCAATTCCATAACAAACTTCCATTCTCTTCCATTTTCATTCTTTTCTTCTCCACAAACACATTCTTCTGATCCTTATGAGTACTTGCATACTGAGTTAGAGGAAGATCCATGGAGATTTGAAGCTTTGTTGAAGAATTTGCAAGAAAAGCAAATTGATATCAAACTCAAGATTCAAGCTTGCAACACCACACTTTTTGCAAACAGAAAGATCATCATCGAGAAAAGAGTAATCATGGAGGGTTTCAAGGCTTGAAGAGGAGTAGAACTGCATCTGCCATCATCAAGAACAGGTTTTGCAAAAGCTATTCCATCTCTTTATTTAAGCACTTCTAGACTAGGTGGTTAGCATAGGATTATTAGTGACCATGTAAGGATCATTGCTGGCAAGTTTGAGCACATTCCATGAAGTTTGAGAATTTGACATAACGACTTTAATGAGCAAGAACTAGCTGAGTATTGAGTGTTAATCCACAATCTATAGCTTAGAGTGATCAGGGCAATGAGGAGAGTGTTTTGATATCAAGAAACTGGAAAAATATCAAGCTTGAAGTTCGAGTATTAATGGAGGATGAGTGTCGGGTTTTTAGTTCTAGCGAGTTTCAAGGTGAACTAGGGACGTGGTTGTGTTCAGGGAGGAAAGTTGAGCATTTTTACTCTTTACAGTTTGGGATTTGGTGGAGTCGTGAGAGAGAACGAGGAGGACAAAGCTCTGTGCATTAAGCTTCATGTTCATGTAATTCCCAGCAAACCCTAGCTTCATAAGGTTGAAGACGATGACATGATTGTTAGATTAGAAGGAAATGTTTGACCGGACTTTCCATCCAACGACCCTCATTCAAACAAGAAACGGAGGGAAACCTCCCCAGCTGCAACGCAGCGTTAAAATAAAAGAGGGACCATGGGCCTCAGCATTCAGTGCTACTCACACCCCTCGTGCGGCCCAATTCGAGAAATGAACGTTAAAAATGTGCTATTCGTACCGTCTCCCTCTCATTTTTCTTTGAATTTTTCTTTTGATTTTCTGGTAGCGTATCTGGGCCTAACCAATGATATCTGCACCCCCCGGTTTATGGGCCCATCATAAACAACTAGAGCGCCTTGCTCTTGACACCCCCCTCCCCCATTTATTTTAATTTCTCATTTTTAATTTCTTTTAATATTTCTTGCATTTTATAAAATCATATAAAATAGAAAAATGAATGTTTTTTAATGCTTGTTTTTTTCACATATTCATAATTCTGTCTAGAAAAATATAAATAAATAAAATTCTCATTTTATTTTCTTTTAATATTTTTAGAATATTATTCATTAAATAGCCTTTTTAATATGGTTAGTTTGATACTCATTTTTGTAGAATTTCTTTTAGGACCTTCCCTTAGGATTTTTGAGCCATTCTTTTTGGCATAGTTAGATATTGAATCATAGTTCCTATAGGATTTAATTCATGGTTTGTAGATTAAAATTTGATTAGTTTGTGTAGGCTAGCATTAGTATAACAAATTTAGGGTTTTAGGTTGCATAAGTAGACTTAACAATTTTGTTTTGGGTTTTATAGGCCAAATTAGTGTATGGGGAATATATGGGTTAAGGGTAGGTATGTATAGAATCCCCTAGAATTTTACTAAAATATTATATAGTATTATAGTATTTTTAATTGATTTTTGAATGTATGGATAGTATGTGTGTTGCTTAAGGGCATAGTTTGTGTTGTTTTGCTTTCTTTTCTTCTCCTTTGAGTGTGTGAGCCTTGAAGATTGAGTTGAGGACCTTGTGGATCATCATTGAAGACTTTGAAGACCTTGAAGAGGAGCTTAGTTGTAGCTTTTGTTTGTTCAGTCTGTAGGATATAGGAGTTAGGCAGAGCTCTAGAGTAGCCAACTTGATTCTCAAGCATGGAAGGTCTTGATTGCCTCCATTCTTCTCTGTGATACAGAGTCTCTCTAAGACACTCACCCCCTTCCTTTGGAAGGCTTGGTGCTAATGTCTGAGGGATAGAACTCTTGAGAGAAATATTCCTTGTGTTAATAGCAGTACGTTTGCCACCCTTGGTGGTCAACTAATTGCTTAACACCCAGTTTACTCTTGTGATTGATTCCTCAGCTTGGAGATTAGGACTTGAAGAAAAGCCATTGAAGATAGAAGCTGAAGCTTTGAAGAGGATGATTCCTTGGAGATTGTTGAAGTCTGAAGACTTTGTGAAGATCAAGTTGACAATTGGGTTAGAAGCTGAAGCTTTGAAGAGGATGATTCCTTGGAGATTGTTGAAGTCTGAAGACTTTGTGAAGATCAAGTTGATACTTGAAGATCCCTGAGGATAGTGAAGCCCGAAGGTGGAGCTGATCAAAGAAGCTGAAGCTTAAGGGAGAAGATGAGTTGATACTCATATTGTAGGGTTGATACCTGGAAAGCAAGTGATCTCTGAAGTCTGAAGACTGAGTTGCTGCTAGAGGAGCTGAAGCTTTCTTCTGTTTTCTTTTCTGTATTGTGTGTTTTGTTTGATTTGTCTGTTGCATTAGATTAAGTCCATCTAGAATAAGTTCAGTCTAAGAGCATGATTGCATGAGAGGTTGAGCTGCTCCCTCTGCTTGTATTGTTATTGCGTGGCTTTGCTTGCAGGTATTCGGTAGAGCCCAGCTCCCTTGCCCATGTGTTTTGTTTGCCTGATGGCAATTTCATTTCATTTTATCTGTATGATTGCAGTTTACTGTTTATTGCTTGATAGCATGTTGTTTATTTTTCAGTATGATTACTGTTATTTCATGACTGGCTTGAGGTTGAGATGAGCTTGTGGAGGCTGAAGCCCCACACACATTTCCTCCCTCACTTGCATTGCATGCATTTTACTGTTAAGCTGATGCTTTGTCTGTTTTGGTGTATCATTGACATGATCCCTTAGGACTCTCATTTCCTCTGATGAGGATTTGATGATAGACTTTTAGGTTGAAACCTATGCATGACAACATCTAGGAGTTCCCTGTTCAAACCTCAACCATAGGATGAATCCATGGCATGATAACAATAGGACTTGATAGTCTCCCTCCTAGTCGGGCCTTTTTCTCTTCTCATCTCAAAACAGTTTAAGATACAGTAATCATGAATGATTTCTTTCGTACGTTACGAGCCTTAAGCTATCTGAGAAAGGATTGTGGGAGAGTTTCTTTTCCACAGTCTGGATGTTTAGTATGGTACCCTTTGGGTGACATGCGACGCATTCACTCTCAGGTCATAGTCTCTAGTGCGGTTGAAATCGCAAACACAATAAAAAACACTTCTTTCAGGAGATAACCCGTAGTTTCCTGAACTACGTGAGCTCTGATCTTCCATACAGTGTGGAAGTACGTAGGCATAGGATGCGACGTCCTAGCGAGCAACCTTTCCCCCGTAACCCTTCGTAGGCCGAACTACGTTGACTCTGATTTCTCATTCTCTGATGAGAATACGTAGGCATAAAGTGCGACGCTTTGCCGAGTCATTTTTCTTTTCTTTTTTCAGCCAGCCTTGATAGGTAGATAGATTATAACCAACCCGTCCAAGTAAACAACAAGCGTGGATCCCGTCGAGTACGACGGACGTGAGGGGTGCTAATACCTTCCCCTTGCGTAACCGACTCCCGAACCCAGACAATGGTTGCGATGACCTTGTCTTACCCTTTTTCGTCAGGTTTTTCCGATCGTTTCCTTTCCCTCTCTGAGGGATAAATAACGAAAGGTGGCGACTCTTCTGTCATGTCGGCACCTTATTTTTGCGCAAGCGACAGCTGGCGACTCTGCTGGGGAGTTCAGGTGTTTCCCTATGCGAGTCTCGCCTTGGATTTTCTTCCCAACTGCCTGGGTCATCCCCAGCAGCTGGCGACTCTGCTGGGGACTTATAGCATCTAGGGACTTTTCCCATCCCTTATGCTGGGACCGTTTCCCATCCCCTACGCGAGTCAATCCTACCGTTTGTGTGTTTACTTGTTGGGTTGCGTTTATTTATCGCATTTTTACTTCTCGCACTTTATTTCCCGCATTTTATTTTCAGTATAATATGATTATTTGTGCTGTTGTGGGATGGGAGTTCTGATGTGTGAGAAGCCGGACCTGGGCTTGAGTGCACCTAGACTTAGAGTAGAGATTAGTGGGCGCGCACGTGCTTTGCATGTCCTAGTGTCCCGCGAAATCTACACTCAGACGAGGTTCTTCTGGTTGGCCTCCTGTCCTGCCCTTTGGGTGGCTCGGGTTGCTGGTTAGTTGGATTGTCGACTCTGGAGACCGATCATTTGGATGTTGGCTAAGTGAGGCCTCTTCAGGATTTGATGATGCCACTCCTTCTGGGAATCGTATCATCAACCCTGAAAGTCTGTGACGCCGACGACCGCATAGGATGCCGTACCTTGAGTCAGTTTAGGTCCATACCTGTGAGCGGGCTGGGTTTATTGCAGGAAACTTTGACCTTCAGACTACCTGGTTTTCTTGACAGTGAATCAGTTATGTTGGTACCAGGGTTCTCAGTTGCAGATTTGCCTGTTCTTGATAGAGCAGGTTTTGATCAGAGGATATTATCATCGGGTGTATGTCTGTTCTTGATAGAGCAGGTTTTGATCAGAGGATCTTATCATCAGGTGTATGTTTGTTCTTGATAGAGCAGGTTTTGATCAGAGTATTGTCATCAGTGGTTTGTTCTGGATAAAGCAGATTTTGGGGTCTGAAGATCTCATCAGCAGATGTTGTTTGTTCTTGATAGGGCAGATTTTGAGTGGGGTCTGAAGATCTCATCAGCAGATGTTGTTTGTTCTTGATAGGGCAGATTTTGAGTGGGGTCTGAAGATCTCATCAGCAGCTGTATGTTTGTTCTTGATAGGGCAGATTTTTGATTTGGGGTCTGAAGACTTCATCAGCATATATTTCTTGATCATACACCCGGGGTCCTTATTATCAGACATTTGTTCTCGACAGAGCAGAATTTTGATCTTATGTATATGGTCCTGTCAGAAGGTCGTTCTTAGCAGATCAGATTAGTGGTCTTACACCGGGGTTTTCTTCTCGTCAGTGATTATTGATACAGAACCTCCACAGCAGTTACCCGGATATATTATTGCATGCCTGCATTTTGCATTAGTTCGCATATTCATTTTTGCATTCCATTAGCATGTGTCTGTGCTGCAGGCGCGCTTCGTACCCTGATTCTGGTGTCCCGAGCAATATGAGATATTTTCTTCCATGAATGGATCTAGTTTTATCACTGCATTGACACTATGTTGGTGCGTTGACACCAGAATTAGGGGTGATCTCCTAAACGCACAGACACCCATGGCATTAGCATAATTCATCTTGCATGACAGAAGTCGGGGCTTGTCTTCTAACCCTTGTGTTTACAGGTTTGACTCAGAATCGAGCAACTCAGACTAATGGAGCAGGTACAAGCTGAGTTGGGGAAAATCCAAAGCCAGTTGGGGCAGGTCATGAATGACATACAGGCAGTGCGTCTGGACCAGCAAGTACTCAGAGAAGAGAATCAGCAGCTGCAAAATCAGTTGAGCTTTCTCATGGGAGTGGTGAGAAGTATGCTGAAAAAGGAGAGTGATCGAGCACCCGAGGAGGAGACCAAAGTGCTTCCTCCGTTGCCGTCAGTACCACCTGTGCTGAAGCCAAGTGGACTTCGTGGATCCTCTACACAGTATAAAGCTCGAGGTCTGTCTCGTCAGCAGCCGCGCCAGGCATCTCAGAATAACCCTGAAGGTCATAATCAAAAGAAGAAGCTGCTTGATAGAGCTGTGGACCCAATACCTGTGAGTTATGCCCAGCTGTTGCCACTGTTGGTTCAGAACCGTGTTCTCAAGCTTCGGACCTCGGATCCACCAGATGACGGGTCACCAGACGTTGATCTCAGCACACATTGTGATTTCCACTCAGGAGCACCGGGGCACCATGTCGAAACATGTAAGGCTCTCAAGAATAAGATTCAAGACCTTATTGACTCAAGGACAATTAGGCTTGTGCCGGGCGGCATGAGAGCGTCGGGAAAGTTTATCCCGTACCCTGCAGAAGAGGTGAATGATTCCACTCCTTTGCCTGAAGCTGAGAAAGATCTTGAATATGTCCCGCGACCTTTGATGACTGGGTCGCCTCGCTCGCAGTTTCTACCTGGATCAAGTTCAAGGACGCAAGCGCCTAAACAAGGGACCGTTGCCATTCAGAAACGACGACCTCTTTCTCCTGGGCGGAAAGAATACCAACACCAGGATCACAAGAGACCTCGCAACCACTTAGAACGAAGGAATGCTCCTTTCCATCCAGTGCCTGTGCCGTATAGCCAGATTCTTCCACAGTTGATTCAGAATTCTTTGGTGGAACCGAAAGCTCTCAAGCCCGTGCCAGAGCCTTACCCTCCAGGGTACAATCCTCATGTTCAGTGTGGTTACCATGGTGGATCTCCGGGGCATTCAACTGAAGATTGCAAGGCTTTCCAGGCGAAAGTGCAACAATTGATCGACCAAGGGTGTATTTCCTTTCCAGACGGAGTTTTGGTTGTACGTGGCAACCTCTCAGCTGTTTGAGCTCGCAGATTCAGAGGGTTATTTCCAGAAGCCAGTGGTCCAGACAGGCAGACGTCCTCAACATTGGCAGTCCTCGGACTTTTTACCATTTGCATTTGTAGTTTCTTTTATGTTAGTTACTACTTGCTGTTAAACATTGTATGTTTCGAATGGTGATGTTAATAAAGTGACTATGCATTTTTCTGAATTAGTTATGTCGTTGTCACTCATTTACTGCATTGCACTGACACTTGCATTTTATTTACTCCACTTTATTACTATGATTAGCAAAGATTGGAGGGAGGATGATGAAACTGAATACTCATAACCAATGATCGTATTGCTTTCAGATAAAACCTTGCCGATGACGTATAAGGCATTGTTTCAAATCCCTAAACACTGGAGAGATAAGGAAGAGAATCCCTTGTTAACCACTTCGAGCCGAGAAGTAGGAGTTTTTCTTCGGACTTTTTAACCCTCACATCTTAACCCGGGGCAGGGTAGTTGTCAGTTAGCTTGATCGAGCGTTCAAGTCTTATAGAGGAGTGTTGTCCTTCGAGGACCAATCACATCATATTCCTCTCCAGAGGTCGTACCTCATCAACCACAATGGTTAAACCTCACCGACCAGGAGTGAAACAGTTATAATCCTTTCGGAGCAATCAAGACAACCGGTGTCGCACGACTCGTTCCAAAAAAAAAAGGGGAAATAAGAAAGCCCGCTAAGTAAAAAAGAAAAGCTAGAAAGCAAATACTTAGGCAAAAATCAGGGCATCCCGCTGGACTTCAAAAGAAAATATCGAAAAGAACTCAAAAGGAGTCAGTCCAGGCAAAAGTTAGGGAATCAAAAGAATGAAAAAAGAAAGGATATAAAAAAGGAAAAATCCTCAAACAAGGACGAAGTCGTGTAGATACAGACACCGAAAACGAAAAAGGAGTAACTGTCACTCCGAAACACCTTGTGAGTTCTTTAACCAGTTGTTCCCAATGTTCAACATACCTCGCGAAGAGGCGAGCGCTCGAGCTAAGTTAACTGGACTTTAGGATCGGAGATCATCACGTAGAAGGGGTGGGTACAAATCATAATTTGAGCTAAATATCCTTTGTTTCACGAACCGTGAACCCGACCACGATACAACCCTTAAAAGACCTAATTGAGGCAGGGTTTATTCTGAAAGCGCATTACGATAAGGTTGAGTAACCTGACTCCTGCATGATTTGCTAATCATATCCTTATTGTATTTTTCACTGATCACATCAGCACTACGCTTGAACTCTTTGGTTCATTCGTCACTCACTAGCATGACACGTAAATGAGTGACAGTACATTTTTTCGAAATTTGCATGAACACTGCATTAGAATTACCATTCGTGAATAAACAATTTTAATTGTAGGTTAGTAGCTGATGCGGAGGAACTTCAACAGGGAATAGTCAATCAGGACTGAATCGTCAGAGGTCTGGATCAGGACGACATGCTGCGAAGCCCCATGAATTTGGGGCAATGACTTCCTGTGAGTTTGGAATCAGTTTGTCTGAGGACAAGTCCCGGAGTATCAGTTGATTATGGGGCAGTTTATGCAAGAAGCGGTTTGTCGGAAGTGAATCTTCTCGAGATCCAATCAGGGGCAGTTATCCAGAATTCTTGCGATTTGGGCGCAGATCCCTCCAGTGTTCGATCAGAGCATGTGGAGTTGCTCATCGCTCGTTCAGGGGCAAACTACTTCAGAGATATTGAAGCCGACCATGCTGAGAGTTGATTAGTGGGGGATGAATCCTTCCGTTGTACAGATGTTGGGGCAAGCCATCTGAGGATTGTCTTGTAGCCAGCTGCTTTCGGTTCAGAATGAATTACCCCCAAAGGTCGGATTGGGGCAAGTTGAATTGCGTTGGGGCAAGTTGTTCAAATGAGTTTGTTCACCCTAGCAAGAAGTGAGTATCAGGGAATCGTGTCATTACCCTGCCAAAACCTAAACCTTCTGAAGAAGCCTTGCGGTCATTGGATTGTTGTCCTACAGCCTAACCTGTTACTTGGCTCCATGATTGGTAGCCCGTTTTCCCCGTGTTGACGTTGTTGAACCAGGATCGTTTCTCAGTAGAGATGTACGGTTTGAGGTTGTTCCCCCTGTACAGTTTGAGACTGCAGCAGATTGAGATGGCGTTTATCCCTATCAGATTAGGGTCAAGATTACCCTCGGCAGACCAGGATTGATGTCCCCGAAGCAGGAAGATTCCCCCCTTTCCAGCAGAGTTCTGTAGTCTCTCCTCCGCAGAATCTGAACGCAAGATAGTGAGCATTGATATGTCTCCCCAGGCAGAGATGATTCTCTTCCCCAAGCAGACGCATCCTGAAGGAACGTCATCTCCTCAGCTGAGTCAAGCGCCGAAGAATGATGTCTTCTTTGCCCCCCAGCACCGGGTCACAAGTGCAGGTTTCGTAGAAATGTTCGGGTACCGAAGCTCGTGTTTTCCCCAGTAAAGTCGCCGAAGAAGGTATCCCCCAGCACCGGGTCACAAGTGCAGGATTCGTAGGAAATGATTCATACACCGAAGGATGCAGTAACTGATGGTGCCAGACTGAAGTCTCCAGTGGAATTGAGATTCCCCACCAGAGTTGTATTCTCTCCTGAAGTTGGATGATTCCCTCTTCCCCCAGTAGAGTGTTGGAACAACTGATGTTGTATTCCCCTGCAGAGCCGTGCTCTCCCCCCGAAGTCAGATGATTCTTTCTTCCCCAGCGAAATTGAAATTCCTCATCAGAGTTGTGCTCTCCAGTGAAGTAGAATGATTTCTCTCCCCGGCTGAGTCCGCAAACCCCCAGGAGGGCCGAATCCTTGGAAGCAGTTGGGACCTTGAATGGATGTTCCCTAGCAGATATTGAACAGCTGATGCTGTATTTCCCCAGAGTCGCACTCTCTCCAGCGAAGCAGAATGACTTCTCCTTCCTCAGCCGAGTTTGCAGATGTCCAAGAGAGCCGAGTCCTTGGAAGTTGATCAGATCATGACTGGTTTTTCCCAGTGGAGTGTTGAGCAGCTGAAGTTGTTTCCCCACAGAGTGGTTATCCCCAGAAGAGTAGCCGAGAAGGCCACGCAGTTTATTCCCATCGCTTTCCTTCAGCAGGTCCAGGGTCTCGCAGAGCTTCGTTCCCCTGCAGCAGTCAGCTGAAGTTGTTTCCCCTGTAGCAGTCGACGGAAGATCAATTCCCCAGACAGAGTTCGATTGATATTGGCGTGTCCACGTTCTCCTCAGCAGGATGATTCCTCTATCTGAGTAGTTCTTTTCTCCTTGACAGGAGAACTTCCCCTCGACATTTATTTTTGCTGACGGGATCGCATCATTGTGCATGATTGCATAGCATTTAGCATAAACGCATAGCATTTCCACCGTGTGGGGCATGGCGCAGAAGCGTATGCATCATAAGCATGATCTAGGTTATTATCATTCTTGTTTCACAGGTGTTCAGCCGAAGGATCAGTTGCTCAGGATGATTCCTGACATTCTCCCCAACGAAGCCGCTCGCTCAAGATGATTTTTGAGATCCCCAGCGAAGTCTTCAGTTCGAGATGATTCTCGAATCCCTCAACAGGGCCGTTTGCTTAAGATGACTCTTAAGACCCCAGCGCAGTTTCCCGAGTTGTTTGCTTAAGATGATTCTTGAGCTCCCCAGTAGCGTCCCCGGCGAAGATCACCCAGGACAATGCCTGAAACTCCAAGAGAGCCGAGTCCTTGGAAGTTGCTCAAGCCGCGATTGGTTTGTCCCTAACAAGAGTTGCCCAGGATGATTTCTGGAAGCCCCAACGGAGTGGAGGTCTTTTCCCCAGCAGTTGGTTGTCATTTCCCCAGCAGCAGGCAAGTAGATTGATATCCCCAGCCGAGCACAGCCACGAGTGGTGGATGAAATGTTTCCCCAAGCAGATCCTGAAGGATTGTCCAGTGAACAGAAGTTTGTTTATCCCCGTGGGTTTGAAGACTTAATGGCGTGAGTGTCTGGTAGCCTGAAGGCTATGTTCCCCAGAAGGGTCGTTTCCCAGAGAGCCGTTCATGGCATTTATCGCATTCCCCATGCAGAGTATAACAGAGGATAGTGTGTTGATCAGCCTGATGTGTTGGTTCTCCGAAGGAGTCCGTCATCCTCAAGTGTAAGTCCAAATGAGATTGGTAGAAAATGCAATTCCCTTGAAGGGTAGCCCTTCCTCAGCATAATGGTTACTCTCCCCGAGAGGATGATTCCTCTCTCCAGCATTTATTTTGCTGGGGCATTTCCTTGCATGATTGCATAACATTTACTCAAAAGCGTAGCATTCCGTTTCACGCGGAGCATTACGCCCATTTTTCCAGCATTGCATATGAAGCATGAACCAGGTGGTTACCGTGCTCTCGAGCAGAAGTATTTGCTCCACAGTAAAGTTGGTAGGAATCGTCTGAGTGAGCTCTTTCGTTATTCTCCAGCAGTTGTTGAAGTCGTTTGGGTGAACTCTCTCGTCTTTCTGCAGCAAAGTCTACAAGGTTGTTTGGGTGAACCCTTCTTCCTTTTCCCCAGTGAGTCGTCAGGATTGTTTGGGTGAACCCTCATTCCTCTCTCCTCAACAGAGTTGTTAACCTGATGATTATGTCCGGTGACCCGGCATGTTTGCTTTTATTTAGCAACGACTTGACAGGATGTCAAGAGAATAGCAGCGTGATATGTTTGCTCCAACAGTGATATC
This sequence comes from Lathyrus sativus, assembly GCA_963859935.3. Taxonomy (NCBI): domain Eukaryota; kingdom Viridiplantae; phylum Streptophyta; class Magnoliopsida; order Fabales; family Fabaceae; genus Lathyrus; species Lathyrus sativus. The sequence goes on from OZ012739.1 coordinate 369,695,769, forward strand.
TAATCCGAAGATTGACTTCGTAAACGCCTGAAGGCGATATCAGAAGGTTCCTGTGGATTTAGATTTCCTTGTTGATGAATCAACGTGTGGCTGTAGACAAGGTTCCAAAGTTTGTAGATATAACAAGGTGATCCGTGTTGGCCTGAAGACCAAGTCAGTTGTCCTGAGGTGATGATTGATTGCGATCAAGTGAATAGTGTTTCTTCTGAATGAAGTCGAAGATGTTTCTCCAGCTGAAGCGGAGTTTGCCTGAAGGCAAAGTGTTTGAATCCCCGTAGAGTCATGAATGGCTCAGGATACCATTTCTCTGACTGAAGTCACAGATTTCCCAAGCTGAAGCGAAGGTGCCTGAAGGCAAGGTTATCCCCAAGGTCATGAATGACCTAGGATTCATTTTTCGGACTGAAGGCCGAAGTATATCCCTGACTGAAGTCTCGGATACTCTATAGCAGAGGCGGAGTTGCCTGAAGGCAGATCCATGTATCCTTGAAGGCCAAGGACCATTTCTTTAGACTGAAGTCGAAGATACCTCCTGCAGAGTTGCAGACGGGCAAAGTTTACATCCTTGAAGGTCAAGGATGTTTATCTTCAGAAATACTTGAAGATCTGTTCTAGCTGAAGCTGGAATCGCCGACGGGCAAGGTTTATATCCTTGGAGGCCAAGGATACTATCTTCAGGAGTACTTGAAGATCTTTTCTAGCTGAAGCTGGAAGTGGCCAGGGGACAGGGTTTCATATATCTTTAATGTTGAATTTCTACGGTTTCTCAGTATGCAGTAGTATTTGGATGTTCGTTATGGTTCTGAGGGTGAACCCCAGATCAGAGTGTGCTTGGTTGAGTCTCTCATCCCCAGCAGAGTAGCTCCAAATACGCAGGTGTACCTTTTGTTCCATTTACCAGGGGTGAACCCCAGGTCAGAGTTGTTCAGTGTTGTATTTTCTCCAGCGGTGATGCGGGGTATTTTGATTGTTCGACGGCGATATCAAATTTAGTTCTCCAGCGGCGATGCGGGGTATTTTGATTGTTCGACGGCGATATCAGGTTTAGTCTTCCAGCGGTGATGTTGGGTGTTGTGGTTGTCTGAAGGCAATGTCAGAAGAATTTAATGCGGATAATTGACGGCGATGTCAGATCGATATTTCTCCAGCTAGTTGTTGGGCATGTAGCATTTCAGTGTTCAAAGAGTTGAGCAGTTGGCAAATTTTCGGGTTTACCGGTATTCAACCGCCTCGCACCTTGATTGGTTGAGAGTCGTTCGCTTCTCACCCAGTCAGGTTCAAGCCGTTTGAATAGGGGCAGCTGTTGCACCCCAAAATTTGACCAATAATTATTTATCCATCAAGTGTTTGAAGTTTGATACCTTCATCAAAAAGTTCAAGAGATCCTCAGAGGAATTGGTTGAAACCAAGGTTGTGTGCTTCATAGCTTGAGGGTTGTGGGTGATCCTCAGATGATTCTGAGACTTTGAGAATAAACTTGAAGATTTGAGAAAGCTTATGAGATGTCTTGAAAGTCATCATGAAGCCCAGAGAGGTCATTGTGCAAGAATTCAGAAGATTCAACCATGAATGGTAGAATTAGGGTTTGACTGGGTCAACCCTAGGTCAACTGAAGATTTGGAGAGGGTTGAGACCTAATCCAAGGGCCATGAGATCATGGAATGATGTATGGAGATGTTATAAAGATGATTCTTAGACCAACTCATCATGATTGAGGAGTTTGAGAAGTTTTGAGTTAGGGTTTCCAAGGATTGTCAGTGAAAAAACCCTAATTTGATCCCTATCTTCCAGGCAGTTTTAGCTCAAGATGTGATTGATATCTCATATTCCCCATAACATGAATGTTGTAGAGCTTGTTCTTAGCTTTAATTTGAGTGGTAGAAGTCCTTGATAGGAGTTGCAGAGCTCAAGTTATGGTTTTGACAAATTACAGGTCAGCTGAGGTGTGTGAATCTGGGTCCTTGAAAGTCACCCAACTTGCAGACAACGTTTGCCCTAGTAGGATGATTCCTATGATTTCTTGGTCAACATTAATGTTGAAGAGAATCTTCTTAGATTTCTAGAGAGTACTAGAAGTCCTTGATAGGATTTGTATAACTCAACTTATGGTTTGAACAAGACAGGGGTATTTTGGTCATTTGGAAGTTATAGGTCATTTTAAGCAAGGGCCATATCTCCTATTTCCAAGCCTCAAATGAAAAAACTCAAAACATCAAAGTTGTTAAAAATGGGATTTTAAGGCTAGAAAAGAGGTCATGAGTTATTAAAAAAGCTTGTAGCAAGGATTTACAAGATTGGGTGAAAATGACCTAAAAATGACTTATAAGTTAAATGAATCCAAGTTGGAATTTGGTTTGGGAGATCCACAAATCCAAAATAGGTCATCCAATATGTCATTTTGACTCCCAACATCATTTTAAAAACAATGGTTCAAGTAGATTTTTGATTTGAAGCTTAAAAATGGGGGCTACTTTGTAATTTTCATTCTTGCATCATAAGGCAATTTGAGAAACTTGGCATAAGGCAAGGCAAGGCTTGTTTTTTTCCACATTCCTTCTCAATATCTCTTGTAAGGAGATTTTGGCACAAATTAAAGGCTTGGCACATGAGATATGAGATGTTACAACATGCCACTACATGAGATTTGCCATGATTTTCTAGGGCTTTCTAGATGATTCTAGAAGGTTCTTTTGATTGTTATTTAAAGAATGAATCACCATGAGATCAAGGTTGGTGATGGTTGATGGTAATTGATGAGAGTGAGAGCAAAAAGAGAGAATTTCTTCCATTTGCAATTCCATAACAAACTTCCATTCTCTTCCATTTTCATTCTTTTCTTCTCCACAAACACATTCTTCTGATCCTTATGAGTACTTGCATACTGAGTTAGAGGAAGATCCATGGAGATTTGAAGCTTTGTTGAAGAATTTGCAAGAAAAGCAAATTGATATCAAACTCAAGATTCAAGCTTGCAACACCACACTTTTTGCAAACAGAAAGATCATCATCGAGAAAAGAGTAATCATTGAGGGTTTCAAGGCTTGAAGAGGAGTAGAACTGCATCTGCCATCATCAAGAACAGGTTTTGCAAAAGCTATTCCATCTCTTTATTTAAGCACTTCTAGACTAGGTGGTTAGCATAGGATTATTAGTGACCATGTAAGGATCATTGCTGGCAAGTTTGAGCACATTCCATGAAGTTTGAGAATTTGACATAACGACTTTAATGAGCAAGAACTAGTTGAGTATTGAGTGTTAATCCACAATCTATAGCTTAGAGTGATCAGGGCAATGAGGAGAGTGTTTTGATATGAAGAAACTGGAAAAATATCAAGCTTGAAGTTCGAGTATTAATGGAGGATGAGTGTCGGGTTTTTAGTTCTAGCGAGTTTCAAGGTGAACTAGGGACGTGGTTGTGTTCAGGGAGGAAAGTTGAGCATTTTTACTCTTTACAGTTTGGGATTTGGTGGAGTCGTGAGAGAGAACGAGGAGGACAAAGCTCTATGCATTAAGCTTCATGTTCATGTAATTCCCAGCAAACCCTAGATTCATAAGGTTGAAGACGATGACATGATTGTTAGATTAGAAGGAAATGTTTGACCGGACTTTCCATCCAACGGCCCTCATTCAAACAAGAAAAGGAGGGAAACCTCCCCAGCTTCAACGCAACGTTTAAATAAAAGAGGGACCATGGGCCTCAGCATTCAGTGCTACTCACACCCCTCGCGCGGCCCAATTCGAGAAATGAACGTTAAAAATGTGCTATTCGTACCGTCTCCCTCTCATTTTTCTTTGAATTTTTCTTTTGATTTTCTGGTAGCGTATCTGGGCCTAACCAATGATATCTGCACCCCCCGATTTATGGGCCCATCATAAACAACTAGAGCGCCTTGCTCTTGACACCCCCCTCCCCCATTTATTTTAATTTCTCATTTTTAATTTCTTTTAATATTTCTTGCATTTTATAAAATCATATAAAATAGAAAAATGAATGTTTTTTAATGCTTGTTTTTTTCACATATTCATAATTCTGTCTAGAAAAATATAAATAAATAAAATTCTCATTTTATTTTCTTTTAATATTTTTAGAATATTATTCATTAAATAGCCTTTTTAATATGGTTAGTTTGATACTCATTTTTGTAGAATTTCTTTTAGGACCTTCCCTTAGGATTTTTGAGCCATTCTTTTTGGCATAGTTAGATATTGAATCATAGTTCCTATAGGATTTAATTCATGGTTTGTAGATTAAAATTTGATTAGTTTGTGTAGGCTAGCATTAGTATAACAAATTTAGGGTTTTAGGTTGCATAAGTAGACTTAACAATTTTGTTTTGGGTTTTATAGGCCAAATTAGTGTATGGGGAATATATGGGTTAAGGGTAGGTATGTATAGAATCCCCTAGAATTTTACTAAAATATTATATAGTATTATAGTATTTTTAATTGATTTTTGAATGTATGGATAGTATGTGTGTTGCTTAAGGGCATAGTTTGTGTTGTTTTGCTTTCTTTTCTTCTCCTTTGAGTGTGTGAGCCTTGAAGATTGAGTTGAGGACCTTGTGGATCATCATTGAAGACTTTGAAGACCTTGAAGAGGAGCTTAGTTGTAGCTTTTGTTTGTTCAGTCTGTAGGATATAGGAGTTAGGCAGAGCTCTAGAGTAGCCAACTTGATTCTCAAGCATGGAAGGTCTTGATTGCCTCCATTCTTCTCTGTGATACAGAGTCTCTCTAAGACACTCACCCCCTTCCTTTGGAAGGCTTGGTGCTAATGTCTGAGGGATAGAACTCTTGAGAGAAATATTCCTTGTGTTAATAGCAGTACGTTTGCCACCCTTGGTGGTCAACTAATTGCTTAGCACCCAGTTTACTCTTGTGATTGATTCCTCAGCTTGGAGATTAGGACTTGAAGAAAAGCCATTGAAGATAGAAGCTGAAGCTTTGAAGAGGATGATTCCTTGGAGATTGTTGAAGTCTGAAGACTTTGTGAAGATCAAGTTGACACTTGGGTTAGAAGCTGAAGCTTTGAAGAGGATGATTCCTTGGAGATTGTTTAAGTCTGAAGACTTTGTGAAGATCAAGTTGATACTTGAAGATCCCTGAGGATAGTGAAGCCCGAAGGTGGAGCTGATCAAAGAAGCTGAAGCTTAAGGGAGAAGATGAGTTGATACTCATATTGTAGGGTTGATACCTGGAAAGCAAGTGATCTCTGAAGTCTGAAGACTGAGTTGCTGCTAGAGGAGCTGAAGCTTTCTTCTGTTTTCTTTTCTGTATTGTGTGTTTTGTTTGATTTGTCTGTTGCATTAGATTAAGTCCATCTAGAATAAGTTCAGTCTAAGAGCATGATTGCATGAGAGGTTGAGCTACTCCCTCTGCTTGTATTGTTATTGCGTGGCTTTGCTTGCGGGTATTCGGTAGAGCCCAGCTCCCTTGCCCATGTGTTTTGTTTGCCTGATGGCAATTTCATTTCATTTTATCTGTATGATTGCAGTTTACTGTTTATTGCTTGATAGCATGTTGTTTATTTTTCAGTATGATTACTGTTATTTCATGACTGGCTTGAGGTTGAGATGAGCTTGTGGAGGCTGAAGCCCCACACACATTTCCTCCCTCACTTGCATTGCATGCATTTTACTGTTAAGCTGATGCTTTGTCTGTTTTGGTGTATCATTGACATGATCCCTTAGGACTCTCATTTCCTCTGATGAGGATTTTATGATAGACTTTTAGGTTGAAACCTATGCATGACAACAACTAGGAGTTCCCTGTTCAAACCTCAACCATAGGATGAATCCATGGCATGATAACAGTAGGACTTGATAGTCTCCCTCCTAGTCGGGCCTTTTTCTCTTCTCATCTCAAAACAGTTTAAGATACAGTAATCATGAATGATTTCTTTCGTACGTTACGAGCCTTAAGCTATCTGAGAAAGGATTGTGGGAGAGTTTCTTTTCCACAGTCTGGATGTTTAGTATGGTACCCTTTGGGTGACATGCGACGCATTCACTCTCAGGTCATAGTCTCTAGTGCGGTTGAAATCGCAAACACAATAAAAAACACTTCTTTCAGGAGATAACCCGTAGTTTCCAGAACTACGTGAGCTCTGATCTTCCATACAGTGTGGAAGTACGTAGGCATAGGATGCGACGTCCTAGCGAGCAACCTTTCCCCCGTAACCCTTCGTAGGCCGAACTACGTTGACTCTTATTTCTTATTCTCTGATGAGAATACGTAGGCATAAAGTGCGACGCTTTGCCGAGTCATTTTTCTTTTCTTTTTTCAGCCAGCCTTGATAGGTAGATAGATTATAACCAACCCGTCCAAGTAAACAACAAGCGTGGATCCCGTCGAGTACGACGGACGTGAGGGGTGCTAATACCTTCCCCTTGCGTAACCGACTCCCGAACCCAAACAATGGTTGCGATGACCTTGTCTTACCCTTTTTCGTCAGGTTTTTCCGATCGTTTCCTTTCCCGCTCTGAGGGATAAATAACGAAAGGTGGCGACTCTTCTGTCATGCCGGCACCTTATTTTCGCGCAAGCGACAACATGCTTCATACTCAGCTTCGTTATTGGTGCAGGGAAATGTTAACCTGGCAGTAAATGGTATCTGTGAACCATGGGGAGTGGTAATAATTCCCCCAATTCCACTGCCGTAAGAGTTAACAACACCGTCAAAGATCATTTGCCACTGGGAGTCTAGCTGAGGACCTTCATCAGGTAGCGGCTCATCGCAATCTTTCATCTTCAAGAACATAATATCCTCTTCAGGAAATTCAAACTTCATCGGCTGATAATCATCGATTGGTTGCTCTGCGAGATGCTCTGCGAGATGCTCTGATAGAACACTTTCATTGATAGCCTTTTGGGAGACGTATTGAATGTCGTATTCTATCAAAACCATCTTCCATCTAGCAATCCTTCCCGAAAGCGCTTGCTTTTTGAACACATACTTAATTGGATCCATCTTCGAAATCAGCATGGTTGTGTGATTCAGCATATTTTGCCTTAGGCGTTTGGCGGCCCAAGCAAGTGCACAACACGTCTTTTGTAACATTGAGTATCTGGATTCACAATCTATGAACTTCTTACTAAAATAATATATGGCATGTTCTTTTCTTCCTGTCTCATCGTGTTGACCGAGAACACAACCCATGGAGTTCTCAAGAATCGTCAAGTACATTATCAACGGTCTTCCTACCACTGGAGGCATCAGTATCGGAGGCTCATGCAAATATTCTTTTATTTTTTCAAATTCCCTTTGGCAATTTTCATTCCAGACCACCACCTGATCTTTCTTTAATAGCTTGAACATTGGTTCACACGTGGCTGCGAGGTGAGATATGAACCTTGCAATGTAGTTCAATCTACCCAAGAAACCACGAACCTCGATTCCTTTTTCACTAACTATGAACCCCAATAGCTTTCCTGACCGTACACCAAAAGTGCACTTGTTCGGATTCAACCTTAGTCTGAATTTCCTTAACCTCTCGAACAACTTTAACAGATTCACCAAATGCTCTTCCTCCATTTGTGACTTTGCGATCATGTCATCAACATAGACCTTAATCTCATGATGAATCATATCATGAAACAAAGTGACCATCGCCCGCTGATAGGTTGCCCCTGCATTCTTCAATCCAAAGGGCATTACCTTATAGCAAAAAGTCCCCCACAACGTGATAAAGGTCGTTTTCTCCATGTCCTCCGGGGCCATCTTGATCTGGTTATACTCGGAGAAACCGTCCATGAAGGAAAACACTGAATACTGAGCAGTATTATCAACAAGCACATCAATGTGGGGGAGCGAGAAATCGTCTTTCGGGCTCGCTCTAATTAGATCACAATAATCTATGCACATCCGGACCTTACCATCCTTTTTAGGTACAGGTACGATGTTAGCGACCCACAGAGGGTAATTCGTCACAGAAAGAAATCCGGCGCCCAATTGCTTCTGGACCTCTTTTTTGATCTTAATTGCCATGTTCGGTCTGGTTCTTCTTAGCTTTTGTTTCACAGGTGGGCACTCTTCTCGAAGAGGAAAGCGATGAACCATAATATCCGTATCAAGTCCGGGCATATCTTGATATGACCAAGCAAAGACATCTTTATACTCTCGGAGCATTTCTATCAGTCTTTGTTTGACATCATCCTCTAAAGCAGCCCCTATTCTGACCTCTTTCTTGGCTTCCTCTGTACCCAGGTTGACAACTTCAATCTTCTCCCGATGAGGCAGAATAAACTTCACTTCTTGTCTCAACAACATGGCGAGCTCTTCAGGCAGGTCTTCGTCTTCTTTAATCTCTTCTTCAGCTTGAAAGATTGGATTATCAAAGTCATACCGAGTCATAGGCGAGTCTGAATTGGTGGCATCTGCTATATGAAACCTGCAATGATGCTGATTTAATGCTTAAAATGATATACAAACAACACAAACCACATTGCCATTTTATTGTTAAAAATAAAAACAAGAAAAACAAGGATCACAATATTTGAATGCAAAAACGCCCTTTGATTAATGATAAAACAATTGTTCAAAACATAAACAAGGATAAGGCCCTATAGACAAAGACCACTATGCTCCGGGTAGAACATAGGGCTACACATAATCAGAAAAACAAGATAATTACTCTTCACGGGTCACTTGGACAACTTCTTCAATAGTCCAGTTGTTCAGGCTTTGGCCTGGAACACATGGCTGGATCCATGCATCCATATCACAATCACTATCACCCTCATCCTCGGACACAGTGTTGACTAGATCAAATATCACTCCACCACTTGTAAACTGTACCGGCCCCCTGTAGCATGGAGCACTCTGTGAAGAAGAAGACGACAGGCTGTACCCCAATCCAAACTTATCTTGTTTATTGGGGATACTCAACACCTGCCCCCAACCTTGAGATGATCCAAACTTTACCACAGCTTGCGCTTCTTTGAATGAAGACATAGAAACCTCAAGAAGTCTGTCCCTAATTGGCGTCTTCTCTCTGACCTGGACTGCCTCAAATGCTTGGCATAGAGTCTCATGTATCTCCCCATCAACTTCCACATACTTGAACGAGGATAACTGGCTGATCATTATGTCCTCCTCACCACAGACGGTGACAATGTTACCCCCCACCATATACTTTAGCTTCTGATGTAGAGTCGACGTTACTGCCCCTGCCGAGTGAATCCAGGGCCGACCTAACAAGCAACTGTATGCTGGTTAGATATCCATTATGTAAAAGACGGCGTCAAAAACCTCCGGGCCAACTTGGATAGGAAGAGTCACTTCTCCAAACACAGACCTTCTCGTTCCATTGAACGCTCACATAATCAAATGACTAGGAGTGCATATTACTCCTTGGCTGTCAAGCTTCATCAAAGCCTTCTTGGGAAACACATCAAGTGAAGACCCAGTATCCACCAGAACATGAGATAATACAGCTCCTCTACACTCAATGGAAACGTGCAGGGCGTGATTGTGGTTTCTTCCTTTAGGTGTCAAGTCAAGATCAGTAAATCCTAATCCATTTTCAGCATTCACATGCGCCACTACTCCTTCCAGTTGGTTCACTAATATCTCTTGTGGCACATACATGGTGTTTAGAATCCTCAGAAGGGCATTCCTATGTGCCTCAGAGCATAATAATAATGATAAGATTGATATTTTTGATGAGGTTTGTTGTAGATGGTCCACAATCTTGTAGTCACTTTTTCTAATCAGACGCATGAATTCCTCAGCGTCTTTCAACAAAGCATCCTTCTCACCCCCTTGAGAACTTTCTTCAACAACAACCTTCCCTTTTCCTTTATCCGGTCTTTCAAAATTAGCCTTTGGAGGTGCAAACACCTTCACACTTCTCGTCATTCCGCCTGTTCCCACCAAATTATCCATAGAATCAAACATCGTTCCCTTTAGCTCTTGTTTTTGGCCATCACAAAAGACTTCAGTCCCATAATTCCATGGGATTGCTTTAGTGCTTTCGTAAGGCACAGGTCCTTCCTTGGTGATTATAATGGTAGCTAGCCTTGACGGCGCATATATGTTAATGGTTCTAAAAGGAATTGAGATTGTGGCTACCTCATCCTGCTCTTGACCAACCACCTTCTCATCTTTCTCTTCACCAATTCTGTCAAATTGTAGCACGCCTTCATTCATTAATCTCTGCACATGATTTTTCAAGTCCTCACATCCCTCAGGATGAGCCAAACAACCTTCACAGTTTTCAATATAGCTTGGAAACACTCCACCCTTCAACATCCTACTCTTAACAAAACTCAAAGGAGTTCTCAGCTCTTCAACGTTGATCACCAAATTCAAATTCTCTTCCTCCACAATAGCATTTACCCCAGCCGCTCCATGGTTGGGCATAGGATTTTGCACAACATTAGGCGCATCATTTGTAAAATTGATTGCCTTGCTATCTATAAGGTCCTGCACCTTATGCTTGAAGGCCTTACAGTTGTCTATATGATGGCCAGAAGCGCCTGAATGAAAGTCACATCTAGCGTTTGCGTCATACCCTGGGGGTGGCGCGCCGATCAAAGTTGCCAGCGTCCTCTTCTGAACCAACTGCAACTGCATCAAATGTTGTAACAATTGTGAGTACGACATTGGTGGTGCGTCAAAATGTCTGCTCATTGTCCTTCTGCGGTCTTGGAACTGCCGCGGTGCATAATTCTGCTGTTGTTGCTGTTGTTTTGGACGTTGTTATTGTTATTGTTGTGGTTGTACTGTTGGAATAGCAATACTCGCAACATGAGGCTGTTGCTGATGATATTGTTGATTTTTGTTTCTATTTATGTTATTATTCCTATATCTTGAGACCACGTTCGTCTCTCCTTACCTCTTCTTGTTACCGAAGTTCTTCCTTCCTCCTCCAGATGAGGATCCCTCTCCTGCTTGGATCTTTCCTAATTTAATCCCATTTTCAACTCGTTCGCCAGTGATGATTAAATCTGAAAAGCTACCAGACATATTCCCTATCAATTTCTCGTAGTACACACCAGGCAGCGTAGCTACAAACATGTCAATAAGTTCCTTCTCCACCATGGGAGGTTGAACCCATGCCGCAAGCTCGCGCCACCTCTTGGCGTACTCTTTAAATCTCTCATTACTCCGTTGCGACAAATTCTGCAACTGCACACGGTTGGGCACCAAATCACTATTATATTGATAGTGTCAAAAGAAAGCCTCTGCCAAGTCTTTCCAGCTTCTAATATTGACCGGCTCCAAACCCATATACCACTCCAAAGATGGGCCAGACAGACTATCTTGAAAGAAGTGCATCAGCAACTTCTCGTCATCAGAGTACACTAACATTTTTCTATAGTATGAGCGGAGGTGCACCCTGGGACAAGTCGTCCCCTTGTATTTGTCAAAGTCTGGGACCTTGAATTTAAGTGGAATCCTTAGACTTGGGATCAGCCCCAAGTTTGACATGTCCAGACCAAGAGAATTCTGATTTTCAAGGTTCCTCATCTTCTCTTCTATCACCTTGAACCTCCTGTCTGCATCAGACTGGAAACCTGCTCCCAGATCTCCCATGGAGAAAATATCATCTTGTTCGTCCTCCTCCTACTAAGGACCAGCATTTCCATGTACAACGCATGTTGCCCCTGGAACATAGGCTCCATTCTGATTACCTCTGCCCGGAGGAATAACAACTGCTGGGATGACATTGGCATGAGGAGTGCCATTGTCAGCTGGAGGAATAGCAGCGGTCCCACCATGCGGAACTCCACTTCCGTTAACCCTAGCAATCAGAGGTTGAACGAGTGTTCTCAGCTGTTCCTGACCGTTAACGACCCCTTGCATCAGGTCCATGAATTGCGCCATGCGGTCACAGAACTCCTGTAGCTCGAGTTGAATTTGGTCCATGGCCTTTTGTTGATTTCCCCTTGTTGAATAGCGGTGAATTGTGCGGTCTTCAATCCTGAAACAGTGCTGAGAAAACCACATAAAGAAATAAGGTAAACGGAACTAGAACACCTGCAATGCAATATGAAAAATGATGCAAAATCCAGACATCTAAATATGGTTGAGGGAAATCTTCCCCTTGATTCTAGTTCCACAGGAACAATAGGAGAATGAAGAGCCAACAGATGGGGCCAGAAAACCTCTCTCATAGATAGAATAAGGAATAGAGTATCAACACACAACACATCACCAAGGAAATACAACTGAGTTAACACGAACTTATCCAACAATCCTGGTGATGGTCGGAGTGCAAATTAAAAAATACAAAAGAGAGAATGCATCAAGTGCGACAGCAAGTCTGAAACTCCTCCAACAACTCTTTCGTATTAGGGTGATCAGGTCTGGCAATTAACCCTTGAATAAGCAACTCTCTCCTGCTGATGGTAACTTGCAAGCCTTGAGCATAATCTTCCCAAGCATCCTCCCCAAATGCATCCTCAAGTCTGGGCTATTTCAGGTCTGTTTTCAGCTTGTACTCTTCCAATGTTGCAAGAGCTTCTTGTAGTTTGCGGTCGCTTTCGTACTGACGTGCAGATTCTCCAGGAGCTTTTTCATCTTTGATTCGTAGTTGAGTCTTTAACCTGTCAATCTGTTGACGAAGTGCATCTTCTTTTTCTTTGTTGTTAGTCAAGATAGCATTCCATTGAGCGTTGAACTTTGATATTTCCAGGTGTGCTTTCTCTAACTCTTTCTTTTTATCCTTCAGAGTATCACTGGCGCTTTTCAAGTCTCGACCCACTCGCTCTCGGGTGCGAATATATTCTGTTAACTTTCTATCCATCTTGTTCACCATCTCTGTCCGCTTCTTGGATGAGTGGATGGCCTGATTCTTTTCCCTTCTAAGCTGACTGATTTCCTTCTCCAACTCTTTGTTCGCCTTGCATAGTTCTTTCTTTTCAGCCCACAGTTGATTGTACTTCTGGATGTCAACTGTCGTTGGTTTTTCAACTACCAGAGGATACAAAGGCTCCCTTGCTGGAAATGCTAGCAACAGTCTCTCAACTCTTTCCTGGATCCATTCCATGTATGGTCCATAGGCTCTGTAACCGCTCTTGCCCAAGGAATATTTTCCTTTACGGTGAATTTTACCCCAAGCCTTTTCCAATCTGATTAAGGTCTCATTGTCAATTAAACCGGTGAAATACATAGATTTCTGTATTTCTTCTTCCTTCAGAGGTTCTCTTAGAGCGTAACCACACTGTCTGACTATGAGAGCAGAGTTATAATTAATGCCACCCTTCCTCCCAATCAAAGGAACATTGGGGAAATCTCCACAGTTGTGAACAATCTCCATACCTAACAGGTCTTTGTTAAACCATACAATATTCTCCGACCTTAAACCCATAAGTATTTCTGGCCAATCAATAGTGTCTGCAATATCAACAAAAGATCCTGACTTTGGCAGATGTGAAATAAACCATCTGTATAGCAATGGAGCGCAACAAGAGACGTTCTTTCCTCGTCTATTCTCATTCTTGTAGTGGATTGAATGATAAACATCACCTGAAAGGGTTCGCACATGACCCTTAGAAGCGAAGATATATAAGGCATCCAAATCCACAAAGTCAGGTAGGTTGGGGAACAGGACTATCCCATAGATGCACAAAGCCAAGATAGCGTTGAAAACCAACCAACATCCCTCCTTAGCGAAATGTTGAGCTTTACCCATCAAGAATGCAAGTGGAAAGCCAGGAGTTCCAATTCTCCGTACCAAATTACCCTCCAACTCAGAAACATTGAGATGAAGAGCACCATCAAACTTCAATAACTCAGGCTCCTCCTCAGAGTGTACAAAAGGCACTTCTTCCAACACAGGGATTCCTATTAGTTGAGCAAACTCTTCTAAAGTGGGAAATAAAACATATCTTGGGAACAAGAAGCAACGCAACTGAGGATCATAAAATTGCAACAGCGCGTAAATGCCATCTAACTCAAACTTGGAGGCTTTACAGACAAAACTCAGAACCCTCCCATACTCCTTTCTGAAATCTTCCATCACACTACGATCAGCCACAAAAATTAGCTTAAGCAGAGGTCCTATCTCTGGTGTCGGGAACTTGTACAATACACTCTGCTTCAAATCAGGCTCCATAACGACATTGGATTAGATTACTAGAATCAAGAAGAAAATATGCACCTGAAACACAAATACATGCAAATGTTAAAATGCAAAAGAAAATGCAAATGCAACAGGGGATCAAGATTGTTGTGCTACTGACTGAGTTGAACCATAGCTTCGCTTCGGCGAGAAAATAACACAACACTGATATAAGGAACCCATTGTATCAAGGATCAAAAGTTCACACTAATGAGAAAACCGGGCAGGTTGAAGGTCAAGGTTTCTTGCATAACCCTCCCACTCAAAGGTATGGACGTATCTCTGATAAGGTTTGGTGTAACACCCCGTTTCCCAAAAATAAAATAAAACAATTAAAATCAACAATTATCAGAGTTTCACCCACAACGGGATGTCACAATCCTCAACAAAATTCCACAAATAATTTAAAAACTGATTTCCAATAAAATTTTCAATGGAAGAAGAAGTAGTCTGTCATAACACATATCATATATACATCATCCATATCATTAACATCGTCATATACAACAATCGGCCATCTGCCCAAAATATACATAATGTCATCACATATCCCACAAAAATCAGATACGCCACGGGGGCACACATAATTAACAAGAAACAATAAAACACCCAAAAAACCCCAGTGTTACGTATCAGAGCAATCCTACGACGACGCCATAATCCAAGCTAGCTAAGCACCTATATTGTCTGTATTTCCGAAGAAGCACAGACCACAACAACAACAAAGGGGTGAGAATTCACGATTAAATATTAATGGTATGAATGTCCATGAAATAAAAGGCAGAAAACAATAAATCATTATTTCACATACAACATACTCGGACCTACTGTCCCATCATCAACAATCACAACCCACACAAACAACAATGCAACACATGCACCCGACTCGACAATATGCGGTACCGACACAACTCAGGATAAATCGCATACACTCCACCGAGCAACGATCTATCCCTACCACGCTCCTCCTGAGCCCATATAATCAAATCATCAACGTCCCCCACTTGGGACACGGGTGGTCGCATACACTCCATCCGAGCAACGATCCAAATCCCGTCCACGCTCCCCCTTGGAGCACGCGAGTGAATGATACACCGCGTCCACGCTCCCCACTTGGAGCACGTGAGTAAATCATACCTCACGTTCATGCTCCCCACTTGGAGCACGTGTGTGAATCGCATACACTCCACTGAGCAATGATTCACCACATCCACATGCTATGCAAGACACTATGCATAACCACACGGCACTCACGGTACCCACAATCCTACTAATCCATCGCATCATATAATGCATATATACACAAGCACACAAAGTGCATCGATCCTACTGATCCAATCAACACACAACATATCACACACCATGCACATAAGGCATATCGATCCTACTGCTCCAATCCAACAAACAACACACAAACACAACACACTTAAGGTGTATCGATCCTACGGATCCACTCATCACAACATATCACCACAACATACTCAATGCGTAACGATCCTACTGATCCACATATCTCGCACCTAGCACATAGTGCATACATATCACATACACATCCATACATATCTATACTTAACACATAATCCACCGATTATGTCAAATACGATAAACGCCAACCACACGTCCCTTAAAACCCTCAACATATTCTCAACCCTCATATATCATCACTGCACATCAATCTGATCACCCTCGGCATCATCAGCTGCACACAGCCCTTAAAAACCAAAATCTGCTACACTCGCTACCTGCTCGCTACGCGAGCTCCTAGTGAGTGTTTGTTACACGTTCGCCTAGCGAACCCCCTCGAGAACCACACTTCTGAGCTATTGGAAGTGCTCGCCACTACCTCGCTCAGCAAACTTGCTAGCGAGTACAGAAAAATAGCCACTGACATGACTCGCTACACGCTCGCTACGCGAGCTCCTAGCGAGTGCTCACTATGCATCTGCCTAGCGATGGGCTAGCGAATGTCTGCGATTTCAGAAAAATAAGTTCTGCTGATCAGAACTCAGCAGCACTCCCACTCTCCAATTTCCACCAAAATCACACCAGCAACACTAGCTTGTCATCCTACGATTGTTATACTCAACCGATACCCAATTCACCCGATGAAACATCGACTCTAGCCGATTAATCCATTTCCGACTCAGAGATACATTCAACTCCGAAACCCTCAATTCACCCAACAAACTCACTACAACACATGCAACAGTTTTCTAACACAATATTCACAATCAATACAAAATTATCAACATGCAAAGACATCAATTCATCATCAAATCATGGGGATTAGGGAATTTCCCCTTTCTACCACATATTCATGTAAACTACCATTTAATGGATCAATTCCCCCCCTAACCTTGAATGCGTTTCTGATGATGATCAAGCTTCCCAAATTCACAGCCTTGATGCACTCCTTGCTCTTGATCGTTCACTTGATCGAGCTCCTCCCTTCACAAACTGTGCGTGTTCTTCCTTCTCCTTCCCTTTCTCTTTTCCAACTTTGCCCTTAATCCCAAAAATATATAACTCTTATTTATTTCATTCCAAATAATTAATAATCTCATAATTCTTTAATTCCAAAAATCCAATAATTATATTTTACTCATATATATTAATATTAGTAATAATAATAATAATTAATAACAATATTAAGATTACTACTAATTATCACATTTTATCACTATGTATTAACACTGAACTAAAAATAATTAAAAATGGGCGTTACAACTCTCCCTCACTTTAAATATTTTCGTCCTCGAAAATACCTGATGGAAACAGTTCTGGATACGCTTCCCGCATCCTGCTTTCCAATTCCCAGGTCACACTGCCTCCTGCAGCACCTCCCCAAGCCACTCTCACCAAAGGTATCTCTTTCACTCTGAGTCGCTTCATCTTGCGATCCTCGATCCTTAATGGCAATGTCTCCACAGTTAGACTCTCTCTAACTTGGACTTCATCCCTCTAAATCACATGAGACAGATCGGGTACATACTTCCGAAGTTGCGACACATGGAACACGTCATGCAAGTTCGAAAGCTCCGGCGGTAACGCCACCCTATACGCCACAACACCAATCCTCGGCAAAATCTGATACGGCCCGATAAACTTCGAATCCAACTTCTTGGACTTCAATGCACGTCCAACACCAATCCCTGGGTTAACCCTCAAAAATACATGGTCACCCTCACTGAATCCCAACTCTTTCCTGCGGTTATCATAATAACTCTTCTGCCGATCCTGAGATGCTTTCATCTTCTCACGGATCATCTGAACTGTCTCAGTAGTCTGCTGCACCAACTCTGGTCCCAACACAACACTCTCACCTGACTCATACCAACACAGAGGAGTTCTACACCTCCTACCATAAAGAGCTTCAAACGGTGCCATCCTGATACTGGAATGGTAACTATTGTTGTACGTGAACTCTACCAAAGGCAAATGAGTATCCCACGTTCCACCTTTTTCTAACACACAAGCCTGCAACAAATCCTCTAAAGTCTGAATAGTCCTCTCCGACTGTCCATCCGTCTGCGGATGATAAGATGAACTCAGCTTCAACTCGGTACCCAAAGCCTCTTGTAAACTCTTCCAAAATACAGAAGTGAACCTCAAATCTCTATCCGACACAATACTCAATGACACACCATGCAACTTTACAATCACCCGAATATAGATCTCTGCAAACTTCTCCAACAGAAAGCTAATACTAATCGACACAAAGTGTGCAGACTTCGTAAGCCGATCCATAATCACCCAAATCGCATCAAATCCTCTCGCTGTATTCGGCAATCCTGTAACAAAGTCCATGGCGATACAGTCCCACTTCCAAACTGGAATCTCTAACGGTTGTATCATCCTAGAAGGTCTCCGATGCTCCACCTTTGATTTCTGACATACCAAACAAGCATAAACATAACGAGCGATATCCCTCTTCATACCCGACCACCAAAATAACTTTTTCAAATCCTGATACATCTTCGTAGCTCCTGGATGAACACTCACGCTACTACGGTGTCCTTCGTCCAAAATTGACCTCTTCAACTCATCATTATCCGGCACACAAATTCTGCCCCGTAACCTCAACACACCCGCATCATCCAACTTGAAATCACTACCGAAGTCACTTCCGGCTCCTTGCATCAAATCCACAAGTTTCACATCTAACTTCTGATGTTCTCTTATCATATCCAAGAAATCATTCTTTACTTGCAATTTACCCAACATCACACCATCTGTAGTAAACTCACAAACCATACTTAAATCTCGAAATTGCTCAATAAGCTTCATCTCTTTTACCATCAAAGCTGACATATGAATGTTCTTCCTGCTCAACGCATCCGCAACAACATTCACTTTTCCTGGGTGATAACTCAAACTAAAATCATAATCCTTCAAGAATTCTAACCATCTTCTCTACCTCATATTCAACTCTTTTTGATCAAACAGATATTTCAAACTCTTGTGATCACTGAACACCTCAAACCTCAAACCATACAAATAATGTCTCCAAATCTTCAACACAAAAACCACCGCAGCCAACTCAAGGTCATGAGTAGGATAATTCCGCTCATGCACCCTCAATTTCCGCGAAGCATAAGCTACCACATTTCCATTCTGCATTAGAACTCCGCCTAATCCCATCTTAGACGCATCACAATATACCACAAAAGGCTCACTCGGATTCGGTAACACCAACACTGGCGCTGAAGTCAATCTCTTTTTCAGCTCCTCAAAACTTTCTTCACAAGCAGCATTCCACACAAATACTTGATCTTTCCTCATCAACTGAGTCAATGGCAACGCCAATCTGGAAAAACCTTCAATAAATCTTCGGTAGTAACCAGCCAAACCCAAAAAGCTTCTAACCTCAGTTACCGTCTTCGGCGGTTCCCACTGTAACACCGCACTCACCTTAGATGGATCCACAGAAACACCATCACCCGAAATAACATGCCCCAGAAAACTCACCGTCTTCAACCAAAATTCACACTTCGATAACTTAGCAAACAACTTGTTATCCTTCAACACTTGCAAAGCGATCCTCAAATGCTCCGCATGCTCTTCCTCAGACTTAGAATAAATCAGTATATCATCAATGAACACGACAATAAACTGATCCAAATAAGAATGGAAGATACAGTTCATATATTCCATAAACACACCCGACGCATTAGACACTCCAAAAGGCATTACTGCATACTCGTAATGTCCATACCGAGTCCTAAACGCCGTTTTTTGAATATCACCTTCCTTCATTTTTATCTGATGATAACCTGACCTCAAGTCAATCTTACTGAACACATGAGCTCCCACCAACTGATCCATCAAATCATCAATCCTGGGAAAAGGATATTTGTTCTTGATGGTCACTTTGTTCAACTAACAGTAATCGATGCACAACCGCATGCTACCGTCCTTCTTCTTCACTAACAACACTAGAGCTCCCCACGGCGATACACTTGGTCTGATAAACTTTCTATCCAGCAACTCTCCAATCTAAGATTTCAACTCAGCCAACTCCACTGCCAACATCCTGTACGGTGCCATAGAAATAGGCCTCGTACCAGGAATAAGATAAATGCTAAATTCAACTTCTCTCTTCGGAGGCAATTCCATAATATCATCCGAGAACACCTCCGGAAACTCATTCACAACAGCTAACTCATCCAACAATGCCTTGTTGTCAACAGACAGCGATGCAAATAAAGCAAACACCTGAGCTTCATCTTCCAACAAGGTTCTCAATTCCTTACTAGACAAGGAATCTGCCAAAGCTTCCTCTTCTGGAGTAAAAAACAATAACACTTTCCGGAAACAATCGATGTACACCCGGTTGAACTCCAACCAGTTCATACCAAGTATAACATCCAAACCACCAAGTGACAAACAAATCAAATCCACGCCGAAATCTCGGCCAAAGATAGTCAGTGGACACTTCAAACACACTAACAAAGTAGTCACTGAACCAATCGAGGGAGTTTCAATAGTCATCCTCCATTCAAGAGTAGTCGACACCAAACCTAACCTCTTCACACAATCAACAGAGATAAATGAGTGGGTTGCACCCGTATCAATCATAGCAGTCAAAGGAATGTTATCGATAAAACAAGTACCTTTGATCGAATGCTCCTCGTCCACCGTCTGAGTTCCCACCACAGCAAACACTTTACCAGCAACCTGAGGTGCCTGAGGCCTCCTTGGCTTCTCACAATGAGTGCTAATATGGCCTTTCTCGCTGCAGTTATAGCAAGTAGGCATATTAGTCCTACAATCCGCCATCACATGGCCCGACTTCCTACACTTGAAGCACTTCTTCGTCTCTTGAGGACAATCACTAGCACGATGCCCCGCGACACCGCACTGAGAACATTTTAAGTCCGCCGATGCCTTCCTCTCTCGGAATCTCTTATCAACCATAGCCTTCTGCTTTCCCTTATTGGTTGGCACACTGTAAGGTGTACCACCGAACCTCTGCTTACCCTTGTGGTCATTCACCACCTTGTAATGTGCAATCCTCGCACGGTTATCATTGTCATAAATCCGACTTCTACTCACCAACTCAGGATAGCTCCTGATTTTCTGACACGCGATCCCCATCTTGATCTCCGGCCTCAACCCATTCTCAAATTTTAGACACTTAGAAGTCATAGCCTCCTCAGTATTGTAATGGGGACAATATTGAGCCAATTCCTCAAACTTAGCCGCGTACTCGGCCACCGTCATACTGCCCTGCTTCAACTGTAAAAATTCCACCTCTTTAGCACTTCTGATATCTCCTGGAAAATACTTCTCCAGAAAACCAGATCGAACCACCTCCCAAGTAATCGGAGTCCCCGAAGCCTCCATCCTCTGACAACAGTTGTCCCACCAAGCCTCGGCCTCTCCCTCAAGCATGTGAGTACCAAATCTCACTTTCTGCTCATCGCTGCACCCCATGGTTCTGAAGATCTTCTCTATTGCCTTCAACCATTTCTGTGCAGCTACCGGATCCAGAATCCCACCTTCAAACTTTGGTGGTTTGTTGCTCTGGAACTGCGTCAAGTCTCTGAACTGAGCACCCACAGCCAGATTCTGATTGGCCACCACTTAAGCCATAGCCTGCATAGCCGCAGCCAACGCCGCATCATTCCTCCCAGCCATACTGCTCAACAACAACAGTCCAGGTTAACAAAAAACAATCAACTCTATCCTACAGACAGACTCAAAACACTACATTGGCCGGACGGACTGACCTGCTCTGATACCTACTTGTAACACCCTATTTCCCAAAAATAAAATAAAACAATTAAAATCAACAATTATCAAAGTTTCTCCCACAACGGGATGTCACAATCCTCAACAACATTCCACAAATCATTTAAAAACTGATTTCCAATAAAATTTTCAGCGGAAACAAAAGTAGTCTGTCATAACACATATCATATATACATCATCCATATCATCAACATTGTCATATACAACAATCGGCCATCTACCCAAAATATACATAATGTCATCACATATCCCACAAAAATCAGATACGCCACGGGGGAACACATAATCAACAAGAAACAATAAAACTCCCAAAAAACCCCAGTGTTATGTATCAGAGCAATCCTACGACAACGCCACAATCCAAACTAGCTAAGCACCTGGATTGTCTGTACTTCCGAAGAAGCACATACCACAATAACAACAAAGGGGTGAGAATTCACGATTAAATATTAATGGTATAAATGTACATGAAATAAAAGGCAGAAAACAATAAATCATTATTTCACATACAACATATCCGCACCTACTGTCCCATCGTCAACAATCACAACCCATACAAACAACAATGCAACACATGCACCCGACTCGACAATATGCGGTACCGACTCAACTCAGGATAGATCGCATACACTCCACCGAGCAACGATCTATCCCTACCACGCTCCTCCTGAGCCCATATAATCAAATCATCAACGTCCCCCACATGGGACACGGGTGGTCGCATACACTCCATCCGAGCAATGATCCAAATCCCGTCCACGCTCCCCCTTGGAGCACGTGAGTGAATCGTACACCATGTCCATGCTCCCCACTTGGAGCACGTGAGTAAATCATACCTCACGTCCACGCTCCCCACTTGGAGCACATGTGTGAATTGCATACACTCCACTGAGCAACGATTCACCATGTCCACATGCTATTCAAGACACTATGCATAACCACACGGCACTCACGGTGCCCACGATCCTACTGATCCATCGCATCATATAATGCATATACACACAAGCACACAAAGTGCATCGATCCTACTGATCCAATCACCATACAACATATCACACACCATGCACATAAGGCATATCGGTCCTACTGATCTAATCCAACAAACAACACACAAACACAACGCACTTAAGGCGTATCGATTCTACGGATCCATTCATCACAACATATCACCGCAACATACTCAATGTGTAACGATCCTACTGATCTACATATCTCGCACCTAGCACATAGTGCATACATATCACATACACATCCATACATATCTATAGTTAACACATAATCCACCGATTATGTCAAATGCGATAAACGCCGGCCACACGACCCTTAAAACCCTCAACATATTCTCAACCCTCATATATCATCACTGTACATCAATCTGATCGCCCTCAGCATCATCAGCTGCACACAACCCTCAAAAACCAAAATCTGCTATGCGAGCTCCTAGCGAGTGTTCGCTACACGTTCGCCTAGCGAACCCCCTCGCGAACCACACTTCTGAGCTACTGGAAGTGCTCGCCACTACCTTGTTCAGCGAACTTGCTAGCGAGTACAGAAAAACAGCCACTGACATGACTCGCTACGCGAGCTCCTAGCGAGTGCTCGCTTTGCATCCGCCTAGCGATGGGCTAGAGAATGTCTGCGATTTCAATAAAATAAGCTCTGCTGATCAGAACTCAGCAGCACTCCCACTCTCCAATTTTCACTAAAATCACACCAGCAACACTAGCTTGTCATCCTACGATTGTTATACTCAGCCAATACCCAATTCACCCGATGAAACATCGACTCTAGCCGATTAATCCATTTCCGACTCAGAGATACATTCAATTCCGAAACCCTCAATTCACCCAACAAACTCACTACAGCACATGCAACAGTTTTCTAACACAATATTCACAATCAATACAGAATTATCGACATGCAAAGACATCAATTCGTCATTAAATCATGGGGATTTGGGAATTTCCCCTTTCTACCACATATTCATGTAAACTACCATTTAATCGATCAATTCCCCCCCCCCCCCCTTACCTCGAATGCGTTTCTGATGATGATCAAGCTTCCCAAATTCACAGCCTTGATGCACTCCTTGCTCTTGATCGTTCACTTGATCGAGCTCCTCCCATCACAAACCGTGCGTGTTCTTCCTTCTCCTTCCCTTTCTCTTTTCCAACTTTGCCCTTAATCCCAAAAATATACAACTCTTATTTATTTCATTCCAAATAATTAATAATCTCATAATTCTTTAATTCCAAAAATCCAATAATTAGATTTTACTCATATATATTAATATTAGTAATAATAATAATAATTAATAGCAATATTAACATTACTACTAATTATCACATTTTATCACTATGTATTAATATTATGATTCCTTTTGATCCTCAAATACTCCTACACAACCACATCCGTGAATAAAAATTAACACTGAACTAAAAATAATTAAAAATGGGTGTTACAACTCTCCCCACTTTAATTATTTTCGTCCTCGACTAATTTACAGGATAGGATGTCTTCAAAGAAACCCTCGTCTGAACGCGAATTTCTTGAGGACTAATGCATGCTGAAACATATAGGTCCATCACTACTTTCCGATCTAATGCTATGGATATCCTCAAGCCTGGGTTTTGGCTTATCACTCAATGGAGCTGTCCCACCAAACAGTACAGAAATCTGATAATGATATAAATGCTGAAAGTAAAATGCGAATGCAATAAAATATAAATACAACACATATACACATATTTACACACCCAAAGATAAAAACACACAAGCTCTAGAATTGAATCGCATAGGGGATGGGAGTGTCCCTAGCAGAGTCGCCAACTGTCGCATCGCTGCGAAAAAGGGGGGCCGACAAAGACAGAAGAGTCGCCATCGTTCGTTATTTATCCCAAAGAGAGGGAAAGGAAACAATCAAAGAAAACCTACGAAAAAGGGAAAAGACAGGTCGTCGCAACCAAATCTTGGGTTCAGGAGTCGGTTACGCAAGGGGAATATATGAGCACCCCTCAAGTCCATTGTACTCAACGTGATCCATGCTTGTTGTCTATCTAAAAGGGTGTTAATGTATCAAAAGGCTAGTTCACAGGGACAAAATAAAAGAAAAGAGACTCAATAGAGCATCACCGCTCTATGCCTACGTATTCCCTCGTGCAATGGGAAAGTTAGAGTCAACGTAGTTCGGAAAACTACAGGTGAGAGGGGGAAGGTTGCTCGCCAAGACATCGCCGTCTTGTGCCTACGTATTCTCATGTGGTATGAGAAATCAGAGCAAACGTAGTTCGGGCTAACACGACCACAAATTGATTCAAGTGTTTTAACTGAGTAGGGTTAAACATTCGTTCTAGCAGTTAGGTGTATTGCTGCTGGACCATTGGAGACTTAGGCATTACCTATTTGCGGTAGAACCAAGATTTAACACACTCTTTCTGAAAATGATTTTCAAACAATCCCGATGGATAAAAAGGTTTGATATTTTGTTTTGTGTTTTTTATGAAGAAGTGAATTGAGTTAAGCTTGTAACTCATGTTGCACTAAAGACTATGACTTGAAAGCGAATGCGTCGCATATCACTCAAAGGGCATACGCTAAACACTCTAGACAGATTGAGAGGAGGCCCCCAACTATCATTCCTCAAGTACTTAAGGCTCGTAGCATACAACATTTATTATCCTTTATTAAGTGTCTTAAGGTGTTTAGGAGATGAAAAGAGAAGACACAAACTCTAAGGGGAAACTAATCAACCCTACTGTTATCATGCACAATGCTCCTAAAGTTGGGATTGAAAGAGGAAATCTATCCTAATGTTATCATGCAAATGATTGAACACCTAATATCTCTCCTACTCCCATCTTAAACAGAGGGACTAGGAATCCTAAGGGATCATGGCAAAGCCAAGTAAACAACAGATAATCCAATCACAGATGAAATGAGAGATGAGAAGAAGTTGACTTAAACAAGTCAAAAGCAATGCAAACATGATATGCAAAGATGCAAAGATGGGATGTGAGAATCAAATGATGCAACAAAGACAAATGATCAAAACAAGTTGACTTAAACAAGTCAAAAAGAGTGAGATGAAATGGGAGAAGTTACAACTCCTACAACCATTCAAACATTAATCACTTAAACAAATTCTAAACACAAAGCAAAAGAAAAAGGCCATGATCAAATAGAAAATGAGAGAAAGAAGCCTGGGGACAAAGCACAATTTAAGTTATCTCAACCAAACAAAACAAATTGATCATGTAAAAGAAAGGAGCAAACAAGTGCTAAAAGAGATGCATCATTCAAGGCAAACTCAAAGCATAAACATGAACACCAAATCACCTTGAATGATGATCAAAGCAAGTGGGGCAGAAGTGTAACCATAAGAAGAAAGCTCAAATCAAAGTTGGAAACAAGGCACAAACAAGAACCAAGTCAAGGCAAATGGAAGAACCAAAGTTCTATCTCATGTTCAACACTTAAAAACAAGTGGAAATGCCTAACTTCCAAGTAACTTGTGAAACAAGTTACACAAGTGTATGACCTAAAAAAATCAAGAACCATCACCTTAATCATGTCATAAACAAACATCAAGACTCATAGGGTGAATATGGGATCCATAAAAGTCATTTCCCAAAGGAACTAGGTCAAACTAGTTTGTATGAACACTTCCTAAGATGACTTGACTTGCAAGCTTCATCAAAAGTAGGAGAATTATTCAATAAAATCCAAATAAAAAGCACAAAGTAGCCAAGTAAAATGGAAAACAGAAACCAAAGTTTCAAAGTCATATCCATCTCAAGGCATCGCCAAACAACTCAATTGTTAAGGGTGCTCCACCTTATCGAGCATTAATCGAGGGGCATTAAAAATCAACTCAAAGTCAAATGAAAAATGATCAATGGCCATTAAAAATCACCCTCAAAGATTCCTCAATCCCTCACCTAAGTAAGGGAGAAGCCATGATCATAGGGGATAAGGATTTGAAGTACAAACAATCATGATCAAACAAAGTAAACACCAAAAAATCCTTTTAATTGTAAAATCCTAATAAAATACAAAAATAAATGGAAAACAGAAATAAAAAACATGGCAAATTAAATAACATTTCAAAGTGTTAGAAAAATATTTTTGTAGAATTTTTATGCAATTGGAGCTATTTCTAAATCAATTAAATGAAAACTAGTAATAAAAATTAAATAAAATAAATCAAGGCAAGAGAGGGTGTATCCAACAAACACCAAATACACTGAGTTCATGTGTAAACTCGCTTGGGCTTAAAACAGAGGAGGTGTGGATATCAGTTCAAGCCCAATTTGAACTCAGCCATCACACTTAATGAAATGCATCATTTCATTAAGTCCATTCATGTTCAAACTTCACGCGTGGCTTGGTCAAGCAAATGGGATTGTGACAAATCAACAAGTCAACATTTCAACCCATGCCAACTCAGCAAAGACCAGAGGGATGACTGGACGCCAGAGCTAGGGCTCCGGTTATCTTCTCCGGCCAGCTCGTCGGAGACCAGTCATCAGACCTCAATAAAAATCCCCAAATCTAGTACCGTTTGAAAGCTCTCTCCACAAGGGCTTCAAATCCAACGACCAATTTTCAAAAACCCTCTTGAATGAAAAGAAAACAAGGCACGATGGTTTGAATACACATTCTGAAATCTCAAAATACAGACAAATTAATGATCCAAACATGGCCTATGATACATAGGGCTTTAGATGCACACCAACATGACCCTAAAACATGCATAGAATGAGAGGAAAAGAGTGGAGAATCCTACTGAACGGAGCAACTCCGTTGGCTCTTGAAATGGCACACGAGCTTCAGTTTCAGCTTTCCAATTTGTTCCTTGAGCTTTGGTGAAGAAGAATGGAGCACCAGTTTGAAGAATAAACCAAGGAGATGAGAGATTCGAAGGAATGAAAATTTGAGAAAATTTGGAGTGCTCTCTCTTCCTCTCACGCAGCCAACCAATTCTGAGCTTCTAGGGAAAACGTTTTGTTTATATGTGAGGGCTTAATAATGATCATGCAGGCCCAAGTTGGCTATCTCACTTGATTTTTAAATTTTGACCAAAATATTCCTTTTTACTACACACTCGAGTTAGGCATGTTTCCACTCATTTTGGGTCAGCAAAAGGCAATATGTAGTGTGTGGAAAGGAGTGGAATGGTTTGTGGTCATGGAGAATGAATTAGTGTAAAGTTTTATGTCATGATTTTTCAAGTAAGAAAAATGAAAATGGGGCATATTATGGCTCTTCATGTTGGTCCATTTATGGTAAGCTTCCCTTGTGTCATGCACTTGTGTGGAAAAGATAAAAAATGAGGTTAAAGAGTGATTTGTAATGTAAGATATCCAAACTATGGCCAAAAGTCAAATTTTCACCTTTAAAATGGTCCACATGATCACATAATTCAACATTTCTCATGAATCTTAAGTTCAATGTGAGGTTGAGACCCTTAGGAATAAGTTTCATGTTGGTTGGAAATACATTTGAGCTCCATAAGTTCATGGAAAAGACCATTGAAACAAATGACCTATAATGAACATTCCAAAAATGCCCTTGTCTTGTGAGATCCATAACTTGGGATTTAAAAATGATTCAAAGGACTTCTAGGGCTTTTTGGAAATCTAAGATCATAAGGAACAACTTTCATGTTCACTTGAAGTTTAGGAAAAACTTGCTTCTAGGTCAAAAATGCCTTGGAAGTGGGTTGACTTTAAGTTGATCAAAATTCTCTTCATCTGAGGACCCTAACTTGTTGGCTTCATAACTTGATATGTAAAAACTCAATAGATGACTTCTTGTACTCAAAATAAAGCTTGAAAGATTCTATACAAGTCTCATGTTTTCATGAAAATGATATTGAGCTTGCATCATAGGGGGAAAATGTCCTTGAAGTTAGGCACTAAAGAAGGGGATTTTACACTGAAATCATCTGAAACCCTAAATTAGTAACTTCTTGAACTCTTGATTCTTCTTGATTTAATCTTAACATGACATCCTATATACTTTAAGGTACTTCCCATGGTTTGTGTGCCTTAGAACCAAGTCTTGAACCCTCTCAAGTCCACATTTGATTTTGGGTTGACCAGATGAAAACCTAGCTCCATGTCCTCTGACTGAGCCCTTTGCAGATGAATTGAATGACTACACAAGCTCCACAATGATCCCTAGGGTACTCAATGAGCTTGTAAACCATGTCTTCCCTAATTTAAAGAACTTATGAGCTCTTAATAACTCTCTGATGGTCCTCATGATAAGAGATAACATCCATACATAAATCCTATCCTCTCAAGGAGCCTTAAAACCCATATCTGATGGTAATGAACCCTCCAAGGTGATGATAAACACTTGGTGTCTTGAACCAATACCTTTGCTATAGCTTGAAGCTAATAAGACTCTCCTCTTGAATGGCAAACACAACCCCTCTTGATCCTCTGATTATAACCCATGCTATGCAAATGCAAATGCTAAATGAAATGAAACATAAGCCAAGTTAGGAAGAAAAGGTTGGTCAAATTTTGGGGTACAACATGGTGGAAAGAATTATGCGCGGTGGGAGAAATGTGCTATAATGCAAATTGGTTTGTTGATTCATTAGCTTGCAAACCTGGAAATGGTGAAATTGTTGATTTTTGGAAGGATATGTGGCTAGGTGACGAAACATTGTGTAGGAAGTTTAATTCCATTTTTCTATTGGCGGATCTGGGTTGCATTAGTATTGCTCAAAATGGTTTTTGGTCAGAGGGATGTTAGTGTTGGGTTGTGGCCTTGATTGAGGGATCGTTATAGTAGGCAGATTTTCGGGTGCTGGCTGATCTGCAAGCGGCTCTACTGCAGGTGCAATTGGTTCGATAATATGTTGATCGCACCATTTGAAAGAGGAGTACCACACAATTCTCAATTAAGCTTTGTTACAGTAGTATTGTGGAATGTTGTAATGTTAGTTCTTCTCTCTGACGTGGCTGTTTTGGAGGCCTTACGGAGTTCGTAGAGAAAGAAGGTTTCGAGTAAGTTGTTGATTTTTGGTTGGAGATTAGTGTTAAATCGTCTTCCCATGAGAATTAACTTAGAATGTTGAAGGTATTTGAGTGGTTCTTCGAATTTGTGGTGTCCTTTTTGTGGTGGGGCAAATGAGGATTTGGATCATATTTTTGGTAATTGCATAGTTTTGAAGGTATAATGGACTCAAATCTTGATTGGCTTCATATTGATTCACTTTTTTACTCGTTGCATCCTATTGATCGGATACATGTGCTTGCGGTGGCAATTAATTTGATGCTTAAGGCATATTTTGGATGTTTATTTGGCCTAGCTATTTATTGGACGATTTGGGCTTGTATGAAATCCATTAGTTTTGAAGGCGGTTTGTTAGTTGAGTTTGACGGTTTGGGGATGGTTAAGCGTTTGTCCTGGGATTGACTTTTGGTCAATAAATTCTTAGTTTGTACACTTTCTTGGGCGGAGTGGTGTGTCACTCCGGCTTTGGGAGCTTGGGGTCAGTCTTATTTTTTCTTCCTGTTGTTTGGTTTGTTGTCTTAGTTTGGTTCCTTATTGGTGGTAGTAATGGATTGTGTAAAAATTGAGAATTTAGAGAAAGTTTGCAACTTTTGTGTGTAAATATTGTAGTTGAGAGACTTTGCAATATTTTCGTTCGAAAATTGTAGGCAAGAAGGTTTGATTTTTCCATTTAAAAATTGCAGTTGATAGAGAGTTTGCAATTTTTTCATTTAAAAATTGTAGTTGAAAGGGTTTATAATTTTTTCGTTTAAAAGTTATAGTTGAGAGAGTGTGCAATTTTTTAATTCAAAAATTATAGTTTGGAATGTTTGCAATTTTTCATTGAAAAATTAAAATTATATGAGTTTTAATTTTTGTCCTTTAAAAATTAGAAGTTGAATACTAAATTTGTTTGTTTTATTTTTTATTTATTTTTGTTTAGTTTTCTTCTTTTGTGGGTGTGCTTCTACATGCGGAGATAAATGTTTTTTACTACTTTAGAAACAATTGGTATCAGAGTCAAGGTTCTGATCAAGGGAGGGAAAAACAGGTTTCAATCAAGGGAGAAAGAAAGAGTGTCAAACATTGTGACCTAGAAGGAAGAAGAGAATACAAAAAGATTGAATAGTAAATATTTTACATTTTTTGTTAATCATCATATTTCTAAACTCTTTGAAGATAAAGTAAATGACAAAATAAAGAATGTGATACTTTAGATGAATGGCGGATGTATTAGGTTAAAGAGTGTGTTCATACAAGTTCCACATCGGATAATAGGAAGAAATAATAATTGAAGTATTAATATAAATAAAAAAGTTGGTTTACGTTTTTTTCACTACAATGAAATGTACTCTTCTAAATGTAATGAGGTTTTATTAACTCTATGTATGCGAGGTTTAGAGAGAATTTGTAATTTTTTTATGCAAAAATTGTAGTTGAGAGTTCTTGAAATTTTTGTAGTTGAAAAAAGGTTAAATTGTATGAGTATTTTAACTTTAATTATTGTAAATATTTGTAGAAATTGAATAAGAAAATTTGTGAATTATAATTTTGAAATTTTTTTTCTACTTTTCCATCACGAAGGTAAGTGGTGCCTCTAACTTTTTTTTGAGATGGACCAAAGGCATTGGAGAAGAAAAAGATTCCTGATGAAGGACACCGCTATTTGGATTTTCACGTAAGGATTCCATATAACTTTTATATCTATTTTACTCTATGCAATAAGGTTAGGCCTGTCCCAAGGGCAAGGCAAACAAGGTCATATTTCAGTAAAGAAATTGATAAACAAATATATTTCAGTAAAGGAAATGTTCTAGAGAGTTTCTTATTGCACCCTATATACTTCTAACAAACCATGTGAATTTCCACACATGCTCCCTAATTCTAGAGATACATCTCCGGATGCATCCAAACTTCATTAAACGTTGGAATTTTCTGGAGATATAACTCCCCACGCACCCAAAGTTCATTAAATGTTGGAATATTTTGGAGATATATATCCGAAATGTTTCAGAACTTAAAACGCGCCAAACTCTTCTCCTACCTCACACTTGTCACACTTTTCTCTCTTCTCCAACTTTTCTCTCAACATAAAAATTCCAACTTCTTCACAATATCAAATTTCATCAAACAAGGCTTAGAGGAATGTCAAACATCATCAATAACAGCATTCAACATCATCAAATCCATAAATTTCAGGTAAATTTTTGAGTTTTCGGATACATTTTGAGTTTTTGTGTAATATGTAGAAATCAATGATTAAGGATAGAAATATGTACGAATCGCATGTAACATAGTTTAGACTTAATATATGACTTGTTTATTGTCTCAAAATGACGATAAGACCATATTTTTTCAATATGCATAAGCCACATTACGCCATTGTTGTGACTATAGAGTTGCAGAACTTTCCAAAGATACATCTTTAAATACTTTAGAGTTTCATATACTTTAGGAATTTTTGGAGATACACTCCAGAATGTTTCAACATAATTGGTATATGGAGTTACCAAAAATGCATCTCCGGAATAGTCTCCAGTCTATTTTATTTATTTATTTTAATTTTCTTGTTTGTTTGTGTTGTTTGCCTGCACTAATGATACACCGTAATTTACCTTACAAGCATTATGACTGACAAAGTCGATAGGCTGAGACATGGTTGGGTAGCCTAGCACATAATAGTCTGACGGGAGTGGAGACAATAGGTTTCAGAGGAAACAGGTACTTCTGGTCAGGCAGAGGCATCAACTTCTAGGGTGCAGTCTACTTCTAAGGCTCGTCCTTCACCTCATAACATTTCATCTCAGGCCACTCCACCTTTATCTCAAGCCACTCCATCATCATCTTCTTCCCATAGGAGATGAGACTCACCAGCTGACGCGTCACTTCCCTCATCCTCCCGCATGCGTTAGGATTCACCAGTGCCACCTCCTGCTAATCTAGTGCCACCTCCACAGGGTGATGTTACTGAGGATGCCGAGTCAGAGGGATTTGGCATAGGTATATCTGATTCGTCGCCACTTCATCTATATCTAGACCACACTGCCAGACATATTTGGAATGAAGAGGGCATTAGTTGGACTTTTTATTTATT
Source organism: Lathyrus sativus (assembly GCA_963859935.3). Taxonomy (NCBI): domain Eukaryota; kingdom Viridiplantae; phylum Streptophyta; class Magnoliopsida; order Fabales; family Fabaceae; genus Lathyrus; species Lathyrus sativus. Next base: position 369,728,194 of record OZ012739.1, read on the forward strand.
TATTATGTTCATTTAAAAGGTCGATATTGATTATTTCTAACATTGAGTCATACTTACATTGATTATTTCAAGATAATTTTAGGTCCGTGATCCCTAGAGGTTTATTAACCATGAGAGGAAGATTGTTGGCTTACCTCAGCCTAATGAGGAGTGATTTCAGTCAGTTCTAACCTTATATAGGTTGAAGGCCCTAGGCATGACCGGTTACACTCTGGCTAACTACAGGATGCTTAATGCATTCGTGGAAAGATGACACTCTGAGATGTCTTTTTTATCTCCCTCATGGTGAGATGTCTATCATGTAACACCCGTTTTAATTATTTCCAGTTTCCAGTGTTATTTTGTTCTGTGTCGTGTTGTATGTGAGGATTGAGGAAAAGATGAGGAGCATAATATTAATATTGGATAATTGATAGTAATAATAATAATTAATAACTAATATTAATAATGATGTTAGTATTATTATTATTATTATTATTACTTTTATTAATATTAATAATTATGAGGGAAATGATATTATTTGGATTTATAAGAAGGATTAATATTTATTTGGAATAAAAATGTATTTTTGGGGTATTAAGGGTGTTGTTGGAATTGGGAAGGAATAGAATTGGAAGGAGGAACACATGAAGAAGCAAGCGAGCAAGAACACGGTTGGAGCAAGGCTGAAGCACCAAGATCAGCAGATTGAACAAGTGGATTTCGCGCGGATTGAGGAGCTTGTTCATCATCAAAGCTTGAATTGAGGTAAGGGGGGGGGGGATAATCGGTTAAATTCGGTAAAGGCATGATTAATCGGTAGAAAGGGGGAAATCCTTAACCACATAGATTCCTTGATGATTGATGTTGATTGCATGTTGTTATTGTTGTGATTGTTGTGTTGTTTGATGTGTAAAATCGTTGCATGTGCTGAGAATGTTAGATTGGATGAGTTTTGGGATTGTCGGTTAAGTTCGAAGTTGAACCGGAAATTGGTGTTAAGAGCAGAGTTGATGAATGTCGGATAGAATCGGGAAATAGACCTATAGTTCAGTTGTACTATGTTGTTGGTTGTGGGTTTCGATTTAATCGGGCGAAATTGGTGTGGGAGGTGACTCTGCAGCGCAAAATTTTTCTGTGTACGCAGGTATTCGCCGGGCGAATGAGGAGCGAGCCTTCGCTGGGCGAACTAGCCAGCGATGCTGGCAGAAGCTTCTCTCTGGCTTCGCCAGAGGTTTCGCCAGGCGAATGGCAGCGAATGTTCGCTGCGGGGCTTCGCCGGGCGAATGTGCCAGCGAGCCCGATAACAGTTTGTGTTTCTGCTGCTGTTTTTATGTTGTTCCGCTGTGGACTTGGACCCTCGGTGGTCATGTGTGACGAGAGGCTTGCTGGAGATGCTGATGCAAGCGTATGTTGGTGGTTGTAGGGCTGTTTGGCCGGCGTTTATCACAAGTGGCATAATCGTTAAATCACGCATTATGTATGAACTGGTGTGGATGTGTACGTGAGCTGTGTGCACCGTGTGTGTGCTGTGTGAGATATGAGGATCAATATGATCGTTGCGCCTTGAGTGCGTTGAGTTGGTGTGCTGTGGTGAGTGGATCCGTGAGGATCGTTACACTTATTATGCGTTACATTTGCGTGCTGTTATGTGATGTATTTGGGTTAGTAGGACCGACATGCCTTGTGTGCATTGTATGTGATAAGTTGTGTGGTGAGTGGATCCGTGGGATCGACGCACTTTGTGTGCTTATTATGTATATATATATATATATATATATATATATATATATATATATATATATATATATATATATATATATATATATATATATATATATATATATATATATATATATATATATATATATATATATATATATATATATATATATATATATATATATATATATATATATATATATATATATATATATATATATATATATATATATATATATATATATATATATATATATATATATATATATATATATATATATATATATATATATATATATATATATATATATATATATATATATATATATATATATATATATATATATATATATATATATATATTGTGTGAGGGGTGGATCAATAGGATCGGTTTACACTTGGTGGGCTAGATGTATGATGTGTGTGAATATGGTTGTGTGCTCCCGTAGAGGAGGGTGATGGCCCAGTGACCATCGGTGTTGTTGGTGTGCTCCCGTTGTGGAGGGTGATGGCCAGTTGTCCATTGTTAATGTGTTGTTCTCCCGGTGAGGAGGGTGATGGCCATGTGTCCATCGATGTTGATGAGGTGCTCCCGTTGTGGAGGGTGATGGCCAGGTGTCCATCGGAGATGTGCTCCGGTTGTGGAGGGTGATGGCCAGATGTCCATCAGTATTGTTGTGGTGCTCCCATTGTGGAGGGTTGATGGCTAATTACCCATTAGTGTGGTGTGCTCCCTGAGTGGAGGGTTGATGACCAGTTGCCCATCGTTGATATGTGCTCCTGTGTGGAGGGTTGATGGCCCGGTGCCCATCGTGATTGTGAGTCGGTACCGCATGTTAAGAGTTGTGTGAGTGCATTGTTGCGTGATAGTGTGTCGTGGTTGACGGGAGGACCGTGAGTCCGGGTGATATGTATATGAAATAGTATTATCATTGATTTCTGCCTTTTATTTCATGTACTATTATACCGTTATTATTTAATCGTGATTTTCACCCCTTTGTTGCTGTTGTGGTCTATGCTTCTTCGGAAGTACAGACAATCCAGGTGTTTAGCTAGTTGGATTGTGGTGTCTCCGTAGGACTGCTCTGATACGTAACACCGGGGCGTTTTTGGGAGTATTATTATGTATTATTGATATGTGTGCCCCCGTGGCGTATCTGATATTTTTGTGAGATATTTGGTGATGTTCGGTGATGATGTTATGTATTTTGGGGCAGATGGCCGTTATTGTATATATGATGATGATGATGATGATGGATATGGATGATGTATGTATATGATATTTTGTGTTATAACAGACCATATCTTTTTCCGCTGCAATTTTATTGAAAAAAATTCAGTTAAATTATTTGGAAAAATATTTGTGGAAATTTTGATGTGTATTGTGGCATCCCGTTTGGGAGAGGACTCTAATATGTGTTTTATTTGATTGTTTTATTTTATTTTTGGGAACGGGGTGTTACAAGTTGGTGTCAGACCAGGTCGGTCCGTCTGGCCAGTGTAGTGTGTTGAGTTTGTCTATAAGATAGAGTTGCTTATTTTCTGTTAACCTGGATTGTTATTATTGAGCAGTATGGCCGGGAGAAATGACGCGACGTTGGCTGCGGCGATGCAGGCTATGGCACAAGTGGTGGCCAACCAGAATCTGGATGCAAGAGCTCAGTTTAGAGACCTGACGCAGTTCCAGAGCAACAAGCCACCAAAGTTTGAAGGTGGAATTCTGGATCCGGTAGCTGCACAGAAATGGCTGAAGGCAATAGAGAAGATCTTCAGAACCATGAGGTGCAGTGACGAGCAGAAGGTGAGGTTCGGTACTCACATGCTCGAGGGGGAGGCCGAGGCTTGGTGGGATAATTGCCGTCAGAGGATGGAAGCTTCGGGGACTCCGATTACTTGGGAGGTGGTTCGGTCTGGATTTCTGGAGAAGTATTTTCCAGAAGATGTTAGAAGTGCTAAAGAGGTGGAATTTTTGGAATTGAAACAGGTCAGTATGTCGGTAGCCGAGTATGCGGCTAAGTTTGAGGAGCTGGCTCAGTATTTCCCTCATTACAATATTGAGGAAGCTATAACTTCGAAGTGTCTGAAATTTGAGAATGGGCTGAGGCCAGAGATCAAGATGGGAATCGCATATTAGAAAATTAGGAGCTATCCTGAGTTGGTGAGTAGGAGTCGTATCTATGATAACGATAATCGTGCGAGGATCGCACACTACAAGGCGGCAAGTGATCGTAAGGGTAAACAAAGGTCCGGTGGTACTCCTTACAGTGTTCCGACTGGTAAGGGGAAGTTCAAGGGTGCTGTTGATAGGAAGCCCAGAGAGGGTAGGGCGTTGGCTGGTACAAAGTGTTTCTGGTGCGGTGGCATGGGTCATCGTGCCAATGATTGTCCTCCTGATGCGAAAAAGTGCTTCAAGTGTGGGAAGCCGGGCCATGTGATGGTGGATTGTAGGACTAATATGCCTATTTGTTATAACTGTAGCGAGAAGGGCCACATTAGTACTCATTGTGAGAAGCCAAGGAGGCCTCAGGCGCCTCAGGTGGCGGGTAAAGTATTTGCAGTTGTGGGAACTCAAGCGGAAGACGGAGAACGTTCGATTAAAGGTACTTGTTTTATCAATAACATTCCTTTGAGTGCTATGATTGATACGGGTGCGACCCACTCGTTTATCTCTGTTGATTGTGTGAAGAGGTTAGGTTTTGTGCCGACTACTCTTAAGCGGCGGATGACTATTGAAACTCCCTCGATTGGTTCAGTGACTACTTCGCTAGTGTGTTTGAAGTGTACACTGACTATCTTTGGCCGAGACTTCGGTGTGGATTTGATATGTTTGCCACTTGGTGGTTTGGATGTTATACTTGGTATGAACTGGTTGGAGTTCAACCGAGTGTACATCGATTATTTTCGGAAAGTGTTATTGTTTTTGACTCCTGAAGAGGAAGCGTTGGCAGATTCCTTGTCTGGTAAGGAATTGAGAACCTTGTTGGAAGATGAAGCGCAGGTGTTTGCTTTATTTGCATCACTGTCCGTTGACAACAAGGCAATGCTGGATGAGTTAGCTGTGGTGAATGAGTTTCCGGAGGTGTTCCCGGATGATATTACAGAGTTGCCTCTGAAGAGAGAGGTTGAGTTTAGCATTGATCTTGTTCCTGGTACGAGGCCTATTTCTATGGCTCCGTACAGGATGTCGGCAATGGAGTTGGCCGAGTTGAAGACTCAGATTGGAGAGTTGCTAGATAGAAAGTTCATTAGGCCAAGTGTGTCGCCGTGGGGAGCTCCAGTATTGTTAGTGAAGAAGAAGGAGGATAGCATGCGTTTGTGCATTGATTACCGACAGTTGAACAAAGTGACCATCAAGAACAAGTATCCTCTTCCAAGGGTCGATGATTTGATGGATCAATTAATGGGAGCTCGTGTGTTCAGTAAGATTGACTTGATGTCGGGTTATCATCAGATAAGAGTGAGAGAATGTGATATTCAGAAGACGGCGTTTAGGACTCGATATGGACATTACGAGTATGCAGTAATGCCTTTCGGAGTATCTGATGCGCCGGGTGTGTTTATGGAATATATGAACCGTATCTTCCATTCTTATTTGGATCAGTTTATTGTCGTGTTCATTGATGACATTCTGATTTATTCTAAGTCTGAGGAAGAGCATGCGGAACATTTGAGGATCGCTTTGCAAGTGTTGAAGGATAACAAGTTGTTTGTTAAGTTATCGAAGTGTGAATTCTGGTTGAAGACGGTGAGTTTTTTGGGGCATGTTAATTTGGGTGATGGTGTTTCTGTGGATCCATCTAAGGTGAGTGCGGTGTTACAGTGGGAACCGCCGAAGACGGTAACAGAGGTTAGAAGCTTTTTGGGCTTAGCGGGGTATTACCGGAGATTCATTGAAGGCTTTTCTAGATTGGCTTTGCCGTTGACTCAGTTGACAAGGAAAGATCAAGTGTTTGTGTGGGATACGGCTTGTGAAGAGAGTTTTGAGCAACTGAAGAAGAGATTGACTTCAGCACCGGTTTTGGTGTTACCGAATCCGAGTGAGCCTTTTGTTTTTTATTGTGATGCGTCCAAAATGGGATTGGGCGGAGTTCTTATCCAGGATGGAAAAGTGGTATCCTATGCTTCGCGACAATTGAGGGTGCATGAGCGGAACTATCCTACTCATGACCTTGAATTGGCTGCGGTGGTTTTTGTGTTGAAGATCTGGAGACATTATTTATATGGTTCGAGGTTTGAGGTATTCAATGATCACAAGAGTTTGAAATATTTGTTTGATCCGAAGGAGCTGAATATGCGGCAGAGGAGATGGTTGGAATTCTTGAAAGATTATGATTTTACTTTGAGTTATCACCCAGGGAAAGCGAATGTGGTTGCGGATGCGTTGAGCAGAAAGACAATTCATATGTCGGCATTGATGGTAAAAGAGATGGAGCTTATTGAGCAGTTTTGGGATTTGAGCATGGTTTGTGAGTTTACATCGGATGGTGTGACGTTGGGTAAATTGCAAGTGAAGAATGATTTCTTGGACATGAGTAAGGAACATCATAAGTTGGATGTTGTTGCACCCCAAATTTTGACCCCTTAGATTCTCATTATCATTTTAGGAGCATACTCATGAATTATCTAACCCTAACCCAGTGCAAGTTTGTCATTGTCCAATTAAAGATGAATCAGGGTTTTGTACAGTCAAATCGAAGCTTCAGGGTTTGTGATCAATCCAAGTTTTAGGCTAATTCAATCATGAAAAAAGATCAAGAGCATCATATGATGTCAATTGAGAACCCAATTTGAGGTTGTTACCCCATAATCAAGAACAGAGTATTTCGGGGCACCCGATTAGGGTTTTTGACTAGTAAAAGTCAACTATAGTTTGACTTTGATATTGGAAGGTGTTTTAATGGTGTGATTATGATCCATGGAGTTCATATAGCTTAATAAAGTTCATTCAAGAAGTTTCAAAGTCTCAGGAGGTCCAGAGTGTCAACAGACGACTCGGTAGTCACCGATCGATCGTACGGTTGACCAAAAAGTCAACTCTTCAAATTTAAGGAATTGGACTTCAAAGTGTGAATAAAAAATGTTCCTTATATCATGTTTCACTTGCCTATCAATTTTCATGACCATTGGATCAAGGATGAAGGAGTAATCGAAAAATCGGGAAATTAGGGTTTTGAAAGGGGCTAAACCATAACTCCTTAACCACACATCCAATTGAGTTGGTTAAAAGCTCATTTTAAATCTCTTGACAAATCCTACAAAAGTCCCTAAGTGGTCCATGATCAGAAAATGCATAGATTTGGAGTTATGATCAAATTCATTTCTAGAAGGGAAAAAGACTTAGAGAAATTTCACTTTTAAGTTCATTTTTTAGCAACTTTGAGAGACTTTTAGGCCAAGTTCCTTTGGGAATTTGAAACTCATGAAAACATGAATGTTTTATACCTATTTGAGGGCTTTCTAAAAAGTACTAGAACATCTCAATAGCATTTGTGAGCTGAGAGTTATGGATTTGGCAAGATGGTGTTTTCATACTTGAATCCCACATTGGTGATTTTTCATAAGTTCATCCTTTGGTCACTTGGATCATTTCTCAGCCTTTGAATATTATTATTTCTGATATTTGGATGTTTTGAAGCATTGAAATGTGAAGAATTATGCAGAGAATGGAAATTGGAGGCTTTGACAAGTTGGTTTGCAAGTTGCCTTACAACTTGCATTAAAAAATTATTAACAAGCAAGAGGTGGAAAGTAAGTTCTGCAAACAGCCATCAACCTACACTCTCTAGCCTGACTTTAGAAACATTAAGCTCATCATAACACTTGACTTCAAGCTTACCTAGCTGCCAAGAAAACCCCTTTGTGGAGGTTTGATCCAAAAGTGTAAAACCTTTCTTTCATGTGAAGAAATCTCCAAATCTGCCCCCTCTCTTCATTTGCCTATAAAAGGGAGCCCTCATCACTTCATTTGACACACAATATTGATTCTAAAAACCAGAGAAAGCTCAATCCTTGGCTCTTTCACACCTTACTCCAAAATCACAAAATTGCCAAAAGCTTCAAAAATCTGTCTTGATACATTTGCTGCCAAACTCATTTCTCCCCATTCAAACACCCCAACAATCATCCACACAATCTCTAAATATGATATAGAAGGTGTCCAAGACCTTAAACCATTCAAAAACCTCACCATTGAAAAAGTCAACTTCCATACCAAGTTACTTTGACCAAAACCACAAAATCATCCAAAACTGGTTCTATGCATTTGCTTGGTGTTCTAATCACTCAAACACCTCTCATATATCATTTCTCAACTGTCTAAAGTGTTAAAGATAATTGGTGGAGTTTATTTCTCCAAGTGTCTCAAAAATTTCATTCTTGCTCCAAAAAAGAAGAAAGCTTCAAAGCTAGTGTTATTTGGAAGTCTCTCTGGGTTTCTTGGTGTTCTAACCTACTCAACACAGTCCGCTAGAGGCATGTAAACACTCCATTCTTGCTTTATACCATGATTCCATGATTTGGCATTTTGAGTCCATTATGTGAAAATAGGTCATGTATGTGTCTTGTGCATAAATTCTGTCATGACAAGGAGTGGCTGTTTGATTGATTTGAGACACCTTTAAAATCATGAACATGTTGGATATGTAGGTTTGTTTAGAGCTGTTTACATCTGGTTGTCTTGATCATTCATAAATGCCATACTTTGCATATTAGTGCCTTGAGCATGCTAGTTTTGGTTAAAGGCTAAAGTTGTTTTAAGTTTAAGCTCAGAATCATTCCCTCATGCATTTATGACTTGTGTGTACATTTGATTTGGGTTAAACATGAATGGAAATAGATTTGGTTATTTTCATGAATGTACAAAAACCTCAATATTGCAGCCATTTGTCATTTCTCATACCAGTTTGTTTCAAGCCAGTTTGGGTGTTTTAAATCACTTAAATCCATATATGTGACTTGTATGTATGATTGATTTAGCCTACATAAGCATAAACTTGAAACTGAACATCCTTCATGCATCAAGAATGCAAATTTACAACTCTGTCATCATTCTTTGTAGCAGTTTGTTTCTGATTTCAAATTGTGTTCAAATTCATTCAAAATCATGTATGCATGCTATGTGTGTGATTAATTGAATCAGAAAGTATGTGGAACTGAAATTTCATCTCATCATGTCTCATATTCATGACAACTTGCAATTTGTGAATCAACTTTCATAACAGCCCTCTCCCAACTTGTTTTGATGTTTGGGTCCACTTCATATCATGTATATGTGATGTGCCTATGATTGAATTAGTTTGAAAATGCTGTGAACTCAAACTTGACTTCACACTTCACAAGCACAAACCTCCACTTGAGCACCAACTTGTTTTGCACTAAAACTATGATTTGATTCCACTTGTATGTATATTTGTAGTATGTGTATGTGAATCTTTGGTCTGATTATGCCTCAAAACTGAAATGCCTTTCTTAATGTTATGCCAAAAGTGCCAAACTTGCAACTCAGTCTTCATATATTATGACAGTTGGTGTTGAGCATCAAAGTGTGTTTAAACTCATTCAATATTATGTTTATGTGATGTATATGTGTTTGATTTAATCTGGATATATATAGAACTGACATAGCACATCTTCATGCACTTCACTTCACAAACCTAGCACTTTGATCGCCTAATTTTACACCAGCCATGTTTGAACCATTTTTCTTGCCTGGACTCACTTGTTTGTATATATGAGGAATGTGTATATGATTCATATGATCAAATTGTGCCTAAATCTGGTTTTGAGTAATCTACTGCATCATCCTAAAACCAAAGAGCAACTTAAATGTCATTTTTTGCTACAGTCTATTTTGAACCATCTCTTTTGGTTAATTTCATATGTTAACATATTTTCAAGATGTCTATGTGATTCACTTGGTACAGACATGCATAAAACCTGAATTGTGCTCTTTCATGCATCACAAATGTTAACTTTGCAATTAGAAAACCATTTTCACCACAGATCATCTTGAGCCTGTTTTCTTGGCTTAAACTCACTCAATACAATGTATGTGTAGTGTGTATATGTTTCATTTCACCTAAATATGATTGGAATCAAAATTGAACCTTATTATGAATCCTATTCATGACAATTGCAAACCTGAACACTATTTCCCATAACATCTTGTTTTCTATTTGAATTTATGTTTAGATTCATCCATGAGCATTGGTATGATGTGTGTACATGATTGGAATGATGTAAAATTGTTTGGAATTGGATTTGAACACCTTCATGCACACCATAAACACAAATTTGCAACTTGAACCTCACTTTCTGCCACAGTTTGTTTAGGCTCAATCTTGGTATTCAAAATCATCCATCATTATGTTTATAGTGTGTGTGTGTGTTTTGTTTGGATTGGAAATGTTTAGAACAGGTGTTACATATCATAATGCATTTCCAAACTTCCAAAAGGCATGTACTATCGGGTTTTCAAATAGAGGGAGAATTTCAAAAAACTAAAATTGCCATTTTGTTCCTTGTGAAATTCTACACAATTTAGACCTAAATTTTGTCGAAAAACATTAAGATTTGAGAGAGTTGTGATGAAAATGCAAGTTGGTGTTTTTGCTTCATGTTTCTTGCCCAACCAGTTTTGTAGGCATCCCTTATTTTTTAATGGGGTGGCATTTACAAACGGATGTATAGCCACCCCTGTGGTAAGCAACTTGTCACTTAAGCGCCTTTGACCATGCAAGCGTGGGTTCGACCCCTGAGGAGGGCAACCCTTTTATTTATTTTTGTCATTTTTTAACCAAACTTTAAAAATCCATATCTCTCTCAATTTTAATCATTTTTCACCCATTATTTTTGCATTTTATTCATCTTGATGTCTACTTCCATGTCATATTTTTCATTTCCATGTTTGCCTAATTTTTCATCTCTTTTGACCATGTGCAAGTTATGTACATTCTGTGATCGTTTTCGCGTATGCAGATGAATTTTTCTTTTGATATACTTGTGATTATTTGTGATAATTGTTTGCATTCATGTTCTTAAATGTTAGATAACATGATAGGACTTCATCTTTGGTTGTTACCATGTTCATTTTACTTCATCTGCTAAATACACTGAAGCTTGACTGTCACACTGCCTGCTTAATCAACTGCTTTGATTGTCATCAATGCATTTTCATTTTTATCATTTCACATGCTCACTTAATGGTTGTCACCATATGGATGCATATTAATTATGTTGTTGTCTTGTTCAAAATTTTCTTTCCCCAAGTGATGAAGCTTGTTAGCTCTCATCCAAGTTGCCTCTCCTATCCCTCTCCAAAGGAAAAGATCTTTCCAATAACCCTTATGTTATGGACAATTCATTCACCCATTCCCTTGAATTTATTAAGTCATTTCAACCTTAGTTTAGAAACCATTAAGACTTTGCTTTAAGTCTAAAAAACCCACCTGTACTAGGAGAGTTCTTCAACTAGAACCCTAGGATAGAGTTTGTCAACTCTATGTGAGAATCATCGTCATGATTTCTTACTTCCTCTTTTGAATATTACAACTTATAATAGGGAGTTTTGTCAAACTCCACAAAAACATTGTCATGTTTGTTCCCCCTTGAACCTTGACCATAATCAAGTGTTCTTTATCCCTTGTGAGGTGAACTACGATTGCTCTGATTCTATCCTAGTTAGGATACGTAGGCAGAAGATGCGATGTCTTTGCGAGCAAACTTAGAAAACCATCTAGGTTTTTACCTATCTCTAATCCATATCCCAATCCATAGTACATATTCACAAACTTAGCAAACAATCAAACAAAAGGTTCCTGTAGAGTACTACAGATGCTTAGGGTGCTAACACCTTCCTTAGGTATAACCAACCCCCGATCCCCGAATCTCTTAAGCGTTGTCGTTACATCGCGAAAAATGTTTTTCTTTCTTTAGACCTTTCCTTTGGATAAAATAAAGCTCGGTTGTCAAAGAATTAAGATTCAAGTTAACTTAATAGCTTGATATCCAATTTTCACTGTGTCGCTACTGCGAAAATCGGCGCCGGCTGAACAGAAGAGTCGCCACCGTGCATTATTTATCCCAAAGGAGGGAAAGGAAATGCTCTAAGTAAACCTACCGCAAAGACAGGAAAGGAATGGTCATCGCAACCAAATCCTGGATTCGGGAGTCGGTTACGCAAGGGGAAGGTATTAGCACCCCTCACGTCCGTCGTACTTGACGGGATCCACGCTTGTTTTCTAGTACGGATTGTTATTCTATCTACTCTAAGGGTCAGGGTTAAAAAGAAAAGAAAATGACTCGGCAAAGTATCACACTTTATGCCTACGTATTCCCGTCTGGAACGAGAAATCAGAGTCAACGTAGTTCGCCTACCTACGGGAAAGGAGGGGAAGGTTGCTCGCTAGGATATCGCATCCTATGCCTACGTACTTTCATACAGCATGAAAGATCAGAGCAAACGTAGTTCGGGCCACGGAAGACACAGGCTTGTCTGAATGTTTTTTTTATCTCCTTATGAAAGGGTTTTTCCTGATTAAGAGTCTAAGCGGACAAAAATGACACTTTGAGGTTTGTTTTCAGTCTTTTACGCAAGAACTGTCTTTTATGATGTTTGCAATATCTGACGCACTAGAGACTATGATTTGAGAGTGACTACGTCGTATGTCACCCTAAGGATAACACACTAAGCAATCAGATTACTGAAGAGTGACCCTCCAACAACCTTTCTCAAATAGCTTAAGGCTCGTAGCGTACAACATCGATTATCCTTATTACTGTGTTTTGAATTGTTCTGAAATAGAAGAGAAAGAAGCTCTAGAAAGCCTAAGGTTTGAAAAGGGAATCAAAACTATCCTAATGTTATCATGCATGGATTACAACATAATGTCTGTCATAATTCCCTCCTGCACAGAGGAAATCAGAGATCCTAGGGGATAAACGGAAAAGAAACAGCAGATATACAGTAAACAATAAGTATGCATGAGATGCAGCAGTACAAGCGAGGCAAGGGAATCCCACTCAACCTCGAACCTGGGAAAACAATAGGCAAAGTGAAACAGCTTCGCCTCAAACCTAAGGGAAAAACAACAGACAATACAGCAAAGAAAATCACCCAACACCAACTCAGACAACAACAACAGCTCCTACAACAAACAGCTCTGGCAGCTACAGTTGATTAACATCACAAGGTTGACAGTAACAACTTCAAGCAAGATCCCATCTTTACTTTCTAGTGATGTTCAAGCTTCAGATAAGCTCTTATCTTCAATAATCTTCAGCTTTAGCCAGCACTGAAACCCAACAAACAGACAACTTCCATCAGCAGCAAAACCCGAATTTCATAGTTAACCAGCTTTGACAGGTACAAGCTTCTTCTTCTTTAGTCATCAATGCACCTCTTATCTTCAATGGGCTCCCAATCTTCAATGTAGACACTCACAGGAGAGAAACAACTTAAAAGATGAAATTGGAATGTTAAGAGGCTTAATGATAACCCAGGGAAATCACTAAGATCTTAACACAGCAGGTGAAAGGTATCCTCAAGGTTCTACCTAGTCAAAGCATGCTCTACATCCCTCCTAAGGAGAGATGGAACTCTTTTAGGGGACCTTGTGTCATAGGATGGAATATAGGCATAAGAAGCTCTCTATATTTGACAGAAGAAATCAGTCTACTCTAGAGCTCTCCCTATATCTCCTATCTCCTAGGTCTTCAACAAGCATCTTCAAGAAAAAGCAACTTCAAGCTCCATGCACCATCATTTGTCTTCAATCATCTTCCAAGGTCCTCACTAGCTCCGCAAGCCAAGCACAAGCCCCAATACCCAAAGAAAAGGCCCAAAACCCATCAAACCAAACAATAGCTCAAGAGGGCAACACACCAATATCAACCAACTTGCAAAAAACAAATAAAATGGAAATACTCATCATAAAATCCTAGATTAATTCCTAAGGGACCCTAGCTATGTACCCTATACCCCACGTGAACCCCAAGGCCTAAATCAAACTAAAAACCCCAAAACTATGTGTTGAAATGCACCTATGTCAAGTTGAAACCCTAATTCTAGCATACTAAAGTTTGATGTTCAAAACTAACTAAAATTGAATCACAAAAATGTGATAAAATTCCAGGGGGAACCTAATACTATAATCAAACTATAGCAAAAAGAACCAAGTCAAAATTCCAAATCAAATGACCATACTAAATTTAGCAAGTTGCAATATCAAATGAAAATGAAATAAATGCCATAAAATGTAAAAATGCACCAGAAAATAAAAAATGAATGAAATGCCAATTTTATTCTTTTATAATTTTCTTGATGTTTTAAGGAAAATGGGAAAAAAAATCCTATGTAAAAATAACCATTTTTCAATTTGTTATGATTTTTCCAAATATCCTAAAATAAATGTGAAATGAAATGAAAAATAAAAATAAAATGAAAAGGGAGCGTGATGAATAGCAATGAATGTTAGTTCAAATCCAGGGAGGGGCCCATAGGGGGGTGTGCATAGTAGCGCACGCTAGGCCCAATATCATTCAGAAATTAAATGGAAAATAGAAAGGAAAATGAAAAATTCGTGTGTTAAATAGCAAGCATTTTAAACGTGTTTTCTATTGGGCTTGCTAATAGGGGTGTGGATATCAGTTAAGTCACTTAAGCCCATTGATACTAGTAAGTGAAACACAACGCTTAACTAAAGTCTCAGAATTCTTCACAAACTGAAGCAAACTCGTGACCATTGGATCTTGTTTTGGTCAAAGGTCTTACTCGGATCTAAGGGTGCAGAGGTTATCTTCAACCTTTGAATTTGGGAGGGAAAAGAAACTCCATGGATGCAGAGGTATGAACTTCATCTTCTCCAAGTCGTGCTCCCTCAATTCTTCATCAAAAATCAAAAGTAAAAACCCTAACTCACTCGATTTTCCACAAGGAATCTAACTATGGCATCCACAATCATTGAAACATACTCCTCCTCAAAACACGATGGGAATCTCAGAAATTGGTCAATCACCAAAACTCACCAAACTTGAAATTGAGTAGCTCAATCTCTTCACCACTTCACCTTGATCAATTCTAGCTATCAAACTAAAGTTATAACACCAAGAACACGAAGATACAAGCATGAACAGAAATTTAGTCACTCACTTAATTGTCTCTAAATCAACCCTAATGCTACCAGAAAACTCCCTATGATCATCTACATTGGATCTAACCATTCAAAGCCTATTGAAACTGCCTAAATCAAGCCATGGAGTGAAGTTCTCATACCTGCAAATTTGAGATGAACAGAGTGATCAAAGCTTCAAGATAAGCTTCAATACTTTCCAGACACCTTCACCAACACATAATCAAACTTCTGTATGCAAAGAGATGAATTGAAATGGCTTGGATTCTTGAATTCGATCATGAGTTGCAGGCTGAGAATTCCAAGTGCAATCTCACAGTTCTTCAATGCTCTTGCTATGGATTCTATCTGGAATCATCCACCAATGCTAGAGCAAGCTTCTGAGATCAAAAGAATCGATTGGAAGTGGTTGAAACTTGTAACTGAATTCTGTTTTGCAAATGGAAGATTGAAAATGCAATCTCACAAATCTCTCTCAATTATCTCTAACTCAAGCTTTGGATCACTTCACAAGTATATATAGAATGTATTTGAAGACCCTAGAAAGTTCTAGATTGATCCAATGAGAAAATCAACTTCTCATGTCATGAAAATCTCATCTCATGCTTGGTTCATATCAGCTCATGTTTTAGCTTGTATTTGCACTCAATTCTGATCCAAATTGTCTTCTAATGAGATATTGGATGTGTTAGGATGGAATGTAGCCTTGGTTATGCCTTGAAGTGTGGTTTTGCATTTGTGCCTTATGATGCAAGTAGCCCATTTACAAAGCAAGTCATAAAAATAATCCTCAATTCAAAAATGTGGCAATGTCAATGTTCTCAAAATGAATTTTACAATCAAATTGGTATGTCATATGGCTTGATTTGGATTTGTAGATCAAAAACCCCAATTTCCAACCTTGATTCATTTAAAATTCACCTTCATTTTAGGCCATTTTGGTGACTTTGTGAAGAAGCCATTCCAAGCTCTCATGACCTCTTATCTAGCCTAAAAAAATCATTTTGAACAAATCTCATGTTGAACATTTTTTCATTTGAGGAGTGGAAGATGGAGATTTGGACCTATGTTGAAAAATGACCTGTAATTCAACTTTCCCAAAATACCCCTGGATTACCAAGACCATAACTTGAGTTCCACAAATCCTCTTGAGGACTTCTAGTACTAAAATTAAAGCTAAGATCAAGATCCACAACTCTTATGTTGGCCAAGAATCCATTTGAAAATTCCTTCATGGGCAAAAGTTGCTTGGAAGTCAAGTGACTTTCACAGATAAATTGCAGTGTCCTCTGATGACCCATTACTTGCAAGAAACATAACTTGAGTTCTAAAAATCTTCTTGAAGACTTCTAGTACTCAAATTAAAGCTATTGAGAATCTCTACAAGTTTCATGTTGACCAAGAATCCATTTGAAACTTTCATTTTAACTTATCTAGCTGGGAAGTGAGACCTAAATTAGGGTTTTTACACTGAAACCCTAATTTGGTAACTCCTCTTTTCCTTGATTCCTTTTGATTTCTCCTTGGCACAACACCACACATATATCCACATATCAATCCATGACTTCCACATCCTTCAACTAAGCCTTGATGCTCTTCAATCACTCAGTTGACCTAGGGTTGACCCAGATGAAACCCTAGTTGACTGCACTTCAACTCTGGCTCTTGTACTTGTATCAATGACTTGTCTCATCTTCAAAATGACCCTCTAGGTCCTCCATGATATTTGTACACATTCCATACCCTCAGTTCATAGCTCAGTGATGATCCTCAATATACCTCAGATTAGGAGAGAAATCCACTTGGTTGACCCTCAAACTTTTCACAGCTTCAGACCATTTCTTGATTACTTGGATGGTCTTGAACTTGAACAAAACCCCTTGATGTGCCTCTTTCTGATAAGAATGGCACTTGATCCCCTGTTAGATGACTTGTTATGCTATGTTATGCAAATGACTAGACTATGTACATGGCTTATTATGCAAATGACAATGCAATTGAAACACAAACCAGGTGAAATAGGTTGAGCAAATTTTAGGGTGCAACACACCGCAACAGAAATGGCGACTTCACTGGGGAAACTTGAGGCATTATTGCTTTGAGGGTTTAGCCTATCTTGTTTGATTACTTGCTATATTTATGAATACTTGTAAATATGTATATTTGTGCTCTGGTGGATCTTGGGAACTTTGAATGGTGAGATAACACTATACCCGTGTTTGAGCGTACTTATGTTAGGATGGTGGTATATTCAAGGAGACTTATAGGGAGTTGATTCTCGACCAAGTTGACTTGAGAAAACCACCGCTCAGTAGAGGCCCTTTTGAGAGTTAGTATTGTTGATCGAGTATTCGTGAAAACAATGTTATTTTTTCATGGGAGCCCGTGATACTGAGGACCTTTAGATTACCTTTTCCCCACTTTGGCTTTATTAGGATGTAGTGCGATGACTATAAGGGAGTAATTCCGAAATAGTTGATACGCGATACTACACTTGGACGAGACTCTCTTGAGAATATTATCGACCACCAAGTATTTAGGAAATTGATAATATCCGAAAGATGGGTCGAGGACTCTGGGAACCTTTTTAGAACCTTGTTCTACAGTTTTTGGAAGCCTTAGTACATACCTTTGGGATAGGTAGACCTTGACTCCATACTCATGTTCTCCAAACCAAAACCTTTATCTATTTACCCATGTGTATATGTGAATCTGTGCTTACCTGTGTTTTTGAATTCATGCATTCATGAACATCATATCATAAAGGTTTCATGGAACTCAGATCTTTTATTTGTAAACATTAGGATCATCATGGACAGTGGAAAAAAGAACACCATGAAGTACACTTACAAAAGTCCTAACTTGGATGACATAGAAAGGTTGAGCACTTTGATAACAGATCCGGAAGGATTCAAGAGCAGATATGGGAACTTATTGTCATTGTTAAGGGTAAAAAGGAAGATGGATCTGGGACTTCTCTCCACACTTCTCCAGTTTTATGATCCACTCTATCATTGTTTCACTTTTCCTGATTACCAGCTGGTACCTACACTTGAGGAATATTCTTGCTTGATTGGTTTGCCTATTCTTGAAGACTCTCCTTTTCCAATCATGGAGAAGGACCCTAAGGAGGAAGAAATTGCTAAAGCTACACATTTGGGATTGGTGGATATTCAGAAAAATATGGTTACTAAAGGAGGAGTATTTGGTTTGACTGCAGAGTTCTTGGTTGGGAAAGCACAATAATATGTTGATCACTTGAGTATGGATGCATTCGAAGCTATCCTTGCCCTGCTCATTTATGGGATCTTCTTGCTTCCAAGTTTTGATAATTTTGTGGATCTCAATGCCATTAAGATTTTCTTGAAGAAAAACCTTGTGCCTACTTTACTAGCTGATGCTTACCATTCTATTCACTTGAGGAATCTTCATAAAGGAGGAATGGTTACCTGTTATATTCCTTTGTTATACAAGTGGTTTATTTCTCACTTGCCTAAGGCTCATGCTTTTTGGAAGGAAGGTTGGTGGTCTCAGAAGATTATGACTCTTACCCACTCTGATATTGATTGGTACAGTCGTAACTACGATGGGATAAAGATCATTGATAGTTGTGGAAGTTTCGGTAATATACCTCTCCTGGGTACAAATGGAGGAATCAGTTATAACCCTGTTCTCGCTCGTCGACGGCTTGGATATCCTTTGAAGGACAAACCTAATAGCACTCATGTGGAGAATGTTTTCTTTAAAGGAGAATCAGAATTAAGAAAAGAGATCCTAAAAGTTTGGGGTCATGTGCATAAGAAAGGAAAGGAAGACTTAGGAAAACCTAATTGCGTCTCTCTCGAGCCTTATCTCCAATGGGTCCGAAAGAGAGCTATTCAGCTGAAGATGCCTTATCCTCAGCAGAAACCTATGTTTTTAGAGGAGGAACACCCAATGATCTTTATGTCTGAAGAGGAGAAGTTGAAGATTGCTTTGAGGAAATCACAACAAACTGAAATAGCTTGGAGGTACAAGTACCAAGTGGCCATGGAAGAGAATAATGAACTCCGTAGACAACTTCAGACGAAGGATGAAGAAGTGATTGCTTGTAGGAAGAGGAAGACACAGGAAGGTTTATTTTCTTCCAGCTCCCAGTCAACTCCATGGAAGCAAGTTGTGGATAAACTCATTCTTGAGAAGACTCAGATGGAAGAAGAAATCAAGAAGCTCAAAGCAAAAGAGGACTTTTATTTAGAATAATGTCAGCCTTAGGACTTTTGTAAAATGTACTAGATATTTTCTAATGAAATCTTGAAAATCAATGAAATGAAACGATGTTTTGATCTGAGTTCCATGAAACCTTTGCATTTGCATTTACATTAATTAATCATTCAAGGAACTAAAGATTGTTTTGTAGATATTATAGGATGGATTCTGGAAAGAAAGCAGAGGTTGTATTCCAAAGACCAAAATTGGAGAACTTGAAGAAACTGGGAAGTTTAGTAGAAGACCCCGAGGAATTCAGAGAGAAGTATGGGAATATGTTATCTTTGCTAGAAGTTCAAGTATATGAAGAGATGTTATCCGCACTCGTGCAGTTCTATGATTCAACCCATCACTGTTTCACCTTTCCAGACTATCAGTTGCTACCAAACTTGGAAGTAGGCGTCACTCCTAGACCATTTTCTGGAAGAGAATGGACTCCTAATGAAAGAGCAGTTGCAGAGGCCGCATATTTAGAGGTGGATGAGGTACGATCTCATATGATTGCTAAGGGAGGGTTGTATGGATTTCCAGCTATGTTCCTATATGAAAAAGCTCAAAACTATGCCTTGTCAAAGAATATTGAAGCATTTGAGGCCATCTTGGTTTTACTAATTTACGGACTGTTCCTGTTCCCGACTGCTAATGATTTTGTGGACGCAAATGCAATCAACCTTTTCTTAATCAAAAATCATGTACCTACCTTGTTGGCTGATATGTACTTTACCATCCACCATAGGAACTGTTATGGAGTTGGACGGATTGAGTGTTGCACCGTTCTCCTGCACAAGTGGTTTATTTCGCACTTGCCAAAAATTCCAGCCCTCTGGGATAAGCAAAATGGGCTCTCGTGGACAAAAAAGCTGCTATTACTCAAACACTCAGATATTAAGTGGTATGACCCTATGTATGGAGGGATTGCCATGATCCAAAGCTATGGAGATTTCCTGAATGTACCTCTTATTAGCGTTAATGGTTGCATCAACTATAATCCTATTTTGGCTCGTCGACAGTTGGGACACCCAATGGAGGATGAACCAGACCCAGACTTTTTGAGAAGCTTTTACATTGAAGAGGGGAAGAATCCAGCTTACAGGGCTCGAATTGTGTATGCTTGGCGTTATGTCCACACGAGGGGGGTAAATGCCCTAGGTTACCACGACACTACTATTTCAGAATCTTACTTATCATGGGTAAAAGAGGCAGAGTTGAAGATGTTCTATACTCGTTTTGAGCCTGACTCACCCAAACCTACTCTCATAGAAGAATTGAAAGTTGCTTTGGCAAAAGCTGAAAAAGAAGGAAAGGCTTGGAGGGATAAGTATTTCAAGGCTATGCAAGAGAAAGAAGAGCTTCAAGAGTTGATCCGTCAAGGTGGAAAGAGAAGTCAGCCAAAAGACGAAGGGCCATCCAACCAGAAGACCTAAAATCCTTTTGTTTTCCGTTTTATTTTATCATGTATCTGTATTGAAGACTTGTATTTCAGCTTCAGAATCGTTGTTGTAAAACTCTCAGTTATTAATCTATGAAGACTTTAAATTTTCTTATTTCCCCATTGTTATAATTTTTGCAAATATTTCTTTGGATTCCTTGAATGATTAATTTTGCATTGTTGCATTTTGCATTCATAAGCATTGCATATGCATGTTCTTGTGATGTGTCTCATCTCGCTATCTTGTCTCCAGAGAGAGAGAGAGAGAGAGAATCACACTGAATCCTCAACACCGATACAACACCCGAGCCCAAGCTCGTCTAAGAATGGAAGGACAAAATTTGGATGTGGACAGGATTGATAATGAACTTGGAGAGCTACGAGGAGGCATGGGGCAGATCATGGAAGCCCTACAAGTCATTCGTGCAAAATTGGACACTCAAGCCATTGTTGTTTCTGAAATCACTGGCATAGCTGTAGAGCCGATCCCAACGACAGTCACTGTTGCAAATGTTCCACCATATGGGTTACCGCCTGGTTTTGTACCTCCACCAGTAGTCAATCAACAAGCAGTTCCTCTAGGGATAGAATTTCCTCAAGCTATTCCTACTTACACTCAGCCTTCTGTTCAGATTCAAGCGCGTCCTGTTTTTCCTAATCCTCCACAAGTGTACAAAGGTCTTGATGGGTATGAAGAGGAGAGTGGACGACATGATAAGTTGAAAGAAAGTGTAGATACTATCGGTAGGAAAGTCAGAGCAATGGAAGGAAATGACATCTTTGGTACTGATGCCAAAGATATGTGCTTAGTGTTTGGATTGGTAATTCCGACGAAATTCAAGGTTCCCAATTTTGATCAGTATTCTGGTGCTACTTGTCCTCGGACGCATCTGATTATGTATTACCGGAGAATGGCTGCTCATGTAGAAGATGATAAGTTAATGATTCACTGTTTCCAAGATAGTTTGAAAGGAGCTCCTTCTAAATGGTATTTGGGTTTGGATCAGTCTCGTATTCACAGTTTCCAAGATTTGGCTGACGCTTTTGTGAAACATTACAAGTACAACATGGATCTAGCCCCTGATAGAAGACAGTTACTGAGTATGTCACAAAAGAGTTCAGAATCCTTCAAAGAATATGCACAACGGTAGAGAGAGACCGCCTCTCAGGTAGAACCTCCTTTGAGTGAAAAAGAGTTAACAGATTGGTTCGTCGACACGGTGAGACCAGAGTTTTATGAGAAAATGATCAGTAGTGTAACCACAAGTTTCTCAGATATAGTAGCAGTGGGAGTGAGAGTGGAGTTAGGAATGAAGAATGGAAAGGTGGCTAGTGGTTCCAGCAGTTCTGGTAACAACAATGTCAGGAAGATCAACAATAATTTTCATAAAAAGAAAGAAGGGGCGACAAATGCAGTAATCGTGGGAAGGAAGAGTCGCACCTGGAAACCACCTTACCAACAGTATCTGTAGAGTTATGTTCAACGACCTCAGCAAGGTTTTGTTCAGCAGCCTCAACCAAGTTATATTCAGCAATATCAGCAACAACGACCAATGTATCCGTTGCAGTATGCCCAACAACCATATGTGGCAGCTGTAACTCCGACTTTCAACCATCCTATTCCCAGCTATCAGGCAGTGACAGCGCCTGCATATCAGCCAATTCAACAAGGGTATCAACGAGCGCCCAACACTCCACCCTATCAGCAACATCATCAGCCTAGAGCTCAGGCACCCAGACAGAACTACCAGAACCGGAGACCGACAACAAAACCTCCACTTCCTCAGATACCGATGACTTACACGGAGTTGTACCCCTCCTTAGTGCAGCAGGGATTGGTAACAACACAAACATTAAATCCAGACACTACATCTCCTCACTATAATCCAAATACTCATTGTGCCTTTCACGAAGGCGCTGCCGGTCATGATTTAGAAGGCTGTCTTGCTTTAAAACATCTTGTCAGGCAGTTGATGGAAAAGAAGATCTTGTATTTTGATGATGTACCCCCAAATGTTAAAAGTAATCCATTGCCGAATCATGGAGGGGTTAATGCGGTAGAAGAAGCTTCAGATGAAAGGATGGTCCAAAGTGTGTCAGAAATCAAAAACCCGTTGAAGTTACTTCACGAGAAACTACTGAAAGCAGGATTAATAGAAGATACCCATAATGATTGTAAAGAATGTTCTGGTGATTCTAGAGGGTGTGATGAGGTACGAGGAGATATACAAAGGTTGATTGATGAGGGAGTATTGCAAGTGTATAGCAAGATGAGGAAAGAAGAAGTTTCAGTAATTGAGCCTGTTTTTAATTTACCAAAGAAAAGTGAAAAAGTTCCGGTGTTCAAAATGACCAACAAAAGTATGAAGCCTGTTTTCCACAAGTCGGCTATCGATCAACCTCAACCGGTTATTATTCAGAAACCAAGACCGCTTCCTTTTGAAAGCACAAAGGTCGTTCCATGGAAGTATGACATGACTGTGATAGACCGAGGATCTGGGAAAGTTAGTCAGAAAGAGACAGTAAAAGACGATCAAGTAGACGTGACAAACATTGCAGGAACAAGCAAAATGACCCGTAGTGGTCGAATCTATCAGCCAAAGATAACAGTAACCGCTCCAAAAGAAGCCACCCCTGCTGCGACAAAGGAAAAAGAGGTACCAAGTACTGGGGGAGATGACGAGGAATTCTTAAGGATTATTCGGAAAAGTGATTACAGGGTTATTGATCAGCTTCACCAAACCCCATCGAAGATATCGATCTTGTCTCTCTTGATGAACTCTCCAGCTCACAGAGAAGCTCTGCAAAAAGTATTGAGGCAGGCACATGTGACGAAAGACATAACTCTCGGACAATTTGATTCAGTAATAGCCAACATTACAACCTGTAACACCCTGAGCTTTAGTGATGCAGAGCTGCCGAACGAAGGACGCAATCACAACCGTGCATTGCACATATCTGTCAGATGCCAAGAAGACACAATGGCACGAGTTTTAGTCGATACTGGATCCTCATTGAATGTATTTCCCGCAAGGTCGCACGCAAGGTTAGCATATGCAGAGGCAGAAATGAGACTGACGTCATTAATTGTAAAAGCTTTTGACGGCTCAAGAAGAACGGTTGTGGGAGAGGTAGAATTGCCAATCATGATCGGACCTCATGTGTTCGATATTACATTCCAAGTCATGGACATTAACCCGACTTATAGTTGTTTTTTGGGACGACCGTGGATTCACGTCGCTGGGGTAGTGACTTCCACATTGCATCAGAGAATGAAATTTGTAGTGGATTCACGGTGAAGAGGACCTAATGGTGAGCAATCTGTCATCATTCAAGTATATTGAAGCAGATGAGGGCGCGTTAGAAACCTCCTTTCAAGCACTCGAGATAGCTAATGCAGTGATGTTGGAAGAAATAGTGGCTAAGAGTGGTCCATCTTTTGCATCCGCTCGGAGCATCAAGTCTACACTGGAAGAAGGTACTCCTGCAGGTTGGGGAGAGGTTATTGAAGTGAAACCAAAGATGGATCGCCAAGGGTTGGGTTACAAACCAACTCATGATGAAGCACCGACACATGACAAAGGACGCCCAAAGACTATACAAGAAGTATTCATTAGTGGAGGTTTCCAAGTCAGTGTTGTGGAAGAAGATTTTGAAGATGAAGACCTTGAACAGTTAGTGTATCATTGCAACTCTGCCTTGAGAAACTGGGAAGCTGTTGAGATTCCTTTGGTTGTTCCTGAGTTAAAGTAATTTGTTTGTCTTTCTTTTCTTGTTTTTGTTTTGAATCTCCATAGCCATGCCCAAGGCTATAGGAATGTTTTGTAAGGGCCCCGAGCTTTCAAGAAAATCAATGAAAAACGAACTATTTTGTTAATTTCCTTGTGTTATTTCCTTTACTGCTTTTGCTTTCATTTTAAAAGAAAAATGGCAATCTTAAAAAACCAAAACAATTTTCTTTTTGTGTGTTGCATTTGTCTTTGTGTGTTTTAATAAATCAAGCCATTCCAACGTGCAGCGACGTCCTAAAACCCACTGAATCCCATGACTTTGCATTCCCTCCTGACTTTGATTCACCAATATACCAAGCTGAAGATGAGGATGAAGATTTCGAAATCCCTGATGAACTGGTAAAATTGGCACACCATGAGTATGCAGAGCTTCAACCCTACAAAAAACAGGTAGAAGTCATTAATCTTGGCACCGAAGAAGACAAGAAAGAAGTCAAGATTGGGGCAGCTCTAGGGGCAGAAGTCAAGCAGCAACTAGAAGAGCTTTTGAAAGAATATGTGGATGTATTTGCTTGGTCGTACCAAGATGTGCCGGGTTTAGACACTGACATAGTAGTTCACAAATTACCACTTTGACCAGAATGCCCACCGGTTAAACAAAAGCTCCGAAGAACAAGACCTGACATGGCTATCAAGATTCGAGACGAGGTGAAGAAACAGATTGACGTCGGTTTCTTAGCAGTGTCCAAATACCCCGAATGGGTAGCCAATATTGTACCTGTGCCGAAAAAGGATGGGAAAGTAAGAATGCGTGTGGATTACAGGGATCTAAACAAGTCCAGTCCAAAGGATGATTTCCCTTTGTCGCATATCGATACGTTGGTGGACAATACGGCTCGTTTTGCAGTTTTCTCATTTACGGATGGGTTCTCCGGTTACAATCAGATTAAGATGGATCCCGATGACATGGAAAAACTACTTTCATTACCCCGTGGGGGACTTACTGTTACAAAGTTATGCCTTTCGGTCTGAAGGACGCAGGTGCTACTTATCAGAGGGCCATGGTAACTTTATTTCATGATATGATGCACAAGGAGATAGAGGTATATGTTGATGACATGATAGCCAAATCTCAAAGCGAGGAGGACCATTTGGAACATCTTTTGAAATTATTTAAGAGACTCATAAAATATCAGTTGAGACTGAATCCAGCCAAGTGTACCTTTGGAGTAAGATCTGGGAGGTTACTCGGTTTCATTGTCAGTCACCGAGGGATTGAGGTAGATCCAGATAAAGTCCGAGCCATTCAAGACATGCCAGCTCCACAAACGGAAAAGCAAGTCAGAGGTTTTCTTGGAAGACTGAACTACATATCTAGATTTATTTCCAATATGACTCCTACTTGCGAGCCCATCTTCAAACTATTACGCAAGGACCAGACAGTTGTTTGGAATTCAGATTGTCAGCAAACATTTGATAGGATTAAGGGCTATCTTCAAAAGCCTCCGATCTTAATACCTCCTGTTCCGGGAAGGCCTCTCTTCATGTATTTGACAGTGCTTGAGAACTCAATGGGTTGTGTGTTAGGTCAGCAGGACGAGCCCGGACGAAAAGAACATGCTATCTATTATTTGAGTAAGAAGTTTACTGATTGTGAAAGTCGATATTCACTCCTGGAGAAAACTTGTTGTGCTTTAGCATGGGCCGCCAAACGCTTGAGGCAATACATGATTTGTCATACCACTTTGTTAATTTCAAAAATGGATCCGATAAAGTATATTTTTGAGAAGCCTACTCAGACTTGAAGGCTCGCCCGTTGGCATATGTTATTATCAGAGTACGAAATCCAGTATGTGGCCTAGAAGTCTATCAAGGGTAGTGTGTTGTCAGAATATCTTGCAGATCAACCAGTGGAAGATTATGAGTCTCTCAAATTTGATTTCCCAGATGAAGACATCATGTTGATAAAAGATTGTGAAGAGTCGGGTCTTGATGAGGGTCCGCAGGAATGTCTTTGGTGGAAAATGAAGTTTGATGGTTCCTCCAACTACAGTGGGCATGACGTAGGCGCCGTTTTAATGAGTCCGGAAGGTGGTTACACTCCATTCACAGCCAGGTTGGATTTTGACTGCACAAACAATATCGCCGAATATGAAGCATGCATTCTCGGCCTCGAGGCAGCTATCGACCTCAAAATCAAACTTCTTGAAGTTAGTGGGGATTCAGCTTTGGTTGTTTATCAGGTTATTGGAGAATGGGAAACTAGACATGAGAGTTTGATCCCTTATAGAACCTACATCATCAAGATTATGAAGTATTTCGATGAAATCGCTTTCAAGCATGTTCCGAGATCTGAGAATCACATCGCCGATGCCTTAGCCATGCTAGCCTCAATGTGGAGAATCAGGGATGTCAATAATGCCACTCTCATTCGAATCGAACGCAAGACCGAGCCCGCCTACTGTCAGATGGTTGAAGAAGAAACTGATGATAAGCCATGGTTCTATGACATAAAGAATTACCTGTTAAAACAAGAGTATCCAACAGATGCTACATCACTTGACAAGAAAACTCTAAGACGATTAGCATCCAAGTTCTTCCTCAGTAATGATGTGTTCTACAAAAGGAATCATGATATGGTCCTGCTTAGATGTGTCGACAGACGAGAAACAGAGTTGTTAATGCAAGATGTTCACGAAGGAATGTTTGGTACTCATGCCAATGGATATGCTATGTCTAAAAAGATTTTAAGGGTTGGGTATTACTGGTTGACTTTGGAAACTGACTGTATTCAATATGCCAAGAAATGTCACAAGTGTCAGATTTATGCGGACAAGATGCACGTACCACCGACATTGCTAAATGTGTTGTCATCACTGTGGCCTTTCTCTATGTAGGGCATCGATATGATTGGGGCAATTGAACCAAAAGCTTCTAACGGACACCGATTTATTCTGGTTTCTATTGACTATTTCACAAAGTGGGTTGAAGCCGCATCCTACACTAATGTTACTCGACAAGTGGTGGCCCGTTTTATCAAGAAGGAGATTATCTGTCGTTACGGAATTCCAAGCAGGATCATAACGGACAATGGTACCAACTTGAACAACAAAATCATGAAAGAGTTGTGCGATGACTTCAAAATTGAACATCACAATTCTTCTCCTTATTGTCCCAAGATGAATGGAGCTGTAGAAGCTGCAAATAAAAACATCAAAAAGATTTTGCAAAAGATGGTGAAAACATACAAACATTGGCATAAGATGCTACCATTTGCCTTGCATGGGTACAGAACATCCGTCCGCACTTCTACAGGGGAAACCCCTTTTTCTTTGGTATATGGAATGGATGCGATGCTTCCTATTGAGGTCAAGATACCTTCCTTGAGAGTCATAATGGAAACCAAGCTTGAAGAAGCAGAATGGGTGAAGGAAAGATTTGATCATTTGAATATTATCTACGAGAAGCGCATGTCTGCGATGTGTCATGGTCAGTTGTATCAGAAAAGGATCAAGAGGGCTTTTGACAAGAAAGTTCGTGTCCGAGAGTTCCGAGAAGGGGAACTTGTACTCAAAAAGATTTTACCAGTTCATAAAGATGCACGGGGAAAGTGGATGCCTAACTATGACGGCCCGTTTGTTGTGAAAAAAGTCTTCTTAGGAGGCTCATTGATTCTCACCACCATGGATGGAGAGCAACTTACTCATCCAGTGAATTCTGATGCAGTACGAAAATATTACGCCTAAAAGAACCCGATAAGCCGAAAACTCAAAGGAGCGGCTTATGCAAAAGTTAGGGTTGAAGAAAAAGAAAAGAAAAGAGAAAAAGAGAAAAAGAAAGAAAAATATGAGCTCGCTAAGTTGAAAACCCAAAAGGGCGGCTTAGGCAAAAAAGAGCGTCCCAGTGGATTGAAAACCCGAAAGGGCGATCCAGGCAAAAATTAGGGACAAAGGCATTTCACTGCATCAGATGATTTGTCACTACCATAGAAGATCCTACAAGAATTCACTCCAACCGCTCTCGTCAGAAGCAAGGATTTTGGGGAATTTTTAGTCTTTAGGGATAGTTTGGTCATGGGATTCAATGTAACCTTATCCACTTTGCCATTTTTCACTTGTAAAATTTCTATGGAATTTTGTCATTAGCAAGATTTCATCCTTGAATAAAATCAGTTTTGAGCCATTCTTTCTTTTGCAAATTTATCATTTCCTTTATTTTCTTTGTTATGCAAAATATTGTTCGTTGATCAACGATAATTTTGAAAGCATAGGGGTCAAATTATTGAATAAAACTTGAAAAGATTAACAAACGTGAAAAACTTCAACTCATGAAAAAGAATCGAGGAAAATCATACTTCTCCGAAACCTCAGGGTAGCGGAAACTTTGATACGCAAGCCTATCGTACTTCCTGGTGAAGTATAAGCACGTTGAACCGCTGAGTTCCCTTTAGTCATGTGTGAGTATCAAGTTGGAAGACTGCCTCTTAGAACCTCTTATGATGATATGAGGACTCATCCCCAGTAGAAGACTTCTGAGCATTTTTGTTTGAATTTGCTTCGTCATCTCTGACTAGCTGGGTTAAAGCTCCGTTCCCCAGTAGGATTGGGTTTAATTCCCAAATATGCATACACCCTTCATCCTGGTTTCAGTGTGATTCATTTTGTCTCTCGAGGTCAGTGTGCTATCTGTTGATTCCCCGTGAATGTCTAATCACTGCTAGTGAATTTTTGCTTAAAGTCCAGTTGTAACTGGCATTGTTTTAGAAGCCAATCGTTATTGGTATTCTTTCGGTTGTCACCATATTCCTTGTTAAGACCAGTCGTAACTGGCATTGCCTTAAAATCCACTCGTTGGTATCTTGTTATTCGGTCGTCACCACCTTCTCCTTTGAAGTCCAGTCGTAACTGGTAGTGTTCGAAATCCAATCGTTATTGGTTTTCTTTTGGTTGTCACCATATTTTCCTTTAAAGTCCAGTCGTAACTAGCATTATCTTAACTTCACTCGTTATTATCTTTTTGTTTGGTCGTTACCAACCTTTTCCCTCTGAAGTCTAGTCGTCACTAGCAAATCCCCTGTGAAGTCCTATCGGCATTAATATCTTGTTGGTCGTTACCAACTTTTCCCATGGAAGTCCAGTCTTAACTGGCATCACTTGGAATCCAATCGTTATTGGTATCTTTTGGTTTGGTCGTTACCAACCTCCCCCAGCTAAAGCTTAGTAGCTTGCTAGCATTCTCATAACCACATGTGTTGGTACACCCTGATTTGGTCGTCACCATGTTTTCTTTCAAAGTCCAGTCGTAACTGGCATTACTTGAAACCCAATCGTCATTGGTACCCGGATTTGGTCGTTACTAACCTCCTTTAAGTCCAGTAGTTACTGGCATTGCTTGAAATTCGGTCATTACCAATTTCTCCAGTCGAAATCTTACGTGTTATCAATTGGATTTGAGAAATCTCATTTGTTATTAACCCAGGTTGGTCGTTACCATTACCTGCAGAAAGTCTAGTGGTTACTAGCACTGCCTGAACCATTTGTTAAAACTGGGTGACATCATTATCCCCAGTGAAATCTTCCTCCCCAGACAAGTCTCGGAGATCTAGTCGTTACTAGTATCCCCAGTGTGTTTGGTCATTGTTTCTAGTCCATTCCTGAAGATCCCGTTTGAACTCTTCACTATAGGAAGTTCCTCATCTGATCATCCCCAGTGAGGTTCACGTCTCTAGTTCTTCACTTCCCCAGTAGAAAGTCGCTCTTTTCCCTGGTGGAGATCTATCCCTCTCCCTAGTGGAGTGTTTCCTCTTCCCTAGTGAGATTGTCATCTTCATTGGACTTTGTGCATCCTCATGTGAAATTTTCCTCTCAGTTATCACTGTCATACCCCAAATTTGTCCTACTTCAGTATTTAATGAATGTTTTACTGCTTCACGACTTCTGGCCACGACTCTCCAAAACATCTCTTTAAATAAGTCGCTTGTATGCATTTAATACAAGTTGTCCAAAGGTACCTCACATGACACTTCTAGACACAGTCGATTTAGCCTCAGGCGTTGTTCGATTTGATTGCAAACGTCGAGCTATATTTGGATTCTAATTCAGTTTGTGACAAACTTAGATTTAGCTTGCCAATTCCAAAACATAATTGAATTAGAAAATCAGTTTGTGACAAACTTAGATTTAGCTAGCAAATTTCAAGTCATCGGTTTGTGACAAACTTAGGTTTGACTTGCAAATTTCAAGTTATAATTAAAATAGAATCTGGATGCAAACAGTCTAGAAGATATTTCGATTCAATTCAAAGGCTTACGGTATAATGCGTTTGAGGAATGGATCGCCCATATTTTACAAATCCATTAGCATCAGGGCCAATCTCATAAATATGGATATTTTGGATGTTCAGACAAGAAGTTGTTGGTGTTTCGAGGTAATATTTCAAGTCATAAGTGGAGACGTTGTTGTAAATCGTGAGATCATAATTTCTACCTTTTGAGCCATGATGCCCATAGGCGAAAATGGATGCATGATTTCATAGCTAAGTCAAGGAAAGGCATTTACAATAGGTATTTGGTTTGGTGATGGACTGTGTTTCAAGATGACTCATAAAATCCAAATTAGTCAGGTTATTTAACCTGGGCTAGCCATTGGAAATTTTCAGTGAGTTGCATGTGGTTTCAAGTTATGAGCAAATTTGTACTGAGTTTGTGCTAGAACATGCCAAGTCATTTGCAAGTTATTAAAGGTTATTAAGATGAGCCGTAATTGCAAGGAACGACTCAAGCCATGCGTAAATGTGTTATTTTCTGAACCACAGCATGACCAAGTGGATATGTATTATTACGTTTTGTTGCACCCCAAAATTTGACCAACATTTATTTACCTAGCTTGTGGTTCATCTCATTCATCATCTGCATCTCATTGATATGTATGCAGTAGATCAAGAGGTATGATTGCCCATCAAGAGTTGTATTAGACTTTGAAGCTAGCCAAGAAGGTTGTTCAAGTGTTCAAAGGTTGATACCTTTGTCAGAGAACTCAAGAGATCCTCAGAGAGATTGGTTGAAACCAAGGTTGTGTGTCTCATAACTTGAGAGTTGTGGGGAGCTCCTCAGATGATTCTGAAGCTATAAGGATGGACTTGAAGCTTTGAGAGAGCTTATGAGAGGTATTGAAAGCCATCATGAGGCCTAGAGAGGTCATTGCACAAGAATTCAGAAGACTCAGCCATGAGTGGTGGAGTTAGGGTTTGACTGGGTCAACCCTAGGTCAACTGATGATTTGGAGAGGGTTGAGACCTAATCCAAGAGCCATGTGATCATGAATTGATGCATTGAGATGCTATAAGGATGATTCCTAGACCAACCCATCATGATTGAGGAGTTTGAGAAGTTTTAAGCTAGGGTTTCTAAGGCTTGACAGTGTAAAATCCCCTAGCTTGATCCCTATCTCCAAGGCAGTGTAGCTTAAGATGTGATTGTCATATCATCTTCCCCACAACATGAATGTTGTAGAGCTTGCTCTTAGCTTCAATTTGAGTACTATAAGTCCTTGATAGGATTTGTAGAGCTCAAGTTATGACTTTGACAAGTTACAGGTCATCTGAGGTATATGAATCTGGGTCCTTGAAAGTCACCCAACTTGCATCCAACTTTTTCCCTAGTAGAATGATTCCTATGAACTCTTGGTCAACATGAATGTTGTTCCTCATCTTCTTAGCTTTCTATAGAGTACTAGAAGTCCTTGATAGGATTTGTAGAACTCAAGTTATGGCTTTGACAAGTCAAGGGCATTTTGGTCATCTAGAGATTACAAGTCATTTCAAGCATAAGGCCATATCTCCTATTTCCAAGCTTCAAATGGAAAAATATTCAACATCAAACTTGCTTAGAATGATGTTTTAAGGCTAGTAGGAAGGTCATGGGGTGTTGAAAAGGCTTGTATCAAAAAGTGATAAAAATGACCTAAAATGGAGGCATAAGTTAAATAAGTTGAAATTGGAAATTGGAAATCCCAAGTTACACATCCAAACCATGTCATATAATAGGTCATTTTGACTCTAAAAGACATTCTAAAAACAATGGTTCAGCCACAATTTTGATTTGAGGCCTAGATCATGGGGTTGCTTTGGAAATTGGTTGCTTGCATCTTAAGGTTCAAAGGCAAAACTTAAGAAAACTCAATGTACAAGTTAGTTAAGGGTTTCAACATATCATATATCTCATATAGGGATAATTTCAAGCCAAGGAAGGTTGCTACAAGGACTATGGCATGAGATGATATGTGAGATGAGATGAATTCATAATATCATGACATGAGAATCCCAATTTCTCATGGGAAGGTTCTAGATGGTTCTAGATGATTCTAAACCACTCTATATAACCTATAGAACTTGCTCAGATGCAAGGTTGGTGTAAGATTTGAGAGAAGAGAGAGTTGGCCATTTCACTTGCCTCCATTGCAAGTTGAAAGTGAATTCCATATTCTGAACCATTTCCATTCCTTTTGTCAATCTAAACACACTCCATTGATCATAGTGAAGCTGTGCAGATCAATTTGAGAGCAAAACCATGGTGAATTGAGGAATTGGCATTTGGATTTTCAAGGTTGCAAGTCAGAATCGGATTCTGAGATTCAAGCATTCCCCATCCAATCTTTTGCAAACAGAAGCTCTATCATCATCCAAGGAAGGTTTCTGAAGAATTACAAGGCTTGAAGTGAAGGTTTCCTCCATCTGTGAATCAAGAAATACCAGGTTTGCAAAATTTATTCTACACCATAATTTATGCATAATTAGGTAGAATGATTAGGTTAGAACTGTTAGAGACCAATATGAGATGGATTCTGAGCAATTTGAGAGTAATTGGCGGAGTTTCAGTTGGTGTCACCATTTTTGTTTGGACCAAGAACTCGAGTTATGGTGAGTTATAGAATGAATTAGATATCAAGAATCAGTCAGTGTGAGTTGGTGATTAATATGAGGTAGTTAATTGCAAGAATTGTTGAAGTTGATGATTGAGCATATCTTTGATCTTGGATCGGGTTTGAGGATTTAGGATGATTCAATTGATTTTGAGATCATGGTTAGATTCAGGATGAAATTCTGGACAAGATAGGGTTTTTAATTTCAATTTTCCATGGAGATTTGATAAGGTTCGAGTTGGAGGAAGATGGAGCTTGAAGCTCTGCATTTCCATGGCTTCAATAAGAACCCTAGCTGAAGGTGGAAGACGAAGACATAGCCATTGGATGAAGCAAGACTTATTGACTGGGTGGAGATCTCACGGATAAGTGATGGTACCTAGGAAGTAGAACTTTTGAGGGAACCATTCTTTTGATGTTGAACCCTTATAGGTCACCTTTGGTGGTCAGTAAGCAGTTTAACACCCCAGCTTATCCAGTTAAGTGATTTCCTCTGGTTTGAATATCTTGGGAGATGTTGAGCTTGAGTGTGAAGATGAAGACTTCATTGAAGAGTGTAGAAGAGGATGATTCCTTGACCATTGCCATTCCAGCTGAAGCTTGAAGAGTAACAAGAGCAAGTTGATACTTGAAGACCCAATAAAGATCCAGTAAAGACTGAATGAAGAGCTGAGGCTTGAGAAAAGGATTGAAGGATGAAGTTGATACTTCTAAGTGATCAAAGATTACTCTGAGCAGCTGAAGCTTGCAGGAAAAGAAGACCAAGTTGAGACTGGTAAAGCTGGTAGAGCTTGAGAGCTTGAAGACTAAGTGGATACTTAGGAAGAGGATTCAATTGAGATTGATTTTGAAGAGCTGAAGCTTGAAGATCAAAGGAAGTTGATACTTACTTTGAAGCTTTGAGATCCTGAAGGAGATCAAGTTGATACTTGTGGTTAACAGTGAAGCCTGAAGGTGGAGCTGATCAAGAAGCTGAAGAAGAGAATAAGTTGAAACTTATGTTGAAGGGTTGAAACCTGGAAAAGCAAATTGATATTTGTCAAGAGTGATTGAAGTCTGAAGACTGAGTTGCTGTTGGGAGAGATGAAGCTTGGAGTTGAGAGTTGTTGATCTGCTCTCTTGTCTGTTTTCTTTTCTGTATTGATGTTCCTTGTTTGACTTGCTTGATGCATTAGAATAAGTCCATGATTAGACTGACTTTAATCTAAGAGCATGATTGCACTAGAGGTTAAGTTGCTCCCTCTGCTTGTATTTTACTGTATGGCTTTGCTTGCGGGTATTCGGTAGAGCCCTGCTCCCTTGCCCATGTGGTATCTTGCTTGATAGCATTTTATTTCTTCTATATGATTGCAGTTTACTATATCTTGCTTGATAGCATGTTTTTTCTTCTGTATGATTGCAGTTTATTATGTTTTGCTTGATAGCATGTTATCTTTTTCTGTATGATTACTGTGATTCATTCTGGCTTGAGGTTGAGATGAGCTTGTGGAGGCTGCTGCCCCACACACATTTCCTCCCTCACTTGCATTGCATGCATTTTACAGTCGTTTATCTGTTTACTGTTTAAGCTGATGCTTTATCTGTTTCTGTTTGTCATTGACATGATCCCTTAGGACTCTCACTTCCTTTGATAAGGAAGTGATGATAGAACTTTAGGTTGAAACCTATGCATGATAACTTCTAGGAGTTCCCTGTTTCAAACTTCAACCATAGGATGAATCCTTGGCATGACAACATTAGGACTTGATAGTCTCCTCCTAGTTGGGCATGTTCTCTTCTCATCTCAAAACAGCATAAGATACAGTAATCATGAATGATTTCTTTCGTACGTTACGAGCCTTAAGCTATCTGAGAAAGGATTGTGGGAGAGTTTCTTTTCCACAGTCTGGATGTTTAGTATGGTACCCTTTAGGTGACATGCGACGCATTCACTCTCAGGTCATAGTCTCTAGTGCGATTGAAATTGCAAACACAATAAAAAACACTTCTTTCGTAAAAGACAGGAAATAAACCGTAGTGTCCCGAACTACGTGAGCTTTGATCTCTCATACCTGTTGAGAGTACGTAGGCACAATACTGATGTATTGGCGAGCTACCTTCCCCCATAACCCGTCGTAGGTCGAACTACGTTGACTCTGATTTCTCGTTCTCTGATGAGAATACGTAGGCATAAAGCGCGACGCTTTGCCAAGTCAGTTTCTTTTCTATTTTAAGCCAGCCTTGATAGGTAGATAGATAAAACCAACCCGTCCAGTAATCACAACAAGCGTGGATCCCGTCGAGTACGACGGACGTGAGGGGTGCTAATACCTTCCCCTTGCATAACCGACTCCCGAACCCAGACAATGGTTGCGACGACCTTGTCTTACTCTTTTTCGTTAGGTTTTTCCGATCGTTTCCTTTCCCGCTCTGAGGGATAAATAATGAAAGGTGGCGACTCTTCTGTTGTGTCGACACCTTATTTTCGCAGTAGTGACAGCTGGCGACTCTGCTGGGGACTCCAACAGTTCCCTGCGAGAGTCAATCCTAGCGCTTGTTTTCCCGTCAGGGGTGTTGTATGGATTTACTGTTCAGTTATTTACTTTCAGCATTATTTTATTGTGATTATTGTTGTGGGTATGAAGGGGTAATCTGTTGAGAGATAAGCCGAACCCGGGCTTGAGTACACATATAGATTTAGAGAGAGAGTAGTGGTTAGCCTGCTTGCTTAGCTCGCACCAGCTAGCCGCGAAATCTCACTCGGACGAGATTCTCTTTGATGCTTCTTGCCTGGCCCTTAGGGCTCGACAAGTTGTCTGACCCGAGGATTGTCGACTCTGGGAACCGATCAATTGGGAATTCGACTAAGTGAGGCCGCTTCAAGGGATGATGATGCCACACCTTCTGGGTATCGTATCATCGCTCTTGAAAGTCTGTGACGTTGATACCCGCATAAGATGCCGTACCTTGAGTCAGTTTAGGTCCATACCTGTGAGCAGGGTTGGGTTGATTGCAGGAAACTTTGACCTTCAGACCACCTGGTTTTCTCGACAGCGAATCAGTTTTGTTGGATCAGAGGATCTTATCATCAGATGTGTATTTGTTCTTGATAGAGCAGGTTTTGATCAGAGGATCTTATCATCAGATGTGTATCTGTTCTTGATAGAGCAGAGTTTTCGTCATTAGTTGTTTGTTGTTGATAGAGCAGATTTTTAATTGGGGTCTGAAGATCTCATCAGCAGATGTATGTCTGTTCTTGATAGAGCAAATTTTTGATTGGGGTCTGAAGATCTCATCAGCAGATGTATGTCTGTTCTTGATAGAGCAGATTTTTGATTGGGGTCTGAAGATCTCATCAGCAGATGTATGTTTGTTCTTGACAAAGCAGATTTCTTGGTCCTACATCAGAGGTTCTTATTATCAGACATTTGTTCTTGACAGAGCAGAATTATGATCCTATATATATGGCCCTATCAGATGGTTGTTCTTGACAGAGCAGATTTGTGGTCTTACACCGGGGTTTTCTTCTTATCAGTAGTTGTTCTTGATAGAGCAGCGTTATGGTTTTGTTGATACAGAATCTCCACAGCAGTTGCCTTGATCTCCTATTGCATGATTGCACTTTGCATTAGTTTGCATACTCATTTGCATTTCATTAACGTGCGTCTGTGTTGCAGGTACCGTTTTCCCCGATCCAGGATTTCTTGCCTCCTATTGTATTGTTATGGGCTCTCTGAGGAAGACCGTGGCTTACAAGTTCCCTGCCCCTGATGTGGTTAAGCTGATCGGTTTGATAGCTTTAGCAGATGATTCTGTGAGGGATGAGTTCAGAAAATCATACAGCAAGTTGCTCAGTTTGGTTCGTAAACCTTCTGTGTTCGAGTTGAATGGATTGCACGCTCTGCTACAGTGCTACGACCCTCCGTTGAGATGTTTCATTTTCCAGGATTTTGTTCTCGCACCCACGCTGGAAGAGCCGCCGAAGGCCAGCTCAACAAAGCTCTCGCTAACCTGAAGGAGCGCAAGCTGACGTTTGAGTCCAAGAAGCGGGAGCTAGAGGATTGCTTCGGCGAAGGAGCATGGGGAGGTTCGATCGAAGGACTTCAGTATACCATTGTGCAAAGGGAGTTACTCGTCGAGGGGTTGCTCACTCTGTCGGATCATCCAGAAACGAAGGGGTTGTTAGAAGAGTATCGCGCCCGTGGCCGTACTTGACTGTTTGTATTCCTTTTGTTTTGATCCTTGTTGTATGCTGACCATCACCAGGCTTGTTGGCTGAGGTCACGCTGTTGATTCATCTTGTACTCGTTGTTGCTATGTACTGCCTTGATAGGCTTTCTTTATATGAGATTGTTGTTTCCGTGATTGGAATCAGACTTCTTCTTATTATCAGCACTGGCACTCAGGCACTAGGATCGGGGGGGGGGATCTCCCTAACACACAAACACACGCATGCATTTGCATGAAGCATTTGCATGACGAGCATTTTGTTGTTTTTCCTAACCCTCTTGTGTTTTCCAGGTTGTCACAGGTTTTTTACAGGTTGTCCCAGGCTGTTTCCGGTGGTTCCAGGATTGATCAGAGACCGATTCACCGTTATCCGACTAGAGCTAATCAGACCAGAATCATAGAGCAAGTGCAAACTGATGTTCAAGAGCTCCGCGAAAGGATGGATCGCTTCATGGAGCTCATGCAAGTGGTCGCCAATGTCCAGGATCAGCTCAGAACTTTGGTTCAGCCTTTGATCTCCAGGGTTGATAGCAACGGCGTGCTCCATGATGGGACCGTGCCTACTCCTCCACCAGTCGAAACTCCACAGAATGGTGTCCCAGTGGCCGGGGGCAACGGCAGTGCTAATGGCAATGTGATGACCAACATCGGACTCAATACGACTGGCGTCGGTAATGGGAGTCTGGGAGCTAATGTCAATGTCGGGCCGAGCAACGGCAATGCAGGCGTCGGGAATCTGTTTGTGCCTCAGCCATGGCTAGAGGATCGTCAGGACGATGTGTTCTCTCAGAAAGGTGCTGAAGGAGAGCTGAACGCTGAAACGCGGCTTAGATTCAAAGCACTTGAAGATAAAATGAGAGATATCGAGAATCCGAATACTTTGGGCGTTGATATGTCCAAGTTGGGATTAATTGCTGATTTCAAGGTGCCTCCCAAGTTCAGGGTACCTGACTTTGAAAAATATAAGGGCACCACTTGCCCTCGTGTCCACCTGAGATCGTACTACAGGAAGATGTCTGCCTATTCTGAGGACGAGAAGTTGCTGATGCACTTCTTCCAAGACAGTCTTTTTGGGCCATCCCTTGAGTGGTACATGGGTCTGGAGCCCACTAGTGTGCGCACATGGAAGGATCTTGCTGAAGCATTTGTGCACCACTACCAGTACAACAACGACTTGGCCCCGAACCGAGTTCAGCTGCAGAATCTGTCGTAGAGGAACAATGAAGGGTTTAAGGAATACGCCCAGCGGTGGCGTGAGTTGGCAGCCAGGGTTCAGCCGCCGATGGTTGAACGAGAGCTCGTGCAGATGTTTGTAGCCACCCTCCCAGGGGTTTACTATGAGAAGTTAGTCAGCGGTATGTCTGGGAAGTTCTCGGATCTCATTATCATGGGTGAGCACGTCGAGAATGAGATCAAGATCGGGAAAATTCAAGGTGAGTCATCCTCAGCTGGAGGAGGCGGAAAGAAACGTTACGCTGGCAAAAGGCGAGAAGGAGAAGCGAGCGCTGTGACCAACGCTCGAAGGAAGGGCAAAGGCCCTCAGCAGCAGGTAGCCAGTATAAATATCCCGACAGCTCTGCAGCAGCAGCAACCGAATCAACAGGGATATAGAAAGTACCAGAATCGGACATCTTTGGAAAACCGTCACTTCGAGGCACCACCCATGTCGTACGCGCAACTCTTGCAGACTTTGCTTCAGCTACAGTTGGTCCAGAAGAGGACGATGGCCCCCTTGACAGGGGCACCTCCACCAGGGTACGACGCCAATGCCACTTGTGATTTCCACTCAGGGGCACCAGGCCACACAATCGAGAACTACAAAGCCTTCAAGCACAAGGTGCAGGACTTGGTGGATGCCAAGATCATCAACTTCTCCGATAATGTGCCCAATGTCACGAAGAATCCTATGCCGAATCATAGGGAAGGTGGTGTGAACGCCATTATCGAGGACAAGAGCGCAGATTTGTTGACTGATGTCAGAGATCTAAAGATGCCGCTTAGCTTTGTTAAAGCTAAGTTGCTGAAAAGAGGGTTCTTTCCAGGTTGCGAAGATTTATGCATGGACTGTGCTACACGTTCTGATGGATGTGAGCAGTTGGTAGAAGGAATTCAAAGTCTGATGACTGAGGGGATTCTGCAGTTTAGCCGGAGGGCTGAAAGTGGATCAGGAGAGGTAGTGCTGAAGCAGGCCGATGAAGTCGCCACCATCACCATCCCTCGCCGACCGATAACCATTTCTGCACCCAGACTGCCTACAATTACTATCACCAAAGCTGGGCCGATACCCTTCGAGAGCACTAACGCCGTTCCGTGGCATTATGGGGCTGAAGTCTTTTGCAACGGACAGAGGTTGGAGCTAGAGCCGTATGGGTCGACTGTGGAGAATCTTGCGGGAATCAGTGGTATTACTCGCAGCGGAAGAGTATTTGCACCGCCAGAGGTCATGATGGATAAAGTGGTCAGAGCTGATGCGGTCGATAAGGGTAAAAGCAAAGTCGTCGAAGAGGTCCCGTGTGGGGTAGAAAAAGATTTGCTTGTCAAAGATGCCGAGGAGTTCATGCGATTGATTAAAAAGAGTGACTACAAGATTGTAGACCATCTCCATCAGACGCCCTCGAAGATTTCCATTCTCAACCTGTTGCTGTGTTCTGAAGCACACTGCAACGCGCTGCTGAAGGTGTTGAACGCCGCATACGTACCACAAGAGATATCGGTAAATCAGCTAGAAGAGGTTGTAGCCCATGTGAATGCTGGCAATGGGCTAGGTTTCACAGACTTAGAGCTGACGCCAAAAGGGAGGAATCACAATAACGCCCTGCACATCTCGATAGAGTGTAGGGGCACAATCATGTCGCACATGCTGGTGGACACGGGTTCGTCACTTAATGTTCTTGCGAAGAAGGCATTAATGAAGTTGGATACTCGTGGAGTGATCTGCACACCCAGTGATCTGGTTGTGAAGGCGTTCGACGGAACTAAACGCCACGTTTTTGGGGAGGTGACCCTGCCGATCCAAGTCGGTCCGGAAACGTTCAACGCGGTCTTTTATATTATGGACATCATGCTTGCCTACAGTTGTCTCTTGGGCCGGCCATGGATCCATGCTGCTGGTGCCGTGACCTCCACGTAGCACCAAAAGCTCAAATATGCTGTCGGAGGAAGCATCGTAACCGTTTGCAGCGAGGAGGACATAATGGTGAGCCATTTGTCATCCTTTAAGTATGTTGAAATGGACGGCGAAATACATGAGACTCTATGCCAAGCGTTCGAAGCTGTCAAAGTGAAGGACGTAACTTCTGTGGTCATTGAAAAGCCAGAGATGACTCTCTCCTCGTTCAAGGAGGCTCGGGTCGTTGTCCATGCCGGATCTACCCCAGGTTGGGGGCGAATTTTGGAGATACCCAACAAGCAAGATAAGTTTGGGTTGGGATATTCTCCTGGAGCTGAAGCTTCTTCTTCTTCGTCTAGCAGTGCGTCTCGAGGTAAAGCGCCGATCCATTTTACCAGTGGCGGAGTGATTTTCAAAAGCATCAACGCGGTGTCTGAAGACAGCGGAGACAGCGACTGTGACCTTGACTCTTGGATTCAGCCAAGCAAGCCAGGCGAGGGCCTTACCAATTGGTCCATCAAGGATATCATCCAGATGACAAGTGAAGAGTAATGATTTACTTTTTCCAATCATTGTACAACCCTATGTCCTACCCGGGGCATAGCGGTTTTATTGTCAGGGCCTTGTTGGATTATGTACATGCATTTTGTTAATAAATCAAAGGCGTTTTCTTCATATTCAAATATTGTGATCTCTGTTATTCCTGTTTTATATTTGTTTTGAAAAACAATAAAATGGCGATGGGGTTTGTGCTAACCTGCATATCCTTGTTTTAAGCTTAACCCTTGTTATTGCAGGATCCACATAACAGATGACATCGACTCTGGACCTTCTACGACTCACTTCGACTTCGATTTCCCGAACTATCAAGCCGAAGAAGAGATTGATGAAGACGAAGACCTTCCCGAAGAGTTGGCCCGCTTGTTGAAGCAAGAGGAGAAAGTTATTCTGCCTCATGAAGAGGAAATCGAGATCGTGAATCTGGGTTCTGAAGAACTCGTCAAAAATGTCAGGATAGGGGCTGCCCTGCAGAGTGATGTCAAGCAGAGATTGGTCGAGATGCTAAGAGAGTATAGTGACGTCTTTGCTTGGTCATACGAAGATATGCCCGGACTTGACACGGACATCGTGGTCCACCACTTGCCACTACGAGAATATTTCCCTCCCGTCAAGCAGAAGCTTAGGAGGACGAGACCAGATATGGCCGTTAAGATCAAAGAAGAAGTGCAGAAACAACTTGATGTTGGCTTCTTAGCGGTCACTACTTACCCTCCGTGGGTCGCCAACATAATGCCTGTACCGAAGAAGGACGGTAAGGTACGCATGTGCGTCGACTATCGGGATTTGAATAGGGCAAGCCCTAAAGATGATTTCCCGTTGCCTCATATCGATGTGTTGGTCGACAACACAGCCCAGTTCTCCGTGTTTTCGTTCATGGATGGCTTCTCCGGTTACAATCAGATCAAGATGGCGCCGGAGGACATGGAGAAAACGACGTTTATCACTCCTTGGGGAACATTTTGCTATAAGGTAATGCCTTTCGGTCTGAAGAACGCAGGGGCCACTCACCAACGAGCAATGGTAACTATGTTTCATGACATGATTCATCATGAGATTGAAGTCTATGTTGATGACATGATTGCGAAGTCCCAAACGGAGGAGGGACATCTGGTCAATTTATTGAAGCTTTTTGAGAGGCTTAGGAAATTCAGGTTGAGGCTGAATCCTACCAAATGTACTTTCGGAGTACGGTCCGGAAAGTTACTGGGGTTTATCGTGAGCGAACGAGGCATCGAGGTTGATCTTGCAAAGATAAAAGCGATATAAGAAATGCCAGTGCCGAAAACAGAAAAAGAAGTTTGTGGTTTCTTGGGCAGAATAAACTACATTGCAAGGTTTATCTCTCAGCTCACGGCCACATGTGAACCGATGTTCAAGCTTTTAAAGAAAGATCAGGCAATTATCTGGAATGAGGATTTCCAGAAGGCATTTGACAAGATAAAGCAGTATCTTCAAGAACCTCCAATCCTGATACCCTCAGTGGCTGGACCGCCATTAATCATGTACTTGACAGTTCTTGAGAATAGTATGGGGTGTGTTCTCAGTCAACACGACGAGATGGGCAGAAAGGAGCATGCCATTTACTACTTGAGTAAGAAGTTCACGGACTGTGAATCTCGCTACTCGATGCTGGAGAAGACGTGTTGTGCACTAGCCTGGGCTGCCAAACGTCTACGACAGTACATGCTCAATCACACCACCATGCTAATTTCGAAGATGGATCCGATCAAGTACGTCTTCGAGAAGCAGGCTCTTTCGGGCAGGATTGCCAGATGGCAAATGGTGTTAACGGAATATGATATTCAGTACGTATCCCAGAAGGCCATCAAGGGAAGCATATTGTCTGAATACCTGGCCGAACAGCCAATCGAGGATTACCAGCTGATGAAATTTGAATTCCCTGATGAGGACATCATGTTTCTCAAAGCGAAGGATTGCGATGAGCCGTTGCCCGACGAGGGGCCAGATAGGAAATCCCAGTGGAAATTGATATTCGAAGGGGCGGTTAATTCCTATGGAAGTGGCATAGGGGCGATCATCACGACTCCCCACGGATCCCACATCCCGTTCACTGCAAGACTGACGTTTCCAGTCACCAACAATAAGGCGGAGTACGAAGCATGCATCATGGGTCTAGAGGAGGCAATTGATTTGAGAATCAAGAACCTAGACGTATATGGTGATTCGGCGCATGTGATCAACCAGATTAAAGGGGAGTGGGAGACTCGTAAATCGAATTTGGTGCCGTACATGAATTATGCCAGAAGGCTACTCCCGTTCTTTGATCGAGTGGAACTACATCATGTGCCCAGAGTAGAAAATCAGATGGCTGATGCCCTAGCCACGTTGGCTTCAATGTATAAAGTCAATTTTTGGAATGAGGCTCCAAGAATTGTGTTTTCTCGTCTTGATAGACCTGCATTCGTCTTTGCAATTGAGGAAGCCGCCGACGGCAAGCCATGGTTCCATGACATCCAGACTTTCCTTATGACTAAGGAGTATCCCGCGGGTGCGTCAACCCAGGATAAGAAGACTCTGAGGAAGCTGTCTGGAAATTTTTATCTCAATCCTGATGGAGTGTTGTATAAAAGAAACCATGATCTCGTGCTACTCAGATGTGTAGATGAGAAAGAGGCGAGTATGCTCATGGAAGAAGTCCATGAAGGCACATTTGGTATGCACGCCGGCGGACATGCTATGACGAGAAAGATCCTGAGAGCAGGATACTACTGGCTGACAATGGAATCAGATTGCTTTAAATTCGCGAAGAGATGTCATAAATGCCAGATTTATGCTGATAAAGTTCATGTGCCGCCGTGCCCGTTAAATGTCATGTCCTCCCCGTGGTCGTTCTCCATGTGGGGCATCAACATGATAGGAAAGATCGAGCCCACTGCATCTAACGGTCATCGCTTCATTCTAGTAGCCATCGACTACTTCACCAAGTGGGTGGAGGCAGCCTCATATGCTAATGTGACCAGGCAGGTGGTGGCTAAATTCATAAAGAGGGACATCATCTGTCGTTACGGAATTCCCGAGCGGATCATTACTGACAATGGTTCGAATCTGAATAACAAGATGATGAAGGAGTTGTGCCAGAGTTTCAAGATCGAACACCACAATTCATCTCCTTACCGGCCAAAGATGAATGGCGCCGTTGAAGCAGCCAATAAGAACATAAAGAAGATTGTTCAGAAGATGGTTGTGACCTACAAAGATTGGCACGAGATGCTGCCGTTTGCACTGTACAGTTATCGTACGACGGTATGTACGTCAACCGGGGCAACTCCTTTCTCCTTAGTGTACGGTATGGAAGTTGTCCTACCGTTAGAAGTGGAGATCCCTTCTTTGCGAGTTTTGGTTGATGTGAAACTCGACGAGGCAGAATGGATTACGAACCGACTGAACCAACTCAGCCTGATGGACGAGAAGAGGTTAGCATCGATTGCATTTGGTCGTCTGTACCAGAGCCGAATGAAGAAAGCTTA
This sequence comes from Lathyrus sativus, assembly GCA_963859935.3. Taxonomy (NCBI): domain Eukaryota; kingdom Viridiplantae; phylum Streptophyta; class Magnoliopsida; order Fabales; family Fabaceae; genus Lathyrus; species Lathyrus sativus. Next base: position 369,772,715 of record OZ012739.1, read on the forward strand.
TGATAAGAAGGTGCGTCCTAGAAGCTTTCAGACGGGTGATCTCGTCCTGAAGAAGATTCTTCCTCCCCACTCCGATCACCGGGGCAAGTGGACTCCGAATTACGAAGGTCCGTACGTCATCAGCAAGGTCTTCTCGGGAGGAGCTTTGTTGTTATCCACGATGGATGGTGAAGATTTTGCATCCCTGGTGAACACGGACGCAGTTAAAAAATACTTTGCTTGAAAGCGACCCGCTGGACAATAAAAAGAGAGTCCAGGCAAAAATGGGGCATCCCGGCGAACCAAAAACAGAATAAAAGGTTCGGGAAAAAATTAGGGATATAAATTGAAAAAATGTACACCCGCGAAGTCGAAAACCCACACTGGGCGGATTCGGCAAAAAAGGGTATCCCGGTGAACTGAAAACCCGCAAAGGGCGGTTCACGCAAAAGTTAGGGATTTGAAAAAGCAAATGATTGCGTTCCGCATGTGGACTTTCTTTGTTTAGTGGTTTGGAGGACCTGAGGGCCGTTTATCTGAATCAATCTCTTCCGAAGCTGAAGCGTCGGAGAAGTATCGAAGTCGAGTGGGTCATAGAGGGATCAACTCATGGTGTTCGTCTATGCCTCGTTGCTGACATTTGTATATACTGATGTATATTTATGCTTTATTTTTGTGCGGCTTCCTCATTCCAGGAGCTTGCATCTATTGTAAAACATTTTTACCCATTCAGGGGTGCGTTATCAATAAAATGCATACTATTCAGCAATTCTGTTTGCCTGTTTAGCATTTACCTGTTTCGTTTGCGAAAAAGAACGCCGATGTTTTTGATAAAAAGCATACTATTCAACAATTTTGTTTGCCTGTTTAGCATTTATCTGTTTCGTTTGCGAAAAAGAACGCCGATGTTTTTGATAAAATGCGCATACATAAACTTACTGGCCTAGGCCACTGATTGTTGAAACAATGAATTACTTGAACATTGTCACGAGATAATAACCTTGATAGGTCCCTTTGAAAAGGGTATCTTGTCTGTTTGTTTGTGTTGTTACAGGTGTAGCATATTCCAGACAGTGCGCCGTGCGCATCCCCAAGCAGGATGATTCCTCTTTCTCCAGCAAAGTTCAGCAGCCTCTCCCCGCAGAGTCTGAACACGAGATAATGAGCATTGATATGTCTCCCCAGGCAGAGATGATTCTCTCCCCAATCAGATGCATCCTGAAGGAACGTCATCTCCTCAGCTGAGTCAGGCGCCGAAGCGCGTGTTCATCCCCCAGCACTGGGTCACAAGTGCAGGTTTCGTAGGGAACTATTCGTTCATTGAAGTGTGCAGCAACTGATAGTCCAGATTGAAGTCTCTAGCGGAATTGAAATTCCCCACCAGAGTCGTACTCTCCCCCGAAGTCGGATGATTCCTTCTTCCCCAGTGGAATTGAGATTCCCCCCCAGAGTCGTACTCCCCAGCAAAGCAGAATGATTTCTCTTTCCTCGGCCGAGTTTGCAGATCCCCAAGAGAGCTGAATCCTTGGAAGCTGCTCAAGCTATGATTGGTTCTCCCCAGTGGAAGGTTGAACAACTGATGCTATTTCCCCACAGAGTCGTTGTCTCCAGGGAAGTAGCCATGAAGGCCACGCAGGTTATTCCCGCGATTGACATCGCTTTCCCTCAGTAGGTCCAAGTTCTCGTAGAGCTTCATTCCCCCGCAGCAGTCAACTGAAGTTGTGTCCCCTGCGGAGTCCAATTGAGATTGGCGTGACCTTTTTCTCCTCAGCAAGATGATTCCTCTATCCGAGTAGTTCTTTCTCCTTGACAGGAGGATTCTCCCTTCAGCATTTATTTTGCTAACAGGATCGCATCATTGTGCATGACTGCATAGCATTTATCATAAACGCATAGCATTTCCACCGTGTGGAGCATTGCGCCATTTCTAAAGCATACGCATGATAAGCATGATCTAGGTTGTTACCGTTCTTGTTTTCCAGGTGTTCCGCCACAGAATCGATTGCTCAGGATGATTCCTGAACTCTCCCCAACGAAGTCGCTCGCTCAAGATGATTCTTGAATTCCTCAGCGAAGTCTTCGGTTCAAGATGACTCTTGAATTCCCCAGCAGGGTCGTTTGCTTAAGATGATTCTTAAGATCCCCAGTGCAGTCGCCAGAGTGGTCGCTCAAGTTGATACTTAGAGTCCTCGGCAGAGTGTTTTCTCAGGATGATTCCTGAAAGCTCCAACGTGGTTATCGATTCAAGATGATTCTTGAAGTCCCCGACGGAGTTATTTGTCCAAGATGATTCTTGAAGTCCTCAGCAGAGTTGATTCATCCAGAATGATTTCTGGATCCCCGAAGCGGAGTTACTTGATAGTTCTCCAGAATTCCCAGCGGAGATGCGTCATCCCCAACAAGTTTCTGAACGGCGAAGTTGAAACCTCCCTTGAAGACTCCATGATTGAAGTCTAACCGTGTTAATGAAGCAGTTCTCTCAGCTGATGCGGAGTGCCTGATGGCAGAAGTTTAGATATTCCCAGTTGGCTCATGATTGACCAAGAATTCTATTCCCGACTTGCTGATGAAGTTCGGCTGATGCCCGACAGTTCTTTGAATGCCTGATGGCATGTTCAACCTGATGGTTGACCTGATGAAGTCCGGCTGATGCCCGACAGTTTTCTTTGAATGCCTGATGGCATGTTCAACCTGATGGTTGACCTGATGAAGTCTGGCTGATGCCCGACAGTTTTCTTTGAATGCCTGATGGCATGTTCAACCTGATGGTTGACCTAATGAAGTCCGGCTGATGCCCGACAGTTTTCTTTGAATGCCTGATGGCATGTTCAACCTGATGGTTGACCTGATGAAGTCCGGCTGATGCCCGACAGTTTTCTTTGAATGCCTGATGGCATGTTCAACCTGAAGGTTGACCCGATGAAGTCCGGCTGATGCCCGACAGTTTTCTTTGAATGCCTGATGGCATGTTCAACCTGATGGTTGACCCGAGGGAGTCCGGCTGATGCCCGACAGTTTTCTTTGAATGCCTGATGGCATGACCAACCTGATGGTTGACCTGAAGAGTCCCGAGGAATCGTGATGCCTGATGGCATGATCGACTATGTATTACCAGTTACCGTGTGACCAATTCTCCAGCTAGTTGCCGTGCAGCTATCAGTTCAGTTCTCAAAGATTCGTTCCCATCAGAGTACCGTGTACTTGTGCAGTTGGCAAATTTCCGGGTTTATCGGTATTCAACCGTCTCGCACCTTGATTGGCTGAGAGCCGTTCGCCTCACCCAGTCAGGTTCAAGCCGTTTGAATAGGGGCAGCTGTTGCACCCCAAAATTTGACCAAAATTTATTTACCTAGCTTGTGGTTCATCTCATTCATCATCTGCATCTCATTGATATGTATGCAGTAGATCAAGAGGTATGATTTCCCATCAAGAGCTGTATGAGACTTTGAAGCTAGCCAAGAAGGTTGTTCAAGTGTTCAAAGGTTGATACCTTTGTCAGAGAACTCAAGAGATCCTCAGAGAGATTGGTTGAAACCAAGGCTGTGTGTCTCATAACTTGAGAGTTATGGGGAGCTCCTCAGATGATTTTGAAGCTATAAGGATGGACTTGAAGCTTTGAGAGAGCTTATGAGAGGTCTTGAAAGCCATCATGAGTCCTAGAGAGGTCATTGCACAAGAATTCAGAAGACTCAGCCATGAGTGGTGGAATTAGGGTTTGACTGGGTCAACCCTAGGTCAACTGATGATTTGGAGAGGGTTGAGACCTAATCCAAGAGCCATGTGATCATGAATTGATGCATTGAGATGCTATAAGGATGATTCCTAGACCAACCCATCATGATTGAGGAGTTTGAGAAGTTTTAAGCTAGGGTTTCTAAGGCTTGATAGTGTAAAATCCCCTAGCTTGATCCCTATCTCCAAGGCAGTGTAGCTCAAGATGTGATTGTCATCTCATCTTCCCCACAACATGAATGTTGTAGAGCTTGCTCTTAGCTTCAATTTGAGTACTATAAGTTCTTGATAGGATTTGTAGAGCTCAAGTTATGACTTTGACAAGTTACAGGTCATCTCAGGTATATGAATCTGGGTCCTTGAAAGTCACCCAACTTGCATCCAACTTTTGCCCTAGTAGGATGATTCCTATGAACTCTTGGTCAACATGAATGTTGTTCCTCATCTTCTTAGCTTTCTAGAGAGTACTAGAAGTCCTTGATAGTATTTGTAGAAATCAAGTTATGGCTTTGACAAGTCAAGGGCATTTTGGTCATTTGGAGATTACAGGTCATTTCAAGCATAAGGCCATATCTCATATTTCCAAGCTTCAAATGGAAAAATATTCAACATCAAACTTGCTTATAATGATGTTTTAAGGCTAGTAGGAAGGTCATGGGGTTTTGAAAAGGCTTGTATCAAAAAGTGATAAAAATGACCTAAAATGGAGGCATAAGTTAAATAAGTTGAAATTGGAAATTGGAAATCCCAAGTTACACATCCAAACCATGTCATATAATAGGTCATTTTGACTCTAAAAGACATTCTAAAAACAATGGTTCAGCCACAATTTTGATTTGAGTCCTAGATCATGGGGCTGCTTTGGAAATTGGTTGCTTGCATCTTAAGGTTCAAAGGCAAAACTTAAGAAAACACAATGTACAAGTTAGTTAAGGGTTTCAACATATCATATATCTCATATAGGGATAATTTAAAGCCAAGGAAGGTTGCTACAAGGACTATGGCATGAGATGATATGTGAGATGAGATGAATTCATAATATCATGACATGAGAATCCCAATTTCTCATGGGAAGGTTCTAGATGGTTCTAGATGATTCTAAACCACTCTATATAACCTATAGAACTTGCTCAGATGCAAGGTTGGTGTAAGATTTGAGAGAAGAGAGAGTTGGCCATTTCACTTGCCTCCATTGCAAGTTGAAAGTGAATTCCATATTCTGAACCATTTCCATTCCTTTTGTCAATCTAAACACACTCCATTGATCATAGTGAAGCTGTGCAGATCAATTTGAGAGCAAAACCATGGGGAATTGAGGAATTGGCATTTGGATTTTCAAGGTTGCAAGTTAGAATCGGATTCTGAGATTCAAGCATTCCCCATCCAATCTTTTGCAAACAGAAGCTCTATCATCATCCAAGGAAGGTTTCTGAAGAATTACAAGGCTTGAAGTGAAGGTTTCCTCCATATGTGAATCAAGAAATACCAGGTTTGCAAAATTCATTCTACACCATAATTTATGCATAATTAGGTAGAATGGTTAGGTTAGAACTGTTAGAGACCAATAGGAGATGGATTCTGAGCAGTTTGAGAGTAATTGGTGGAGTTTCAGTTGGTGTCACCATTTTTGTTTGGACCAAGAACTCGAGTTATGGTGAGTTATAGAATGAATTAGATATCAAGAATCAGTCAGTGTGAGTTGGTGATTAATCTGAGGTAGTTAATTGCAAGAATTGTTGAAGTTGATGATTGAGCATATCTTTGATCTTGGATCGGGTTTGAGGATTTAGGATGATTCAATTGATTTTGAGATCATGGTTAGATTCAGGATGAAATTCTGGACAAGATAGGGTTTTGAATTTCAATTTTCCATGGAGATTTGATAAGGTTCGAGTTGGAGGAAGATGGAGCTTGAAGCTCTGCATTTCAATGACTTCAATAAGAACCCTAGCTGAAGGTGGAAGACGAAGACATAGCCATTGGATGAAGCAAGACTTGTTGACTGGGTGGAGATCTCACGGTTGAGATTCAATTTCAGTTGAAGAGGGAATCTGAAACCAGCATGAAACGCATCGTTTCATTAAAAGGGAATTGGGTTGGATTGCTAAACACACCCTACCTTCATGGCCCACTGGGTTTTGAACTAAATTTGGTTAGTTTTCACACCGTGGTTTTCTTCATTTTCTTTATATTTTTGATTAAATTTCTGATGATGATTGGGCCTGGCGTGTATTGTTATCCGCACCCCTATGTTGAGCCCATCTGCATTTTGAACTGAACATGCTTGCTATCTGCACCACATCATTTCATATTTTCATTTCTTTTTCTTCCATTTTTCATTAATCTTTGAAAAATCATAATAAATAGAAAATTAATGATTTTTGCATGGGGATTTTTTCTCCCACTTCTTGTTCATGTCTAGAAAATTATCAAATAAAAATATTTTCATTTCATGCATTTTTAGTATTTTTTGTATATTTTCTATTTTAATAGCTTTTTAATTCTTTTATGTTGATACATGAATTTGTAGAATTTTGTTTAGCTAGTTCCCTTCATACTTTTAGGCCATTATTTTTAGGATAGTTAAAGTATTACTTTAGCTCCCCTCTGGATTTATTCCATAATTTTGTGATGAATTTTTAGGTTAGTTTTGCTTAGATGATTTTAGGTTGTGTAGAATTAGGTCAATCCTTAACATAGGTCCATAATAACCTTACAATTTTGGGTTTCTAGGTCAAGTTAGACATTGGGACATATAGGGTATTAAGGGTAGGTCTATAGGATCCCCTAGAAATTATATTAGGTTTTAATATAGTGATATACTATTTTTAGATGATTTTTGTAGTTGATGATTGTTTGTGTTGCCCTTGTGGGCTTGAATTTTTGTTTGCTTTGCTTTGTGGGCTTGGAGAGCTTGGTCTTGCTTTGAGGAGCATTGAGGAGCATAGTAGAAGACTTGAAATTGAAGAAGGAGCTTGAGATCTTGAGAATCTTGTTTGTTTTGTTGTTGTTTTAGGGTCAGGGATTAGGAAGAGTTTAGACCTAGTTAACTTCTTTCTTAAACATGGATGGTATCTTTCACCACCATTCCTCCCTATGATTCAAAGTCCTTCCATGGTATTCACATCTCTCCTTTGGAGGGATAAGTGATGGTACCTAGGAAGTAGAACTTTTGAGGGAACCATTCTTTTGATGTTGAACCCTTATAGGTCACCTTTGGTGGTCAGTAAGCAGTTTAACACCCCAGCTTATCCAGTTAAGTGATTTCCTCTGGTTTGAATATCTTGGGAGATGTTGAGCTTGAGTGTGAAGATGAAGACTTCATTGAAGAGTGTAGAAGAGGATGATTCCTTGAGCATTGCCATTCCAGCTGAAGCTTGAAGAGCAACAAGAGCAAGTTGATACTTGAAGACCCAATGAAGATCCAAAAAAGAATGAATGAAGAGCTGAGGCTTGAGAAAAGGATTGAAGGATGAAGTTGATACTTCTAAGTGATCAAAGATTACTCTGAGCAGCTGAAGCTTGCAGGAAAAGAAGACCAAGTTGAGACTGGTAAAGCTGGTAGAGCTTGAGAGCTTGAAGACTAAGTGGATACTTAGGAAGAGGATTCAATTGAGATTGATTCTGAAGAGCTGAAGCTTGAAGATCAAAGGAAGTTGATACTTACTTTGAAGCTTGGAGATCCTGAAGGATATCAAGTTGATACTTGTGGTTAAGAGTGAAGCCTGAAGGTGGAGCTGATCAAGAAGCTGAAGAAGAGAATAAGTTGAAAGTTATGTTGAAGGGTTGAAACCTGGAAAAGCAAATTGATATTTGTCAAGAGTGATTGAAGTCTGAAGACTGAGTTGCTGTTGGGAGAGATGAAGCTTGGAGTTGAGAGTTGTTGATCTGCTCTCTTGTCTGTTTTCTTTTCTGTATTGATGTGCCTTGTTTGACTTGCTTGATGCATTAGAATAAGTCCATAATTAGACTGACTTTAATCTAAGAGCATGATTGCACTAGAGGTTGAGTTGCTCCCTCTGCTTGTATTTTACTGTATGGCTTTGCTTGCGGGTATTCGGTAGAGCCCTGCTCCCTTGCCCATGTGGTATCTTGCTTGATAGCATTTTATTTCTTCTGTATGATTGCAGTTTACTGTATCTTGCTTGATAGCATGTTATTTCTTCTGTATGATTGCAGTTTATTATGTTTTGCTTGATAGCATGTTATCTTTTTCTGTATGATTACTATGATTCATTATGGCTTGAGGTTGAGATGAGCTTGTGGAGGCTGCTGCCCCACACACATTTCCTCCCTCACTTGCATTGCATGCATTTTACAGTCGTTTATCTGTTTACTGTTTAAGCTGATGCTTTATCTGTTTCTGTTTCTCATTGACATGATCCCTTAGGACTCTCACTTCCTTTGATAAGGAAGTGATGATAGAACTTTAGGTTGAAACCTATGCACGATAACTTCTAGGAGTTCCCTGTTTCAAACTTCAACCATAGGATGAATCCTTGGCATGACAACATTAGGACTTGATAGTCTCCTCCTAGTTGGGCCTGTTCTCTTCTAATCTCAAAACAGCATAAGATACAGTAATCATGAATTATTTCTTTCGTACGTTACGAGCCTTAAGCTATCTGAGAAAGGATTGTGGGAGAGTTTCTTTTCCACAGTCTGGATGTTTAGTATGGTACCCTTTGGGTGAAATGCGACGCATTCACTCTCAGGTCATAGTCTCTAGTGCGATTGAAATTGCAAACACAATAAAAAACACTTCTTTCGTAAAAGACAGGAAATAAACCGTAGTATCCCGAACTACGTGAGCTCTGATCTCTCATACCTGTTGAGAGTACGTAGGCACAATACTGATGTATTGGTGAGCTACCTTCCCCCATAACCCATCGTAGGTCGAACTACGTTGACTCTGATTTCTCGTTCTCTGATGAGAATACGTAGGCATAAAGCGCGACGCTTTGCCGAGTCAGTTTCTTTTCTGTTTTAAGCCAGCCTTGATAGGTAGATAGATAAAACCAACCCGTCCAGTAATCACAACAAGCGTGGATCCCGTCGAGTACGACGGACGTGAGGGATGCTAATACCTTCCCCTTGCGTAACCGACTCCCGAACCCAGACAATGGTTGCGACGACCTTGTCTTACCCTTTTTCGTTAGGTTTTTCTGATCGTTTCCTTTCCCGTTCTGAGGGATAAATAACGAAAGGTGGCGACTCTTCCGTTGTGCCGGCACCTTATTTTCGCAGTAGCGACACGTTTAAGCCAAACCGCAGAAGTTTGCTATCAAATGGCATTTAGGATATTGCATATCATTTTGATTAAACCCATACATCATCAGTACTACAAAGCCATGTTTATCTAAATGGGATCAGGAAGTAAAAAATCATAATCATTAATCATACTTTTACTAAACAGGTAGAATTACAAGATCATGGTTGCATACAAAGGGAAAACTCATAATGAGTACATATCACGCAACCCTTATGGTACAAAGAGACCTAAAATGATAAAAGTGTATAATATTCCACTCAAAGTTTACATTATGAAGACACTTTGATACTTGTGAGCCCAGGACTTTAATAAACCATTCCAGGCAACTAAACGTGAGCCAAGACTTTATATGTCATGCCCACACCGTGCTTCCTTCTAAAAAACGGTTGTCACCGTCATTGCGCCCTACAAAAATAAGTCACATGTCAAGACATATACGAGTCCTTTCCAGTCAAAAATAATGAAAGCACAAAGACCTTTTCATAGAGATTTAGCCCAGCTGCATCGATACAATACATGAAGAAATACAGACTTAAAATATACCCAAGCAAACTCATTCTCACATGCTTTGCGGAAGTTCCGAATTCTAAACAATAGTGTATTATTCATACATGAAGTGGTGATGAGGTTCACAAATAAGATCACCTTCAAAATTTGATATAAAATTTGTGAAAGTCATGACTTAACAAGTTTTTCATAAGGTGATTACATCATTCCAAAACCTACATTATCGCACATGCTACAAGTATGGCAGCTGCAAAAAGATGGCACCTGGTTTTAGCTCGAAGAAAATCCAATGACAGCATCCATATCCTGGTTTGAGATCTTGATTAATTCCTCAGCAATGCCGTCGTCACCAGAATCATCTCACTAAGACACCCCTTCGGCATATTCGCTGCTTTTTCATGATGTTTGGCCGCTACACAATGAAGCACGCCTAATAGCTGCAGTTGAAGAGAATTCAAAGTAAACAGTTGCGCCGCCTTTAGAACCTATGACCTCATCAATCCATATGAAGGGCGCAAATTATGTTGTACGGCAGGATACGTCTAGCTTGAAGTTCATTTTGCCTTTCCATTAAAAGCAGCATTTCACCTTGGATTTTACTGGTTGCCCCCACCTGCGCGTGTTAGGTCGAAACTTCTTTTAGGATGAAAATATGCCATTAATCCTATATTACACAAACCGAAAATGCTCCGCAGAATAAGCTACAAAGACATGAATTTGAACATACACATAATGAGTGGATGAACATAGTAAAACCTGATCTTTATCCAGCTGTTTCAGCACAGTTGAATGAAAAGTTTGAGGCGTCCGAAGTAGAGATCGAAAACTCTAAATCTGTTAGAAGCATGTTGCGTGTCACTGTAAACTCACTATTGAAGGACGAAGGAGTTTTGGTGATCCCTACTATAGCTGATCCTACTCCTAAATTAGGCGGAAAGGAGATCCTATCTCTTGATTATTAGAGTCGTGCATTGAGCCTGCTAAGTATTGCTAGCATATCAGGTTGCTGTCAGGTCACAATACCATTGGGATTTTATGACAGGAATCCTGTTTCAGTGTCTTTGATAGCTCGGCATGGTGGTGATCGCTTTTTTTTGCTTGACACTCTTAAGACCATGTATACAGTTCTCCAAGAGCAGGCTGATATTGCTGCCCCAAGTAAATCATTAAAAAGTGTTGTTAGCAAGGAACAATCCACTGATACTGCAAAAGAAAAGGAAAATCAAGCCTACAAAGATAAGCAGTGGCAGAAAGCCATTGGTTTTTATACTGAAGCTATTAAAATTTGCGGAGATAATGCAACATACCATAGTAACAGGGCTCAAGCGTATCTAGAACTGAGCAGTTATCTTCAAGCTGAGGAAGATTATACAACAGCAAAACGTTTTGACAAAAAAAAGAATGTGAAGGCCTACTTTCGCAGGGGTACAGATTGAGAGATGTTAGGCTACTACAAAGAAGCAATTGATGATTTCAAATACGCCCTTGTACTTAAGCCAACCGACAAAAGGAACCGCACCAAATATCTGAGACCTTCGCAAAGCTTTAACGGTGACGGCGCAATAATTAATAACCAATGGAGGTTCCAAGGAAACTACCGGCTACCATCGTGCCGAAATTTTCATAGAACTTCAACAACCTATTCCAACATCTCATCTGCAGCTTCAATTGGATGCATCTCGTCAGCCGATGACGGTCCCGCCCTTCTATTTCTCGCCAGCATGTATTGCATCTCATTTCAGCAGACAGATACCACTTGTACATGTCCAAGGGTTGACAATACCTGCAAGACAAACCCATGCATCATAGATCAATGCGACTACTGAAATTTCTCAAAGGGAGAAAAGAGCTAGCACAATAATCAATACAATACTTCTTCTGTGAAAGCAGCCAACTGCTTCTGCCTAACAAATAAGCACCTAAATCAAAATATATGGACTGTATGCTACAGATCAGTCAAGCAACAGGACATCATAGAGTTAACAGGTACAAAAGATACCTAACAAGTATGAGAAAAATAGCCTGTACCATTTGCCCAAAAATTTCCCAACGCGGAACCTTTATCACTACGTCTACTAGAAAGGTCGCTTGCCTTTGATCCAAAAGACCAGCCTACTGCTGAAGAGGCATTAGCTCATCCTTACTCCAACGGACTGGAAAAAATTGAAAAGGATCCATTCAGGACTAATATTGGTACCACAGGCTACAGGTTTTGCATCAATCCATGTATCCTTAAATGCAATCCATTGTGTCCATGCTCGCCCTATAAGAACTGTCGTCGCCGACAACAAGATTGTGCCAAGTCAACACAATTTCAGAAGTAGCTCTATCCATTATCGTGTCTAATTCATGTTGTTAAGCTCCTCTTGTTAAAACCTATGCAGTAACAAAATGAAGCCAACTTAAAGCTAGGGATTCAAGATCAAGAATAAATAAAGAATGTGAGTTATAAGAAGATACCAACTTTATCGCCAAACCGCACCCGCATGTGTCCAATACGCTGTCAATAGAAGGAAAGTCTGCATAATGAGTGGGGATATCAGTAGAGTTCTCACTAAATATTAAGAGTCCAAGTTTGGATATTAGGCAAACAATATGACAGACTTCGGTACATTGTATGGACACAAAGAAAAAAACATACCATTCAATCAAAGCCACTGTCAGTTCACAGTGCAAAAAACAATGAGAAGTGTCTTTCAGATGATTGAATCTCTGGTAGGGCGTTGTTACAGTAGAGTTGAAATTGGAGGTTGCAGCCACATTTGATGAAATTTCCATAGAAATCAACAAGAACTCTGATTCTTCGCCTTGAAGCTTCAACTTTGTTTTGCTACTGCCGTGGACTACTCCATAATCATCATAAGGAAGTGGATGACTGACCTTTTGAGCAACAGATTGGACGTCCCAACCATGGATTTGAAGCTAATGGAGATGTGTAAAGGATGCGTAAGCTCCGCAGGATGCCTTCCATTACTGCCAATGAAACCTTCCTAAAACTGCATAATCCAATATCAAGCATAACAGAACAGGCCAGCATGAATATGATTTAGGCAGACCTAGCTATGGCCAAAGTTCCATTCACCATGATCACACTGATGTTGTTGATCTTCAGCTCGCATCCGTTGGCTCGAGAATGTCGTACATGAAAAGGAAATTGAAGAAACGTTAGTATGAGATGGAACGTGTGTGTGCTAAGACAATTACATAAATGGAATTTGTATTTGAAGAGAGAAAGTAACAGAGAAAGCATTCGAGAACGACAACACACACCTAGAAGGAGAATTCAGACAACATTCTAGATCTATTAGATTCTGATGGTTTCTTGTTACTAGTACCCTTATATTATGTGGCTTGTTCCTTATTCTCCACAATGTTACAGCAGATGCTTGTGTAGCCATGAATGAGTGGATCCAATATCCTACTGCAAATACAACTTTAGATGGCATTCTGCCCTGTGTCGACAACGCCACAGCTCAAGTAACTTTGTTAAGAAGCAAAGAAGTGACTTCTGAACTAGTAAACTTGGTGAATCAAGTTATTGCCAATGTCTCTAACATCAACTTTGCGCCCAATTTCACACTATTGTATTACAATCAATTTGGTCCCTTGATGCCACTTCTCTGCAATCCGTTCCATCCTGACATGACAGATAGACAATGTGACTTCGGTGAGGTGAATCCAGGCAATGAAACACAGGATTATGAAACCTTACGTGCGACACCAAATTTCATGATAAATAGAACCAAGTCACTACAGTGGAATACCCGAGTTCATCTGGACAACATTAAAACAAGTAGGAAATTGAAGAAGAGTATCGCCTCTAGAGCTAACAGAAGGCTGCAAGTCATCCTCGAATCTCTCAACATTGTCCTCACGCCAAATTTGTGAACAAATTGTCAAGTTCCTTAAAGTTGTCTATAGGTTAATTCATGCCATCAAACTATCACATATATTGAGATACGGTCCGTGTGCTTACCGTCATGACCAAATCTCCAAATTCAAGCACTGCCACGAGAGAAAAAACAACCCCATAAAGATCAGAGCAAAAGCAAGCAGAGGTCACAAGTAGATGTTGAAAGAAATTTAAATAATTGAGATTAGTATGTAGTCAAGAATAAAGAGCCAAAGTCAGAGTTCATTTTGAGTAAAAAAAAGCCACATCAGCACGGTGAAAATCTCTAAATGCTCACAGTAAAAAAACTCAGTAAAAAGATATTTTGGAGCTCACTAGAGACAAAACACAAAAGTCACTATCACTCATATCCCAGAGAATCAGAAATCGTGGTATTAGCACCTAACGAAATTGTACCACCAAAATGCACCTCATTGTCCTACCTCACATGATACCAAGCATTTCCTTCAGTAAATTTCAAATTTTCACACGTATCAAAAACCCTAAAAATTCCCTATAAAAACCACTCCGCTCATTGGCAAAAGGACAGAAGAAAAAACCTAGAGAAACTCTGTTGAAATCAATCCCTAACCCATTATTCACTAGAGCTCGAAATTTCAAGAGTCACTCAGGTTCAATATCAGAACCTGAGCTTACTTTGAGCTAAACCTATTTCCATAAGATTCGAAACCAAGTTATTCGCGGTAGAAGAAGAAGAAGTGAAACCAACGGAGAAGACGGAAAGAATCATACCTGAAGAATCCGTTTGAAGCCATTGTCGTTCTCCGATTTGGTATGTTCTCTTCCTATTATCTTCATTTCTTGTTGAATGTGATGATTTTGTTTGAAGAAATTCATTTCACATAATCGTTTAAAACACATACGCGGTCTTGAAGACGGGTTAGATTTTGTGATTTTTTGTTTCGTCGGTTTGATTTTGGTTTAGGGATTTGTGATTCGATTTGGGGTAACTTTCAGAAAGAAGAAGGTTGAATGTTTAGAGAAGATAGGTGTGGATGAAGAAACACGGTGAGAGAGAGTGAGATGGTTGAGTGTTCTGAGGAAGAGAGTTTATTACTCTGACTTGTTCATTATCTTTCTGTTAATACCATTAGTTCACGTTGTGAGAAATGAAACATTGCATTAATGATATTTTAGGTAATATTATTACTATTAATATTATTAGCAATATTATTAGTTTTATTTTAAAATTATTATTATATCATTTAGATTATTAAAATAGTTAATTATGAATTTTTTTTACTAATGTCAAATAATCCTAGTTTTGATTAAATAATAATTATTTTAATTCAAATTGTTAATTATTTATATGTCAAAATATTTTTTAAATTAAATCACGAAAGTAGCGGGCTCTTGGGGTCTAGCACTCCTTGGGTCCTTGGACAACCGCTCTCGAGGCGCACGCTTTTGAGTCGTGGTTGTTCCGTCTTTTGATTTTCAAAACCGTTTTTCACTCAATTCAATTGAAATTTCTAAAAGATATTATTAGTCAATTTTTATTTGATTATATATTTATAAGAAATTTCCAATTATATTTTAAAATAAATATATTCCAAAACTAGTAACAAAGAATATTTTAAGTATTGAAAAAATATATATATTAATTAAGTTAAAATATTTTTTCTAAGATATTAAACTTTTTCAAAACAATTAGTTGTAATTAACTTTTCTCAAAATTTTTTTACAATTGATTAATTTATTTTATATATGAAAATTAAAACTGTTTTTCTCAATCAAATTATACAATCTTCCTAAAATAATTTTCAAAACAATCAAATTCTTGGATCTCGCCTTCCTTGAATTTTTAAAGCAACCGCTCTCGAGGTGCACACCTTGAGTTGTGATCCTTCCGATCTTATTTTCTAGAATACCTAGCGCACCTAGTCCGAGTACGCTAATCAATTCAAATTATTTTCTAAATCAAATCACGAAAGAATCAAGTTCTTGGAGTCGCGCATTCCTCGAATTTGAGAGTGACTACTATTGAGGCGTACGCCTTGAATGGTGTGTCGTTTGAACTTTCGTTTCTAAAATACCTCCTTTAATTATTGGGACAAGTATTCACTGTCCAACAAACATATTTTATAATTAATGGAATGAAAAAAGTATCGTTGGGATCTAGCATTCCAACGATATCCCGATTAATTGGTTACGAGGCTGACATCTCGCTTATCGAATAGTCGTCCTTCCTCTTAAATTTTCAACCTGTCTAACCTCGTTCCTCACCTTCGTGCGATTGAGTCTAAACCCTAGTATGTCTCTAAACCATACGTAAAATTCAAACTATTTTCTTAACTAAACTGCGAAAGAATTGAGTTCTTGGAGTCTCGCACTCCTTGAATTCTTGAGTGACCACTCTTGGGGCGTACGCTTTAGGTTATGGATTACTCGACCTTTTCGTATATAAAATACATGCCCTAACTACTTTGACAAATACCACCATTGTCCATTCAAATACACTTTCCTAATTAATTGAATGAAAAAGGTATCATTGGGATCTAGCATTCCAATGATATCCCGATTAATCGATTGCGAGACTGACGTCTCGTTTATCGAGTAGTCATCACTCTCCCTTAAAATATTCAACCCAACTCTCTTCTCCCGCCCTCGTGCGATTGAAGCTTTCTCAAACATATTTCGAATTTAGTCGAATGAAAAAGGTGTCGTTGGAATCTAGCATTCCAATAATGCCCTGATTAATTGATTGCGAGGCTGACGTCTCGTTTATCGAATAGTCGTCATTCTCCATCAAATTGCCTAACTAAATTCCTCTTTCTCGCCCCCGCGCAATCAAAACCTTAAACCTATTCAAATACATTCTCTTTCCCAAACCAAAACATCCAATGCGATAAACACAAATTCCTCGCCCTCGTGCGATTTCCAACCAAAACACCTTTTGTTAAGAACATTGTTTAGTCCATTTTTCCGCGCATAACAAACTAGTGCTTCAGCCTCCCCAACCGAGCAGACAAGCCAACGTTTAGCAGTTAGAATGCAACCTAAACACTCGTTCATTTTCCAAACCCTTTTACTGTAGTTAGCCGAACTACGGCTGCTCTGATTTCTCATTTATCAATGAGAATACGTAGGCACAAGATTGCGATGATCTTGGCGAGCACAATCCCCTCCTTTTCCCGTAGTCCCCCGAACTATGAATGCTCTTATTTTCCACTTCTTACAAGTGAAGATACGTAGGCACAAGGGTCCCAGTCCTTGGCGAGCACCCTATCTTAAAACCACCCATTCCCCCCTATAGGAGAAATCTTAGAAGAAAACTAACAAGCTAGCTAAAATCACTCTCGAATCGAATCAAGAGGTTCCCGTTGAGTACAACGGATGTAGAGGGTGCTAATACCTTCCCTCTGCGTAACCGACTCTCGAACCTAGAATATTGGTTGCGATGACCATGTTCTTATCTCTTTAAAGGTTTTATCGATATTTTCCTATTCCACCCCTGGAATGAATAAAGTTCGGTGGCGACTCTGTTTCAAACAGTATTTTCCGCGTCCATCGCGAGGATCGTATTTTTCGAGGTACGACAGATTGGCGACTCTGCTGGGGATACGCATTGCCCTATGCAAGAGAGACTCAAGCCTAACTTGACTCGATTCAAGAGTACTAACCTTTTGCTTAACTGTTTTCTTTATGTTTATTTTCTCCTATTGTTTATTTCTTGTTTTCTCTTTCTATCGTATGCTGTTTATTATATCTGCCTGCTGGATTCGGGGATAACATTGCAAGTAAAGCTCTACACCCGAGCTTTGGAAAAAGAAGAGAGAAAACATAGTTTAGAATTGGTATTCGATTAGTGTTAGTCCCCAAGGACTCGCTCCTTGTGTGCCTAGCATGAAAGCTCCTCCAGAATAGACCTTTTCGTAGATCCTATCGTAACGCAGCTAGCCTGTTGCACGATTTAATTCATGAAGGGTCCATGACTCTCGGAACCACTCTTAGAACCAGTTTCTATATTGGTGGTCGTGTAGTGTTAGTCTCTGAGGACTCGCTCCTCGTGTGCCTAGCATGAGGACTCCGCTCAGGAGAGACCCTATCGTACTCTCGTTATAATACAGCTAGCCTGTTGCATAATGTTAATGCGATTGGTGTCCATGATCCTGGGAACCTTATCCGTCAACATTGAAGCTATCCCGTGAGTGGGTCTATGGGTAAAGAATCTAGAACTTACCTTGTATAATCTACCGGCTAGGGTGCTTTGACCTGCTTATGTTATCCTGGATCCTGTTTGCACCTGCATTGCATTCGCATATCACTGCATCTTCATTTCATTTGCATCACATATCATATTCCAAAACCAAAAAAAGCCTATCCACTCTTTATCCATAGTCCGCGGTTGATTTCACGACACAAGTACTGAACTTGACTTAGTGCTGGAAGACCATGGAACACTTGAGGCAGAATTAAGTTGAGCTAAGAAAAGACGAGAACAACACAGAAGGCAAGATGAAACAGCTGCAAGAAGTTATGACAACAGTGAAGCAAGAAAGAAGAGCCCAGTTCCTCAATACTGGCAGTTTCCTTATCATTTTTGTACATTTGTAGTTTCCTTTATGTTAAGTGCTACTTGCTTTTAGACATTGTTTCTTATTAATGGTATTGTTAATGTGATGATTATGCATGCTTTTGATCAAATCCATTCGTATCCACTCACATTTTCTCACTTATTGCCAAAATCACAAAGAAATTTACTCTACTTCCTTCATCGCACTGCTGTTTAGCAAAGATTTGAGGGAGGATGACGAAAACTAAATACCCATAATTGTTGATAGTATGCTTTTGGATAAAATTCTGCTGATGATGTACAAGCATTGTTTCAAATCCCCAAACACCGGAGAGATAAGGAGTTAGTCCCTAGTCAACCACTTCGAGCCTAGAAGTAGGAGTTTCCTTCGGATTGCTAAACCCATACGCTTAACCTAGGGCAGGGTGGTGTTCAGTTAACCTGATTACGCACTCGAATCACGAGGCAAAATCCAAAATTCATGACGGTTCATCAATGACCAATGACTTGGCAGTCACAAGTCTCCAAAAAAAATCAAAAGCCTGCTAAGTCGAACACCTCAAAAGGAGACTTAGGTAAAAATCAAGGCAATCCCGATGGACTCGAAAAACAAGATCAGTCCAGGAAAAAGTTAGGGATCAAAAACAAAACCAAAAGAGGTCCTCAAACCCTCGACAAAAAAACAAAATAAGATTCAGTGGCCACCCAAATCAAGGGGCACTGACATCCATCAAAGAGCAAAATAAGGTGACTGCCATCTCGAGTGAACCTTGAACCATCTAGCTTACACTGTCAAGGTAAACTTTTGCAGAATTAACTGAACGTAGGTATGGAGATTATCACAAAGAAGGGGTGGGTACCAAATCATACTTTGATCCTAATATCCTTTGTTTTCATAACCGTGAACCAGACCATAATACAACCCTCAAAAAACCTAATTGAGGCGGAGTTTTATTCTGAAAGCATAACTACAGCAAGGTTGCGTAAACTGACTCCTACATATTTGCTAATCTTATGTATTGGTGTCATATTCTTGCTATATCTTTCACACCAATTAAATCAGCATTGCGTTTGGATTAACGGTCCAATCGTCACACATTTTCACATCATTCCCAATAAATGATATTTTCATAAATTGCATGAATGTCGCATTAAAATTACCATTTTTGAATGAACGATTTTAATTTCAAATTAGTAATTGGCATAATGGAAATTCCAACAAAGTGCAATCAAAGAGGAACTTGATCACTCATTGGTGTTGGCCTGAATTAAGAATTTCTCCTAACCCTACGAATCTGGGGCAAGTCCTTCTGAGGTTTAAACCAGGGTGGACCACTGCAAGGTTCAGACACTGGGGCAAATGGTTTCAAGCCATATCCTGGTATAATCATCGCCAAATTTCTCATCCCAGAATAAAATCCATCAAACACCCGGCAGACTGGGGCAAACTGGTTGAACTTGGGGCAGAGCAAAAGCACGACTAATATGCATTGGTTAAGTCGCTACGCTCATGCAATCCATATGCATTGGTTAAATCGCTACGCTCACACGATTAACACGCATTGGTTAAGTCGCTACGCTCGCGCAATCAACATGCTTTGGATAAGTCGCTACGCTCAATGTTTGTAAGTCATCATGACATATCAGCTAGAAGCAAGGTTCTTACAAGAACAAGTATACCACTTCTGCAAAGGATCCAACAAGGGGTAGGCTACCCAGAGTTTCGTTTGATTAAGGGAGAGTCCCTCCAACGCTCAATCAACACAAGTCATGTCGCTTCAACGCTCATTCTGGAGCAGACTACTTCAAGAATAATTTGAAGCCAATTACCCCAAGGGTCAGTTAATCAAGGTCAAAACCCTTTCCTGACTAAAATTTGCAACAAACCATCTCGAGATCATCTCATGGTATATTTGCGTCCGAATTCCTTTCATGACTTGGAGTTTTGGAACAAACCATCTCGAGTTCATCTCATGGTACAACTGTTTCCAACTTCCTTTCACGATGTGGAATGCTGGGGCAAGCCATCTCGAGTTCATCTCATGGTACAACTGTTTCCAACTTCCTTTCACGACTTGGAATGCTGGGGCAAGCCATCTCGAGTTCGTCTCATGGTAGGATGGCTTCCAATTTCCGTTCAAAGAAAGTTCCTTCATAGACCCAAACTGGGGCAAGTTGAACCACATTGGGGCAGTTACTCAAGCAAGTTTATTCTCGTCAGCAAAATTTGTGTCGGGGAATCATGCCATCACCCCACCAAATAACCTTAACCTCCTGAAAGAGCCTTTCTGTCATTGGGTTTCACCCCTACGGCCTGGACCTGATACCTGTCAGAGCTTTGTAACCGAAACAAATCCTTCAAAGTCCAGTTCTCGTCTGGCAAATCATTCTAAAGTCCAATCCATTTGGAAACTACCAAAGTCCACCCCGTTGGCACCCTCATAAAACTAAGGTCCAACTTCGTTTAGCAACTACCAAAGTCCAAACCATTTGGCAACTACCAAATCCAATCCCTGGTGATGTCCCCGACAGGATTTTATCCCCGGCATACCTGGTTGTTGCATTATCATAAGCACGACATACAACCTCATATCATAATCATATCAAGCATTAACATATCATTTGCATTCGCATCGTGCACTTCCTAGCAGTTGCACCTTAGTTGCATGTTTGGGCATCATAAAACATTGCATTACATAGCAATGTAGCAGGATCCAGGATCAGTTCGCAAGCATCTTGGTCAGTCCTCCAGTGAAGTTGGCAGTATGACTCTGAAAAGAGTTAAGACCCCACGAGTTCAGGGAATTCTACTCCCCCGCAAGTCATTCTCCAACCATGCAGTTGATGATGATAATCCCCAGCAACTATTGCTCTGGTGGCTCCCCAATCAGAGGTTATCTTAAAAAGTTTCTTGAAGGCTTTCCCCCTGCAGAGTTCGCACAACGCTGCTCCTCTAATAGGGATTTTAGCTCAACTATTCCTCAGCAAAATCATCACTCGAGATACTGCTTTGGTATCATCGAAGAGCCTTAGTGGATAAGGTACTGCTTCGACCACCCGAAGAATCTCCAGTTTTGTTCGAGATACTGCTTTGGTATCATCGAAGAGCCTTAATGGATAAGGTACTGCTTCGACCACCCAAAGAATCTCAAGTTTTGTTCGAGATACTGCTTTGGTATCATCGAAGAGCCTTAATGGATAAGGTACTGCTTCGACCACCCGAAGAATCTCAAGTTTTGTCCGAGATACTGCTTTGGTATCATGGAAGAGCCTTAATGGATAAGGTACTGCTTCGACCACCTGAAGAATCTCAAGTTTTGTTCGAGATACTGCTTTGGTATCATCGAAGAGCCTTAATGGATAAGGTACTGCTTCGACCACCCGAAGAATCTCAAGTTTTGTCCGAGATACTGCTTTGGTATCATCGAAGAGCCTTAATGGATAAGGTACTGCTTCGACCACCCAAAGAATCTCAAGTTTTGTTCGAGATACTGCTTTGGTATCATCAAAGAGCCTTAATGGATAAGGTACTGCTTCGACCACCCGAAGAATCTCAAGTTTTGTTCGAGATACTGCTTTGGTATCATCGAAGAGCCTTAATGGATAAGGTACTGCTTCGACCACCCGAAGAATCTCCAGTTTTGTTCGAGATACTGCTTTGGTATCATCGAAGAGCCTTAATGGATAAGGTACTGCTTCGACCACACGAAGAATCTCAAGTTTTGTCCGAGATATTGCTTTGGTATCATCGAAGAGCCTTAATGGATAAGGTACTGCTTCGACCACCCGAAGAATCTCAAGTTTTGTTCGAGATACTGCTTTGGTATCATCGAAGAGCCTTAATGGATAAGGTCCTACTTCGACCACCCGAAGAATCTCTTGTTTTGTTCGAGATACTGCTTTGGTATCATCGAAGAGCCTTAATGGATAAGGTACTGCTTTGACCACCCGAAGAATCTCAAGTTTTGTTCGAGATACTGCTTTGGTATCATCGAAGAGCCTTAATGGATAAGGTCCTGCTTCGACCACCCGAAGAATCTCAAGTTTTGTTCGAGATACTGCTTTGGTATCATCGAAGAGCCTTAATGGATAAGGTACTACTTCGACCACCCGAAGAATCTCCAGTTTTGTTCGAGATACTGCTTTGGTATCATCGAAGAGCCTTAATGGATAAGGTACTGCTTCGACCACACAAAGAATCTCAAGTTTTGTTCAGAGATACTGCTTTGGTATCATCGAAGAACCTATATGGATAAGGGACCGCTTCGACTACCCAGAGAAGATCAGATTATCTTGTCCAGCTTTTGCATCCTGCTACCCCGTTCTAGTATATCTCACTGCAGTTTACTTGCTTATCGGAAAAATTTCGGGGTCTTGTTGTATCTAATTGACTTCCACCTTAAAATGAACGTCATACAGCAGTTCATTCTCTCAGGTTTAAGGCAATTAGATAGGGGCATCTGTCATACCCCAAATTTGTCCTACTTCAGTATTTAATGAATGTTTTACTGCTTCACGACTTCTGGCCACGACTCTCCAAAACATCTCTTTAAATAAGTCGCTTGTATGCATTTAATACAAGTTGTCCAAAGGTACCTCACATGACACTTCTAGACACAGTCGATTTAGCCTCAGGCGTTGTTCGATTTGATTGCAAACGTCGAGCTATATTTGGATTCTAATTCAGTTTGTGACAAACTTAGATTTAGCTTGCCAATTCCAAAACATAATTGAATTAGAAAATCAGTTTGTGACAAAATTAGATTTAGCTAGCAAATTTCAAGTCATCGGTTTGTAACAAACTTAGGTTTGACTTGCAAATTTCAAGTTATAATTAAAATAGAATCTAGATGCAAACAGTCTAGAAGATATTTCGATTCAATTCAAAGGCTTACGGTATAATGCGTTTGAGGAATGGATCGCCCATATTTTACAAATCCATTAGCATCAGGGCCAATCTCATAAATATGGATATTTTGGATGTTCAGACAAGAAGTTGTTGGTGTTTCGAGGTAATATTTCAAGTCATAAGTGGAGACGTTGTTGTAAATTGTGAGATCATAATTTTTACCTTTTGAGCCATGATGCCCATAGGCGAAAATGGATGCATGATTTCATAGCTAAGTCAAGGAAAGGCATTTACAATAGGTATTTGGTTTGGTGATGGACTGTGTTTCAAGATGACTCATAAAATCCAAATTAGTCAGGTT
This sequence comes from Lathyrus sativus, assembly GCA_963859935.3. Lineage (NCBI taxonomy): Eukaryota > Viridiplantae > Streptophyta > Magnoliopsida > Fabales > Fabaceae > Lathyrus > Lathyrus sativus. Next base: position 369,795,844 of record OZ012739.1, read on the forward strand.
ATTTAACCTGGGCTAGCCATTGGAAATTTTCAGTGAGTTGCATGTGGTTTCAAGTTATGAGCAAATTTGTACTGAGTTTGTGCTAGAACATGCCAAGTCAATTGCAAGTTATTAAAGGTTGTCAAGATGAGCCGTAATTGCAAGGAACGAATCAAGCCATGCGTAAATGTGTTATTTTCTGAACCACAGCATGACCAAGTGGATATGTATTATTACGTTTAAGCCAAACCGCAGAAGTTTGCTATCAAATGGCATTTAGGATATTGCATATCATTTTGATTAAACCCATACATCATCAGTACTACAAAGCCATGTTTATCTAAATGAGATCAGGAAGTAAAAAATCATTATCATTAATCATACTTTTACTAAACAGGTAGAATTACAAGATCATGGTTGCATACAAAGGGAAAACTCAGAATGAGTACATATCACGCAAGCCTTATGGTACAAAGAGACCTAAAATGATAAAAGTGTATAATAATCCACTCAAAGTTTACATTATGAAGACACTTTGATACTTGTGAGCCCAGGACTTTAATAAACCATTCCAGGCAACTAAACGTGAGCCAAGACTTTATATGTCATGCCCACACCGTGCTTCCTTCCAAAAAACGGTTGTCACCGTCATTGCACCCTACAAAAATAAGTCACATGTCAAGACATATACGAGTCCTTTCCAGTCAAAAATAATGAAAGCACACAGACCTTTTCATAGAGATTTAGCCCAGCTGCATCGATACAATACATGAAGAAATACATACTTAAAATATACCCAAGCAAACTCATTCTCACATGCTTTGCGGAAGTTCCGGATTCTAAACAATAGTGTATTATTCATACATGAAGTGGTGATGAGGTTCACAAATAAGATCACCTTCAAAATTTGATACAAAATTTGTGAAAGTCATGACTTAACAAGTTTTTCATAAGGTGATTACATCATTCCAAAACCTACTTTATCGCACATGCTACAAGTATGGCAGCTGCAAAAAGATGGCACCTAGTTTTAGCTCGAAGAAAATCCAATGACAACATCCATATCCTGGTTTGAGATCTTGATTAATTCCTCAGCAATGCCGTCGTCACCAGAATCATCTCACTAAGACACCCCTTCGACATATTCGCTGCTTTTTCATGATGTTTGGCCGCTACACAATGAAGCACGCCTAATAGCTGTAGTTGAAGAGAATTCAAAGTAAACGGTTGCGCCGCCTTTAGCAACTATGACCTCATCAATCCATATGAAGGGCGCGAATTCTGTTGTATGGAAGGATACGTCTAGCTTGAAGTTCATTTCGCCTTTCCATTAAAAGCAGCATTTCACCTTGGATTTTACCGGTTGCCCCCACCTGCACGTGTTAGGTCGAAACTTCTTTTAGGATGAAACTATGCCATTAATCCTATATTACACAAACCGAAAATGCTCCGCAGAATAAGCTACAAAGACATGAATTTGAACATACACATAATGAGTGGATGAACATAGTAAAACCTGATCTTTATCCAGCTGTTTCAGCACAGTTGAATGAAAAGTTTGAGGCGTCCGTAGTAGAGATCAAAAACTCTAAATCTGTTAGAAGCGAGTTGCATGTCGCTGTAAACTCACTATTGAAGGACGAAGGAGTTTTGGTGATCCATACTGTAGATGATCCTCCTCCTAAATTAGGCGGAAAGGAGATCCTATCTCTTGATTATTAGAGTCGTGCATTGAGCCTGCTAAGTATTGCTAGCATATCAGGTTGCTGTCAAGTCATAATACCATTGGGATTTTATGACAGGAATCCTGTTTCAGTGTCTTTGATAGCTCGGCATGGTGGTGATCGCTTTTTTTTTTGCTTGACACTCTTAAGACCATGTATACAGTTCTCCAAGAGCAGGCTGATATTGCTGCCCCAAGTAAATCATCAAAAAGTGTTGTTAGCAAGGAACAATCCACTGATACTGCAAAAGAAAAGGAAAATCAAGCCTACGAAGATAAGCAGTGGCAGAAAGCCATTGGTTTTTATACTGAAGCTATTAAAATTTGCGGCAATAACGCAACATACCATAGTAACAGGGCTCAAGCGTATCTAGAACTGAGCAGTTATCTTCAAGCTGAGGAAGATTGTACAACAGAAAAATGTTTTGACAAAAAAAAAAGAATGTGAAGGCCTACTTTCGCAGGGGTACAGCTTGAGAGATGTTAGGCTACTACAAAGAAGCAATTGATGATTTCAAATACGCCCTTGTACTTAAGCCAACCGACAAAAGGAACCGCACCAAATATCTAAGACCTTCGCAAAGCTTTAACGGTGACTGCGCAATAATTAATAACCAATGGAAAGGAAACTACCGGCTACCATCGTCCAGAAATTTTCATAGAACTTCAACAACCTATTCCAACATCTCATCTGCAGCTTCAATTGGATGCATCTCGTCAGCCGATGACGGTCCCACCCTTCTATTTCTCGCCAGCATGTATTGCATCTCATTTCAGCAGTCAGATACCACTTGTACATGTCCAAGGGTTGACAATACCTGCAAGACAAACCCATGCATCATAGATCAATGCGACTACTGAAATTTCTCAAAGGGAGAAAAGAGCTAGCACAATAATCAATACAATACTTCTTCTGTGAAAGCAGCCAACTGCTTCTGCCTAACAAATAAGTACCTAAATCAAAATATATGGATTGTATGCTACAGATCAGTCAAGCAACAGGACAACATAGAGTTAACAGGTACAAAAGATACCTAACAAGTATGAGAAAAATAGCCTGTACCATTTGCCCAAAAATTTCCCAACGCGGAACCTTTATCACGACGTCTACTAGAAAGGTCGCTTGCCTTTAATCCAAAAGACCAGCCTACTGCTGAAGAGGTATTAGCTCATCCTTACTCCAACGGACTGGCAAAAATTGAAAAGGATCCATTCAGGACTAATATTGGTACCACAGGCTACAGGTTTTGCATCAATCCATGTATCCTTAAATGCCATCCATTGTGTCCATGCTCGCCCTATAAGAACTGCCGTCGCCGACAGCAAGATTGTGCCAAGTCAACACAATTTCAGAAGTAGCTCTATCCATTATCGTGTTGAATTCATGTTGTTAAGCTCCTCTTGTTAAAACATATGCAGTAACAAAATGAAGCCAACTTAAAGCTAGGGATTCAAGATCAAGAATAAATAAAGAATGTGAGTTACAAGAAGATACCAACTTTATTGCCAAACCGCACCCGCATGTGTCCAATACGCTGTCAATAGAAGGAAAGTCTGCATAATGAGTGGGGATATCAGTAGAGTTCTCACTAAATATTAAGAGTCCAAGTTTGGATATTAGGCAAACAATATGACAGACTTCGGTACATTGTATGGACACAAAGAAAAAAAACATACCATTCAATCAAAGCCACAGTCAGTTCACAGTGCAAAAAACAATGAGAAGTGTCTTTCGGATAATTGAATCTCCGGTAGGGCGTTGTTATAGTAGAGTTGAAATTGGAGGTTGCAGCCACATTTGATGAAATTTCCATAGAAATCAACAAGAACTCTGATTCTTCGCCTTGAAGCTTCAACTTTGTTTTGCTACTGCCGTGGACTACTCCATAATCATCATAAGGAAGTGAATGACTGACCTTTTGAGCAACAGATTGGACGTCCCAACCATGGATTTGAAGCTAATGGAGATGTGTAAAGGATGCGTAAGCTCCGCAGGATGCCTTCCATTACTGCCAATGAAACCTTCCTAAAACTGCATAATCCAATATCAAGCATAACAGAACAGGCCAGCATGAATATGATTTAGGCAGACCTAGCTATGGCCAAAGTTCCATTCACCATGATCACATTGATGTTGTTGATCTTCAGCTCGCATCCGTTGGCTCGAGAATGTCGTACATGAAAAGGAAATTGAAGAAACGTTAGTATGAGATGGAACGTGTGTGTGCTAAGACAATTACACAAATGGAATTTGTATTTGAAGAGAGAAAGTAACAGAGAAAGCATTCGAGAACGACAACACACACCTAGAAGGAGAATTCAGACAACATTCCAGATCTATTAGATTCTGATGGTTTCTTGTTACTAGTACCCTTATATTATGTGGCTTGTTCCTTATTCTCCACAACATTACAGCAGATGCTTGTGTAGCCATGAATGAGTGGATCCAATATCCTACTGCAAATACAGCTTTAGATGGCATTCTGCCCTGTGTCGACAACGCCACAACTCAAGTAACTTTGTTAAGAAACAAAGAAGTGACTTCTGAACTAGTAAACTTGGTGAATCAAGTTATTGCCAATGCCTCTAACATCAACTTTGCGCCCAATTTCACGCTATTATATTACAATCAATCTGGTCCCTTGATGCCACTTCTCTGCGATCCGTTCCATCCTGACATGACAGATAGACAATGTCCCTTCGGTGAGGTGAATCCAGGCAATGAAACACAGGATTATGAAACCTTACGTGCGACACCAAAGTTCATGATAAATAGAACCAAGTGACTACAGTGGAATACCCGAGTTCATCTGGACAACATTAAAACAAGTAGGAAATTGAAGAAGAGTATCGCCTCTAGAGCTAACAGAAGGCTGCAAGTCATCCTCGAATCTCTCAACATTGTCCTCACGCCAAATTTGTGAACAAATTGTCAAGTTCCTTAAAGTTGTCTATAGGTTAATTCATGCCTTCAAACTATCACATATATTGAGCTACGGTCCGTGTGCTTACCGCCATGACCAAATCTCCAAATTCAAGCCCTGCCACGAGAGAAAAAACAACCCCATAAAGATCAGAGCAAAAGCAAGCAGAGGTCACAAGTAGATGTTGAAAGAAATTTAAATAATTGAGATTAGTATGTAGTCAAGAATAAAGAGCCAAAGTCAGAGTTCATTTTGAGTTAAAAAAAGCCACATCAGCACGGTGAAAATCTCTAAATGCTCACAGTAAAAAAACTTAGTAAAAAGATATTTTGGAGCTCACTACAGACAAAACATAAAAGTCACTATCACTCATATCCCAGAGAATCAGAAATCGTGGTATTAGCACCTAACGGAATTGTACCACCAAAATGCACCTCATTGTCCTACGTCACACGATACCAAGCATTTCCTTCAGTAAATTTCAAATTTTCACAAGTATCAAAAACCCTAAAAGTTCCCTATAAAAACCACTCCGCTCATTGGCAAAAGGACAGAAGAAAAAACCTAGAGAAACTCTGTTGAAATCAATCCCTAACCCATTATTCACTAGAGCTCGAAATTTCAAGAGTCACTCAGGTTCAATATCAGAACCTGAGCTTACTTTGAGCTAAACCTATTTCCATAAGATTCGAAACCAAGTTATTCGCGGTAGAAGAAGAAGAAGCGAAACCGACGGAGAAGACGAAAAGAATCATACCTGAAGAATCCGTTTGAAGCCATTGTCGTTCTCCGATTTGGTATGTTCTCTTCCTATTATCTTCATTTCTTGTTGAATGTGATGATTTTGTTTGAAGAAATTCATTTCACATAATCGTTTGAAACACATACGCGATCTTGAAGACGGGTTAGATTTTGTGATTTTTGGTTTCGTCGGTTTGATTTTGGTTTAGGGATTTGTGATTCGATTTGGGGTAACTTTCAGAAAGAAGAAGGTTGAATGTTTAGAGAAGATAGGTGTGGATGAAGAAACACGGTGAGAGAGAGTGAGACGGTTGAGTGTTCCGAGGAAGAGAGTTTATTACTCTGACTTGTTCATTATCTTTCTGTTAATACCATTAGTTCACGTTGTGAGAAATGAAACATTGCATTAATGATATTTTAGGTAATATTATTACTATTAATATTATTAGCAATATTATTAGTTTTATTTTCTTTTATTTTAAAATTATTATTATATCATTTAGATTATTAAAATAGTTAATTATTAAGTTTTTTTACTAATGTCAAATATTCCTAGTTTTGATTAAATAATAATTATTTTAATTCAAATTGTTCATTATGTATATGTCAAAATATTTTTTAAATTAAATCACGAAAGTAGCGGGCTCTTGGGGTCTAGCACTCCTTGGGTCCTTGGACAATCGCTCTCGAGGCGCACACCTTTGAGTCGTGGTTGTTCCGTCTTTTGATTTTCTAAACCGTTTTTTACTCAATTCAATTGAAATTTCTAAAAGATATTATTAGTCAATTTTTATTTGATTATATATTTATAAGAAATTTCCAATTATTATTTTAAAATAAATATATTCCAAAACTAGTAACAAATAATATTTTAAGTATTGAAAAAAATATATATATTAATTAAGTTAAAATATTTTTTCTAAGATATTAAACTTTTTCAAAACAATTAGTTGTAATTAACTTTTCTCAAAATTTTTTTACAATTAATTAATTTATTTTATATATGAAAATTAAAACTGTTTTTCTCAATCAAATTATACAATCTTCCTAAAATAATTTTCAAAACAATGAAATTCTTGGATCTCGCCTTCCTTGAATTTTTAAAGCAACCGCTCTCGAGGTGCACACCTTGAGTTGTGATCCTTCCGATCTTATTTTCTAGAATACCTAGCGCGCCTAGTCTGAGTACGCTAATCAATTCAAATTATTTTCTAAATCAAATCACGAAAGAATCAAGTTCTTGGAGTCGCGCATTCCTCGAATTCGAGAGTGACTACTATTGAGGCGTACGCCTTGAATGGTGTGTCGTTCGAACTTTCGTTTCTAAAATACCTCCTTTAATTATTGGGACAAGTATTCACTGTCCAACAAACATATTTTATAATTAATGGAATGAAAAAAGTATCGTTGGGATCTAGCATTCCAACGATATCCCGATTAATTGGTTACGAGGCTGACATCTCGCTTATCGAATAGTCGTCCTTCCTCTTAAATTTTCAACCTGTCTAACCTCGTTCCTCACCTTCGTGCGATTGAGTCTAAACCCTAGTATGTCTCTAAACCATACGTAAAATTCAAACTATTTTCTTAACTAAACTGCGAAAGAATTGAGTTCTTGGAGTCTCGCACTCCTTGAATTCTTGAGTGACCACTCTTGGGGCGTACGCTTTAGGTTATGGATTACTCGACCTTTTCGTATATAAAATACATGCCCTAACTACTTTGACAAATACCACCATTGTCCATTCAAATACACTTTCCTAATTAATTGAATGAAAAAGGTATCATTGGGATCTTGCATTCCAATGATATCCCGATTAATCGATTGCGAGACTGACATCTCGTTTATCGAGTAGTCGTCACTCTCCCTTAAAATATTCAACCCAACTCTCTTCTCTCGCCCTCGTGCGATTGAAACTTTCTCAAACATATTTCGAATTTAGTCGAATGAAAAAGGTGTCGTTGGAATCTAGCATTCCAATAATGCTCTGATTAATTGATTGCGAGGCTGACGTCTCGTTTATCGAATAGTCGTTATTCTCCATCAAATTACCTAACTAAATTCCTCTTTCTCGCCCCCGTGCAATTGAAACCTTAAACCTATTCAAATACATTCTCTTTCCCAAACCAAAACATCCAATGCGATAAACACAAATTCCTCGCCCTCGTGCGATTTCCAACCAAAACATCTTTTGTTAAGAACATTGTTTAGTCCATTTTTCTGCACATAACAAACTAGTGCTTTAGCCTCCCCTAGCGAGCAGACAAGCCAACGTTTAGCAGTTAGAATGCAACCTAAACACTCGTTCATTTTCCAAACCCTTTTACCGTAGTTAGCCGAAATACGGCTGCTCTGATTTCTCATTTATCAATGAGAATACGTAGGCACAAGATTGCGATGATCTTGGCGAGCACAATCCCCTCCTTTTCCCGTAGTCCCCCGAACTACGAATGCTCTGATTTTCCACTTCTTACAAGTGAAGATACGTAGGCACAAGGGTCCCAGTCCTTGGCGAGCACCCTATCTTAAAACCACCCATTCCCCCCTATAGGAGAAATCTTAGAAGAAAACTAACAAGCTAGCTAAAATCACTCTCGAATCGAATCAAGAGGTTCCCGTTGAGTACAACGGACATAGAGGATGCTAATACCTTCCCTCTGTGTAACCGACTCTCGAACCTAGAATATTGGTTGCGATGACCATGTTCTTATCTCTTTAAAGGTTTTATCGATATTTTCCTATTCCACCCCTGGAATGAATAAAGTTCGGTGGCGACTCTGTATCGAACAGTATTTTCCGCGTCCATCGCGAGGATCGTATTTTTCGAGGTACGACAATCACTAGTCATGTTCGAACTATTGTTTGTTATACCTCGGTTTTCCCCAGTGTCGGATCCACAAAACCAGGTCCCATGAGTAGTTACTCGTTTTGTTTTTCTATCTTTTGCATATGTTTTTCATCTAAAGCATCATAAGGCATCGTTTAGAGTTCATGGCATGTCATGACCTTTCCTTTTGCATATCATCGGATCTAAGGGACAAAATTTTTGGTTTTCTGTATTTAAATACCTTTCACTGCGATTCTACGAGGATTGTCATCTCTCAGTTCCATCTAGTGAAGATATTTAAATAGAGGCAACTTTTGCACCCCAAATTTTGACCCCTTAGATTCTCATTATCATTTTAGGAGCATACTCATGAATTATCTAACCCTAACCCAGTGCAAGTTTGTCATTGTCCAAGTACAGATGAATCAGGGTTTTGTACAGTCAAATCGAAGCTTTAGGGTTTGTGATCAATCCAAGTTTTAGGCTAATTCAATCATGAAAAAAGATCAAGAGCATCATATGATGTCAATTGAGAACCCAATTTGAGGTTGTTACCCAAGAATCAAGAACAGAGTATTTCGGGGCACCCGATTAGGGTTTTTGACCAGTAAAAGTCAACTGTAGTTTGACTTTGATGTTGGAAGGTGTTTTAATGGTGGGATTATGATCCATGGAGTTCATATAGCTTAATAAAGTTCATTCAAGAAGTTTCAAAGTCTCAGGAGGTCGAGAGTGTCAACAGACGACTCGGTAGTCACCGATCGATCGTACGGTTGACCAAAAAGTCAACTCTTCAAATTTAAGGAATTGGACTTCAAATTGTGAATAAAAAATGTTCCTTATATCATGTTTCACTTGCCTATCAATTTTCATGACCATTGGATCAAGGATGAAGGAGTAATCGAAAAATCGGGAAATTAGGGTTTTGAAAGGGGCTAAACCATAACTCCTTAAACACACATCCAATTGAGTTGGTTAAAGGCTCATTTGAATTCTCTTGACAAATACTACAAAAGTCCCTAAGTGGTCCATGATCAGAAAATGCATAGATTTGGAGTTATGATCAAATTCATTTCTAGAAGGGAAAAAGACTTAGAGAAATTTCACTTTTAAGTTCATTTTTTAGCAACTTTGAGAGACTTTTTGACCAAGTTCCTTTGGGAATTTGAAACTCATGAAAACATGAATGTTTTAGATCTATTTGAGGGATTTCTAAAAAGTACTAGAACATCTCAATAGCATTTGTGAGCTGAGAGTTATGGATTTGGCAAGATGGTGTTTTCATACTTGAATCCCACATTGGTGATTTTTCATAAATTCATCCTTTGGTCACTTGGATCATTTCTCAGCCTTTGAATGTTATTATTTCTGATATTTGTATGTTTTGAAGCATTGAAATGTGAATAATTATGAAGAGAATGGAAATTGGAGGCTTTGACAAGTTGGTTTGCAAGTTGCCTTACAACTTGCATTAAAAAATTATTAACAAGCAAGAGGTGGAAAGTAAGTTTTGCAAACAGCCATCAACCTACACTCTCTAGCCTGACTTTAGACACATTAAGCTCATCATAACACTTGACTTCAAGCTTCCCTAGCTTCCAAGAAAACCCCTTTGTGGAGGTTTGATCCAAAAGTGTAAAACCTTTCTTTCATGTGAAGAAATCTCCAAATCTGCCCCCTCTCTTCATTTTCCTATAAAAGGGAGCCTTCATCACTTCATTTGACACACAATATTGATTCTAAAAACCATAGAAAGCTCAAGCATTGGCTCTTTCACACCTTACTCCAAAATCACCAAAATCACAAAATTGCCAAAAGCTTCAAAAATCTGTCTTGATACATTTGTTGCCAAACTCATTTCTCCCTATTCAAACACCCCAACAATCATCCACACAATCTCTAAATATGATATAGAAGGTGCCCAAGACCTTAAACCATTCAAAAACCTCACCATTAAAAAAGTCAACTTCCATACCAAGTTACTTTGACCAAAACCACAAAATCAGCCAAAACTGGTTCTATGCATTTGCTTGGTGTTCTAATCACTCAAACACCTCTCATATATCATTTCTCAACTGTCTAAAGTGTTAAATATCATTGGTGGAGTTTATTTCTCCAACTGTCTCAAAAATTTCATTCTTGCTCCAAAAAAGAAGAAAGCTTCAAAGCTAGTGTTATTTGGAAGTCTCTCTGGGTTTCTTGGTGTTCTAAACTACTCAACACAGTCCACTAGAGGTATGTAAACACTCCATTCTTGCTTTATACCATGATTCCATGATTTCGCATTTTGAGTCCATTATGTGAAAATAGGTCATGTATGTGTCTTGGGCATAAATTCTGTCATGACAAGGAGTGGCTGTTTGATTGATTTGAGACACCTTTAAAATCATGAACATGTTGGATATGTAGGTTTGTTTAGAGCTGTTTACATATGGTTGGCTTGATCATTCATAAATGCCATACTTTGCATATTAGTGCCTTGAACATGCTAGTTTTGGTTAAAGGCTAAAGTTGTTTTAAGTTTAAGCTCAGAATCATTCCCTCATGCATTTATGACTTGTGTGTACATTTGATTTGGGTTAAACATGACTGGAAACAGATTTGGTTATTTTCATGAATGTACAAAAACCTCAATATTGCAGCCATTTGTCATTTCTTATATCAGTTTGTTTCAAGCCAGTTTGGGTATTTTAAATCACTTAAATCCATATATGTGACTTGTATGTATGATTGATTTAGCCTACATAAGCATAAACTTGAAACTGAACATCCTTCATGCATCAAGAATGCAAATTTACAACTCTGTCATCATTCTTTATAGCAGTTTGTTTCTGATTTCATGACAACTTGCAATTTGTGAATCAGCTTTCATAACAGCCCTCTCCCAACTTGTTTTGATGTTTGGCTCCACTTCATATCATGTATATGTGATGTGCCTATGATTGAATTAGTTTGAAAATGCTGTGAACTCAAACTTGACTTCACACTTCACAAGCACAAACCTCCACTTTTCACACCACTTTTCACACCAAATTGTTTTGCACTAAAACTATGATTTGATTCCACTTGTATGTATATTTGTAGTATGTGTATGTGAATCTTTGGTCTGATTATGCCTCAAAACTGAAATGCCTTTCTTAATGTTATGCTAAAAGTGCCAAACTTGCAACTCAGTCTTCATATTTTATGACAATTGGTGTTGAGCATCAAAGTGTGTTTAAACTCATTAAATATCATGTTTATGTGATGTATATATGTTTGATTTAATCTGGATATATATATAACTGACATAGCACATCTTCATGCACTTCACTTCACAAACCTAGCACTTTGATCACCTAATTTTACACCAGCCATGTTTGAACCATTTTTCTTGCCTGGACTCACTTGTTTGTATATATGAGGAATGTGTATATGATTCATATGATCAAAATGTGCCTAAATCTGGTTTTGAGTAATCTACTGCATCATCCTAAAACCAAAGAGCAACTTAAATGTCATTTTTTGCTACAGTTTGTTTTGAACCATCTCTTTTGGTTAATTTCATATGTTAACATATTTTCAAGATGTCTATGTGATTCACTTGGCACAGATATGCATAAAACCTGAATTGTTCTCTTTCATGCATCACACATGTTAACTTTGCAATTAGAAAACCATTTTCACCACAGATCATCTTGAGCCTGTTTTCTTGGCTTAAACTCACTCAATACAATGTATGTGTAGTGTGTATATGTTTCAGTTCACCTAAATATAATTGGAATCAAAATTGAACCTCATTATGAATCCTATTCATGACAGTTGCAAACCTAAACACTATTTCCCATAACATCTTGTTTTCTATCTGAATTTATGTTTAGATTCATCCATGAGCATTGGTATGATGTTTGTAGATGATTGGAATGATGTAAAACTGTTTGGAATTGGATTTGAACACCTTCATGCACACCACAAACACAAATTTGCAACTTGAACCTCACTTTCTGCCACAGTTTGTTTAGGCTCAATCTTGCTATTCAAAATCATCCATCATTATGTTTATAGTGTGTGTGTGTGTGTGTGTGTGTGTGTGTGTGTGTGTGTTTTGTTTGGATTGGAAATGTTGAGAACATGTGTTACATATCATAATGCATTTCCAAACTTCCAAAAGGCATGTTGGTGTTTTGTTCCTTGTGAAATTCTACACAATTTAGACCTAAATTTTGTCAAAAAATCATTAAGATTTAAGAGAGTTGTGATGAAAATGCAAGTTGGTGTTTTTGCTTCATGTTTCTTGCCCAGCCAGTTTTGTAGGCATCACTTATATTTTAATGGGGTGGCATTTACAAACGGATGTATATCCACCCCAGTGGTAAGCAACTTGTCACTTAAGCACCTTTGACCATGCAAGCGTGGGTTCGACCCCTGAGGAGGGCAACCCTTTTATTTATTTTTGTCATTTTTTAATCTCTTTTGACCATGTGCAAGTTATGTACGTTCTGTGATCGTTTTCGCGTATGCAGATGAATTTTTCTTTTGATATACTTGTGATTATTTGTGATACTTGTTTGCATTCATGTTCTTAAATGTTAGCTAACATGCTAGGACTTCATATTTGGTTGTTACCATGTTCATTTTACTTCATCTGCTAAATACACTGAAGCTTGACTGTCACACTGCCTGCTTAATCAACTGCTTTGATTGTCATCAATGCATTTTCATTTTTATCATTTCACATGCTCACTTAATGGTTGTCACCATATGGATGCATATTCATTATGTTGTTGTCTTGTTCAAAATTTTCTTTCCCCAAGCGATGAAGCTTGTTAGCTCTCATCCAAGTTGCCTCTCCTGTCCCTCTCCAAAGGAAAAGATCTTTCCAATAACCCTTATGTTATGGACAATTCATACACCCATTCCCTTGACTTTATTAAGTCATTTCAACCTTAGTTTAGAAACCATTAAGACTTTGCTTTAAGTCTAAAAAACCCATCTGTACTAGGAGAGTTCTTCAACTAGAACCCTAGGATAGAGTTTGTCAACTCTATGTGAGAATCATCGTCATGATTTCTTACTTCCCCTTTTGAATATTACAACTTAGAATAGGGAGTTTTTTCAAACTCCACACAAACATTGTCATGTTTGTTCCCCCTTGAACCTTGACCATAATCAAGTGTTTTTTATCCCTTGTGAGGTGAACTACGATTGCTCTGATTCTATCCTAGTTAGGATACGTAGGCAGAAGATGCGATGTTTTTGCGAGCAAACTTAGAAAACCATCTAGGTCTTTACCTATCTCTAATCCATATCCCAATCCATAGTACATATTCACAAACTTAGCAAACAATCAAACAAAAGGTTCCTGTAGAGTACTACAGATGCTTAGGGTGCTAACACCTTCCTTAGGTATAACCAACCCCCGATCCCCGAATCTCTTAAGCGTTGTCGTTACATCGCGAAAAAGGTTTTTCTTTCTTTAGACCTTTCCTTTGGATAAAATAAAGCTCGGTTGTAAAAGAATTAAGATTCAAGTTAACTTAATAGCTTGATATCCAATTTTCACCGCAACAGATGTGAAACTTGTGGATTTGATACGAGAGGCCGGAAGTGACTCCGGTAGTGATTTCAGGTTGGATAGTGCGGGTGTGTTGAAGTTTCGGGGCAGAATTTGCGTGCCGGATAATGATGAGTTGAAGAAGTCGATTTTGGACGAAGGATATCGTAGTAGCCTGAGTGTTCATCCCGGAGCTACGAAGATGTATCAGGACTTGAAAAAGTTATTTTGGTGGTCGGACATGAAAAAGGATATTGCTCGATATGTCTATGCTTGTTTGGTTTGTCAGAAGTCGAAGGTGGAGCATCAGAGACCTTCTGGGATGATGCAACCGTTAGAGATTCCGGTTTGGAAGTGGGATTGTATTGCTATGGACTTTGTTATAGGGTTGCCGAATACGGAGAGAGGATTTGATGCCATTTGGGTGATTGTGGATCGGCTTACGAAGTCTGCACACTTTGTACCGATCAGTATTAGTTTTCCGTTGGAGAAGCTGGCAGAGATTTATATTTGGGTAATTGTGAAGCTGCACGGTATACCATTAAGCATTGTGTCGGATAGAGATCCGAGGTTCACTTCTATGTTTTGGAAGAGTTTACAAGAGGCTTTGGGTACTGAGTTGAAGCTGAGTTCAGCTTATCATCCGCAGACGGATGGGCAGTCGGAGCGGACTATTTAGACTTTGGAGGATTTGTTGCGGGCTTGTGTGCTGGAGAAAGGTGGTGCGTGGGATACTCATTTTCCTTTGGTAGAGTTCACGTACAACAACAGTTACCATTCTAGTATCGGGATGGCACCGTTTGAGGCTCTTTATGGTAAGAGGTGCAGGACTCCTTTGTGTTGGTATGAGTCAGGTGAGAGTGTGGTTTTGGGACCAGAGTTGGTTTAGCAGACTACTGAGACAGTGCAGATGATCCGTGAAAAGATGAAAGCATCTCAGGATCGACAGAAGAGTTATTATGATAACCGCACGAAAGAGTTGGAATTCAGTATGGGTGACCATGTATTCTTGAGGGTTAACCCAGTGACGGGTGTTGGACGTGCTTTGAAGTCCAAAAAGTTGGATCCGATGTTTATCGGACCGTATCAGATCTTGCAGAGGATTGGTGTCGTGGCTTATAGGGTGGCGTTACCGCCGGAGCTTTCGAACTTGCATGACGTGTTTCACGTGTCGCAACTTCAGAAGTATGTACACAATCTGTCTCATGTGATTCATAGGGATGGAATCCAAGTTAGAGAGAATCTAACTATGGAGACGTTGCCGTTGAGGATTGAGGATCGCCAGATGAAGCGACTCAGAGGGAAAGAGATACCGTTGGTGAGAGTAGCTTGGGGAGGTGCTGCAGGTGGCAGTGTGACCTGGGAATTGGAAAGCAGGATGCGGGAAGCGTATCCAGAGCTGTTTCCATCAGGTATTTTCGAGGACGAAAATAATTAAAGTGGGGGAGAGTTGTAACACCCATTTTAATTATTTCCAGTTTCCGGTGTTATTTTGTTCTGTGTCGTGTTGTGTGTGAGGATTGAGGAAAAGATGAGGAGCATAATATTAATATTGGATAATTGATAGTAATAATAATAATTAATAACTAATATTAATATTTATGTTAGTATTATTATTATTATTATTACTTTTATTAATATTAATAATTATGAGGGAGATGATATTATTTGGATTTATAAGAAGGATTAATATTTATTTGGAATAAAAATGTATTTTTGGGGTATTAATGGTGTTTTTGGAATTGGGAAGGAATAGAATTGGAAGGAGGAATACGTGAAGAAGCAAGCGAGCAAGAACACGGTTGAAGCAAGGCTGAAGCACCAAGATCAGCAGATTGAACAAGCGGATTTCGTGCAAATTTAAGAGCTTGTTCATCATCAAAGCTTGAATTGAGGTAAGGGGGGATAATCAGTTAAATTCGGTAAAGGCATGATTAATCGGGAGAAAGGGGGAAATCCCTAACCCCATAGATTCCTTGATGTTTGGTGTTGATTGCATGTTGCTATCGTTGTGATTGTTGTGTTGTTTGATGTTTAAAATCGTTGCATGTGCTGAGAATGTTAGATTGGATGAGTTTTGAGATTTTCGGTTAAGTTTGAAGTTGAACCGGAAGTTGGTGTTAAGAGTAGAGTTGATGAATGTCGGATAGAATCGGGAAATAGACCCGTAGTTCAGTTATACTATGTTGTTGGTTGTGGGTTTCGATTTAATCGGGCGAAATCGGTGTGGGAGGTGACTCTGCAGCGCAGAATTTTTCTGTGTACGCAGGTATTCGTCGGGCGAATGAAGGGCGAGCCTTCGCAGGCTTTGCCGGGCGAACTAGCCAGCGAGTGCTGGCAGAAGCTTCTGTCTGGCTTCGCCAGAGGTTTCGCCAGGCGAATGGCAGCGAGTGTTCGCTGCGGGGCTTCGCCGGGTGAATGTGCCAGCGAGCCCGACAACAGTTTGTGTTTATGCTGTTGTTTTTGTGTTGTTCCACTGTGGACTTGGACCCTTGGTGGTCATGTGTGACGAGAGGCTTGCTGGAGATGCTGATGCGAGCGTATGTTGGTGGTTGTAGGGCTGTTTGGCCGGCGTTTATCGCAAGTAGCATAATCGTTGAATCACGCATTATGTATGAACTGGTGTGGATGTGTACGTGAGCTGTGAGCACCGTGTGTGTGTTGTGTGAGATATGAGGATCAGCATGATCATTGCGCCTTGAGTGCGTTGAGTTGGTGTGTTGTGGTGAGTGGATCCGTGAGGATCGGTACGCTTATTATGCGTTACATTTGCATGCTGCTATGTGATGTATTTGGGTCAGTAGGACCGACATGCCTTGTGTGCATTGTATGTGATAAGTTGTGTGGTGAGTGGATCAGTGGGATCGACGCACTTTGTGTGCTTGTTATGCATGTATTTTGTGATAGGAATGGATCCGTGGGATCGGTACGCCTTGTGCGTCGTGTGTGTGTGTATATATATATATATATATATATATATATATATATATATATATATATATATATATATATATATATATATATATATATATATATATATATATATATTGTGTGTGAGGGGTGGATCAATAGGATCGGTTTACACTTGGTGGGCTAGATGTATGATGTGTGTGAATATGGTTGTGTGCTCCCGTAGAGGAGGGTGATGGCCCAGTGACCATCGGTGTGTTGGTGTGCTCCCGTTGTGGAGGGTGATGGCCAGTTGTCCATTGTTAATGTGTTGTGCTCCCGGTGAGAAGGGTGATGGCCATGTGTCCATCGATGTTGATGAGGTGCTCTCGTTGTGGAGGGTGATGGCCAGGTTTCCATCAGAGATGTGCTCCCGTTGTGGAGCGTGATGGCCAGGTGTCCATCAATATTGTTATGGTGCTCCCATTGTGGAGGGTTGATGGCCAGTTTCCCATCAGTGTGGTGTGCTCCCTGAGTGGAGGGTTGATGTCCAGTTGCCCATTGTTGATATGTGCTCCTGTGTGGAGGGTTGATGGCCCGGTGCCCATCGTGATTGTGAGTCAGTACCGCATGTTAAGAGTTGTGTGAGTGCATTGTTGCGTGATAGTGTGTCGTGGTTGACGAGGAGGACCGTGAGTCCGGGTGATATGTATATGAAATAGTATTATCATTAATTTCTGCCTTTTATTTCATGTACTATTATACCGTTATTATTTAATCGTGATTCTCACCCCTTTGTTGTTGTTGTGGTCTGTGCTTCTTCGGAAGTACAGACAATCCAGGTGTTTAGCTAGTTGGATTGTGGTGTCTCCATAGGACTGCTCTGATACGTAACACCTGGGAGTTTTTGGGAGTATTATTATGTATTATTGATATGTGTGCCCCCGTGGCGTATCTGATATTTTTGTGAGATATTTGGTGATGTTCGGTGATGATGTTATGTATTTTGGGGCAGATGGCCGTTATTGTATATATGATGATGATGATGATGGTGGATATGGATGATGTATGTATATGATATTTTGTGTTATGACAGACCATATCTTTTTCCGCTGTAATTTTATTGAAAAAAATTCAGTTAAATTATTTGGAAAAATATTTGTGGAAATTTTGATGTGTATTGTGGCATCCCGTTTGGGAGAGAACACTCATATGTGTTTTATTTGATTGTTTGATTTTATTTTTGGGAACGGGGTGTTACATATCACACTGGACGATATTTCATGTTTGTTACATCTTTCGATCAGGGAGAATTTCCTCGATCATGGTAGGATGACCAAAGACGAGGCAGTCGATGAGTACACTAAAGACATGCCCCTTGCCTGTGTTTTTATCCCGCTGAGAGGGAACCAGGAGGTCAAGCCTTTCGGAGTCTACCTTGACCGTTTGGTTTCTGAGGACATGCACTTCAACAGCTACATGGATCACTATTACACGCGACCATTTACCACGGTACCTCTACGTAAGAACAAGATTTGGTTCTACATCTGACCTTTGAATTTTCATGATAATTACACATGTTATCTAAGAGAATAATTATGTATGATATGGTTTCGGTCTAGTGTGTGACTGCTGTCAATATGATTCTGACTCTTATAAGAAGATGTGGGACGTCATCAGACTATGTTATCAATACTCTGGAAGAAAACATATGTGTGTACAAGATAAAGTCTATATTCATGAATGTTTCTAATATAATGATTCTAATGAACGTTTGTTATGGACATTCTAATTGAGACTTTATGAGAAAGGCCTATAAGGCTTTCTAATGTGATGCACTTCTAATGTTACAATTTCTGAAGATTATGAAGACGTGATTTATGTGAACATGATTCTGAAGATTCTGAAGACACAATATCAGAAGGTCAAATTCTGAAGACAAGGTTCAGGAGAACGAAGTACTGAAGACTCTAAAAACAAGAATATGCTTAATGAATTCTGAAGACTGTGGAGACAAGGTTCTGAAGGAACAGGTTCTGAAGACTCTGGAGATATTACTTCTAAAAGAAAGAGTGTTGAATATTCTCAAGATAGTTCTGCTGAACAAAGATCTTGGAATTCTAAAGACTGAATTTCTAAAGTTGCAAATAATTGACTCTTCTATAACATGCTTCATTAATGTTTTATTTGAAGCCACTGAAGACATTCGAAAGACTGAAGATAAGAATGGTTTTGAACTCAACATAAGAATACAAAAAATGTGACCTCTACCTCGATAAGGTGGCGCAAGAGCAGTTTTTTGTACAGTGATGTTGACCATTCCTTCATGTGAACACTGGGATATTGTTATTGGAATATATTTCCAAGAATTACCCTCAAAGGATTTATTCTCTCAAGCTCTATAAATTGAAGATCAAGAAGCTTGAAGAATTGCTAGTTGCTGGTTGCTGGTGATAGTACGCTGCTATGCAAAGCCAAAGTGATGAAGAAAATGCTACAAGCTGAAGCTTAAATGAAGAAGAAGCTGAAGCAAACTGTTTGAATGTGTGTACAAATGATGAATATGCTAAATCCATGTGAAACTAGTTATGTGAAACATCAATAAGTGGAGCATAGTAACTTAGTTGATCTTGATGGTTAAGATGGAAGAAGCATTACCTGCTCAAGAAAAGGTACATCAGAAAAAAGCTTAAAGCTCATGAATAGAAGTCGTTTTCTCAATAAGAAAACTCTTAAGAAATACTGAACTAGTGTACTTTATAATCTCTTAGAGATTTATCATTAGATAATTTTGTATTAGAAAGCAAGGAGCTGCTGCTCAAGAACTTGCTAGAAAAACCTAGGTACTAATGTACTTCATTTGTGTAATCAGCTTATAAGAAGCATATTAGCGCACAAGAAAATCCTTGTAAAAGGTGTTGTTCCTTGAGCGGTCAAGTGAAGACCATAGTGCTTGAGAAGACTAAGTGTGTTTCTAACACCTTAGTGGATTATGTTCCTTGAGTGGCTAAGTTGTTAGACAGGATGCTTGAGAGGGCCAGGTAGTCTTCTAATGGCTTGGAGGTTGATTCCTTGAGAGGCTAAGGAGAGCCAAGATTCTCAAGAAGGTAATGGAAGGTATCCGTTGTGGTTGTCATCTTTGATGATTATTGGATTAAGTCCTTGTCTAAGGCAAAATCACCTTGGTGGGTGGACTGGAGTAGCTTCGTTAACAGTGAACCAAGATAAAGATAATTTTGTCATTTATTTTTATTGTCATTTTTAGATTTATCTTTCTAACTCTACAAAAGGGGACAAAATGTGAAACTCAATTCAAACCCCCTTTCTTGTGTTTCTCAACCTTCAATTGGTATCAGATCCTGCTTCTGTTATTGATATTTATCAAACAATTAACCGTGTCAAATAAAGATCCGGACAAGCATTGAGAAACACTTTGGCTAATCTCCTCCACCATCTACCGTTTCAGTCTCATATGATGATTAAAAGATTGAGTACTGAAATGAAATACCAGAAAGGTTCATTCTGGATTGTGTCACTGATTCTTAAAGCTGGTTGTTATTGACAACATAATCTTCTCTTATGGAGATTGCAAGAAGATTGAAAGCAAGATGAAGAATCAGTTGGTAAAAGGATAATAGACTCATAAGATAATTAGAAGAATCTGATGAGTGGTATTCTTGAAATACGTTGGTTGGGAGCTACGTATCTCCTCAAGGTGATGCTTAGACAAGGCTTAAGAAGAATGATCTAGAAGAGATCAACAAGAATCATCAGAAAGCAAGAAATCTTGTTTGCTGAAGTTTAATTATTTCTAAGTATGGGATGTTTTTAACAAAAAGACTTGGTCTACCATTGACTTTCTCAGTATTTCTCATTAGGAACTATTTCATGTAAAGAAGAGAGAATGCTCGTGTCATGATTCTAAAGCATGGAAACTTTAAGATGAAGTATGCTGAAGATGTTAGAAATCTTTTCGTCAAGATTTTAAATCATGACTGCAGAATTTAAGATTCTAAATGATGATTTCTTCGCCAGGATTCTTGAAGAAGATGATTAGAATCTTACTATTAGAATAGAAGCTTATGACAACTGATCAAGCATGCAATAGATTTGGAGTAAAGCTTTTCTTGAAGAATTAAAAGTATAGGCTTAAGAAGCTATACGGTGAAAAGAAGATTATGATGTTCTAGTTCTTCACTATCATATACAAATGATTTAAGATAGAACAAGCTTGGAAAAGAAATGGCTTAAATCATGATATATGAGAAATCATCATGACAAAGCATTTTTAGGAAGCAGCTAGCATGTTTATTCAGAGCAGAAAATGATTTGAATCTATTCTGATGCATTTTGGTTAGATTGCTCTAAATATCCAAAGGCTACTGAAGTACCTTCATCAGAAATTAAATCAATGTCGGATTTGATAATGAGCTTGGAAGTTAGAAACTAAAGCTTAGTGGAAGATTAATAAGCTAGAAGTTATCTTCTCTGAATGAAGTTATTGATGAAGATCAAAATGAAGAAATTAGAAGATGTTCAATCAGAAACCTTCACAGGTACTCCCTAAGAAAGGAAAAAATAGAAGTTGTCACTTTTTGATGAACTGATTTGGGATGAAAAGGCTCAGGCAGTAAAAACAAGATTATCATTCAAACCCTCTAAGAAATATGTCTTGGTTTGATGATCATGATGATATTTTCATATGGTGAAGATTAGCATCTGTTCAAATATTAAACTCTGAGGATGCAAGGGGAAATTCCAAGTTCTCTCAGCACATAACTTTTCAAAAGCATATGCTAAGTATTGAGAAACTAGTGGTTTTCTGGGAACTAACCTTCTTGAAGATTGAAGATGTTTGATCTCAAGATAAAGACTAGAGAAATAACTTGGTTCTTCTCCTATGATCAAAGATGAAACAAACATCAGGAGAGATGTTTTGATCTTTCATAATGGAAGATCAAGAAGTCATGAAGATGACCGTGCATCTGCACAATGCTCAAAGACTCTTATGAAAATTGCAGTAGAAAGAAGAGAGATGATGAAAGGAGAATCTAATCTAGTGATCCATCTAGAAGTGCTCATCAACAAAGTCATCTACTATAGAAGCTGAATGCATGGTAATTCTGAAGAAGCATATACAGTCGCAGCCAGGATTCTACAAGAGTATTAAGTAATGTATTTCTAACTCTTGTGTTTAATTTAAATGGTTTAGAAATTATTCTGATATTCTAGAACTACAATTTTAAGAATTCAGTAGGAAATCATTTCTAAAACCTTCTGATTCAGCCCTTTTTCTTATGATTGGAATCTTTCTTTAAAGAATCCTTGCTGAATGTAAACTTACTCTCATTCAACATGTGAGCCTAGTTCTATGTCTAGAATGGTAAGAAGTTATCTCACAATAGTTGTTTCTCAAGAATAGAAAAATACATTTCTGATGTTTGAATAGTAATTGTTTTACTTCTAAAATGTGAGACTTCTGACTAGTGAAGTTCTCATGCATCTAACGCGTCTAAAGGTTAAAAGATCCTTTTAGATTATTTTGACTTTTGGAAACTAGAGTGTGATTCATTTATTAACTATAATGATATATAAATTTATCACATCAATAAAACTTTTGTCTTACTTATATCACACCTAGTATTTGATGGGACACCTATGGTAATGAGAATATCTTGGATACAGGTAATGAAATCATTCACTTTAGCTCTTGTCAGAAATTTTTATGTTCATTCCTTTTTTAGTGTCTCCATTATTTCTCCGTGAACCTAGTGTCTGTAAGTTCAGAGTACGCCTAAGAGGGGGGTGAATTAGGCTTTAGAAACTTTTTCCAGTTTTTCAAGATTCTTGAATTTTACTTGGTTATTTCTTGATGATGAAAGCAGTAAAAGCAGAATGAAAAAGGACACAGAGATTTATAGTGGTTCCCTTCACAATCCGAAGGTACTCCACTCCCCTTTACACATGAAAGAGATTTTTCACTATAGTTTTAGAATGTACAACCTATCACACCATCAACCGGTGAGGCCTACTATCTAACAACTATTCAACAACTAGTGTGCAAGAACAATCCTCTTACAAGCACTAACCCTTGTGTCCAACAATCCTAGATCACAAGTCACAATAGAAATAATTCTATAATTCTTTGATTTGAGAGTGATGTAATAATATCAATACAATGATTGATCTTCTCCTTTTGATCAAAATTCACTTTTCAAAATCAATACAAGTGTTCAAAAATTCTGGATATGAAATGGTATGAACAGTATGAACACTTTTGAAATATTTGAAAAATATTTGAAATAGTGAATTTGATGGAATGATTATTTTGAAAATTATTGGAGGTGTTTTTCAATTTGAAATATTCAGAATTTATATGAGTCAAAACACCATTTCAAAAAGGTACAAATGTGTATAAATCAAATAATGAAAAGGTATAACAATTACACAAGATTTGAATTTGCAAGGAAATAAATTTTCAAAATTCGTTCAGTGTTAATCGGTTAACCATATAGGTTAATTAGTTAACACTGTAATGTTAGCCCAAAGAATTTAAAAATTGAGACCGTTAACCGATTAACCTATATGGTTAATCGATTAACACTGTGAAAACTCAGAAAAATACTTGAGTTAAAAAGTGTTATACCAGTTCCAAAATATTTTAAAATACGCAAATGCAATATGATGATATGATAGACTATTTGAACACTTGTATATCAATTAAAGGAGTGAGTTTTGATATACCAAAGTCTTGTGTCCAAGTCTTGAAAATTGTACGATCATTTGCACATAAAGCTTGATTCGCATGACAATATTCCATCAATGATGCATAGCCTTGATCTTGATTATGTATTCTTGATGATATGCTTGAACCTCTTGCTTTCTGAGAAGAGTTCAGAATAGAGAAGCTGCTGGTTTTATCTTCAATGTATATACCCCCACGGGTATATAGTGCAAGCAGCTTCTCAGTACATATACCCCCACGGGTATATAGTGTAAGTATCTTGATCAATTTTAAAGCTTGACTTTTTGCAAACATGGAATGAGCTTAAGTCTTGTTGACATCATCAAAACCTTGAGATTGAAGTATGCTTCTACATTCTCCCCCTTTTTGATGATGACAATCAATGAGTCTGTGCGATATCTTTAATGATGTTTCGTTTCGATCTTGGCTTGCTTCTCCCCCTATGGCCAGCAACTCCCCCTATCTAAACAGAGGCAAAATTCTGCACAGAGAGATATTAGAAAACCAAAGCTCTTCTCCCCCTTTGTCATTATCCTCATCTTTCGCTTCCTCTTCTTCACTACCTTCCACTTCTTCATCGTCTTCTTCAATGATGCTGGTGGTTGAATATCGAGGGTTAAGGATAAGGTTGCGAAGTGAAACAATGGCTCAGGAGGTTTCTCAATGACAATTCATAGTTTCTCGGTGTTGGGTCATCATTGTGGTGTAGAGAAACTCATTTGTGATACCTCCTTCGGGAATGGGATAGGCTTGGTTGGAAGTTGATCCTTCGTCCGCATACTTATATGTGTCGTCTGCGTCTTTAATTATTCTGGTGTTCTTCACAATTGTGATTTCATTGATTTCGTTGGTTGTAAGTTTCATATTGGTAGATGGTTTCCGGTTAAGATCCAATTCTGTCAACTCAATAATTCTAGAAACCAGCCTTGCATATGGAAGCCTTGTTGAGAGAGATAGCTGTTGTTGTAAATGATACATAATCGTAAGAATCCAGTTCACCTTGATCTTGTTCTTGATTGCGAATAAGAGTTGCATCTCCAAATCATTAATCTAAGCATGATTGGAGTCCTTTGGAATCAGAACATAGCAGATCACATAATGCAGCATCCGGTCAGAAACCGTTAGATTCTTCGCATAACATAACATCCGAGCAGTCCGCTGGTTTGCTATAACCGTCTCCTTCGGGAACCTGCAGATTTGATAGTAATATTCCATCTTGTCATAGTTTGCCCATGGTCCTTCCACGTGATTAACCCCTTTCCTAAGAAAGTAGCCTGAGGATGGTATCTTTAATTTTGCAGCAATTTCAAACAGATTCTCTTTCAAGAGATAGTCTCGAATAGAGGTTTCCATAATATGCTCATCATCGACATTCAAGTACACAGATAACTTATTCAAAAAATCTTTGACCGAATCATGGTAGCAATTCCCAGAATCAGATACAAACTTATCTATTTTTTGAATTTTGAGCAGTGCAGGAAAATCAAAAGACGAACCCGGAAAAGATTTAAGGTTGATGTACTTTACCGGTAGGATGTGACGGACCCGAACCTTGAAATCCATACGGCGCTTCTTGGTAGTTTCCATAGGAATGGTGTCTTCCTCAGAGGCAGAGCCATATTCTGGTATCTTTCCCTTGCCTTTGTGAGATGAAGCCATGGATGAACATGAGAGATGCTGATGGTTTTGGATGCTGAAGTTTTTAGGGTTTGAGGAGATGAGAGAGTATGGTAAAGTGGAAGCAATATATATGGAGAGAGGTTGAGTGGGTTTTAAAGTTAGGGTTAGAAGTCCAAAACTTGTAGCCAAAGAAGAAGAAGAAGAGTTCCAAGGATATTGATTTGGATATTTAAGAAAATATTGACCACACATAAAAACACATTTAACACACACAATTTTCCAAAATTTGAATTAATTTTTCGTTTCTGATTTTTGACCATTTTAACAGTGTTAATCGGTTAACCATATAGGTTAATCGGTTAACACATTAAAAATATAATTTCCAAAATAAAAAGTATCAGTGTTAATCGGCTAACCATATAGGTTAATCGGTTAACACATTAAAAACTTAAATCAGAATTAAAAATTTTACAGTGTTAATCGGTTAACCATATAGGTTAATCGGTTAACACACGCGAATTTTGGAAAAATGCTTAAAACAGAATGCCCACAGACTTGAAAACATATATTATGCATACATAAACCAGAGAAAAGATCAGATGTCACCTTCATCGAGAACCCCAAGTTCTCGTCGAATTTTGAAGAACGGTTCTTTCGCCAATGGTTTGGTGAAGATGTCGGCGAGTTGATTGTGTTTATCTACGAAAGTAACATCTACATCTCCATTAAGTACGTGATATCGAAGGAAGTGATGTCGGATATCTATATGCTTTGTCCTTGAATGCATGACCGGGTTTTTTGTAATATTGATGGCACATGTGTTATCACATCCAAGAGGAATGCAACCGAGATCTACACCAAAATCGAGGAGTTGTTGCTTAAGCCACAGGATTTGTGCACAACAACTTCCTGCTGCAATATATTCCGCTTCGGCTGTACTGAGTGCCACACACGCTTTCTTCTTGCATGCCCATGACACTAGTGTATTCCCGAGAATGTGACATGTACCACTTGTGCTTTTTCTATCGGTCTTACATCCTGCATAATCAGCGTCATAATAACCAATTAAAGAACAAGTACTACCTTTTGGATACCATAATCCGAAGTTTGTTGTCCCTTTGAGATACTTCATAATCCTTTTTACGGCGGTGAGATGTGATTCCTTCGGACTTGCTTGAAAGCGTGCACACAAACAAACGCTAAACATAATGTCAGGACGGCTTGCCGTCAAATATAATAATGAACCGATCATACCTCGATACTTTGTGATATCAATTGGAGTACCAGATTCATCTTGATCAACGTACGTACCGGATCCCATAGGAGTGGACATCATCTTGCAATTATCCATATCAAATTTCTTCAACAGTTCCTTGCAATACTTGGATTGGTTGAGGAAGATGCCATCCTTTGTTTGCTTTATTTGTAGTCCAAGAAAATAGTTCAGTTTTCCCTTCATGGACATCTCGAATTCTCCTTGCATCATAAGTGAAAATTCTTCGCAAAGCTCTTTGTTTGTTGACCCGAAGATGATGTCGTCGATATAGACTTGAACCAATAAGGTGTTACCCTTGATCTTCTTTATGAACAACGTCTTGTCAACCTTTCCTTTTTATAAATCCCTTTTCACATAAGAAATTGCTAAGGCGGTCATACCATGCTCTTGGTGCTTGCTTTAAGCCGTAGAGTGCCTTTTTCAGCTTGTAAACATGCGAGGAATTCTTGAAGTCTTCAAAACCCGGAGGTTGTTTGACATAAACTTCTTCATTGATGTATCCATTCAGGAAAGCGCTTTTGACATCCATCTGGAACAACTGAAAATTCATAGAACACGCGTAAGCAAGTAATAATCTAATTGCTTCTAACCGTGCTACCGAAGCGAACGTTTCATCAAAATCAATTCCTTCCTCCTGGTTGTAGCCTTGTGCGACCAATCTTGCTTTGTTACAAACTATGATCCCATTCTCGTCAAGTTTGTTCTTGAACACCCATCTCGTTCCTATGATGTGCTTATGGTCTGGTCTTGGTACAAGACTCCAAACTTGATTCCTTTGGAATTGATTGAGTTATTCTTGCATCGCTACAATCCATTGGTTGTTGTTTAAGGCTTCATCAATCTTGGTTGGTTCAATTTGAGACACAAAAGCCATGTTGAGACAAGCATCCTTAAGATTTAGTCGAGTTGCAACGCCTTGGCTAATATCACCAATAACTTTATCTATCGGGTGATCTCTATGTATTCTCCATTCCTTCGGAAGATCTTGATGTTCTTCAATGATTTGAGTGACATCTTCTTGTGGTATTGCTTGATCCTTTGAAGTCTCTCCTTGTTGTTGTGAAGAATCTACTATATCATCATCATCATCCACAATAATATTATCCTCTTTCGAGGGGTTAGTCTCATCAAAAGAAACATGAAAGGATTCTTCAATAGTAAGAGTTCTTTTATTAAAAATTCTAAAAGCTCTACTAGAAAGAGAGTAACCAAGAAATATACCTTCGTCGAACTTCTCATCAAACTTACCGAGATTGTCCTTATTGTTGTTGAGAACAAAACATTTGCATCTGAATATGTGAAAAAATGCTATGTTTGGTTTCCTACCCTTGAACAGCTCATACGGAGTCTTCTTGAGAATTGGTCGAATATTGACACGGTTGCTTACGAAGCATTCCGTGCTAACCGCCTCCGCCCAAAAATATTTAGGAAGATTTGAGTCGCTAAGCATTGTTCTTGCAAGCTCCACCAGTGACCTATTCTTCCGTTCTACGACATCATTTTGTTGAGGAGTCCTTGGTGCGGAAAAGTTGTGAGAAATTCCATGCTCTTCGCAAAAATCTTCAAAATCTGAATTTTGGAATTCTCCACCATGGTCGCTTCTTATGGAGGCTATGGTGAGTGACTTCTCGTTTTGAATTTGCTTCACATATTTCTTGAATGCTTTGAAAGCATCATTTTTCTGCACTAAAAACAACGTCCATGCGTATCGAGAGAAATCATCAACAATAACTAAAGCATAAATACTACCTTCGAAGCATTTTGTTCTCGATGGACCAAAAATATCCATATGCAACAATTGAAGTGGTCTTGATGTAGAAACCACTTGCTTGGATTTGAAAGTTGTCTTGGTCTGTTTCCCCTTTTGACACGCGTCGCATAACTTATCCTTGATGAATTTTATCTTCGGAAGACCAACAACTAGATCATGCTTTATCAACTTGTTTAAATGCTCCATGTGAATGTGAGCAAACCTTTTATGCCATACCCACGCCTCATTGTTGTTCGCCATTAGACATTTTACCTTCAAGGATTAGTCATCAAAAGAGATCATAAAAATATTATTAAATCTTTTACCTTTTAGCAAGATGTCATGGGTGACTTCATGTTCTATCAAACATTCATCCTTTATGAAGTTGATTCGAAACCCTTTGTCACACAATTGACTTATGCTAAGTAGGTTTGTTTATGGCCTTCCACATAAAGGACGTCTTCGATGATTGTACATGGAGGTGCACCAACGGTTCCAACTCCGAGAATTTTTCCTTTATTATCATCACCGTAAGTAACGCATTCTTTGGCCTTTAAAGATAAACTTGAAAATTTGTTTATATCTCCCGTCATATGCTTTGAACAACCGCTATCAAGATACCATTGATTAGAAGTTGTCTTCAAGCATACCTACAACACAAAATCAAGTATCGTTAGGTACCTAAATTACTTTGGGTCCTTGATAGTTAGTCCCCATTTCAACCCACACATAATGCCCTTTAGCAACACCAATGTTGCGCACATAGCAAGCATTAGGTGTATGGCCTTTGATTCCACAATAAAAACAAGTAGGTTGAAAATGACTTCTATATCTAGGAACATAACTCTTTTTCTTCACAATTCTTTTCTTTTTATGACTTTGATGCATAGTTTTAGAATTGTTTGCCTTTTCTTTAACAACTTGTTCACTTGCTTTCACAAAAATGGTTTCATTTGTGCTTGGTTTGGAAAACTTAGAATATCCTAATCCACTTTTATCAATAGGATATCTTTGGTGCCTAAGAATTTCCTCCAAGCCAATTTGACCTTTTTCGTATCTTTCTAAAACTCTTTTAAGTTGAACAATTTGAAAAGATAAGGATTCACAATTTTTGCATACAAGACTTTGTTTTTCATCCATCAATTTTTGTTTTTCATTTTCAATATTTTTTATAAAAGCAGTATTTTATTCTTCTAAAGATGAAATTATTTTCTTTTGGGATGAGATGCTTTTATACAAAGTCTTGCATTCTTTTAGAAGTTCATCTATGACTTCTTGTGCATCATTATTATAAACAGAAAAGTTGCTACTAACCTCATCAATTTCTTCATCGGAGTGATGTGACGCCATAAGAGCCATATTTGCGCATTCATCGCTTTCCGATTCCGATGATGAACTTATCTCATTATCGTCCCAAGCAACATAAGCCTTTTTATTCTTGAAATTCTTCTTGCCTTTGAATCCTCCTTTCTTTGCAAGTTTCGGGCAATCCGGCTTAATGTGACCTTGCTTCCCACATTCGTAACATGTGACTTCTTGATTTGATGTGGAAGCATCCTTTTTCCTGAAATGTCTATTCTTTTTAGGAAAAGAGGAATTTTTATTATTATTAAAAAACTTACCAAGCTTCTTTACAAGAAGCATGAAATTTTCATCTTCGGAAGTCTCGTCGTCTTTGTCATCCTTTATGTCAATCTTCAAGGCAATTCCTTTGGACTTCTTTTCTTGACTTTCGTGCTTCTCGAGCCTTTTAAGTTCCAATTCATGCTCTTGAAGTTTGCCAAATAAGGATGCGGATGTCATCGTTGAGAGACTCTTCTTTTCCGAAATAGCGGTCACTTTTGGTTGCCATTCCCTTGTCAGGGATCTTAGGACTTTCAGGTTGAGATCATCATTGGTGAAGGTCTTCCCGAGAGCAATCAAGTGATTTGTTAGATGAACGAATCTCTTTTGTAAGGCAACAATAGATTCACCGGGCTGCATATGGAACATCTCATATTCTTGACTTAACATGTTGAGCCTCGATCTTTTAACTTTTGCGGTTCCTTCATGCGTTTCCACCAGGGTGTCCCAAATCTCCTTTGCTGATTTACACTGTGATACACGGAAGAACTCGTCCATACTGAGACCGCTTTGGAGTATGTTGATTGCTTTCTTCTCATTAAGAATCTTTTTCTTATCGTCTTCATCATACGTGCTTTTCAACTTTGTGGTTCCAACGCCATTGACCACATTTACTGGATTGTGTGGTCCTTCTTCAATTGCTTCACATATACCTTCTCCTTGGGCTTCAAGATGCGCCTTCACTCAGATTTTCTAGAAATTGAAATATTCACCAGAAAACAGTGGTGGTTTATTACTACTTCCACCGTCTTTGAAAACCGGGTTGGTGCTAGCGGAAGCCATACTGAATCGTTAGGAACAGGTTACCTTAACCTGCTCTGATGCCAATTGTAAGTTCAGAGTACGCCTAAGAGGGGGGTGAATTAGGATTTAGAAACTTTTTCCGATTTTTCAAGATTCTTGAATTTTACTTGGTTATGTTCTTGATGATGAAAGCAGTAAAAGCAGAATGAAAAAGGACACAGAGATTTATAGTGGTTCCCTTCACAATCCGAAGGTACTCCACTCCCCTTTCCACATGAAAGCGATTTTTCACTATAGTTTTAGAATGTACAACCTATCACACCATCAACTGGTGAGGCCTACTATCTAACAACTATTCAACAACTAGTGTGCAAGAACAATCCTCTTGCAAGAACTAACCCTTGTGTCCAACAATCCTGGATCACAAGTCACAATAGAAATAATTCTGTAATTCTTTGATTTGAGAGTGATGTAATAATATCAATACAATGATTGATCTTCTCCTTTTGATCAAAATTCACTTTTCAATATCAATGCAAGTGTTCAAAAATTCTGGATATGAAATGGTATAAACAGTATGAACACTTTTGAAATATTTGAAATAGTGAATTTGATTGAATCAATATTTTGAAAATTATTGGAGGTGTTTTTCAATTTGAAATATTCAGAATTTATATGAGTCAAATTACCATTTCAAAAAGGTACAAATGTGTATAAATCAAATAATGAAAAGGTATAATAACAATTACACAAGATTTGAATTTGAAAGGAAATAAATTTTCAAAATTCGTTCAGTGTTAATCGGTTAACCATATAGGTTAATCGGTTAACACTGTAACGTTAGCTCAGAGAATTTAAAAATTGAGACCGTTAACCGATTAACCTATATGGTTAATCGATTAACACTTTGAAAACTCAGAAAAATACTTGAGTTAAAAAGTGTTATACCAGTTCCAAAATATTTTAAAATACGCAAATGCAATATGTTGATATGATAGACTATTTGAACACTTATATATCAATTAAAGGAGTGAGTTTTGATATACCAAAGTCTTGTGTCCAAGTCTTGAAAATTGTACGATCATTTGCACATGAAGCTTGATTCGCATGACAATATTCTATTAATGATTCGTAGCTTTGATCCCGATCATGTATTCTTGATGATATGCTTGCACCTCTTGATTTTTGAGAAGAGTTCAGAATAGAGAAGCTGCTGGTTTTATCTTCAGTGTATATACCCCCACGGGTATATAGTGCAAGCAGCTTCTCAATACATATACCCCCACGGGTATATAGTGTAAGTATCTTGATCAATTTGAAAGCTTGACTTTTTGCAAACATGGAATGAGCTTAAGTCTTGTTGACATCATCAAAACCTTGAGATTGAAGTATGCTTCTACAATGTCTGCATAGGTCTCCTATTTTCATCTTTTATTAGGAGTGTTACTCTATCATTTCAATCTATCACGCCTGCTTTGAAAACAATCACTATTTTTAGCTAAATCATTAATTGTTTTGCGTGTCTCGAGCCTCTCCATCTCCTTTGATCACAATTATTACCTTAACTCTTAATATTCCCTCCCTCTATTTATAATACTTTCTCATAATCTCTAGCCACTCTCTCTTGTTCTCTAAATTGTGTATTTCCTTCATGGTTTTCATGTCTCTCTTCACTCCTATTTTTTTGCTTCCTCCTCATCCACCATGTCATCGAAAACCATTAAGGGAGAGATTTCTGATTTAGATTTTTGAAATGATATACTATTGATCTCAAAGCTCTATTGGAAAATGATCTTTCTAAAATCCTCTCAGATGTCTACTACCAGAACTGGGATAAATACTTTGAAATTCTCTTTGGACCCATCTATCTGGAACTCGTAAAGGAATTTTGGGCCAATGCTCGCGTTCTTCAATATGAGTCTGATGCTTGTTTTATCCTGTCTATTGTCTTTAGTTTTCCCATTATGATTAACTCCACAATCATATCTCAAGCCATAGAGTGTAAGGAAGATGGAGAAACCGTTGAAAAATACAGAGGAAACAACCTTTTGCAAAACATGTTCACATCATTTATCGCCACGAAGGACCAATTGTCAGTCCCTCTACTCTCACCTCTATGGCAAAGGTCTAGTACCAAATCATGGGAACAAATCTTAGGCCTAGAGAAAAAGGAACAGGATGACTCTCTGCAATGGATAGGATTTTCATTCTTTTCTTAGTCTCCAAGTTTAAGATCAATCTGCCTTAATCCATGTTCAACTATCTGAAAGAAGAAATTCTTTTATCCAGAAAGAAGTTATCGTTTCAGATTCCTTTCAGTAGAGTTATTTCTCATATTCTTGATCTACAAGGAGTTGTTACTCACATAAAGCAAACTGGAATGACTGAAAAACATGCTCCTGATTAGTGCTCACCTATGAACTATTATAAAACCATCAATAATCAATAAAATATCATTGATTAAGAATATATTTCTGAATATGATTGGTGTTTCTCCTTAAGGGGATTGGTTTCTTTGTTCTGAATGGAAGGGAGCTTATAAACCTCACCTCTTAGACTTTACAGATAGGATTCAAGGATAGCTTACAAACCTCTTCTCGAAGACTATTTATGGAAGGGAGCTTATAAACCTCACCTCTTATACTTTAAAGATAGGATTCAAGGATAGCTTACAAACCTCTTCTCGAAGACTATTTAACACAGGGGTTGCTTACAAACCCCAGGCCCTGAAAATTTGTTGAATCTTAGAACTTCTAAGTCTTTAGTTATTTTTCGGTCTTGTTATTTTCGTGGATCTCCTTGTAATTTTTTTTCTTTTCAATTTAATTAAAATTTCATTTTCTGTCATTATAATCGTCTTCATATTTCTTTGTCAATTTCTTTTCTATACCTTTTTGATTTTTGACAAAGGGGGACAAAGTATAATGATTTTGATACACCTAAATCTAAGAATCTCGATTCCAAATATTATTAAACATGTTTTATTTCTAACCTATGTTTGAGAATTGATTAGGAACTTCGCAAAAGTTCATTGAACGTTAGAACATGCTATCAGAAGACTGAAGAAGATTATATCAAAAACAATAGATCACAAGATATGATTTGTTAAAGACATGTACACGAAAAAAGAATGCTAAACAAGCATGATATGATAATATATGAGTATCTAGTGTTGACCACTAAGTTATCAGAAACAAAGGATGTCCATGAGTTTTGCGCTGATACCCAAAACTTGTCAGAAGTTGTTAACTTTCTAAAAGAATGATTCAATTGGTATCTAAAATTCAATTGGGATCTAAACTTAAATGTTATCTAGAATCTAGCATTAACAGAATGTGAATCTTTCGAAGATCAAATCAAGTCATGATAATTAAAGAAAATTTTCGGTTTCTGAACCATCAAATGACATGAGAATATGTGCACCTGTTGGTGATCTATGCTAAGATATTATGTTAGAACACAGATTGGTGTTTAATATATCTCATTGTTTTGATGATTACATTAATGAAATTTTGTATAGAGAATTTATATACTCTAATTCTGTTCAAGTGTTCATTTGTTTCACATATCAAAATTAATATTATTCTGGAAGCAAGAACGCCTCTGAACACTACAAGAACGATAAAGCTTTGAGCGTCAGAAGCAATACACCAGAAGACTCTGATCTGCTACAGTGACTCTGAGCGAAGCTGAGAAGAATTTGAGTAAAGAACATACAGGATTATTTCAGAAGACTCTGAAGTACTTAAAGCTGCAAGTACAGAGGCTCTGATAAGCAAGTATGCTCTGATAAGGATATTCACGCTTAAATCACTTTGCTGCAAACTCTGATAGAGAAACTCTGATTGAGTTAACTCTGATCTGAAGAACTAGGAACATCATCAGAAGTTTTGATGCAAGACGTTCCAAAGTTGTTGAAGAAGATGTTGTTCAAATAAAGATCCGTTGGCATATTCCTTGTCATTATCCAAACGACTCTTTCCTCATTCGTGCATGACACAGGATTTCATACAAAAAGGATTTGTCATAACATTCCCCTTCTAAGAAAGGAAAAGTCAATAGAAGACAAAAGCAACAGAATGTACAGCGTTGCACAGTTTTGAGAAATGGACTTCAAAGTACTATAAAAGCAAGTCTTAGCATCACTTCAAAGGTGAACGAACTTCAAACGAATTATTGACAAATTATTCAACAAGCTACCCATACAAACTTTCTTCAAAGCTGAATAGTTTTCTTTTCCTTCTTTAACTTGTGTAAAAATCACTGTTGTGATATAGCTTTTTAGAAGCAAATCTGAAACACATTGTTAGTTTATCTTTTGTAAAAGATTCCTTAAGAGACCAAGTATGGTCAGATTTCCTGAAAAGAATAAGACAATTATCTTAGTGGTTAACACTGTAATCAGTTTGATTTAGTGGATTAAGTCCTTGTTGAGAAAGGTAAATCACCTTGGTAGGGTGGACTTGATTAGTTTGAGTTCAAACGAACCAAGATAAAAATACCTTGTTATTTTTCTATCATCTTAATTGTTTTAAAACCCTTATTCAACCCCCCCCCCATCTAAGTGTTTTTCCTACCTTCAGTTGGTATCAGAGCCTGGTTCTGTAAGTGCTATCACTTAACTGTGAGAGAAAAGATCCTGTTGGGAAAAACTCTTGATCTATTATTGTTGATTTATCATGGCTTAAGCTTCAACTTCATACAACAACAAATATGATGATAGAGACAAAATCAGCACCAAACCTCCCATGTTTGATGGTGAGAAGTTTGATTATTGGAAAGATAGAATAGAAAGTTTCTTTTTACGCTATGACGCTGACTTATGGGATTTAGTTACTGATGGTTATATTCATCCTACTAATGATGAAGGCAAAAAGGTTGACAGAAAGTCTATGTCTGATCAATAGAAGAAGGAGTTTAGAAACCATCACAAGGCGAGAACCATTCTATTAAATGTTATATCTCATACTGAGTATGAGAAAATAACAAATAGAGAGACATCACTTGATATGTTTGAATCTTTAAAAATGACGCATGAAGGAAACTCCCAAGTAAAGGAGACAAAGGCCTTTGCGCTCATTCAGAAATACAAAGCCTTCAAGATGGAGGAATCTGAATCTGTGGAAGCTATGTTCTCAAGATTTCAGATTCTAACTGTTGGTATGAAGGTTCTGGATAAAGGTTACTCTACCTCTGATCACGTCAAAAAGATAATCAGAAGCTTACCAACAAGGTGGAGACCAATGGTGACAGCGCTGAAGCTTGTAAAGGATCTGAATAATATCACTCTGGAGGAACTTATCAGTTCCTTAAGGAGTCACGAGATTGAGCTGGAAGAAGACGAACCTCAGAAGAAAGGTAAGTCTGTTGCGCTAAAATCTAACAAATCTGCTAAAGCTCTACAGGTAATTGAAGAAAGCTCTGAAGAATCTTCCTCTGAAGAAGATGAATTGTCTTTGCTATCCAGAAGGATAAACCAACTCTGGAAGCACAAACAAAAGAAGTTCAGAAACTTCAAGAGATCTGATCAACGTGGCGAATCTTCTAGACACAAGAAATCTGCAAAGAAAGATATAGTGTGCTACGAGTGCAAGGAGTCAGGCCACTATAAAAATGAATGTTCCAAACTTCTGAAGGAGAAACCCAGAAAGAAGTTTGAAAAGAAGAAGAAAATTCTAATGGCCATGTGGGATGATTCAGATGCTTCTGAATCTTCATCAGAGTCAGAAGATGAATGTGTTAATGTGGCACTGATGGCTAACGTGGAAGACCACGAAGAAACTGCTGAATCTGGATCAGAATCAGATTCAGAAGAGGTATTTTCTGAACTTACTAAAGCTGAACTTGCTGAAAGTTTATCTGAAAATCTTGAAAGCTACAGTAAAATCAAACTCAAATACAAGAAACTTCAGAGCCATCCTGTATCTGAGACTGATCAGTTGAGATCAGAAGTTGCTGAGCATAAAGCAAATAATCTTAAAATGAAAAATGATTTAGACTCAAAAGTCTGACTCAGATCCTATGTCATGCTCTAAAAACATTTTAGAAGAGTATGATTATAGCTTTCAGAAGTTTCTGTCCAGAGGCCTAGTTAGAAGCAAAATGGCTTCCATGATCTATGGTGTAAGTAGAAACAACAAAAGAGGAATTGAATATGAATCACCCTCTGGGAATGATTTAAATCTAAAACCTGTTGATAAACTAATCATTAAGTATTCTCCTTTGTATACTCACTTCAAATATGGTCACTTAAATGATATTAAGCACACACGTTCTGATCAGAACAAACCTGTGGTTAATAAACCAAAACTTCATCAGAACAAAGATGCTTTTAAGGGAAAGAAATTCAGACAGAATTTCAAACCTACTAACCCCAGAGGACCCAAGAAAATATGGGTACCTAAGGACAAAATAATTTTTGTTGCATATGTCCTTAGCAGCAAAGTTGAGACACCAATCATGGTACCTGGACTCTGGCTGCTCGCGACACATGACGGGAATAAGGTCTATGTTCCAAAGCTTAGAACTTAGATTTGGAGGTGACGTGAAGTTTGGAGGGAACCAGAAGGGCACAAATCATTGGCTCTGGAACTATTGGAAATGGTAACCTCCCTTCCATATCTAATGTTTTACTTGTTGAAGGATTAAGACATAATCTATTGTCCATAAGTCAATTAAGTGACAATGGTTATGATATAATCTTTAATCAAAAATGTTGTAAAGTTGTGAGTCAAAAAGATGGTTCAATCCTCTTTAATGGGAAAAGGAAGAACAACATTTACAAAATTAATCTTTTAGAACTTAAAGGTCAGAATGTAAAATGCCTTCTGTCTATTAACGATGAGCAATGGGTCTGGCATAGAAGATTGGGTCATATTAGTATGAGACGTATGTCTCAGATTAATCAGCTCAATCTGGTCAGAGGACTTCCTCAGTTGAAGTTTGTAACACCCCCTTCTATACCCCCAAATAAACAATAAATCATTTAAGCACATATTAAAATTTCATCAGAGTATAATTAAGACATGATATAAAAGAGACATGTAACATCACATACAAAATTGAAACATACAACACCTGCTCTATAAAACACATGCAACAGTGGGGTAGCTTTCAACAGAGGAACTTA
The DNA here is from genome assembly GCA_963859935.3 of Lathyrus sativus. NCBI lineage: Eukaryota > Viridiplantae > Streptophyta > Magnoliopsida > Fabales > Fabaceae > Lathyrus > Lathyrus sativus. The sequence continues at coordinate 369,833,348 of OZ012739.1, forward strand.
GTCCTTACACCCACATCTCAATATTTAGAATTAAAAGCGGAAAATCTAAACATTGAATCATTTTAAACATGTAATCACATAAATACATATTATCTAGTTTGATTCACCACATCATTCATGTTTACATAAACATTTGTCAACAGATACATATACAAAATGTATCCCAAAAGAATACTATACAATCCTAACTACCCGGTGCTACATATCAGAGCTAACCGACCAAAAGAATGAAGCTATACTTCACAAAAGACCTCCAGGAAACCTAATCTGCAATGCCTCATAGAGCATTATAAAACAGCAGAAGGGTGAGAAACATTATCGTAATAATCAATGCATATATATATATATATATATATATATATATATATATATATATATATATATATATATATATATATATATATATATATATATATATATATATATATATATATATATATATATATATATATATATATATATATATATATATATATATATATATATATATATATATATATATATATATATATATATATATATATATATATATATATATATATATATATATATATATATATATATATATATATATATATATATATATATATATATATATATATATATATATATATATATATATATATATATATATATATATATATATATATATATATATATATATATATATATACACAAGCATATAATACACATATTCCGCATTTCTCACCACAATTCATTATCATCATCATATACATCACAATATATGTATAAACAAACATGGATAATCACCAAACATATTTATCATGCACACATCCATAATTCTCGTCAATCCACAAAACATACAAATGTGCATACATTTACACAACATTTGTCTCTATGCCATGTGACTCAATGCAACACATGCCATGTGGTACCAACACTTGTTATCATTTTTCGGTTTTTACATTTAAACCGGGTCCGTCCTCTAGACTGATAACAACAAAATCCCGTCCTCTAAGCTTTCAAACCCACTCTTCTAGGTTTAGGACAAGTCACTAGTCTCCACGAAACTAGCAAGCATTGCCTCTTGACCAAATGATGCGTATGCAATCAACAACCAAATGCACTTAAGACCGTTCTCACATCTTAATCTCATGCATTCTCAAATAATTCATCACATAAGAATTATAACATGATTGCACACTCACACATCATATCAAAGTGTTCATACTTTCAACATCGTCACATTTATCAAGCAATGCACACATATTCACAATATGTTCTCATGCATTATTCACAATATTGCATACAATCAATATGCATTCACAATTCAATGCCATCACCACATTTTCAATCAATGCACACATATTCACAATATGTTCTCATGCATTCATCTCATATTATCACATACAATCCATATGCATTCACAGCAATTATGCCAAACGGCAACCGAACGCTCTAATTATTTAAGCCTCACTTACTTAAAATAATTAATCTCGATTAATCGATAAAATTGGCTAAAAGTCGGCTAAAAATAATATTTCTTTTCACCAAGTTATAGAACATATTATTAGCTTCAGTTTGATATAAAGAATGACAAAATCCGATAAACGGTAAAGAAGTTATGAATTTTCAAAGTTTTGAAAAATAATATTTTTCTCACACTTACAGTGTTAACCGGTTAACACTTTCTGTTAACCAATTAACACACCCAGACTTTTAAAATCCTGGCGCATTAACACTCCGTTAATCGGTTAACAGATATTGTTAACTGGTTAACACTCCAAAAACTCAGTTTTTTAGGCCATTTTATATACCGTTAATCGGTTAACACAAAGTGTTAACCGGTTAACACCTGAAATTCTGGAAAAACAAGGCTACGGGTTTTTGCCCAAAACCTCTAAAAACTCGACCGATTTAATTATTTTCTCCCGATTAAATACCTACTCATCATTGCCAATCATATAGTAACAATTTAGGATCATAAAGCGCAAATTCTACAACTTCCGATTTTCATCCAAAATCTTAACCTCCAATTGTCCAAAAATGTCAAAACTCACAAATTCAACCAAATTCAATCAAACGAAATCCAATAATCACGGCTAAACATTACCCGACTAAACTACGCAATTTATTTCGAGTTTCATCCGCGAAAACATCGGTTTCTATCGATTAAACTCATTTCTGCCCTAAAATGGAAAATGAGCAAAAACTCTCTAACAATCCAAACCAATTCAACAAACACATACATAATCATACACTAAGATTTCACACCCTTACCTTGATTAAATCGAAGCTAGAAGTTGTTCTTGAGCTTTCCAAGCTTTCCCCTCTTTCCCTTCTCTTTTCTCCTCTTCCTCTTTCTTTCTCTTCTCTATCTCTTATGTTTTTATTCTTTCCTTTTCCTTCCACTTTTCCTTATATGCCTTTCTATTCTATTTCCTTCCATCATATTTCCTCTAATATATCTACCAATAATTCCAATAATTAAAATCATCCAAATAAATCAATTAATTAATATGAATATTAATTATTGAAAATTGGGTTGTTACAAAGCTAAAAATGTTTTTCTACCTCTAGACCATTAGAGTTCCTTCATATTGATCTGTTTGGACCACTGAAAACTACATCCATCAGAGGCAAGAAGTATGGATTAGTCATAATTGATGACTACAGCAGATGGACATGGGTAAAATTCCTGAAACACAAGGAAGAGTCACATTCTGTATTCTTTGACTTCTGCAATCAAGTCCAAAACGAAAAAAGAATTTAAAATTGTTAAAGTCAGAAGTGATCATGGTGGAGAGTTTGAAAATAAATACTTTGAAAATTATTTTAAAGAAAATGGCATTGCACATGATTTTTCTTGTCCTATAACTCCTCAACATAATGGAGTTGTAGAAAGAAAAAATAGAACATTGCAAGAAATGGCCAGAACCATGATCAACGAGACTAACATGGCAAAACATTTTTGGGCAGAATCAGTGAATACAACTTGTTATATTCAGAACAGAGTGTCTGTAAGACCTCTTCTAGAGAAGACTCCCTATGAATTATGGAGAAATAGAAAGCCTAACATTTCTTATTTCCATCCTTTTGGATGTGTTTGTTTTATTTTAAATACTAAGGAAAATCTGAACAAATTTGATTCTAAAGCTCAGAAGTGTTTCATGCTTGGATATTTTGAACGCTCTAAAGGCTACAGAGTATACAATACTGAGACACAAATTGTAGAGGAATCAATTCATGTTAGATTTGATGATAATATTGGCAATCAAAAGCCAAAGCAGCTTGAAATTTCTGCAGATAGAGAAGTCCTTCTCACAGACTCTGAAGAATCAGAGGCAGACAAAGCTCAAGCAAAAGCACCAGAAGCAACGTCAGATGCTACTCCTTTGACTGCTCAGATGGACAGCTTGACAATTTCTGAAGAACCAACTGTTAAAGGATCATCCAGAATCAAAGCCTCTCATCCAGAGTAAATAATAATTGGAAAGAAGGATGACCCTATCAGAACAAGATCATTTCTCAGATAATCTGGAACGTCATTATCTGGTTTGGTATCTATCATTGAACCTTCCTCTGTGGATGAGGCTCTGTAAGATAATGATTGGATACTTGCTATGCAAGAAGAGCTTAACCGATTCATAAGGAATGATGTTTGGGATCTGGTTCCAAGACCAAAGGGATTCAACATCATTGGAACAATATGGGTCTTCAGAAACAAGCTGAACGAGCAAGGAGAAGTTATCAGAAATAAGGCTAGGCTGGTTGCTCAAGGATATATTCAGCAAGAAGGTATAGATTACACAAAGACATATGCTCCTGTGGCAAGGTTAGAATCTATTCGCTTCCTTATTTCTTTTGCTGCACAGAATAACATCACTCTGTATCAGATGGATGTTAAAAGTACTTTCTTAAATGGTTTCATAGAAGAGGAAGTTTATGTTCATCAAGCCCCTGGTTTTGAAAATGAAAAATTTCCAGAACACGTTTTTAAGCTGAAGAAATCACTTTATGGCTTAAAACAAGCTCCCAGAGCTTGGTATGAGAGGCTGAGTAATTTCCTTCTGGAAAATAATTTTATCAGAGGAAAAGTTGATACTACTCTCTTCCATAAATCAATTAAGAAAGACATTTTAATCTGTCAGATTTATATTGATGATATTATTTTTGGAACTACCAATATTATGCTTGGAAATGAGTTTGCTCAATCTGTGCAGGAAGAATTTGAAATGAGCATGATGGGAGAACTCAGATTCTTTCTGGGAATTCAAGTGAATCAAACTCCATAAGGCACCTACATACATCAGACAAAGTATGTAAATGAGCTTCTGAAGAAATTCAACATGACAGAAAGCAAACTAGCAAAGACTCCAATGCATCCAACAAGCCCTCTAGGTAAAGAAGAGGTAAGTAAAAAGGTAGATCAGAAGCTCTACAGAGGTATGATTGGTTTTCTTCTGTACTTAACTGCTTCTAGACCTGATATCCTCTTTAGTGTTTGTCTATGTGCTAGATTCCAATCAGATCCTAGAGAATCTCACTTAACAGCTGTTAAGAGGATTCTGAGGTATTTGAAAAGTACTACTAACGTGGGTTTGTGTTACAGAAGATCTGATGAATACAGATTAGTTGGATTCTGTGATGCTGACTATGCTGGAGACACAGTAGAGGGTAAAAGTACTTCTGGAAGCTGTCAGTTTCTGGGAAGTCATCTGATCTCATGGTTCATTAAGAAGAAACCCACAATAGCGCTTTCAACAACAGAAGCAGAATGTATTGCTGCTGCTGGTTGTAGCACACAGATGCTCTGGATGAAAAGTCAACTAGAAGATTATCAGATACATGAGAGTAACATTTCTATTTTCTGTGATAATACTTTTTCTATTTGCCTTTCTAAGAATCCTATTTTACATTCTAAGGCAAAGCATATAGAAGTTAAGCATCATTTCATCAGAGACTATGTTCAGAAGGGAATTATAAGTCTAAATTTTGTTGATACAGACCATCAATGGGCTGATATCTTCACAAAATCCCTTGCTGAAGATAGGTTTAATTTTATTTTGAAGAATATTAGTATGGATTTTTGTCCAGAATAAAACTATTATTCAGAGTCAAATTTATTCAGATGAAATATGATTAATATCTATACTCTGAAGTAATTCATCTGATTATTTCTTTTGGTACATTATTTTTTGGGAAACTCTGATCTAACAAGTCTCAGAAGATCTGAGCGTTGTTTAACATTTCTTATTCTAAAGAGATTCAGAAGCACATCAACATCAAACATGTGTCACATGATATCTGAAAAGGTGGAGTGTAAATCAATGAGACGCCGTTTTGAGGTACTGTTTGAATTCTCAATTTATCGTTTTCCTCCTCATGCTTGTCAGTATCATTTAATGCTTTTAAATCATTATTCTTTTTTATGTGATTTTTTTTGTTTTAAATTAATTGAATTAAATGATGATCGTGTGAATGTGTGCCCTAATTTTTTCCCCTATAAATTCCACAACACAACACTTCTCACATTTTTCACTCTCTCTCACACCTTTTATGCATTTCTGTTTGCTTCATTGCTTCTTCCTCTCCTCCAAACCTAAATCTCAAAGAAGAACTCGTTATCTCTCAAGATCAGAAATGGCAACTTCATCCTCAACCTCTCAACAGTTTGAATCCACAATGGCTGTGGTTTCATCTCTTACAATGGGTCCTGCTATGTTCAAAGAACCTGTAAGAACTCTCCTCACACCCATTGATCAACTGGAAGTTTTATGTGAGTTCTTGGTAGACTTTGAATGTATTGTTGTGGATGGTTATGATTTGTGTCCAGTTGTGTCATCACAAGGATGGACAAAGTATTTTGATAGACTGATAGGACCAGTTTATCCTTGCTTGGTTAAAGAGTTTTGGATTCATGAAACCATTTTCCCCAAATTCATTGATTCTTCAGTTCTGGGTAAAGAGATTATTATCACTGAAGATCTGATTCGCAAGTTGATAGGATATCAAGAAACAAATGGTGTTACTCATCTGCCAGCAAGTCATCTTGATATGAATGAGGTGTACAGTGAAGTTTTCGCTTCTGGGGAAGCTTCAAGCAAGATAAAGGATTTAAAGGTTCATTACAAGATCTGGGCTAAGATCTTCTTAGGCTGCATACATCACAGGAAATCCACAAATTCTCCTGACTACATCAACTCAGATCAGATGTATTTCATGTACTGTCTGGGTAAAGGCATCAAGGTGGATCTGCCTTACTTCCTTTTCACTCATCTGCGGGGACATGTAAAAATGTCCAGAGAATTTGTCAAAACAAAGCATCAGAAGGTGAGAAACTGGATCCCTATGGGAAGACTGATCTCAGATATTCTGACTGAAAATGGCTTAGTGAGTCATTTGACAGAGGCTGGTATGAAAGAAGAGTTAGCTTCAATTGTTGGAAAACCTATGAATGGAAAGAGTCTGCAAAGGATGAGGATAGTGGAAGAACTTACTTCTGCACCAGTTCAGTTTAACACTGAAGAAGTAAGCAAGAGAAGAATTCCTTTAGATGATTTTCCTCTCTTCTCTGCTGACGAACCAAAGGAAGTCATTATGAATTACATAGCTACTTGCTTAGCAGATGGAACCCTTTTACCAACAAATTTGGTCTAAAGAAGAAATGAACCTGGTCCAGATTTATATAGGGAGAATCAGAGGAAGAAAAGAAAGGTCTCAGAAGAAGGATCTTCGAAGCCCAAGAGGAAAACTTCTGGTGAAGCATCTTCTGCAAAGCCAAAACGCATCAAGAAGCAGAAAGGTAACACTTCTGCAAGTTTATCTTCTATTTAGAACAAGTAAGAGAAGTACTAACATCTGAACCTCCTCCTTATGACCCAATTCCCACACCTTCTCCTCCTCACAACTCTGAACCCATTTCTTCTGAACCACAAAAATCTCAACCACTACACTCTGAACCTCAACAACCACAATCATCTGTACCATCCACACCTTCCTTTAACATCCATCAGAAAACTACTTCTGATAAAACCCCATCTTCTATTCCACAAACATCTGAACCAAACCCTTCTGCAAACCAACCTTCTGAACATCCCCCATCTGAAAATCAAACTTCTGAACCACATCTTTCACAAACCATACCATCTGATCCTGAACCAATCATTCTTGATCTTCAACCTCTCACGACTGTCTATCCAGTTCCATCTGGATCATCTGAATCTTCTGATTCATCTGATTCCACTGATTCTGATAGATCAGATGTCATCTCATCTCTTCTCAAACCCTTTGTTTCTATCCCATCTGACCCTGAGGATGATATTTTTTTCATCTGAACCAACCCCATCTGAACCTAAGGTTGTTAATCCTTCATTTGTTCATATTCCATCTTCATCATATCCACATGTTATCATTATCCCTTCTTTTTCCATACCTTCAACTTCTGCACCAATCAAAACACCATCATTAGAAGCCTATCTGAAACCCAAACCTAGGCTAGATGTTGGTACTTTGTTTGCTGGTTTTGAAAAAGAAATAAATATGTGGTTATCTACTATCAAGAAGGAATGCCTTTCAAGTATGAATCCTGATGATTCTGAAGCTATCTGGAAGATATTCAAAAATATATTTAATTCTGTTGCTTCAAATCTTCAAGAGATTTGTTCTGATGATGCAAAGGTCAGATTTGCTAAAGATGTCAGACTCACTCTTCTGAGTGTTAGCAGAAATCCAACCTTGCTTCTAGAAAAACACCTGCAAAGGATGTGTGACTTTCTTCTGAAGACTTTGTTGCTTCTGAGACTGCTGAACTGTCTAGACCTGAAGAAGTCGTTCCAGAAGTTTCTGCTCCTGGTCCTGAAGAAACTGTTGACCCTGCTCAACCTTCTGATATGATTGTCCAGAATGCACCTGCTTCTGCATCTGCTCATGAGTCATCTGAAGTGAAGAAAGAAGATGAAGATCTGCATGCTAAGTTTTCTGAGCTCAAGGCTAGCAATACTGAGATAAGATCTTGGATGGTAAAGTAGGAAAAGACAACTGAAGAAATCAAGACTTGGATGGCGAAACAAGACGAGTCAACATCTGAGATAACAAATCTTCTGAGGATTTTGGCTTCCCGTCCATCTTAATTTCTTTGTTGTTTGTGCACATATGTGTTAACTGTTTGTCTGTTTCTGTTTTGGATTATGTCTATCAATGCATCTGAATGTTGTGTTTTTCCAACTTATTTCTATCATATGATTTATTGTTTTCCTCTGTTATTTTTTTCTGTCTTAAAGTTTTTCTTAATCAGATTTTCTTTTTGATATGACAAAAAGGGGAAGAAAATGGTAATTTTGATAATTCATATAAACAGATACCAAAAGGCAACTCATACATGATAAATTTCATCTAATCATATTTTTGAGTGTTTCAGAGCTAATAATTCTCATCTGACAAAATTCTAAGAATTAACTCTGAACTAAAGTCTGAGAATCCACAAGTGTGCTCTGACGCTGAAAAGAATACAAGAGCTGAAAGGGAAGTATTTAATCTTTTCATACGTATTCATTTCAGGGGAAGATTAATATTCTCAGGGGGAAAGATATTTCTTTTCTATTTAAACAAAATTTCCCATAGTTTTTGTCATCATCAAAAAGGGGGAGATTGTTAGGACACAGATTGGTGTTTAATATATCTCATTGTTTTGATGATAACATTAATGAAATTTTGTATAGAGAATTTATATACTCTAATTCTGTTCAAGTGTTTATTTGTTTCAGATATCAAAATTAATATTATTCTAGAAGCAAGAACACCTCCGAACACTACAAGAACGATAAAGCTCTGAGCGTCAGAAGCAATACATCAGAAGACTCTTATCTGCTACAGTGACTCTGAGCGAAGCTGAGAAGAATTTGATTAAAGAACATACATGATTGTTTCAGAAGACTCTGAAGTACTTAACGCTGCAAGTACAAAGGCTCTGATAAGCAAGTATGCTCTGATAAGGATATTCACGCTTAAAGCACTTTGCTGCAAACTCTGATCTGAAGAACTAGGAACATCATCAGAAGTTTTAATGCAAGATGTTCCAAAGTTGTTGAAGAAGATGATGTTCAAATAAAGATCCGTTGGCATATTCCTTGTCATTATCCAAACGACTCTTTCCTCATTCGTGCATCACAGGATTTCAGACAAAAAGGATTTGTCAGAACATTCCCCTTTTGAGAAAGGAAAAGTCAATAGAAGACAAAAGCAACAGAATGCACAGCGTTGCACAGTCTTTGAGAAATGGACTTCAAAGTACTATAAAAGCAAGTCTCAACATCACTTCAAAGGTGAACAAACTTCAAACGAATTATTGACAAATTATTCAACAAGCTACTCATACAAACTTTCTGAAGGTGAGAAAATACTTAGAAGGGGGGTTGAATAAGTATGACAGAAAATAATCAAAGATAAAAACTCAAGTATTTTTATCCTGGTTCGTTGAACTCAACTACTCCAGTCCACCCTTTTCAAGAGTGATTTGCCTTTCTCAACAAGGACTTAATCCACTATTCAAATCAACTGATTACAAATAGCAACACCTAAGAACAACTGTTCTTAGTCTTCTCAAGAGCTACTGATCTAACCTAGATCCTCTTAAGGAAAACTTCCTTTACAAATTAATGTAATACAATGTAAGAGTAATAAATTGCTTCTATGAAAGCTATAAACACAACTGTGTTATTTCTCTAAGTTTAGAACAAAGTATGAACTATAAAGAATATGAGAGCTTGAGAGTTTTTCGCGTGAGAGTGTTCTTGCAATGATTTTCGTCACTTGAAGAATGAGCTATCATTTCCTTTATATAGCCACTTGAATATTGGAGAGAATATTTTACCGTTGGAGAAGATATTTCCAATATCAAAAAGGTACAGTCCTTTGTACTATTGCAGCAGAGAGACGGCGCACAAAATGTGGGTGTAGCAATTGTCTGCTGAGCTGTGAATTTACCATATATGGAATGTATCAGAGGAATAATCTTCTTGCAGAGATTTATGTCTATCCCAATTAAGGAAAGATTTGCTGGCATATTCCAACGGATATATTAAAATAATCTTCTTCAAATAATTCTTCAGATAGTTCAGATCAACAATCAATATCAGAGTCTTCAGTCTTCAGAATCTTCTGGAAACTTCAGAGCCTAAGATGTTCTTCAGATGTTGCTGAATCAGAGTCTGGTGCAGCTGTGTGCTTGAAGCGTAACATGCTCTTAGATCAGAGTCTTCACTCAGATCAGAGTCTTCTCTCATTCAGAGTCTCTTCACTCAGAGTCTTCTTTCATTCAGAGTCTCTTCACTCAGAGTCTTCTTTCATTCAGATTCTTGATAATATATGCAGCGTGTTGTATCTTCAGAATCTTGATGACTAAGCTCTTATACTTCAGATTCTTCTAATCTTCAGATGCTCTTGAGCCATTCAGAATTTATTGTTCACATCAACTTTGCTCTTTAAGATTAAAATCTTTTGTGCCTGTAGAAAACAGTTTAGAACAAATTTAGAGAGTATAATTCTTGTATACAAATTATCATTAATGTTATCATCAAAACATAGAGATATTACTAAGACACAATCTGTGCTCTTACAATCTCCCCCTTTTTGATGATGACAAAACATGAGAAATTTGTTCAATAAAAATATGAATTAAAATTACTCCCCCTGAGATTAACAATCTCCCCCTGAAATGAATACTCTAATGAAATTAGATACTTCCCTTTCTGGTTGAGTACATTTCAGATTCAGAGCCTGATTGAAGCCTGGTTGACATATGTTTGACTTCTAGAGTCAAAGCTTGATGCCATATTAAAGCTTGATGCCAGATGAACAACTTCAGAACACCTGGTTGTTTATCTTGCCATTTCCTGTCTTGAGTTATCTTTTAGATCATAGTACTCAAGGTTAGATATCAGAGTCTGGTCTACTCAGATTTAGCTATTTTTGATCAGGTTCTGAAAAGATAGATCTCAGGAAAAACTTCAATGAAATTTGTCAGATTTTTTTAATAATATCTGGGACACTTAAATTCAAAGAATGTTAGTAACATGTCTGACTTAGTTCAGATAATTGCTTATAGATTTGAACAATCAGATTCTATTTTGTTTCTCCCCCTTTTTGTCATAATCAAAAAGAATTTTAAAAGACAGTAAAGATGCAGAAGAAACACATATCCAGATAAGCAAAAAGATCATTGTCATTAAGTCAAGAGAACATCCAGATTCAGATAAAAGCATACAAAACATATCAGAAGAAAATCAAAACAAAGCAAAACATGAAAAACTTGTGCAAAACATCAAGTAGGTTTAGCAGATGAGGCTTGTTGAGAAGCAATGAGTTGCAGCAGTGCTGTAATCCTTTCTGAATTTTCATCTTGCTTAGCCATCCAAGTTTTCATTTCTTCATTTGTTTTCTTTTGATCAACCATAAAATCCTTAAGTTCTTTGACATCCTTCTGAAGATCTGGAGATTCTGAAACAGTAGATTCTGAAACAGTCTGAGTAACATCAGGTGCAGGAATTTCTGGAGGTGGAGGAGCTTCTAGAAGAAGAATAGGAGGAGTGTTTCTCTTAATCCGTTTTTGATAAGCAGCAAACCTTACTTTTGACAATCTAAGACATTGAGTCCTGATTTTCAAAGCCTCCCTATTCAGTCTGTAAAGATATTTCTTCCAAACAGCGTCAGCAGCCTCTTTGTCCATAGTAGTCATGCAAACATCCATAATGTCAGCAAAGTCTGAGACATTATCCTTATCAAAATCTCTTAACAGAGTATAAACACGTGATCCCAATTCTGCTTCATCAGGGATTCTGGGTTTTCTTGGTTGGGTTAGTTGTGTTTGTGGTGTTTGTTCAGAAGGTTGAGGTTGTGAAGATGGATGTTCAGATGTTTGTGGTTCAGAAGGTTGAGGATTGATTTGTGGTTCAGATGTTGGTTGGTTGGTTTGTGGTTCAGATGTTTGTTGGTCAGAATGTTGTGGTTGAGGTATTGAGGGAATTGGTTGGGTTTCTGTTGGTTGTGGAGTGTTTTGGATTTCAAGAGGTTGTGGAGTGAGAGTTTGAGTTGGGGAATTTTGTGGAGAAGGTGGATGTTCAGAAGTTGGAGATTTAAACAGCTGTTTCCAAACACTCTCAGAACGAGGTTGTTTGAGATCATTCAAGCATTCATTAATGTAACCAGATGATTCATCATCAGATGATGCATCAGAGTGGTTAGATTTTTCAGAAGTTGAAGATAAATTGACAGACTGGTTTAAAGGTGTGACATCTAATATCTCATCAGGATCAATGAGATATTCAGGTTGGTCAGAGTGTTCAGGGTGAACATCCTCTGGAATGGTATATTCTGGGATAGTGTTTTGTGGTTGTGGTGTTGTTTGTTGAGTTTGTTGTGGAATTTCTGTATGTATGTTTGTTGGTTGCTTGGATTGTGGTGTATGAGGGGGGACAGAAGATGGTTTAGAGATAAAAGTTTTAGAAGGTCTGGATCTTCTAGATCTAAGTGGGGAGTCAGAGGGTGTGGGGGTATCAGAATGATGAACAGGATTAGAATCAGTGTTAAATACCTGTTTCAGAGTATCTCTAATTTCTTCAAAAGTTGCTGCAGGAGGATTTGGTTGAACCTTCTTCAGCTTCTTCCTTTTCTTCTTCTTTTCAGCATCTGAATGCTTCCTTTTCTTCTGATGACCTTCACTATCAACTTTTCTCTTACGTCTTCTTTCCCTTGTCAAATCAGGAAGAACTTGGCCTTCCTTCTGCACAAGATTGGCAGGAATCTCAACACCATCTCTTATGCAGCGAGCAACATACTCAGCAATCATTTCTCTAGGTTCATCTGAGGTGAATAAAGGAAAATCCTTAACAGGAATCCTTCTTCCCCTAACTTCTTCAGAGTTAGTTTTCCTTGGTTTCTCAGATAAATCATCAACCAGTTTCATCCTTCTCAGAGTTAAACCGTTTATTTCAGAGCCAATGATATAAGTCAGATCTTCTGTCAACCCAGCCTCTTGCAGATGCGCCACAAGTTGGTTTTCTATCAGAATATCTGAAATCAGCCTTCCCATAGGGATCCATGTTCTGACTTTTCCAGATTTATCTCTGGTTGTTTCCCTTGTTTCCTTGACGTGAGACACCAGATGATTAAACAACAAATATGGAAGATCAATCTGAATGTTTTGGTGTAAACAATACATGAAGTAAAGTTGTTCAGCATTAACATAATCAGAAGAGTTTGAAGAGGGTCTGTGAAAGATGGTGCTCATGAAAATCTTAGCCCATATCTTGTAAGTGGGTTTCAAGAACTTAACCTTCTTACAAGGCTCACCAGTAGTACAGATTTCTTGACATACATCTTTCAGGTCTTCACGCGCAGAAGACAGAGAGGTTACTCCATCAGTTGCCTTAAAACCTATGAGTTTCCTTATCAGGTTTTCAGTGATAACTATCTTTTTTCCCAGCACAGAGGAGTGAATGAACTTTGGAGTAGCATATGCATGGATCCAGAACTCCTTCACTAACGTTGGATACACAGGACCCATAAGCCTGTTAAAGTAACCGTCCCAGCCTTGTGCTTTGATTGAAGAAATCAGATCAAACCCATTTTCAGCAAGATCTTCTAAGTCCACGAAACTTTCACACAGTACTTCTAGTGAATCAACAGCAGTTAGGAGAGTGCGTACTGGTTCTATGACAGTGGTAGCATTTTTGGTAGTAACAGCGTTTGAAGTAGATGCCATTGTTGACGATGATGAAGAAGATGAAGGTTTCTGAGTTCTTTTAGGGTTTGCAAAGAGAGAGAACAACAAACAAAAACGCATATGTGTTTGAGAATGTGAAAAGTGTGAATGTGTTATGAGAGTGGTTTATATAGACAAATAAAGCAAGCATGGGAAACACAACAGACACACATAGGACACATACGCACGTTTGCATTAAATGAAAAGTAATCATTTTTAATTATGATATGACATTTGGGGGAAAATCAAGACAGATTGAGATTTTCAAAGCAATACCTTAAACGTCATAATCAGTAGGTGTACTCCATCTTTTCAGATTCTGAGTGACACGTGTTTGCTTGCATGTGATTCTATAACTCTTAAGAAATGAAACGTTTTCAACTTTCAGATCCTCTGAGATGGTCAGTTCAGAGTTTCACACACAAAAAAAATTCACAGATAAATTAAACAAGCAAGACAGATGAAATACTTCAGAGTGTTAAACACTTAGCATCTGAGAAGTTGACTCTGAGAAATATTACTCTGGACAAAAATCCATACAAATATTTTTCAGAATAAACTTAAACCTATCTTCAGCAAGGGGTTTTGTGAAAATATCTGCCCATTGATGATCTGTATCAACAAAGGCTAAATTTATTACACCCTTCTGAACATAGTCTCTGATGAAATGATGTTTAATCTCTATATGTTTGGCCTTAGAGTGTAAAATTGGATTTTTGGATAAACATATAGCAGAAGTATTATCACAGAAGATAGAAAGATTACTCTCATAGATTTGATAATCTTCTAGTTGACTCTTCATCCAGAGCATCTGAGTGGAACATCCAGCAGCAGCAATGTATTCTGCCTCTGTGGTTGATAGTGCAATTGTTGGTTGCTTCTTGCTGTACCACGAGATCAGATGACTTCCAAGAAACTGACAGCTTCCAGAAGTACTTTTGCGCTCAACTCTATCTCCAACATAGTCAGCATCACAGAATCCAACTAGAGAATATTCGTCAGATCTTCTGTAACACAAACCAACATTAGCAGTACCTTTCAGATACCTTAGAATCCTCTTAACAGCAGTTAAGTGTGATTCTCTAGGATCTGATTGGAATCTAGCACATAAACAAACACTAAACAGAATGTCTGGTCTAGAAGCAGTCAAATAAAGAAGAGATCCTATCATACCTCTGTAGAGTTTCTGATCTACCTTCTTACTTACCTCTTCCTTACCTAGAGTGCTTGTAGGATGCATTGGAGTCTTTGCCATTTTGCTATCCAGCATGTTAAACTTCTTCAGAAGCTCTTTAACATACTTGGTCTGATGTATGTAGGTGCACTCTGGAGTCTGATTTACTTGGATTCCCAGAAAGAATCTCAGTTCTCCCATCATGCTCATCTCAAATTCTGCCTGCATACATTTAGCAAACTCCTTTCCAAGCATAATATTTGTTGATCCAAAAATAATATCATCTACATAAATTTGACAAATCAACAAATCTTTCTTAATGGTTTTACAAAATAGTGTGGTATCCACTTTTCCTCTGATGAAATTTTTCTTCAGAAGAAAATTACTCAACCTCTCATACCAAGCTCTGGGAGCTTGTTTTAGTCCATAAAGAGATTTTTTCAGTTTGTAAACATGATCTGGAAAGTTTTCATTTTCAAAACCAGGAGGTTGGTGGACATACACTTCCTCTTCTATAATTCCATTAAGAAAAGCACTTTTAACATCCATCTGATAAAGAGTGATGTTATGTTGTGCAGCAAATGAAATAAGCAAGCGTATAGACTCTAACCTTGCAACAGGAGCATATGTTTCTGTGTAGTCTATGCCTTCTTGTTGACTGTAGCCTTGAGCAACCAGTCTTGCTTTGTTCCTTTCAACTTCTCCTTTCTCATTAAGTTTATTTCTGAAAACCCATTTTGTTCCAATGACATTGAAACCTTTAGGTCTTGGAACCAGATCCCAGACTTCATTCCTTGTGAATTGATTCAGCTCCTCTTGCATAGCTAAAATCCATTCATTATCTTCCAGAGCCTCATCAACAGATGTTGGTTCTATAATTGACACTAAGCCACAGAAGGAAGATTCAGAAGTTCTGAGAAATGCTCTTGTCCTTATTGGATCATCTTTCTTTCCAATTATCACATCCTCTGGATGAGAAGCTTTCATTCTGGAAGAAGATCCTCTGACTGTTGGTCTTTCAGAAATATGCAGATTGTCAAGTTGGGAAGTTAGAGGCGTAGCATCTGGGTTTGCTTCAGAGTCTTTGTCTTCAGTCTTGTCTGCCTCTGAGCCTTCAGAGTCTGTGAGAATAACTTCTCTATCTGCAGAACTTTCAACTTGCTTTGGCTTTTCAGAGCCAAGCTTATCATCAAATCTAACATGAATAGATTCTTCCACAATCTGTGTTTCAGTATTGAATACTCTGTAGCCTTTAGAGCGTTCAGAATAACCAAGCATGAAACACTTCTGTGCTTTGGAATCAAACTTGTTCAGATGATCTTTAGTGTTAAGCATATAACAAATACATCCAAATGGATGAAAATAAGCAATGTTGGGCTTTCTGTTTCTCCACAATTCATAGGGAGTCTTTTCCAGAAGAGGTCTTACAGACACTCTGTTCTGAATATAACATGCTGTATTTATTGCTTCTGCCCAAAAGTATTTTGCCAGATTTGTCTCGTTGATCATGGTTCTGGCCATTTCTTGCAATGTTCTATTTTTCCTCTCTACAACTCCATTTTGTTGTGGAGTTCTAGGACAGGAGAAATCATGTGCAATTCCTTTTTCAGAAAAATATTTTTCAAAATATTTGTTTTCAAATTCACCACCATGATCACTTCTGACTTTAATAATTTTGCATTCTTTTTCAGTCTGGACTTGATTGCAGAAGTCAATGAACACAGAATGAGACTCATCTTTGTGTTTTAGAAACTTTACCCATGTCCATCTGCTGTAGTCATCTACAATAACTAACCCATACTTCTTGCCTCTGATGGATGCAGTTTTCACTGGTCCAAACAGATCAATATGAAGTAATTCCAATGGTCTAGAAGTGGAAACAACATTTTTTGGTTTAAAATGAGATTTTGAAAATTTACCCTTTTGACATGCGCCACACAGAGCATCTGAATTGAACTTCAGATTAGGGAGTCCTCTGACCAGATTGAGTTTATTAATCTGAGATATACGTCTCATATTAATATGTCCCAATCTTCTATGCCAGACCCATTGCTCATCATTCACAGATAAAAGGCATTTTACATTTTGAACTTTAAGTTCTGAAAGGTTAATTTTGTAAATGTTGTTTTTCCTCTTTCCACTGAATAGGATTGAACCATTCTTTTGACATACAGCTTTGCAACATTTTTGATTAAAGATGATATCATAACCATTGTCACTTAATTGACTTATGGACAATAGATTATGTTTCAATCCTTCAACTAACAGAACATTAGAAATAGAGGGTAGGTTACCATTACCTATTGTACCAGAGCCAATGATCTTGCCCTTCTGGTTCCCTCCAAATTTCACGTCCCCTCCAGATCTAAGTTCCAGGCTTTGGAACATAGACCTTTCGCCCGTCATATGTCGTGAGCATCCAGAGTCCAGGTACCATGATTGGTGTCTGGATTTTGCTGCTAAGAACATCTGCAACAGGTATTATTTTACTTTTAGGTACCCAGATCATCTTGGGTCCTTTGGGGTTAGATGTTCTGTGGTTTTGCCTAAACTTCTGTTTTTCAACATAGTGTTTATTCTGGCTAGCCCTTGGCTTAAACACATAAGTACTCTTTTCAGAGCTTGTATGTTTAATATCATTCAGATGACCAAACTTAAAATGAGAATACAGAGGAGTCTTCTTGATGAAGAGTTTATCAACAGATTTTGGATTGCTTCCAGAGAAAGATTCACATCCAATGCCTCTTCTGTTGTTCCCACTAACACCATAGATCATAGAAGCCATTTTTCTTCTGTCTATGCTTTTAGTGAGGAATCTTTTAAAACTGGAGTCATATTTTTCTAAAATATTTTCACTTGACTCTGTTTCAGTATCAGATTCTTGTTGAGTTGTTTCTAAATCATTTTTGAGTTTTGAATTTATTTCTTTCTGCTCAACAAGTTCTGTTCTCAGAAGATCAATCTCAGATTCAAGATTGCTTTTCAGCTTCTTGTATTTGAGTTTAATCTTGTTGTAGCTTTCCAACATGTCAGATAAACTTTCAACAAGTTCAGCTCTGGAGAGTTCAGAAAATACCTCTTCAGAGTCAGAGTCTGATTCTGACTCAGATTCAGATGATGACGTTCCTTCATCTTGATCATTTGTGTTGGCCATCAGCGCAACATTTGCACATTCTTCCTCAGATTCAGAAGATGATTCAGATTCATCTGAGTCATCCCATGTAGCCATCAGAACCTTTTTCTTTTTATCAAACTTCCTTTTGGGTTTTTCCTTTTGAAGTTTGGGACATTCACTCTTGTAGTGTCCAGGTTCTTTACATTCATAGCAAGTGACCTCTTTCTTGCCAGATCTTCTGTGTCCAGAAGATTCTCTCTTTTGATCAGATCTTCTGAAGTTGTTGAACTTCTTCCCTTTGTGCTTCCAGAGTTTGTTGATCCTTCTGGACAGCATGGATAGTTCATCTTCTTCTTCAGAAGAAGATTCCTCAGAGCTTTCTTCATTTACCTGCAAAGCTTTAACAGATTTGTTAGATTTAAAAGCTAAGGATTTACCTTTATCTTTCTTCTGGGGTTCATCTTCCTCCAGCTCAATCTCATGACTTCTCAAAGAACTGATGAGTTCTTCTAATGAGATTTTGTTCAGATCCTTGGCCAGCTTCAATGCAGTCACCATAGGTCTCCATCTGGTAGGAAGACTTCTGATGATCTTCTTGACATGATCAGATGTTGAGTAGCCCTTGTCCAGAACTTTCAACCCAGCTGTTAGAATCTGAAATCTGGAAAACATAGTCTCAATGTTCTCAGATTCTTCCATCTTGAACGCTTCATACTTCTGTATCAGCGCCAGAGCCTTTGTTTCTTTCACCTGAGAGTTTCCCTCATGAGTCATTTTGAGAGACTCAAACATATCATGAGCAGTGTCTCTGTTGGTAATCTTCTCATACTCTGTATGAGAGATTGCATTAAGAAGTATGGTTCTGGCTTTGTGATGATTCTTGAATTCTTTCTTCTGCTCCTCAGTCATTGATTTTCTATCAATCTTTTTGCCATCCTTAGTAGGATGTTCATATCCATCAATGACTAAATCCCAGAGATCAGCATCATACCCCAAGAAAAAACTTTCAAGTCTATCTTTCCAATAATCAAATTTTTCTCCATCAAACATTGGAGGTTTGGTGCTGATTCTGTCTCCTTCATATTTGTTGCTTGATGTAGGAATATCACCCATATTAGCAACCAAATAAATAACAGAGTATTCTTCTCACTGGATCTTTATCTGTCACGGTTAAGTGAATGCACACGCAGAACCGGAGCTCTGATGCCAACTGAAGGTGAGAAAATACTTAGAAGGGGGGTTGAATAAGTATGACAGAAAATAATCAAAGATAAAAACTCAAGTATTTTTATCCTGGTTCGTTGAACTCAACTACTCCAGTCCACCCTTTTCAAGAGTGATTTGCCTTTCTCAACAAGGACTTAATCCACTATTCAAATCAACTGATTACAAATAGCAACACCTAAGAACAACTGTTCTTAGTCTTCTCAAGAGCTACTGATCTAACCTAGATCCTCTTAAGGAAAACTTCCTTTACAAATTAATGTAATACAATGTAAGAGTAATAAATTGCTTCTATGAAAGCTATAAACACAACTGTGTTATTTCTCTATGTTTAGAACAAAGTATGAACTATAAAGAATATGAGAGCTTGAGAGTTTTTCGCGTGAGAGTGTTCTTGCAATGATTTTCGTCACTTGAAGAATGAGCTATCATTTCCTTTATATAGCCACTTGAATATTGGAGAGAATATTTTACCGTTGGAGAAGATATTTCCAATATCAAAAAGGTACAGTCCTTTGTACTATTGCAGCAGAGAGACGGCGCACAAAATGTGGGTGTAGCAATTGTCTGCTGAGCTGTGAATTTACCATATATGGAATGTATCAGAGGAATAATCTTCTTGCAGAGATTTATGTCTATCCCAATTAAGGAAAGATTTGCTGGCATATTCCAACGGATATATTAAAATAATCTTCTTCAAATAATTCTTCAGATAGTTCAGATCAACAATCAATATCAGAGTCTTCAGTCTTCAGAATCTTCTGGAAACTTCAGAGCCTAAGATGTTCTTTAGATGTTGCTGAATCAGAGTCTGGTGCAGCTGTGTGCTTGAAGCGTAACATGCTCTTAGATCAGAGTCTTCACTCAGATCAGAGTCTTCTCTCATTCAGAGTCTCTTCATTCAGAGTCTTCTTTCATTCAGAGTCTCTTCACTCAGAGTCTTCTTTCATTCAGATTCTTGATAATATATGCAGCATGTTGTATCTTCAGAATCTTGATGACTAAGCTCTTATACTTCAGATTCTTCTAATCTTCAGATGCTCTTGAGCCATTCAGAATTTATTGTTCACATCAACTTTGCTCTTTAAGATTAAAATCTTTTGTGCCTGTAGAAAACAGTTTAGAACAAATTTAGAGAGTATAATTCTTGTATACAAATTATCATTAATGTTATCATCAAAACATAGAGATATTACTAAGACACAATCTGTGCTCTTACACTTTCTTCAAAGCTGAATAGTTTTCTTTTCGTTCTTTAACTTGTGTAAAAATCACTGTTGTGATATAGCTTTTCAGAACCAAATCTTAAACACATTGTTAGTTTATCTTTTGTAAAAGATTCCTTAAGAGACCAAGTGTGGTCAGATTTCTTTAAAGACCAAGACATTTGTCTTAGTGGTTAACACTGTAATCAGTTTGATTTAGTGGATTAAGTCCTTGTTGAGAAAGGAAAATCACCTTGGTAGGGTGGACTGGATTAGTTTGAGTTCAAACGAACCATGATAAAAATACCTTGTTATTTTTCTATCAACTTAATTGTTTTAAAACCCTTATTCAACCCCCCCCCCCTTCTAAGTGTTTTTCCTACCTTCATATTGAAGATTTGGTTTTGATACATGATGTGTGGCATCTAAGAAAGTATCTACCAGTTTCTGATATATAATGCAAGATATCAAGTATGATAAGAAAAATTAGGTTCTGATACGTCTACAGTATTATGATAGCAAGCTAGGTTATGAGATGGAGACCATCCACTTCTAGTCAGATTCTGATGAGACGTCACTGAGAAGTAATCTTTCTCTGTTGATATGATTCTACTTCAAAATCACTTTGTGAGTCTTGGGATCCGGGGGAGACTCTGAACAAGCATAAATGAATTTTGAGAGTAACATAATCAGGGGGAGCCCGTTAAAATTATCTCTGACTCTGTGGATTTATGGTGATTACCCTATACAAATTGTCTATCAAAATGAATTATTTTTCATCATAAAAAAGGGAGATTTTAGGAACAAGATTTGGTTATACATCTGGCCTCTGAGTTTTGATGATAATGCATATATTATCTAAGAGAATAATTCTGTATGATATGGCTTCTGTCCAGTGTGTGACTGTTGTCAATATGATTCTGACTTTGATAAGAAGATGTGTGACGTCATCAGACTCTGTTATCAACACTCTAGAAGAAAATATACGTGTGTTCAAGATAAATTTAAGATTCAAGAATGTTTCTAATACAACGGTTCTAATGAACGTTAGTTATGGACATTCTAATTGAGACTTTATGAGAAAGGCCTATAAGGCTTTCTAATGTGACGCACTTCTAATGTTACAAGTTATGAAGATTTTAAAGACGTGATTTAGGTGAACGTCGTTCTAAAGATTCTAAAGGCCAAGTTCAGGTGAACGAAGTACTAAAGACTCCAAAGACAAGAATGTGCTTAATGAATTCTAAAGACTCTAAAGACAAGAATGTGCTTAATGAATTTTAAAGACTCTAAAGACAAGGTTCTGAAGGAACAGGTTGTGAAGACTCTAAAGATATTACTTCTAAAAGAATGAGTGCTGAAGATTCTTAAGATATTTCTGTTGAACAAAGGTCTTGGAATTCTAAAGACTGGGTTTCTGAAGTTGCAAAGAATTGACTCTTCTACAACATGATTCATCAATGTTTTATTTGAAGCCACTGAAGACATTAGAAAGACTAAAGATAAGAATGGTTTTGAGCTTAACACACTAATATAAAACCCGTGACCTTTACCTCAATAAGGTGGCACAAGAGCAGCTTTTCGTACAATGATGTTGACCATTCCTTCATGTGAACGTTGAGATATTGCTGTTGGAATATGTTTCCAAGAATTCCCCCAAAAGATCTATTCTCTCAAGCTCTATAAATTAAAGATCAAAAGCTTGAAGAATTTCTGGTTGCTGGTGATATCACGTTGTTATGCAAAGCCAAAGTGCTGAAGAAAATGCTACAAGATGAAGCTTAAATGAAGAATGCTCAATGAAGAAGAAGCTGAAGCAAACTGTTTGAATGTGTGTACAAACGATGAATATGCTAAAGCCATATGAAACTAGTCATGTGAAACATCAATAAGTGAAGCATAGTAACTTAGTTGATCTTGATGGTTAAGCTGGAAGAAGCATTACCTGTTCAAGAAAGGAGTTCATCAGAAAGAAGCTTAAACCTGATGAAAAGAAGTCGTAGTGATCAATAAGAAAGCTTTTAAGAAATACATAACTAGTATGCTTTATAATCTCTTAGAGATTTATCGTTAGATAATTTTGTATTAGAAAGCAAGAAGTTGTTGCTCAAGAACTTGCTAGAAACACTTAGGTGTTCATGTACTTCATTTGTGTAATCAGCTTGTAAGAAACATGTTAGTGCACAAGAAAATCCTTGTAAAAGGTGTTGTTCCTTGAACGGTCAAGTGAAGACCAGAGTGCTTGAGAAGACTAAGCGTGTTTCTAACAGCTTAGTGGATGATGTTCCTTGAGCGACTAAGTTGTTAGCCAGGATGCTTAAGAGTGTTAGGTCGTTTTCTAACGGCTTGGAGGTTGATTCCTCGAGAGGCTAGTGAGATCTAGGATTCTCAAGAATGCAATGGAAGGTATCCGTTGTGGTTGTAATCATTGATGATTATTGGATTAAATCCATATTTAAGGCAAAATCACCTTAGTGGGTGGACTGGAGTAGCTTCGTTAACAGTGAACCAGGATAAAAATAATTGTGTCATTTACTTTTATTGTCGTTGTTAGATTTATCTTTCTAATTCTGCAAAAGGGGACAAATTCTGAAACCCAATTCAAACCCCACTTTCTTGTGTTACTCAACCTTCACTATATACTCCGATAGAATGACATGCGAATCATGTATCACTGCTCCTCATTTTCTCGAGCGTGTCATTCGACATTTCAAATACACCCTGACCTTCCCCAGACACCCTGCTGTCTCTAATCCTCCTGCATCGTCTCATAGACAAATAGCAGATATGTTTGTTGATTTTCATAGTCACCTGGTACCGGACGAGGCTTAGGCTACCATTGGGCCGAATGACTAGTGCTAAGTCGATAGATACATCAGGTGGTTCTTCAGGATCTCACATCCGTACATGGTGCAGACTGCTCTAAGAGATCCGTCAAGACCATCTCATCAGGTGATTATAGAGGAGAAGTTGGATCAGCTAGATAATACTGAGGATGTCTTTCCTCAATAACGTCACATAGTTGAGATTGCGCGAGGTGACATTGATGAGGGTATCTTCCCTAAGGGGTCTGCTGTCAGGCGAGTCATGGATGCCATGGTGGCGAAGGCACAGGGGGCACTGTTGTACCAGAAAAATCGCTGGAGGATGGGGGAATCGATAGGCAAGGGGACAAAGCAAGCAGAAGAGGTAGGGGAGAGATTTTCTAGCACACCTAGTAGTGACCTGTTTTTATTTTGATGTTGTATTATAGTTTGCACTTTATTTTTTACATTGTTATTACATTTTGGATCTTAAAATGTACGATATTTTACTACTATTTTCGACACACGTAATATTAGTCTTTTATTAATTTATACGTCTGTATTTTCATCTGAAAACAAATACACAACTCGTTATAAAAAAACTGTTTGGATATACTATGGGGATGTATCTCCAGAATTTTCCTGTAGATGCATCTCCAGAACAAATCGAATGTAAATGGGTTAGTGTGACATGTTCAGTATGTTTAAAGTTTAAAATTGTTTCGGAGATATATCTTCGAAATATGTCAATATTTACTCAGGAATGGGGTGCGTCCGGAGATATATCCCTGAATATATGGAGCATTTTTGAAATTTGGCACGATAAAGTAAAAACATGTAGGGTGCAATAAGAAATTCTCATGTTTTAAAGAGTGATTTCTAGTAGCTAAGCGGCGAAGCAATATTTCCATTTATTCAATTAGTTGGCGGATCGATTCCTGCCATTTTACTTTTTTTAGTCTTTTTTTTGTCTATTTTTTTCACCAATTTTTATAATAATTAATTTAAAATTTTATAAATATTTATCTATAAAAAATAAATATTAAATTTAGTTATTTTATTTTTATTTGAGAAAATCATGTATAATTTTGATTTTAATATCTTTATTTTTATTTTGTCACAAAATTTTCTACTATAGTTTATACATGAATAAAAATAAATATTTTTAAAGAATAATTTTAAATTAAATTTCTAAAACAATACTTGCATTTTAATATAATTTTTAAATTATAAAATTATAATAAGTACCTATTTTATTATATTTCTCAAGAAGTACATTAAATTAGTAATGTTTTAAATATTTTAATTAATTTTACATTATTTAGAGACTTAATTAAAAAATAATAATAATTTAAGAAATTTATTGATAGTGTATTTTATTTTAAAATAAAAAATTAATACAAATTTTATCAGATATAAGATTTTACTTTAAAAAATTGATAAATTCTCAAATACTCATGCTAAGTAGTTAGGTATTAGTACTTTTAGTGTAAGTTATTTTTAAATAAATAAAAATAAAAATGAATAAATATTAAATTATTTTATTTGATTAGTTAAAAGTACAATATCCAAAAGGATATCGAAATGTTAATCTAAAAAATTTTATTTTAATTTTGCCTTTGGGCATTTCATATAAAATTTATTTTTCAACGTTCAATAAGGTCAAACTTATAAAATTTTTATAATAAAAGTTTAGCATCAAAGGTCAACACTTCAACATGTGTTTTATGTCCAGCCATAGAAACATTGCGTAAGTAAATTGTGATGCACTAGTTTTTCTCTTTCATTAAATGCAAAAAGGTAAAAACCGTTCCCTCTAGCATAGTAACTATGGATGACGGTGCAGATGTTGTAGAAAAACATTCAGATCAACTTCAATGGGAGTTCTTAGAGTGGGTTTGCCAACATGACACTCATATTTATTGTTTTCAAGATAGAAAAGTTTTTAAATATGCAACGGTTCTTCAATGGTTATTATATTAAAATATTAATTTTATAATATAAAAACTATAATTTGATATAAAATTTTATTTATTATTTTAATTATTATTTTAATTAAAATTTAAATATTTAAATTATAATTTTAAATAAAATAAATTTAATATAAATAATATTTTTTAAGTAAAGTGGTGGGACCCAATATGAATTCTTTAAAGTTGTATCATTGGAGTGAAAATTGAATGAGTTGCTTTAAAAGAGTGGGTCCCACAAAGAACCTAAAAATAGATTGCACCATTGGTGATGCTCTCATGCAGCTTTCACATTTAATTTGCTGCAACAGTTGAAGAAATTTTGTATACTGATTTTTCATTGCCTCATTTTCTTATAAATAGAGGCATTGCCTTATGTAACAACACATCCTCAAGTATATCAACCCTAAACCATATTTCTCGTAATCCTATTCCATATGGCTTTTCAAGAAGAAACCCTAAACCTTCAAATGAAAGATTTTGTGCTTGTGAAACCATCAAAGTCCACTCCTTCTTGTATTCTTTCTCTTTCCACAATTGACAATAGAGATATCTATAACAACCATTGTCATATTGTTCATGTATACCGATCATCGCCGATTCATGATTCTGATTCGAGTTTCGACATTTTTCATGTATTCAAAGAAGCACTTTCAAAGGCTTTGTTTTATTATTATCCTCTTGCAGGTATACAATATTTTAGGTTTTGTTTTAGTTGTTAAATATATATAATATTTTATAGAGCACAACTTCTTATAATTCAAACTCTATATGTTGCAGGTAAGCTAGTGGAATCTGCTGATGATGGAAAACGTAGAGTCCACTGTAATCCTAATGCAGAAAATTACGGTGTTCCATTCTTGGAAGCAACTGCTAATTGCACCCTTTCATCTCTTCACTATTTGGACAATACTGACCTAGAAATTGCTAAGTATTTAGTGTTTGATCCTCAAGATAAAAGTTACCCTTTGGTGTTGAAGGTAACAAAATTTCTTTGTGGTGGTTTCACAATTGGAATGGGAGTGTTGCATGCAGTCTGTGATGGATTTGGTGTATCTCAATTCTTGAAATCAATTGTTGAACTTTCGAAGGGAAGAACGGAGCCCTCGGTGATACCTGTGTGGGAAAGAGAGAGACTAGTTGGATCAATAACTAAACAACCATTTCCAGAAAGTCCCATGAACAATGTTGCATTTTCACCTTTTCTGAATGAAACCAGTAGTACAGTTATCAAGAAATATTGTTTTAAAGTGGAGGGTGAAATGATGAGAAGGTTAAAGTTGAGTTTGATGAAGGAAAATGAAAATCTAGGGTTCACAACTTTTGAAGCTCTGGCTGGTTTTGTGTGGAGGTCAAGAGCAAGAGCTTTAAAACTTAACAACAATGGAGAAACAATGTTATCTGTGCTAGTTGCCATGAGACGCAACTTGAAGGATTTTGAACCTTTACCTAAAGGGTATTATGGTAACTCTTGTGTGGATGCAAACCTAGTGTTGAAAGTGAGTGAGCTCAACGAAAGGCCACTCTATGAAATTGTTAAGCTCATCAAAGAGACTAAAAAAGTTGGTTCTACTAGTGAGTATGTCAAAAACTCAATCGACACATGGGAGACGTATGGTAAGGAGAGTTGGAAAATGAAAAGTGGCGGTGCAGTAACAGTTCTGACAGAGTGGAGGCATTTGGGTTTTGAAAGTGTAGAATTTGGTGGGAATGAAGTGGTGAATCTAGTACCAGCACCATGCAACTTGTTTGCCAATGTGGATATCAGCATTTTTACATCTTCTAATAAAATTGATGATGAGAATGATCCATCAATGAAAGGAGGAGTTAATCTTTTCACATCACTCCCTGTTGATGCCATGCCTAGGTTCAAAGAGGAAATTGAATCTTTAAGGTTTCTTAGTTGAAGTTTGAATTTGAAAAATCTATTGAAATTTGAAATTGCCCGTGTTTCAATTTTAGAGAGTTCATGTTTCTGTTTGTTTTGTTACGTTACAATTATGTAATAATTTTAAACTTTATGTTTCTGTTTTAAGTAACGTTGGAGTGCTTGTAATGGTGTGCAAGTTGTTATAGTTATAAAAACTTTTCTTTGTCTTCCAATATATCATCTTATTATCTTTCTCTCCTATGTATATTATAATCTTCTAAATTTAAAAGAGAATTATATTACGACACGTCATATTTCATATAATTTTATATTTCCGATATCAATTAAAATTTAGTATGTCACTCTTAAAATTTAATTTTAATGAGGTTTCTATGAGTGGGTTGCTTGTGCGCTTTTGTCTTCTGGGTGGGAGGAAGAGTGGGGTTAGAGTAGTCTTTGGGCCCTAGCCCGTGATGTTTTAGATCACTGTCCATGTTTGGTCAAATATCTCTCTCAGCATTGGGCGATAAGTTCTTTAGGTTTAACAACTTCTGGTTGGATGCTTTGAACTTCGATTAGTTGGTTAGTGATTTCTTTGTGGGCAAAGGTCTGTCGACATTGATGGATTGCGTACATCCTTGAGACAAGTTGAAAACTCTTAAAACCTCTCTTATGGTTTGGAACAATGAGGTGTTTGGTAATTTGGACTCTAGGATCAGGCTTGCTTGAGTAAGCTTCGGATTTTAGAGTTGAGGGGTGAGGTAGTGCATCTTAATCAAGAGGAGTTAGAGGGTAGATCGATGTTTTTTCAAGAGTTAGGGGAACATATTCAGTATCGTCATTCACATCTGTTTTAAATATCAAGAGCAGTGTGCCTTAAGGAGGGAGATGCGATTATATGGTGCTTTTATGCATGTGTTAAGTAGAGAAATCGTTTGCATAGTCCAATTGTTCTTTGTGTTAGGGACCTATGAGTGGATAAGAGGTCAGAGGTTGCAGGGGAGGTTTCTAGGTTCTTAAACAGGACTTCTTAGATTCAGTAGGTTATAAGCCTACCATTGATAGGGTTATCCTTCTGTGTCTCTCGTTGACTAATGCAGAGTCCCTTTCTATTAGGTTTACTTTTGAATAATTAGAGGAAGTGGTCTTTTGGATTCATGGGTCCAAGATTTCGGGTCCGGATAAGTTTAATTTTCCCTTCTACAAGAAATTTTGAAGCTTATAAAATAAGAGGTATTTGAGATGTGTGACCAGTTTTTCTTAATGCCATTTTGCTGAAGAGTCTAACATCTTTTCTTTTGTTTCCCTTATCCCTAAGGTAGATTTTCATTTGGGTTTGGGAGATTTTAGGTCTATCTCTCTTCTTGTTTCTTTATATAAATTAGGGGTTAAGGTGTTGGCTGCTAGGCTAGTAGGGGTTATGAAGAATTTAATTTCTTTTGAGCAGTCACCCTTTGTAAATAGGAGACAATGGGTTGATGTTATGGTTGCTCTGAATGAAGTTTTAGATCATGCTAGAAGGTCAAAGGGGGAGTGTTTTATGTTTAATATGGATTTTGAGAAGGCTTTATGAATTTATTAGTTAGTATTTCTTAGACTACTTGTTCGTGAGATTTGGTTTTATGGTAGGTGGAGAGCATGGATTAGATCTTGTGCCTTTGTGTCTGTGTATGGGTGCTCAACAGGAGGATACCAATATCTAGAAGGGTCTGAAGCAAGGAGACCTCTTAGCACTCTTCCTTTTTCTTTTGGTTGTTGAAGTCCTTAGCGCTTGTGGTGTTTATGAAGGGTTTAAGGTAGGGAGTAAAGGGTTACAAGTCTGTCATCTCTATTACGCTAATGATATGACGCTTGTGGGGGCTATGTCAGTTGATAATCTTTTGACTATTAAGGCAATTCTCGTAAGTTTTGAGCTTGCCTCAGACATTAAAGTGAATTTATCCAAGAGTTGTCTTTATCGTGTTAATGTGGACAAGGTTTTTGTAGATAAGGTTGAGAAGTATTTCTATTGTAAGGTGGATACCCTTCCCTTTAAATATTCAGGGCTTTTAGTGGGTGCAAACCCGAGGAAGAAATGGACTTGGATCTTATAATTCAACAAAGTCTCTAAGAAATTAGCTTCATGGAGGAATATGTTTGTGGGTCTTTGAGGGAGAGTGGTCTTATTGAATTTGGTGTTAAACTTTACTCTGATGTTCTTTTGTATTCTATGAAGCACTATGCCAAAAAAGACCTTTAGCAGCGCTTTTTTTGGCCTTTAGCAGCGCTTAAAAATGCTGCCAAAAGTGGCGCTGCTAAAGGTAAAGGTAGCGCTTTTTTTTAATGGAAAAAGCGCTGCTAAAGGCTCCCTTCAACAGCACTTTTAGCAGCGCTTTTTGAGCCCTTTAGCAGCGCTTTTATAAGCGCTGCATATTCCCCATAACCCTCCCCCCCTTTAGCAGCGCTTTCACAAAGTGTTGTCTTAGACCCCACCTTTAGCAGCGCTTTTACAAAGCGCTGTCATAGCCCCCCCTTTAGCAGCGCTTTTTAGAAGCGCTGTCTTAGACCCCCCCCTTCCCAACCTATAGCAACGTTTTTATAGCGCTATGTTTGTAACCTTTAGCAGCGCTTTTTTGTAAAAGCGCTGTCTAATGTCCCATATTTTAAATTTTTTTTTAAAAAATATTCACGTTGTTTTGTATATTTACCAACAACCTACTTATATTACACAAACCTGCTTATAATTCAGGCCTTTATTTCAACACTTTGGCCTTATATATACAATTCAAAACTTTGGCCTTATATATACAATTCAAAACTTTGGCCTTATATATACAATTCAAAACTGTGGCCTTTAAGTATACATTGTAACTCATCACTTTGCCCATAATCATTTTAATACACATAAACCTGCTTAAATATGTTACAACATCACAAATACAGTCAATTTACATATAATTACAATTCTTCCAATCCGATAACTTTATACAATTCTCAACTCAAGAATAAATTGACATCATTCCTCTTTAATTTCTTCCAATCTTGCTTTCGAGTAAGTAGCGCACTTGAATTCATCAAAATACTACATAATATAACAGAACATGCAAGATTTAATTTTAAAACTAATTACTCAGATGAAGTATCGGATAATTATCAAAATGAATCATATAACTTATGAATTGATCCATACCATGATTGGAACCTCTATTTGACCAGAAAGAATAATTTCCTTCATAAAGCGCAATACAAAAGATCCACAGTCAATCCCATTGCGCTGACGAGGACACTGTAAATGGAAAAAACAAACAAACATTTATCAGGATATATAGTTTAAATAGTTTTATCAAGTAGAACCATTATAACAGTCAAACATGGGAAAATATACCTCCACTCTGATCCAGTTGATGTTGTTAGCCTTGCTTTTTGGCACCGTTGCATCTCTTTGTGCTCTGAATATTTGTATAACTCTAACATAATATAAACGCATATTTAGAACAACGTCACATAATAAATAAAGATATATAATTATTCAGAACAATATATCTCATCACTTACGTATCAACCATGTTCCTCATATTTTCATATTTTGTTGCATCGCCATCCAATGAATCTATATAATACACTATTTCTTTCCTCGGATTAATCGCGACCAACAACCAATGTCCACTATAAAATAAGACAACAGTTTAGACGGAAATGTTATATAGAAAGGCAAAAATCGAACAATTATAATAAATGAATTTAGAATAAAATCTAACCCATGGCCAGTATTATATGGCAACAAGAACAACTTCTCCGTAGTCGCGCCCATAAATCTCTGCACTGTGTACTCTTTGACTGCATCTGGTGTCTGGTCTATTGTCCGTGAGTTGACACAGCTAGCAGATAAGAATGCGAATACTGAAGTCAAATCATTCGGGACCAACAACTTGTCATACAAGAGCCTAAAAAAACATAATCAACATTAGAATATTCAGTTAAACGAGCAAATTTTAAAATGTTCAATTATTTAATTAAAATGGATCGAAGTACCTGATATAGGAATGCATAACACCGACGCCCAATTCATAATGGTTGAAAACCTGGTCAAAATCCTCCTTAGCAATTGTTTCGGGATATTCAAAACCGAAAATACCTTCGTCCATATGTATTTGACGGATGCCACCCTCAGGCACATCTGATGTTCTCACATATGTTTCAAGGCACATCCTAAATCGAGGAACAAATGCTTTTCTGGACACCTTGGAAGTTTCAGGCATCTTACCCTTGCTGACTTGTTGCGACTGCTGATCATGAACCTAAAAGTCATATATAAGTTCAGTAATTAATGTATAATAAGATAATCATGTAACTGTAGTAGTACTTGTTTCTTTGATGCAGCTGAATCGGTATCCCGCACAATAATTCTATCATCTTTTGATTTGGATTTTGTAGGAGTCTAAGATCATCATGTAAATAAGAAAATGTAAATGTAAGAATAACTTTCATGTATGGATCATAAAACATTTGAATATTAAAAGGTTCAACCTACCTCATCATCTATGCAAATGAGATTTGTCGCCATGCCACATACGCTCCTATTGTGTCTCCCACCACTGTTGCGCCTGAAACAACATCTGGTATAGGCAACAACGCACCCCCCTCTAATGCAATATCAATAGATACTTTCAAAATTCCAGAAGGGAGCGGTTTGTGGTGAAGTAAGTCTCCCAGAGTGTTATGCACCTTTCCCTTGCCAACCATTCGATGAGTCGGTGACGATAAATATAGCCGGCAAAGTGAAATGCCCTAAACAAATAATGATCGATTAATGTGTCAATTAAGTAAACTGTGCTAAATTAATTTCAATGTAATATATACAATTACCTCTGGAAGCTTCTGCGGACAACCAATACTATCTTTGTCACTAGTAGCTTTACCCTCTGGAGCGCGCCTTTCCGACATGTATCTCTCCTTGTCCTTCTGTAATTCACGAATCTGCGCTTTCAATTCCTCCAAAGTATCCATCACTTCTTTATTGGTTGGATCTTTTTTCTTTGGCTGCTTATACAGTTTGGATGGAGTGACACCAAATCCCTTACCCCTCACACGCCCAGAATACTCAGGAATATTCAACACCCGACTCAGTAAGGTCCTGCAATCATCGTCCTCAGCGGGAGTTATGGTCTAGGATAGAGTCTCCTGAAATATAGATAAAAACATATATAAATATATTATACACTTTTGATCAGTTACTGAAAAAGATAACGTTGTACTTACACATTGTTCAAAGAGTTGTTGAACTTCTTCCTGAACGAATCCCTCTCTTCCCACACAGGCAGCCTTCCATACAACATGGTCCGGAAGAGATGTCGCATCACTTTTCTCCTCTTCCAACTACGCATTAAGACGGATAATAAAGCATTATATCCTATTATATATACTTACTATTTTTTGTAAATATATCATATTAAAGCATTTATATGTACTTACTATTTTTTGTTCTAAGCGTGCATATCCCAAACGCCCCTTTCTGTATAGATATGCGGGATTTGATGCCCGTTGACGATTTACGCCACTAACAACCTGAAAAAACAAGTTTATCAGAACTCTTGTGGAAGAAGTATATATATTATACATAGTTCATGATAAGTTGTACTTACTTCAAATTCTTTTGTTCTTCGCTTTGCAACAAATGTCTCCCATTCTTCATCTGAAATCAAATCCGGGTACTTCATCGGACGCTCCGAGTCAACAAAGTTTCCATCAGAATCTTTAAGAAACTTGTTTGTTAAAAACGCTCTAAATCCCCTCAAGCGTTTTTCGGCCAATTGAATACAATATTTTCTCAGAGTATCCTTCTGGAACTTTAACTTCACTCAGAAACTTACACAATTTCTTTTTCTCCTTTCTAGATAAAGTATAAGCAGCAGGTGGTAGATATGTGCGATTTCCTTTCTTCAAGGGTCCTAATTCATTTCTTATTCCCATTGGTACCAAGTCCTTTCTTGCTTTAAGGCCATCCTTAGACTTTCCTTGTATATTGCGTAACGTACCAATAACACTTTCAAATACATTTTTTTCAATATGCATAACATCAAGAAAATGTCTTACATACAACGACTTCCAATATGACAACTCAAACAAAATTGACCTCTTCTTCCACCCACGCGTGACAAGCGTATGAGCAAAAGGCTTGCCAAACTTAGTACTCACATCTTTCACCTTTTCAAAAATTTGTTCGCCGGTCAATGTAGGTGGAGCTTTACGTTGTTCTGAATTTTCATTGAATGCTTTTCTCCACCCACGGTAGTGATGATTAGAATTTAAGAATCTACGATGACCAAGAAAGACATTCTTCTGACCAAATTCCAACCGCGTCCAATCTGTGTTTTCTTCACAGATAGGACACGCACATTGACCTTTAATGCTATAACCCGATAGATTTCCGTATGCTGGGAAATCAGTAATTGTTCCAAACAACATCGCCCTCAAATTAAAACTTTCTTTCCTATATCCATCATAAACCTCCACACCGTTCTCCCACAAACTCTTTAGGTCTTCGATTAAAGGTGTCAGGTATACGTCTATGTCATTCCCTGGTTGTTTAGGGCCAGAAATTAACATAGATAACATCATGTACTTACGCTTCATACATAGCCATGGAGGTAGGTTATAAATCATAATAATTACAGGCCAGGTGGAATGTGAGATACTTTGCAGACCATGCGGATTCATTCCATCAGTCGATAATGCCAAGCGAAGGTTTCTAGCTTCTTCTCCAAAATCAGGATAATCATTATCAATTTTCATCCACTGTGGTGAATCTGCCGGATGTCGATACTTCCCATCTACAATTCTATCATCTGCATGCCAAGTCAGGTGTTTTGCATCTGTTTCACTACGAAACATGCGTATGAATCTCGGAATTATAGGAAAATACCATAATACTTTTGCTGGTGACAATTTTTTCTTATACCGAGATACACCGCATTTAGGACACTCGTTTAATGATGCATATTCATTTTGAAACAACATGCAATCATTTGGACAAGCATGTATCTTATCATAGCTCATGCCAATATAGCATAACATTTTTTTAGCTTGATAGGTTCGATTGGGAAGAACATTATCCTCCGGAAGCATCTCTTGAAGTAGGGCTAATAACTCTGTGAAACTTTTATCTGACCATCCATTACCCGCCTTTAAATTGTACAACTTTAATACCGCAGACAATCTTGTGAAAATAGTGCAACCTTTATACAACGGTTTCTCTGCATCGCTTACCAACCTCTCAAACATCTTGGGACAATCTTGAAGATCTTCTTCAAGTGCTTCTGCAATCTCTTCGACTCGATCACAATCATATGTATCCCTGGCATTGTCCTTTGAAGCACATGTCGTATTATTCAGGGGTTCAACATTCTCGTTACTTATCTCACCATGTAATGTCCAACATGTGTAACTTCGATCAATTCCATGTCTCATTAAATGAGATTCCAACTGAACGACGTCAACTCGACACCCATAACAGCATCCTAAGTGTAATACCCTAAATTTTGCCCTAAGATTAGTCGTTTCATCTTGCATCCCATTTCATTGTGCATTGCGTTTAAACTAACCACTAACGGGTGGTGCAATTGTTTGATTATTGCAGGAAAATATCATGTGGCGCGCTCTTTTAGTTTACATGGTTTCTAGTGCCACTTTATTTTGAATGAATAAAATAGCACAATTGGCAAGAGACCCTGTGTAAGGAGTTGTGAGTGTGAGAGGTCGAGAGTTCGAATCTCACCTTCTTCACTTTTTGTTTTGTTTCTTTTATTTTTATTCTAACTTTTCTATTTTCATAAAAAAAAATGACAAAAATAGTTTTTTTTATTATTTAATTATTATTTTCGTATTTTATTTAAATTATTTTTTAAAAAATATTTTTTTTTTACTTTTTTCCATATTATTCATAAAAACATCCAAAAATCATAAAATTAAAAATATTAGAAAAGATTTTATTCTTTTAAGTTTGTTTTAGTTTGTTTTTTTAGCTTTGACTATTTATTTAAGTTGGGCTTTAAAGTGGGCATTAGGTTAGAGTTAACCCTAATTTCTTACCTATATAAACATGAGTTGCATTCGATAAAAGGGGGAAGGAGATAAAAGATAAAAATGGCGGCCGTTCTCACGATTTATCAGAAGAGGGAAGATAGCTTCATCATCGCAAGAGGACGAGCATCAATACCTCCATCAAATTTCATCACCGCCAATCGGCCGAAAGCTATGGGTTTATGAAATCTCATGATTTTTGTTTGGTGATTTGTGTTTCAGGAAGAAGATTGAGACATGCATCAAGAAAAAGAAAGGGGAAATGAAACCCCACGGTTCCATCAGCGGACAACTGTCTCTCCTTTTTATTTTTGTGTCCTTTTTTTTCATTCTTTTTTTATTTTTGCTATTTTCTTTTCTTTTTCTGTTTTAAATTTCTTTAATTATTATTAATAGTTAAAAAAATTAAGTGGGTTTAGTTTTGTAGATAGGTTATAACTTTAGTTAGTCATGTTTCATTAACTCATAATTAGAAAACTTTTAAAATTGAGAAGCGTTTTAAAATTCTGAGTTTAGTAAGTAATTATTTAGATAATTAAGAGAATAACTATTAGTTAAAAACATATTTTTATTATCTTTCACAGTTCTCTTCTTTAGAATAAAACAAAAACTCTAAAAAACAGTTTTTTAGTAAAAGACAAACTTCTTTTAGACTATCTTTTAATTAGCGTAAGTTAATTAACCCTTTTTTTTCTTTTAAACAAAAAATTAACATTTTTTGAAAATTAATACTAATCTTTTTAAATTAAACTTTTGCTAATCGACTCTTTTTTTTAACACTAAACCTTTTTTTAATATTTAGGCTAGAACAATTTTTTAAAATTAGAATTAAATTCTTTTTAAAAAAAAAACTAAATCTTTTTTAAAACTAAGATTAAAATTAAACTAAACCTCTCTTTTTATTAAAACTAAAACTTCTTTTTTTAAAAATTAAAATTGAATCTTTTTAAAATTAAAACTAAAACATTTTTCAAATTAAAACTAAGACACTTTTTGAACATTTGACAATTAAACTCTTTTTTTTATATAGTAAAATTAAACCTTTTTTAAATTTAAAACAAAAATTCTTTCTTTTTAATTAAGACAAAAATCATTTTTTTTTCAAAGTTAAAACAGAAATCTTTTTTTTAAGAAATAAAACAATATCAAATTAGCAGCTTTCTCTTCACTATCTCATTATCCGCTTTATTTCTGTCTAATCCTATTAATATTCTCCGATTTTTTTTCCAGTTGATTGAGTTTAACTTCATTTATCATTAGTTAAATATTTCATTATCATATTTGTATTTTGTTCCATGGATGTAATTTACGCGAGGCCATGGTCGCGGTTTTATTTTATCTTTCTTTTTTGGAGATTTGTAATTTACGCGAGTGATCGTCGCGATGCTTTCTTTTACCACTTTCTTTATTTTTCCACACATTAATTCTTCCGAATAGTAATTTGCCGTATTTTGCATGTTTTTACCGTTAGAATCCCTCCGAAGGAATTAGGTCTAGCCGTTTGACCGCTGAGTCAATAACCCTAATTTTTGACAGTTTCAAAAACCCGAATAGCCTAGGTGTCCCGCCGTGGACGAAAATGCCCTTTATCTTAGCATTAGGTCAAAGAGTCTCCGTACTCTGTTTAGGGTTTCCCACCGTGGAATCCCCAATTTCAACCCTAAATTTTCAATTAACAAATTCAACATAGAAATAGGAGTTTCAAAGACTCCACGTAAGCGTGTCCTTAAGATATGTTTACTCCCCTTGAAACCTTGACCACAGTCAAGACGTTTCTAACCTCCCTTTCGAGGGGAACTACGATTACCCTGATTCTATTCCCTATCCAGGATACGTAGGCACAAGATGCGATGTCTTGCCGAGTAAACTTAGGACTAACCCTTAGGTCTTTAGGTCACTCTATCCCTTAGCTCAATATATATTAAAGCAGATAATGAATAAAAATAAAAAAGCATACAATAAACAAAAGGTTCCTGTAGAGTACTACAGAAGTTTAGGGTGCTCGTACCTTCCCTAAGCTTAACCAACCCCTTACCTAGGTCTCTCCCCGCATTGTGTTTACGATGCAAAATTAGGTTTTTCCTCTTCTGACATTTTCCTTCGGATAAATCAAAGAGCGGTTGTGAATCAAGAATTGTGATTCAAACTAATTAATAGTTTGATATCCTATTTCCACCGCAACAGAAAATAGCGACTTCACTGGGGACCCTCCTAATTTTTAAGGGTTGCCCCTATTTTGTTTATTGTATGATATTTCTATTTTATTTCATTATATGTATATATTGTACCTTGCTTGGGGTATCTTTGTTGTGAGATAAGTCCTACACCCGGACTTGAGTGACCTTATTATAGGAAGGTAAGATATTCGATGAGGCTTGTCGGGAGTGAGTCCCGACCAAGTTGACTAGAGAATCACCGCTCAGTTGAGACCCTTTCGAAAACGGTTCGGTTGATCGAGTTAGTCGTGAAAACTTTTACTATTTTCGATTGGAGTCTATGATATTGAGGACCGTAGTACCTCAACACCACTTTGGCCTTATATAGGACATAGTGCGGGAACTATGTGGGAGTAGTCCTACAATAGTTGTTACGCGATGCTACACTCAAAAGAGGTTCTCTTGAGAATATTATCGACCTCCGAGTCAGTCGGAAAGTTGATAATATCCGAAGGATGGACCAATGACTTTGGGAACTTTTTAGAACCTTGTTCTGCAGGTACAACTAACCTTAGTACATACCTATTGGGATGGGTAGACCCTAACTCCTTGCATATACCTTTAACCTAGGACTTTGTATATATGCATTGCATCCATAAGACATCAAATTGCATCACATGTCATGGAATTCAAATTTTATTTATGAATACTGCCGGATACCATGGATTACAAAAAAAAAACTTTGAGATATTCTTTTAAAGGACTTAAGTTGACCTAAGGAAGCTAGGAGCTTTGGTTCAAGATCAACAAAGGATCCAGAAACATGTATGGAAGGCTGTTATTTTTGTTGAAACCTCAAGTAGACGAAGGTTTCCTTTCGACTTTGTTACAGTTCTAGGATCCAGATTATCTTTTCCTTACATCCCTCGAGTACCAGCTCTTGCCTACCCTAGAAGAGTACTCTCAATTGGTGGGGTTACCTATTCTGAAGGAGTCTTCGTTCCCTTTCTTGGAGAAAGACCCTAAAGGACAAGACCGTTGCTAAAGCCATATGCTTGAAGTCATCCGACATCAAGGACACTAATCACCAACAATTGTGAAGACTTTTCCAACGTACCCTTACTTGGTTTTGATGAATGATTTATGTTCCTCTAACTTTCGATTTACCTTTTGAAGATAGGCTCATCCTCAAAAAGGCTTAGCCCGAAGAGCAGAGCAAGGGGCAGAACAGGAAGCTTCCTTAGGGTCATTATTAGCTTTTATTTAGCTATTATGCCAAGACTTTTCTAAGAATGTTATTCGTAATCCGTTTTCAAATTAATAAATAAAGTTTTGGTATTCTGCGATATTCGTAAATATTTGAATTCCATGAAATCATTTCATTCGCTTTCGCATTTTTTGCACCATATTTTTGCATCACATGTGTCTCCCGGTTTCTTATTCTCGGTTCTCTCGCCTGCCAGTTTCATCACCCTGGGTCCTCCGCATCAGTACAACGCTAGATCCCAAGCTCGAAAAAGGATGAAAGAACAAGCTCAAGAGATAGACCGTGTCAGCCATGAACTCGAAGATCTTCGAGGAAGTGTGGGGCAGATTATGGAGATGCTGCAAGCCCTTAAGGTGAAGATGGATAATCAACCTACTGTTGTTTCTGAGATTACCGACACTATTGTGGGTTCTCACCCAGCTGTTACTGTTGAGAACATACCTCCTCATGGTCCTCAACCCAGTTTGGTGCATCCTACCATTGCTCAACCAGTTCGACGAGTTACTCATCCGAAGTGCAAAACTCCGAGCGTTGACCACCAAAAAGGACCTACACGTCTGAGGAATCGCTCGATGGCTACTCATCAACCTTGGCAACCTCAGCAGAATTATGTTCAAGGTTATCCAGTTCAGTATGCTCCACAACCATATGTAGCTACTGTTGCACCTCCTTTTAGTCAGCAATTTCCCAGATATCAGCCTGTGCAACTGGCTCCGGTCTATCAACATCCGGTTTATCAACAACCTCCTATTTATCAACGTGCACAAGCTCCTGTCAACTATCAACGAGTGCCCAACGCTCCCGTGTGCCAACCATCAGAAGAGACGATACCTCGTCAAAATAGGAGACCATACAAGCCTTGTCCTCCGATCCCAATGACGTTCACCGAGTTGTATCCTTTCTTAGTGCAACGAGGCTTGGTTGTTACCCGAACTTTGGGTCCACCTCCCAATCTGGTACCAGTCAATTACAACGCTGTCGTTCATTGTTTATTTCATGAGGGTGCGCCTGGTCACAATTTAGAAGGTTGCTACATGCTCAAGAACATTGTCAGAGATTTGTTGGAACAGAAGATTTTGTCTTTCGATGATCCTCAGCCAAAGGTCAAAACTCCTCTCAGGGTTTTCAACATGTCTCAGCCAGTTACTTCTCCTGTGAATCTGCCGAAGCCAATAATTCTTCAGACGCTTAGTCCAGTTCATTTTAGCAGTTCTGAAGATGATGTGTCCCCAATCGACCAAGAATCTGGGAAGGTTATTCTGAACGAAGATTTGAAGACTGATATTGAGGCAGTAACAGATATAGTGGGGGCAAGAAAGATGGTTTGCAGTGATCATACTCCCCATGTCATTGAGGCTCCGCCAGAGCAAACCACCACTACTGTGGCGACCTTGAACACTAAGACTTCATAAGCACCTGTTGAAGAACTTTTCATACAGTTCATCTTGTTTACTTATATTCTGTTTTCTTTGATTGAGCATAATTAGCATGTACGAACTTTGTTTATTTTGATTAATTAATGCAATTCATGTTTGTCTTGAATAAATCCATTCGTTTCACTCACAAAAATATTTTTTCATAAACTTATAATGCCAATTTTACCCAATCTCATGCTTTGATAGAGAATTGGGAGGAGGATGATGAACCAATAACATCTGATCTCTTGTCGTATGCTTTCGATTGAAACCTGCTGATGATGTAAGGCATTGTTTCAAATCCCAAATGCGGGAGTTAGAAGGATGATAACCCGTCTTTACCCCATTTGAGCCTTGAAGTAGGAGTTTTCTTCTTTTCCAAATTAAAACCCTCATCTTAACCTGGGGCAGGTTAGTTTTTTAGTTAAACCGATCGAGTGCTTAGACCTTCAAAAAGGATGAGCGAGCCTTCGAGAATCTATACTTAAGTAGAAAGCACAATGACTATTCCCCGATTACTTAAAGAGTGGGGCAATCACAAGCCTTTCAAAAGAGTCAAATGAATTGTTCAAAAAAAAAATATAAAGGAGACTTAGGCAAAACTGGGGCATCCCGCTGGACTCCAAAGTCAAATCCAAAAGACGCCGTCCAGGAAAAAGTTAGGGAATAAAAAAACAAGGGATTACCTTAAAGAATCTCCAATAAAAAAAACAAAATCGTGTGACCAATCGACAAAAGCAAATAGGTGAGTGATTGCCATGTCCAAAGCATTGATAAGTTCTCGACCATATCAAATTCGATTGAGATATGAATGCTCGTATCCAGGTAACTGAATATAAGATTGGAGAACATCACGAAGAATGGGTGGGTAAAAATAACTTTGAGCCTTTATCCTTTGTTTCTTAAACCGTGAACCAAGCCACGATACAACCATTAAAAGACCTAATTGAAGTAGGAATTCTTTTGAGAGCATACTCGACGAGATAACGGTTCCTGACTCTTACGAGATATGCTCAATTTAATGTTGGAATTATAAAATTAAATTCATATCCTAACTAGTGATTTTAATCACGAGTTATGTTGATCTTTTTCAAAATAAAAACAAAAAAATTTCAAGACAAATACATTGTTGCATTGGTAGTTTCAGAATTAGCATTTTATGCGTGTTGGTTTTGC
Source organism: Lathyrus sativus (assembly GCA_963859935.3). Classification (NCBI taxonomy): domain Eukaryota; kingdom Viridiplantae; phylum Streptophyta; class Magnoliopsida; order Fabales; family Fabaceae; genus Lathyrus; species Lathyrus sativus. Next base: position 369,874,502 of record OZ012739.1, read on the forward strand.
CTAACATCTTAGAAACTTGCATGTAAATGACGTCAATGAGACTCGAAGATCTTGCTAAACAGGGGCAGTCGGTTTCCAAGATGCGAGCCTGATTCTCTCAAGAGCTACTTCTGTAAGACTCAGTCATAATACCGTCGATCTGAGCCGGTTACGTCAAGATCCACCAAATCTCTCAAAGAGTTTGAAAATAGTGGGGCAACCTGTCTCCGTGTTCTCTGTAAAATCCTCTTGAGATGACTTTTTCTCCTAAAGCAAGTACTTTGGGGCATGATCGTTCTCAAAATGGCGACCACTACAAAGTCCATCAAGATCAAGACTAATTAATTTCACAACATTCTCCGTGCACCCGATGGATCTTACTCCCAGCGGTCTTTATTCCCCATTAAATAGTCATTGTTGCAAAAGTGCATCTAAACCATTGACACAGTCCCCAATGAGACTATAAGCTGACAACACTTTGGACCAAGCCAGTAATCTCCAAGACAATAGAGATTTTACCAGCATCTTCCTAGTGATAGTCCCCAATGAGACTTTAAGCTGACAACACTTTTGGGATCCTTCCGATAAAGCCTCAGTGATCTCAAGACTACAGAGATATCCCCGGTATCCTCCAAGTGATATATGTTCTTGAAGACCCGTTCTCAGTGGAAGCATCTGTTCCTCAGTAAAATCGCATTCCTCGGGAATATTCCCCAGGAGGTTTCCGTATTCTCCCCAAGAATGTCTGGTGATTTCTCCCCAGCAAGTCTGATGAACTCTCCAGGGAAGTTTGATATACTTTATCCCCAGTCGGACGTACCTTTTCCCCAGGAAGCCGAAGTATTATTCCAAAGAAGTTGTTATGCTATCTCCATGAAGTTGCCTAATTCCACATCTTCCCCACGAAGCGGATATTTATTTTATCCCCGAAATCTCTAATCCCAAGAGTTCTTTGGCTGATTACGGTTCATGATAGCAATCCCTCCCGTGAAGTCATGACATCATATCCTCGTGCAGAGGTCATGGACCCCCAGTTGAAGTCGTGACATCGTACTCTCCAGTGAAGACGTATCCCCATGTAGAAGTCATGATCTTTTCTCCCCAGGGAAATTTTAACTTTGATGCCAGATTCGGTCTTACCATCAACTATTCCTATCCTCTAATAGATGTACTGTTGCAGAGGTCACCGGGTATTCCTCTCGAGATGTTTATTTCATCTCATGTCTCCTCTCTCATCTGTTTTCTCAGCATAAGCATAAGCATGAACATTACATACTCATTTTCATTTCATTGTCATACACATGAACATACACATTCGTATACACTTTGGCATGTGCATTAGCATCTACATTGATTTTCTATCCGTGTCATCCTTTGTCGTTACCGTCGAGTAACTGGGTTCGTCCGCTCTCTCCAAGTAGATCGTCAGCCCTAAGCATAAAATACTATTTATTTCCAGATAATCCCCATAGAGTTCAACCCTCGTGGACGATGGTTATTTCCGTTACCTTTCCGCGTTAGGATGAGGTAGTCCCCATTCGGGTCCGTTTCCTCAATGGAGTTTTGTGTGTCCGTTCATTCTAGCCCAATTCTAGATCGAATTTCAGTCCTGTCGATCGTCGAACCTACCTGGACGTGCATTTATTTTGCGCTATCTTTCAAGAAAAGCATTTACAATCCTTTGCAGATATGCGACAGTTCTCGCCTGAGAAGCTTATCACTACATTGCACAATAGACAAGCAACAGTTCCCAGCCGAGGAGCTTATCACCTACCTTACACTTTACAATACACTCTACAATTGATCTTCTCATACAAGGAGCTCATTATTACATTACAGTGATCTATATGTTTGCCATCATCACAACATTCTTGACAATTTACATTACAGTGATCTAGATGTTTGCCATCATCACGACCTTCTTTATAATTTATGTTACCTGCTATCACTCAATGATCTAGATGTTTGCCATCATCACAACTTTCTTTACAATTTACATTACCTGTTACCACCTCTACAAGCATTTCTCACCCGAGAAGCTTATTATTGCCACTCTTGCAAATAAGCGGCATTTCTCGCCCGAGAAGCTTATCCTATCTTCGTTATGACTTGCAGCAAATGGCCATCTCCAGCGAGCAGTTTGGTTTCCATTTCCCGTATCATTTTGAAGAAAGGGGAGGTTTGAGTGGAATCATATTCAGGAGAGTGTGAATCTTGAAGTATGAGGAAGTTCAGTTTACCTTTTAGTAAAAGAAGGAGCAGAATCATATTCAGGAGAGTGTGAATCTTGAAGTATGAGGAAGTTCAGTTTACCCTTTAGTAAAAGAAGAATCTGAATCATATGTCCAAGGCGTCGACCTTAGATATGAGGAGTTTTATTAATTAGATAAGCAACAACCTCTTTATTTGAGAGCTTATCCAGTTTGGCATATAAGTCCCTTCCAACGATAAGTGGCTATTCTCTCTCGAGAGGCTTATCAGGACATTTCCCATTAAAGTCAATTTATTTTGGCATACAGTCGGTTTTACCCTGTATATTTTCTACGGATTCCTAAATTCTGTCTGATCTTGTCACGTGGGAGAGTTTCCAGAAGCTCGGATGTTATTCTTTGCTCAATGCTCCAGCATCTTGTTAATCGATCCTACAGTTGTGCAGATCCAGTTTTATTTTTTACTCTAGAATATCAGCCGGTCACGCCTGAACCTGTTGAATAATTACTCCTAGATTTTCCCTAGTGGAGGTCGTCTCATCGGTGCCATCTCCATCGAGGATCTCGCTCTTACCTTTCCTTTCTAAAGGTGAAAATTGGTCATGCTAGCACCAGTTGACCATCATCGTTAGAATTCCCCCAGGGTCGTGCTGTCACCCAGTGCGTCGTATTCCCCAGTGTGGTTCGTCGCGTCTTTCCCCGGTGTCGTCGTGTTGTCTGCATCTCTGCATTTACCATTCCATCATACGCACCATACTAAATTCATGGCATTGTCAGCATTATAGTTTATTTCCGTTTTGTCTATAGCATTGCATATCACTACATCTAAGGGCAAAATTTTCGGTTATCTATATTTAAATCCCTCCCCCATGATTTCTCGAGCCTTCGTCGCTCAAATCATTCAGTGAAGCTATTTAAATAGGGGCAACTGTAATACCCCAAAATTTTCCCTAAGATTAGTCGTTTCATCTTGCATCCCATTTCCTTGTGCATTACGTTTAAACTAACCACTAACGGGTGGTGCAGTTGTTTGATTGTTGCAGGAAAATATCATGTGGCGCGCTCTTTTAGGTTACAGGGTTTCTAGTGCCACATTATTTTGAATGAATAAAATAGCACAATTGGCAAGAGACCCTGTGTAAGGAGTTGTGAGTGTGAGAGGTCGAGAGTTCGAATCCCACCTTCTTCACTTTTTGTTTTGTTTCTTTTATTTTTATTCTAACATTTCTATTTTCATAAAAAAAATAACAAAAATAGTTTTTTTTATTATTTAATTATTATTTTCGTATTTTATTTAAATTATTTTTTAAAAAATATTATTTTTTACTTTTTTCCATATTATTCATAAAAACATCCAAAAATCATAAAATTAAAAATATTAGAAAAGATTTTATTCTTTTAAGTTTGTTTTAGTTTGTTTTTTTTAGCTTTGACTAATTATTTAAGTTGGGCTTTAAAGTGGGCATTAGGTTAGAGTTAACCCTAATTTGTTACCTATATAAACATGAGTTGCATTTGATAAAAGGGGGGAAGGAGACAAAAGAGAAAAACGGCGGCCTTCTCACGATTTTTTAGAAGAGGGAAGATAACTTCATCATCGCCAGAGGGCGAGCATCAATACCTCCATCAAATTTCATCACCGCCAATCGGCCGAAAGGTATGGGTTTATGAAATCTCATGATTTTTGTTTGGTGATTTGTGTTTCAGGAAGAAGATTGAGACATGCATCAAGAAAAAGAAAGGGGAAAATGAAACCCCACGGTTCCATCAGCGGACAACTGTCTCTCCTTTTTATTTCCGTGTCTCTTTTTTCTCATTCTTTTTTTTTTTTTTTTTTTTGCTATTTTCTTTTCTTTTTCTGTTTTAAAATTCATTAATTATTATTAATAGTTAAAAAAATTAAGTGGGTTTAGTTTTGTAGATAGGTTATAACTTTAGTTAATCATGTTTCATTAATTCATAATTAGAAAACTTTTAAAATTGAGAAGCGTTTTAAAATTCTGAATTTAGTAAGTAATTATTTAAATAATTAAGAGAATAGCTATTAATTAAAAACATATTTTTATTAACTTTCACAGTTCTCTTCTTTAGAATAAAACAAAAACTAAAAAAAAACCAGTTTTTTTAGTAAAAGACAAACTTCTTTTAGACTATTTTTTAATTAGCGTAAGTTAATTAACACTTTTTTTTTTCTTTTAAACAAAAAATTAACATTTTTTGAAAGTTAATACTAATCTTTTTAAATTAAACTTTTGCTAATCAACTCTTTTTTTAACACTAAAACTTTTTTTAATATTTAGCCTAGAACAATTTTTTAAAATTAGAATTAATTTTTTTTAAAAAAAAAAAACTAAATCTTTTTTAAAACTAAGATTAAAATTAAACTAAACCTCTCTTTTTATTAAAACTAAAACTTCTTTTTTTTTAAAGTAAAATTGAATCTTTTTAAAATTAAAACTAAAATATTTTTCAAATTAAACTAAGACACTTTTTGAACATTTGACAATTAAACTCTTTTTTTTATATAGTAAAATTAAACCTTTTTAAAATTTAAAACAAAAATTCTTTCTTTTTAATTAAGACAAAAATCATTTTTTTTTCAAAGTTAAAACCGAAATCTTTTTTTTAAGAAATAAAACAATATCAAATTAGCAGCTTTCTCTTCACTATCTCATTATTCGCTTTATTTCTGTCTAATCCTATTAACATTCTCCGATTTTTTTTCCAGCTGATTGAGTTTAAATTCATTTATCATTAGTTAAATATTTCATTATCATATTTGTATTTTGTTCCATGGATGTAATTTACGCGAGGCCATGGTCGCAGTTTTATTTTATCTTTCTTTTTTGGGGATTTGTAATTTACGCGAGTGATCGTCACAATGCTTTCTTTTACCGCTTTCTTTATTTTTCTGCACTTTAATTCTTCCGAATAGTAATTTGCCGTATTTTGCATGTTTCTACCGTTAGAATCCCTCCGAAGGAATTAGGTTTAGCCGTTTGACCGCCGAGTCAATAACCCTAATTTTTGACCATTTCAAAAACCCTAATAGCCTAGGTGTCCCGCCGTGGACGAAAATGCCCTTTACCCTAGCATTAGGTCAAAGAGTCGCCGTACTCTACTTAGGGTTTCCTGTCGTGGAATCCCTAATTTCAACCCTAAATTTTCAATTAAAAAATTCAACATAGAAATAGGAGTTTCAAAGACTCCACGTAAGTGTGTCCTTAAGATATGTTTACTCCCCTTGAAACCTTGACCACAGTCAAGACGTTTCTAACCTCCCTTTCGAGGGGAACTATGATTACTCTGATTCCATTCCCTATCCAGGATACGTAGGCACAAGATGCGATGTCTTGCCGAGTAAACTTAGGACTAACCCTTAGGTCTTTAGGTCACTCTATCCCTTAGCTCAATATATATTAAAGCAGATAATGAATAAAAAAAGCATACAATAAACAAAAGGTTCTTGTAGAGTACTACAGAAGTTAAGGGTGCTCGTACCTTCCCTAAGCTTAACCAACCCCTTACCTAGGTCTCTCCCCGCATTGTGTTTACGATGAAAAATTAGGTTTTTCCTCTTTTGACCTTTTCCTTCGGATAAATCAAAGAGCGGTTGTGAATCAAGAATTGTGATTCAAACTAATTAATAGTTTGATATCCTATTTCCACCGCAACACTAAGCAAGGACATGTGATCCTACTGGGGTCTTTGGCATGTTCAACAACAAACTTAACAAACTTCGATACCCCATTCTCGTACTCTTTTGACAATCGATTACCAGACATCCATTTTTTATCCATACTAATTGAGTAATCTACACTAAACTATGAAAGTTAAAAAAAACAGAGAATACCTGTAAAGAAATCACTAACTTCTAAGAATGCTACACAATAGGATGCTTGGAAACGATCACAACTTTGCTCTTCACAGGTAACCCCTATAGCAGACAAAATATAAATTTTATTAAAATCATATTAATAATTAACCAAAACAAAAATACTAGATAATCCACCAAAACAAATCATATTAAAAATACTAGATAATCCTTAAACCAAAATGACACCCTTACTAAACATTGAGAAATCCTAACTAAACATATAAAACCATAATAACATATCATATAAACATTGAGAAATCCATACTAACATATCAACATATAAAACCATCAACATATAAAACCATAATAACATATAAAACCATATCATATAAAACCATATTCATGTTGGCTACTCTCTTAAAAAATAGGAATTTCCAAACTATTAAAAAAACAATATGCTCTATCAAGTTACATTAATATTTTTAGCCATCATTATCTAATATTTTTGTTATATTCAAATTAGAAGAAAACTCATTTGTATGATTGGTGCTAGATGAATTATCCATCTAAGTTCAAAATAGCAACAAAATAAAAACAACAATAACATTAACAATAATATAAAACATTTTGAGTTTAGGCTTTTAACAACAACAACAACAACAAAAACAACACTAAAAACCTTAGTGTATACGTAACATATCTACACAAACCCAACAACATTAGTGTTAACATCATATCAAATATCATACTTGAACTCAAATTTACTTACATGTCCTCAAACCCTCAATGCAAAACAACACTAAAAACCTTCACTAAACCTTCAATAACTCAATAAAAACAACAACAACAACAATAATATTAAACCTTCAATGCCTCAATAACAACAAACCTTCGCATTGCAACAACTACATCAAACCTTCAATATCTCAATAACATAAAACCTTCAATTTCTTAATAACAACAAAGAGACAATAACACAAAACCTTCAATATCTCAATAACACAAAACCATCTATATCATCAGAACAAAAAAACCATCTATATCTTCAAATACCACAACAACAATGGTGAAAAGATAAATAAACAAGAAAACCAGAGTAAAACTTCACATACCGTAACAATGGTGGAAATGCAATGCAGACAGACGGATGCACTCGAAAACGGACGGTGAACGGCGGAAAAATCCAACGGAAGAGGGCGACGGTCGGACGGAGTGACGACAACGGAATGGTTGTATAGGGCAAGTTCGTCGCCAGAGGAGAAAGAAGAAAAGAAACACGTTGCGACTGTTCTGTTTCTTTTAAAATTCTAGAGGGTATTTTAAAATTATAATACTAATACCTATAACAGCGCTTTTTAAAGGCCTTTAGCAGCGCTTTAAAAGCGCTTTCATAGGGTGCCTTAGCAATGCCATATAGCAGCGCTTTATAGAAAAAGCGCTTTCTAAGGGTCCCCCTTTAGCAGCGCTTTTTAAAAGCGCTTTCTTAGGGTCCCCCTTTAGCAGCGCTTTTTAAAAGCGCTTTCTTAGGGTACCCCTTTAGCAGTGCTTTTTTAAAAAGCGCTTTCTTAGGGTCCCCCTTTAGCAGCGGTTTTTTAAAAGCGCTGTCTTTGGTAGGCAATTTTTTTCTTTTTTTTTACTGACCCTTTAGCAGCGCTTTTTTAAAAAGCGATGTCTTTGTATGCGCTGCTAAAACTAAATTCTGGTGTAGTGAAGAGTCATTTTCTCTATGGGGTTCCAAAGAGGGTGATAATTTTTCCAAGGTTAAGTCAACAAATGTATGTAAGGCAAAAAGGGTTGGCAATTTAGGTGTCAAGGATCTTCGACTTGTTAACCTCGCCCTATTAAGTAAGTGGAGTTGAAGGATTCTTTTTAACGTGTCTTTGATGTGGAGAGATATTTTCTGAAAAAATAATGGATTACAAGTTTTCAGTTTGCCGTTGGGGGTAGGCTTAAGAACCTTAATGTGAAGATAAGCTTCTTAAGATTTTGATGAAGACCAATTTCTACATACAAGATTGGATCAACAAAAAGAAATGGATCAAAGACAATGAAAGCAAACAAAGTTCAAATTCATCTAAGTCGTGAAGTTTTTCAAGGATTGATCAAGAGGTATATGGCACTCAATTATTGATAATGCATATACAAGTGTTCATAGGTCATATATGCATGCCACAAGTGTTTAAGGTGTTTAAAATCATTTTGCCACAAGTTTTATATTGAAAAAACAAGGATTTTCAGTTCTGTCAGGCTGTTAATCAGTTAACCCCCTGTGGTTAATCGATTAATCAGTTAATTCTTACAAACCTTTTATACGTTGTTGTATGTTAATCGATTAACCCCGTATGGTTAATCGATTAACACTGAAGCAGTTGCAGAAAATATTGCATTTTTTCATTTGTTAGATTTAAAATTTCTTGTCTTGAACCATGACATCCCCTCATGTATTACACTCATTTGCAGAGGTGCATTAGAGCTATTTAAGCACCATTGCATCAGATTTTTACTCTCACCTTCTTGCAAAAATTTCAAACATTCTTTCATCTCTTTAAACTTTCAATTTTTTTATAAGTGTTCAAACCAGATTCTTAAAGAGTGAAACTTGTGCATTAAATCTTCATAAAAATCATTCTAGTTTCATTCCATTTATCAAGAACACTTGTCTACCATTGTGTGAATTGTTTGTTATAAGGAGAAGATCAATCTTTTGATTCATTATTGTTAAAAATCCATTTCAAACACTTACAAAAATTCAGATTATACATTGCTTGTCACATCTTATTTTTCCAGGATTGTTGGTAATAAGATTGTAAAGTTGCATTCCTTGTTGTCCTAGTTGTGGAAACAAGAGGTCCACTGTGAGAGGATTAGCCTCAATTGAACTTAGTGAAAAATCTAAGAGGTTGTTCTTGGTATTGATTTGTTAGTGTCTGTATAGAAAGGCTAGGAAGAGTCTTATCTAAGTCCTAACATTATTAAAAATCTCTTTCATGTTGAAAGGGGACTGAAGTACTCTCAGACTGTGAGGGAAACCAAAATATGTTCTTGTGGCGTTTACTTTCCGCATTTACAGTTTTCATCACACAGTAATTACTTAGGAAAGTAAAACTTAAAACTGTCAAAATTTCAAAAAAATATCTAAGTACCTAATTTACCCCCCCCCCCCCCCCCTCTCCCCCCTCTTTGGTGCAATCTTAACTTACACTTAAGAGGGTATCTTAGTAGTGGAGAGACATCTCGTTTCTGTGGTTTCCACATGACATGGAGTCTAACTGGTTTATCGCCTCTTGTGTCAAGAGGCTTCGGACGGTCAAATGGCTAGGTTTTTGCATGATATCTGGGTTGATAATGTGACACCCTAAAACCCACATACAATTTAATATGGTTTTTTTATTGGCAACATTTTGGTAAAACATGCTACCAACAAGATGTTAAGTCAGGTGTTCTTTCATGTCAGTCAAGACATCATGTTTAGTATGATGTTGTGACATGTACTAGTACATGTTATACTAGAAAGTTATGGCCTGACTGTTTTGCTATTTTTAGTGTGATATTTGAGTGCGTTTTAATTCATACGTTGGATTATCCATTTAGGGATATTGTGGGAACTTTTGTTTTAACAAACTGTGTTGGTTTTCGTAAAAAGGATCCTTGAGCCTTTTTAGGAAACTTTGTATTTTGTTCCTATTTTTGTGCAGGAAAGTATCCAATGATTGAAAGCTTGATTCCTGGTGTTTTGCATTTTGCTTTAAGAGTCCAAGCCCATGCAGCTCAGATGCTTATTTAATGGAGTCTTAATACCTAAAGAAAGCGGGGATTTTGGAAGAAATTAGGATTAGTCAAGTTTTGGAGTCTCTTTAGTGTTTATCGTGTTTTAGTTTGTATGCCACTCTTGTATCAAGTTTGATGTATTGAGTTCACTTATTGTTCATTGTTAATTGTTCACTTTAAAGCTTTTAAGCAAGAGCATATTGTTCTTGGTTGAAGCTTTTAAGCAAAATTAAGTATTGTACTTGGAAGGGTTGGTACTTCTATTTTGGGTAGTTGTTGAATTGTCACTGGTTTGTGACTGATTAGGAAGTGAGAGGGGGATCTCATATCTAGAGAGTGTCTAAGTAGAAGTTGCACAAGGTAGTGATTAGGCGAGAAGTTATAAATGGGGGATCTCATATTACGACAGTTTTAACCGTCGCAATTTGTAAGTTACCACGATTTCAACCCCGTCGCGGAAACGTGCATCGCGAGGCCGTATTGCGACGGTTGTGAAAACTGTCGTACAAACCGTCGTTATTTTTACAACGGGTAGCTAACTGTCGTAATCTCCATTTTGTGACGGTTTCAACCGTCTTAACTTGCTTAATGATTTTTGTTTTCATTCTTGATTGCGAAAGTATATTGTGGCGGTTTGAACTGCCGCAATTTGCAAATATTTTTTTTAGAAAAAACTATTGTATATTGTGGCGGTTTGAACCGTCGCAAATTAGAAATATTTTTTTTAAAAAAACTGTTGTATATTATGGCGGTTTGAACCGCCGCAAGTTGCAAATATTTTTTTTAAAAAAATATGTTGAATCTCCTCTGTCACATCTTCTTCTATGCAATCCTGGAAAATGATCTCATAGAAGTTAGACACAAAAAATACACCAATAGCAGACCCCAACCAATTAAAGGAGTCCTCTTTGTCTATAAGAGGAGGAGCCTTCTGCAGCTTCAGCTTTAAAGCCAAAACTTCCAAGTTCAGCAGTGAAACAGCAAGAAAAAGAGGGAGTCTTGGGATCGTCGATCAACCAGAATCTGAAGCAATCATAGCCTATTCCACACTCAAGTTGTGACAAGAAGAATGAGGAAAAATAATAATTTGGAGAACCTTAAACATTGGCTTCAAACTACTAATATTTAGCAAAGAGTTTTCTATCTCTTGCGAGCATCAGTGAATAACAATGAAAAAGTTGTTAAACAGGTAATCAAACAATTAATTTAAATCTAAAATAAATCATAGATTAGGGTTATCAATATAACTAGCTACAATTCAAACTTGACTACACTTGATTTTGGAACGGCTTCACTCTCAATAATGCCGACATTTCCAAGGAAATTATTATTAAGCACAGAATTGTTCACCATTCCTCCCTGATGACCAGCGATGCCGACGACCCATCTGCACTTCATATTATACTGTCCAATTTTTTTCCAACAGACATTCAGTCCTTGCAAAGCTTTAAGAACCTCGACCATTATTTCTCGAGGTTGGGCTCGAGACTAGCACAAGTCAAGGAACAAATCAGTTACAGGTAACTATCAAAACAAAAAAGTGTATTAAAACTTCAATATTTTTAATGATAACAGATAATGACTTTACACCTAATGTGAGAAAAGGAAGCATATATGTAATAACACATTCATTCAACAAATTTGATGATTCATTCTCAAAAGAGACACAAAATCAGTTGAAACAATAAGGCATCCAACAATTATTTCATTAAGAGCTAGAAATCATTGCTGGTGATGGTAGAAGAAATTAAATATGCCGAGCAATATAAAACCATTATGGAATCCAGATGCAATATGAAAAAAACCAAACAAGTAAAGCACTGCACCTGAAGCCCAAGGGCCCGTTTTCTCTCGGCAGGGAACTGTTGCCTCATTCCTACTCCCTGATAACCTAAAAAGTGGTGGCCACCAGTTAGAGAAACAACTTCACCGGATATTTACTCGTGCAAATAATGTTTAGAGTATAACCAGCAATTTTGAGACTACTGCAAATTTCACACGGGGATACAATTGTTATATAAGAATCAAGCGCTGTGGAACACTCCGATCCAATTGTTATATGATGAGCCAAGCGCATCATTTCTATATCTGTAATGGTGACATCTATAATCTTGTATGTTTGAAGAAAAAGAAAACCAAGTTAGCGAGTAATAGCTCTTCTGTTTCTCAATTTTGGATTCGGTAATTGTTTTAGAAGTGATTCGGTAATTGTTGTAACATAATTTTTATATTGTTCAATACCTTCCAGTTGTAATGATCTTGAAGCTTTAGCAAAGCTAGGGAGCAGCATACTTTGACATCATTACTACAATCATCAAACCACTAATTGATCGAAGTAGTGGTTAAACAACATAAATAATGTTAGAAAAACCTACTTTTATAATCCACGAAACTGATAATGCGTGTTTATATCTGGAATTAGGTGTCTAACCTTTCCATATTTCGCCAACCTGATGGAAGATATGGACTTTGTCAAGCTTAGTCTTGGAAGATTTATCTTGGTCTGAAGCATTACAAAAAGGTTTTAGAAGTTCAAAGAGACTATAAAAAGTGTATATTTAATCAGAATCATGATAAACGATCAAAATCTTTACCAATACGCTAAAGGGCGGATGCGATGGAATTTCGCCACTGAGCTGCATAACTATAAATAGAAAAACAACAGATGCTGTAAAACCAATCTATCAGTTCATTAAAGATAAAGTGTCACAGAAATAACTACTAACACTATCAGCGCATCCTCGACCGTGCTTGCTAATATTCCAACCATTCCAACTGTCCAGTTTATAGGAAGAACTCTGGATATAACAGAAGGACGTTCTTGTAAATCATAGTTACAAATTTTCTAGTATTTAAACATGATGCAACAAATGAATACCTACCCGTCATGTGGTATACGCGTGAAAGTTGGTTTCAGACAAACAACACCATAAAGAGCAGCAGGCATCCTTACAGATCCTGAACAGGTGCAAACATCATAGTGATTCAACAAATGAAAGACCAGATAAATCACTATTCATTTTAATTATGACTATAATCAAGAGATTTGGATCAAATACCTCCTCCATCAACACCAAGAGCAACAGGCCACAGTCCCGCTAACACCGAAGAAGCAGATCCACCAGAAGAACCTCCTACAATCTTTTTGCGATCATATGGATTTCTAGTAGGCCTATAAAGTAAATAAAAAGACGCGTCTGAGTAAGTCCAGTATTATTTAATTGAAATCCACAAATATATGCAACATAATACGAAAGAGTGTAACACATGGTAATGGCAGTACTATTCTTATATTAAATTTTTTATAAAACATGATAGTGAAACCATTGAAACAACTTCAAATATTAAATTCTGTATAAAACATGACTATGAAAAATAGATATATACCTCAGCTTTGTACACATCTATGGTAAAACCATTTAAATAACTTATGGTAGCTTGGTGAATGTCCAATCCAAGGATATCAAATGCCTTCATAATTGAAATCAAAACACCTGGTTTGTGTCGCTACTGCGAAAATCGGCGCCGGCTTGACAGGAGAGTCGCCACCGTGCGTTATTTATCCCTCAGAGCGGGAAAGGAAACGCTCGAAGTAAACCTCGCAAAGACGGGAAAAGGTATGGTCATCGCAACCAAAACCTGGATTCGGGAGTCGGTTACGCAAGGGGAAGGTATTAGCACCCCTCACGTCCATCGTACTCGATGGGATCCACGCTTGGTGTTTATAGGTAAAAGGGTGTGTTATCTATCTACGCTAATGGCTGGTCTGAAAAGAAAATAAAAGGACAGGACTCGACAGAACATACGGTGTTCTGGGCCTACGTATTCCCTCGTGCAATGGGAAAGTCAGAGTCAACGTAGTTCGACTGCCTACGTCTAAACGGGGGAAAGATTGCTCGCCAGGACATCGCGTCCTGTGCCTACGTACTTTCATCTGGAATGAAAGATCAGAGCAAGCGTAGTTCGGCTAACTACGGGTAAACAGGGGTTCTCACACAGCAGTGAGAAAACAAACTGGTCCTAAAGGCTCGGGAACCTACAAATACGATCTGGTCTCAAATGCACTCGGGCAGGAGAAAGGGATAACAATTAGTCGTTAGCGGGAAAGTCTCGATCGCACAGCCGCGAGAGAACAAAAGTTAGTCGTTAGTGTGCTCGCTAGGATATCGCATCCTATGCCTACATATCTTCGTCTGGAACGAAGAATCAGAGCAGCTGTAGTTCAGCTAACTACGGGTCAAGCTACTCAAAAGCTCCTACAGAAAGGAAAGGGAAACCCTAGAACTATAGCTGAGAAAGGGGAATCTACCTACTGCTATCACACCTGGTTGACCATCCTAATGTCTATCATAACAACTCCGCAGCGGAGAAGTCAGAGCTCCTAAGGGATCATGGCAACAGGACTAAACTACACACAAGAAACTGCAACGTAAAGAATACTGAAAATATGCATGAATGCAACAACTAAACAAACAAGGCACAGAGGCCGCAAACCACAAAGGCAAGGGAGCTCAGCTCTACCGAATACCAACAAGCAAAGCCACGCAATAACAAACAAGCAGAAGGAGGACCACCTCAACTTCTCATGCACACAACGTCTACTTCTAAGATGCACCTACTCAGAAACTATTTAGATGGACACCTAAGTCTAATGCAACATAACATCACACAAGTCAAACAAATCAAAGGGACTAACCCTGAACAGGGCCTCAAACAAACCTGAAACAATCTCCTAACCTAGCTCTAAACAGAACTCTATCCAACACCCTAAGCAAAGATCTAAGCAACAATTAATCAAAACCCTAGGCAGGAGGAATCAATCCCAGTCTCCAAGCTTCAGAACAAGCTTACCAGAGAAAGGAAGCTAAGCAGACAAGCTCATAGTGCTTTCCTCAGGAAAGTACCAGGAGGTTACTACTCAGGAGTCATATCCTATGCGGCTCGACAACTGTGATCAGTTTACATCCCTCCTCAGGAGAGATTAAACTCACATGAAGGCTCCGGCGTCACTGGATATTTGGGAAAGAACCTATATGCACTAAGGGAACTAAGTGAACAGACTCATAGGACTTTCCTCAGGAAAGTACTAGGAGGCTGACACTTAGGAATCGTATCCTACGTGGCTCAACAACTGTGATTAGTTTACATTCCTCCTCAGGAGGAATTAAACTCACAAATTGGCTCCAACATCACTGGATACTTACGAAATCCTAGATAAACTAATGGAACTAAGTGAATAGACCCCTAGGACCTTCCTCAGGAAAGTACTAGGAGGCTAACACTTAGGAATCGTATCCCATGTGGCTCAACAACATGTGATCAGTTTACATTCCTCCTCAGGGGGAATTAAACTCACAAGTCGGCTCCGACATCATTGGATACTTACGAAAGAGGTGAGAAGGAAGGATGAAAGTCATTCATAGTGCCTTCCTCAGGAAAGTACCATAAACTCCCTTCAAACTTCAGGATCTCGAACCTCACAAACAGACAACAAGCTCCTAGACTAAGCCTCAATCTACTGCATCCTTGCAAGCCCCAGCAGGACCTCCATCAGCTCCCACCTTCAAGAAGAACCCACAGGCCAACAAACCACAGGAGACTATCTCTGAAGTTCAACCACAGTTGAACTTCACAGTCAGAAGTCATCAAAACTTCTCCTATTTTCAGGCTCAGACAAATCACAGCAGAACACCCTACAAAAATCTAACAAAAATCTAATGGGAGACCTACATGGCTCTAGGATAACATACTAAAAAAATCAGAATAAAATTCAGCACCAGATGAAAGCATCAAAATCAGCAACCAGACATATCAAACAGACCAGTTTATTCAAACATCAATAACAGTGAAAAATGCAATTAAAATGAAAATGCATGATTAAGCTAATATTTTTATGCTATAAAATTCTACACTGAATTACGAGTCTACAGAAAAAAGAACGGAATTATTTGACTAATTCTACCATTTTTTATGAATTTTCTAATGATATGCATGCATTGAAAATATTAAAAACAAATCAATTAATTGAAAAATATGCAAAATATAACAAACAAAAATAAAATGTCACTTTTATTTTTATTTAATTTTCTAAACATTTTTCATGAAATGGAATAACAAGGAAGAATTAAAAAAAATCATTTATTTACATTTATTCATGAATTATTTAATATGCAAAGAAAAATATAAAAGAAAAAAAAAAGAAATAACATGGGAGGTTTAAACAGCAAGAGACTTATGAAGGATTTCTAGCTGGGCCCTGATTGGGGGGTGCCAACAGCAGTTGGGCGCAGGGCCCAGGACTTAATATCAAACAATCAGAAAACCAAAACAGCTGGGGGGTACAGACTAGTAAATTCTCAGTTTATTTCGCCTATGGGCCCCAACGAGGGGGTGCAGAAAGGAATAGGGCCTAAGGCCCAATTTACCCATTCAGACTCTCAAACAGGGGGTGGGGAAGCAATTGGAGTGTATGCGCAGCAAACACACTTGGGCCTAAGCCCAGTCCGATCAAACCCTAATCCAGTTACCCTAGTCAAAACTATCTCCTTCCCAACACACTCTGGTACTGTTCACTCTCTTCCAGATACCAACCCTAGGCGCCGTCGCTGCTCTCTCAACCCTCTCAATTCTCTGAAACATCAACCTTCTGAAACCGCACGCGAAAACTTAACGCCATACAAACCCCAATCTGTACACTAGTCACCACCTACTCATCCTAAAAAACGCTACCATTAATCAATCTCCGGAACTCAGTTCCGATCATCAGACCAAGCTAACCGCTTCGCCAGATCTATGTTCAAACCAAAGACACAAAGCTAAACCTAGAAGTTCAATTCACTCAGAGTTTCCCTCACAAAACCTAACATTCTATCTGAATCCGAAGGCCTTGAACTACACACCTACCGTTACTAATAACATGCAAGAGCTTAAACAAGAAGAGAATGAAGAAAAGAACCTGGATGAAGACGAAACGAGCGGTTTGACGTTCTTTGAAGAAGTCGCTGTTGAAACTCAACAGAAATCCACGAACGGAGGGGATTTTCTGATAAAGATCCAAAAAACGCTTGCTGAAGGATTATGGTGTTGATGAATACGGATGAAGATGATGATTCTGGAGGTACGAGATCAAGAACACCGAACTATTTCTGGGCGCAAAACTCAGGTGTTCTTGGATCGAGAAACAAAGCGTCGAAGGATCTCTGAGTTACGATGGAGATGATGATTTTCGTGAGGTTTTGAGGGTCAAGCGTTGATGAAGATTTGAGTGTATAAAGTTTCCGGCGAGGATGAGTTTTCCGGCGAGGATGAGTTTTCCGGCGACTGGTGATGAAGATCGAAGGAGAAAGAAGGAGATTGGAGGATTCTGGGCGAAAAAAGTCTCCGGCGAGTTGTTGCGGCGGCCGGAGATGGTTAGACGGCGGCCTCCGGTTGTTGCATGGTCGGCGATGGAGTTTCCGGTAGGGTTGACCGGTGAGGGGAGGTGGCAGCTAGGGGGGTTGAGAGCTAGACGCGTGGCCGGAGGGAGAGGGGAGAGGGAGACACGTGGGGGCGTTCTCAGTGTGGCGTGGCGTGATTCCTGTGGAACGCGTGGGACCCCTGCATGTGTGACACGCGTCACTTTTATACCCTTGGAGTTCGCTGGAAGCTTCTAGGAGATTCTGGTGTGCGCTGGACTTTGGACTGACTTGGATTACCATTTTTTTGGACATGCTGAGTAATTCCTGGACAAAAAAGCCATACTGGGCCTCCCCAATTGGGCCCAACGAACTGCATAACAAAAACTGTAAAAAACTGAATGATAAAAAAACAATTAACTAACCTAATTATATCTAATCAATTATTAACAGCCTAATTAATTCTAAATCAATCTAATTAAATCTAAAACTCAATTAAGATCTAATTATCTCTAAAATTCAATTAACCTAATTAAATTCTAAATCTCTACTAACTCTATTAACATTCTAATGTTATTTAAAACTAATCAAAATCTATCATTTGGTAAGAAAAACTATATTATTTTCTATATTATCTAAAAAACACTTAAACCTATTTAAAATCTATAGAAAAATTCCTAAAAATGATTTAAAAGAAAAACCATATTATTCTAAAATGATAAAACTATTTAAAATCTCCTATAAAATTCTAAAAAGAAAATTAAGCTATTAAAATATTCAAAAGCCCTATTTAAATTCCAGAAAAATTCTATAAAGCCTATTAAAAATTTACAAAAGCCTATAAAAATCCTAAAAATGCAGATGAATGCAAATGACCCCCATAAAAGCGCACGAGACCAGATTGAATCGAACGGAGATCCCTGGGCATCAGAATATCCCCAAAATCACTGAAAAATCACCGAGGAGCGCACAATTTCCTGAAAATAAAACCCTGGCAATCTGGACTGGGTCTGCCATATCTGATAGACAAAAATCAAGCTGTAAACTCTGATATCCCCTGCTTGCGCACAAAAATCATACATCTGAGCTGTGAATATGAAATTAAACCATGAGTCAGATAGGAAAATCAGTTGGTCAAATTTTAGGGTGCAACAGCTGCCCCTATTCAAGCGACTTGGACCTGAAGGGTTTGAAGAGCACTCAGCCTTCAAACATTCAGAGGTACGAGACGGTTGAATACAAATAAAACCCGAAAATTTGCCAACCGCGAGCATATACTGTTAACTGCTTGGAGAATAAAGTCCAGAAAACCGAGTCCAGTCATTACGGCACCAAACTGATCAATCATCTGATAGAGAACTCCTGATTTGAATACCCGTTGCTTGTGATACCCCATATAACAAACCCTGATGGTTGCAACAACATACATGATTCTTTCACATTGCCTACTGATAGGCAGGAAGAAATATACTCACATCGCCCAAAGATGGACGGGAAGACACCCTGATTGAATACTCACTTCGTCTAATGATAGACGGGAAGACAACATTAATCTCCAAATTCACATCGCCTAAGGATAGACGGAAAGTCACCATAATGACAAATCAATTCACATCGTCTAAGGATAGACGGAAAGACACCCTGATTGATGAACAGATCGATATTCACATCGTCTAAGAGTAGACGGGAAGGCACCATTAATCTCTAAATTCACATCGTCTAAGGGTAGACGGCGGAAATACTCAATCTCCATACACACATCGTCTAAAGGATAGACGGGAAGTCACCATAATCTCCATACTCACATCGTCTAAGGGTAGACGGTATCACCATAATCTCCATCTTCACATCGTCTAAGGGTAGACGGTATCACCATAATCTCCATCTTCACATCGTCTAAGGGTAGACGGTATCACCATAATCTCCATCTTCACATCGTCTAAGGGTAGACGGTATTATCTTGATTGATATTCAAATCACTATTCTCATCGTCTAAGGGTAGACGGTATCATCCTGATCGATGAACAAATCATTACTCTCATCGTCTAAGGGTAGACGGAAACATCCTGATTGATGAACAAATCAATTCACATCGTCTAAGGATAGACGGAAAGACACCATTATCTCCATATTTACATCGTCTAAGAGTAGACGGAAAGTCACCATAACGCATATTCACATCCTCCTTTGAATTTCAGAATCCTTCTGTATACGGGAATTGATGGAGAAGTCAATATCCTTGAAGGGGCCACATCGTCAGTATGGACTGACGGGAAGAAAAAACCACCTTTTAAGGAACCATGTCGTCAATAAAAATCGACAATCACGAAGACTGAACATTCTTCGAAGAGCCTCGTCATCAATAGGGATTGATGGTCAGAAAAGTCCCTCTTAAACGTCATCTCATCCAATAACCAGAAAGAGAACCAATACTCAAAATCATTTTGAAACCCCTCAACAACTAAGGATAGCCGGAGAAGACTCGCTGGGGAAACACCTCATCATATGTATGATCTGGCAATAAGAAACCTGCTGAACAATAGCTCGAAACTTCACATCGTCTGCTGACAGACGGAAAGGAAAGCTACTTATTAGAACAGTTCTATTTTGAGCTCCATTGAAAACCAACCCAAAACTTCACATCGTCTACTGATAGACGGTAAGAAAAGCACATCCTGGGGGAACCCCTTCTTGAAGCCTCACTGCGATCACCCGCAACTTCACATCGTCTATGGATAGACGGAAAGAAAACCACATTCGTACTCAAGACGTCTAATGATAGACGGAGAAATCCACTTATTGGAGGAACACATCGTCAATATGAATTGACGGGAAGAAAAGCTTGTCAACATCAGATGACTGACTGATCAAAGCATAATCGCTGTAAGATCTGAGATACAAATAATCCGCTGAACTGTCTGAATACTGTTGCTGGATAAATGCCTCTGAACTGATCACAGAGTAATTCACGCGCCATATAAGGTTGACAGAAAACCTGACTCATGCTTTGTATGCATATGCAAATGCTTTGATCTTTCTACAGCGTAATGCTCCATTCTAAATGGAAATGCTACGCATTTTGACAATGATATGCAAGTATGATGATAATGCATGCAGTATGCTAGCAGGCTCGAGCTGCCGGAGAAAGCCGGGTACAGAAAACCACTTCAGCAAAATAAATGCTGAAGGCGAGGCCAACTTCGCTGGGGATAACCCGGATATCACTGAATCGTCCTAGCAAAATAAATGCTGGGAGAGTGAAATCAACTCTGCTGGGGATATTGGGAACTTAACCGAACACCTCGACGAAGTAATACCCTGCTGGGGAATGTAGCTCCATTGTAAAATAGCAGACGTGCTGAATATGATTGGACTCCTCTGGGGATAGCTTACCCATACCAACGACCAAGTGGACTTTGCTGGAGACAATGGAGGGAGTCCTCCCGCGTACTGACGAAGCTCGGATCTGGAAAATGATGCGCCAACACAGATGGGCTTCACAGTAATCGCAAACTTGGATTTGAGCTCTTAAGCCATCTTACTGGGTCAGATACACCTGACGCTGGAAAATATTCTTCCTGAATACACAGCCTTGACACGACCTCCCGCATTCATCTCGCTCTCGAAAATTGACTGCATCTGCTTGAATAACTCTGAATGACCTTGTAGGTACGGAGAACAACAATCCTTTTGCTTCTGATATGCCCCAGCCTACGGGATCTCCGTGGGGATAGTCCCTGAAAGGAAACCTGCAAATCTGAGCCCTGATGGTCTGATACAACATGCCTCAGCGTTCTGAACTCCTGAGAGACACTTCACCTCGAATGCTTCTCGAGTAACTTCTGCGCGCTTAAAATGGTCTGCCCGTGACTGCAATGACCTTGCCCCTATTATCTGATTCAGAGTAGCACCTCCTGACTACGACGCATTCACCGAATCTCAACTTGATTGCCTCAGAATAGCTGACTTCGAAAAGCTGCCCTGACTGGGGATTATAATAAAGCTTGCCCCTGTTCTCGGAACATTCGGGCGCTCCACATTCTATCTTGACCATACTTTCCATTGTAGGAAGCTGTTCTGCTGTCAAGCGCTTACTCGCAAGTAAAACAAGTTGTTCTGCATAAATGATGTATTAATGCAACACATATGACAGCTTTGACATCCAATCTGTTCACTGGGAAAAGGAAAAACAGTTTATGGCATATAATGCACAAAACATTTATCAACATCAGTACCAACATGGTAAGAGGAACCTTTTAAGGAGTCAGAATCGACGCGACCTTTACCGGAGTATGCTTTCGAAACAACCTGCTTCAATTAGGACTTTTGAAGGTTGTAATGTGGTCAGGTTCATGGTTTTGAAAGAAAGGATAAAGGCTCAAAGTTTACTTTAACCCCCCCATTCTCCTTGATGTTCTCCCATCCTACGTTCAGCTAACTCGACCTTAGCGCTCACCTCTCAGAGGCTGAAAGATAGGAGTGATAGTTCGAGAAACTTTTGGATTTGGGAGTGACAGCCACTCACTCTTTGTCTTTGACATTTGTGGTCACACGACTTGTATTTTCATCGAGGATTTTTCTTTTGATCCTTTTCACCTTTTCTTTTCATATCCCTAACTTTTGCCTGGACTGACTCCTTTTGAGTATCTTTTGATTTTTTTAAGTCCAGCGGGATGCCCTCATTTTTGCCTAAGTCATTTGTTTTGAATTTTTTTCTTGACTTAGCGGGCTTTTGATTCTCTTTCATTCTTCTTTTTTCGAACAAGTCGTGTGACATTGGTTGTCTGACTCTTTGGGAATGATGTGGCTGTCCCACTATTGATTGAACCATTGTGGTCTTTTAGGCACGACCTCTAGGGGTGTGATTGATCCTTGAACGGACACTCCTCTTGTAATTTGGACGCTCGGTCAAATTAGCTAACACCTACCCTGCCCCAGGTTAAGATTGAGGGTTTTTCGTTTTCAGAAAGAACTCCTACTACAAGGCTCAAAGGGGTTGACAAGGGATTATCTTCCTTATATCTCCGGTGTTTAAGGGTTTGAAACAATGCCTGTACATCATCAGCAGGTTTTATTTCAAAAGCATACAATATCGGAATTTGCATGTCGGTCATTTTCGTCATCCTCCCCAAATTCTACTTAACCAAGTGGTGGATATTTGCAAAACAGTTAGTGAACACGAATGGATTCAATCAAAACATGTACATTTATTTCATTATCATCAATTTGAATGAAAACAACGAGTTTTACAAACAAGTTTACAAATTCAAACAGGAAAGCAATTACAAATGTAAAGAAATGACAAGCTAAAACAAAGGAAATATGCTAGCTTCCGAGAACCGGGCTTTTGCATCTGCCTTGCTGCTGAACCAGTCTATCCTTATTAGAGGCAACCCAATGCTGTCCTGATCTGCTTCAACGACCCAGCCAAATTATAGAGCTCTTTCTCCTTCATTCAGATGATGTGGGGACCTCCCGGCCCGAAGCTAATTGCCGCACTATCAAGCAGATCCTGCACTTTGTGTTTAAATGCTTTACAGTTCTCAACTGTATGGCCAGGTGCCCCGGTATGGAACTCGCAAGTAGCGTCAGCATCGTACCCCGGTGGTGGTGGTCCCGTTAAGGGAGCCAATGTCCTTTTACGAACCAATTGGAGCTGAAGCAATGTCTGCAGAAGCTGTGCGTATGGTATAGGAGGAGTTTCCAAATGACGGCTTGCCAAAGGACCTGGATTCTGACCTCTCTTATACCCCCGATTATTCTGTTGCTGAGGCTGCTGCTGCCGGTATCGGGTTGACCCTTGAGCACCATTCGTATCAAATGCAACATCGGCTTCTTGGTCTTCGATGTACTGATTAACGCTCTCCTTGTGCTTAGCCATTTGCTTTCTCAGATCTGCCCCAGGAATAGGCAACAATTGTGGGCCTGGAGATTCTGACACCATGGAGTCCAGGATACGCTTCTGACCCAATACAGCTTTGGAAACGTCTGTCATCTTTGCATCGACTGAGACAGGAGCAATATGCACAGCTACGCCGCCCGGCGTGAATTCAATATCGTGCGAGTCAATCAGGTCTTGAACATTGTGCTTGAAAGCATGACAACCCTCGATGTCATGTCCGAATGCCCCGGAATGAAATTCACATTGCTTATTGGCATCGTACCCTTGAGGAAACGCTTTCGTTGGTGGCGACAACGTTCTTTTCTCAACCAGATTAAACCTCAGTAAGATCTGCAAGAGCTCAGCATAGGCCATAGGTGGTGCCTCAAATATTCTCCTTGGCTTCCCTTCCTGGATCCTCTGTTGAGCCGGATGTATCCTCTGTTGCTGCTGCTCAGGTTCCACATGCACAGGTGGCACGAGCTTCTTCATTGCGGCTTCGAATAGCTGATCGTCTTCTTTCTTAAGTACATTCTTGACTACTTCCATGATCAAGCTCATTTGGGTCTTCAGCTGACTGTTCTCCTCTTTGAGAATCTTCTGCTCTGAACGCATCTCTTGCATGTCTTTCATCATCTGCCCCAGCTGGCCTTGGACTTCGATCAATTCAACCTGATTCTGTTCCATATCTCTGAGGGAATTCCTGCAACAAACTGGATGATGAAGAAATAAGACCCACGGTTCTGATATACCTGTCAAATGATAATGCAGTGCAGAAAGCAAACAAGCACACATTCATAACGAGACAAAGAGAAACTCAAGCTATAAGCAAACAGATGAACATCTCCCACACATGTACAACCAACAAAATCAGCAGGTAAGCACAAATGAGTCTGAATATAACGACCCCAGCCAACAATCCTGGTGGTGATCGACAAATACTGATGTACAAAAGCTAAACGGGTTAAGCAGAGAAAACAGATGCGGCATCCGGCACAGAAACCTCTAGAAACTTCTCGCATATTCAACTGAACTTTCTGATTGGCAATCTTCAGAGCACACACTTCCTGTGGAGTCTTCCATGACATTAACTGACGAACCCGCACAACTAGAAGACGGAAAATCATTAATCTGAACACAACCTTGAGGAGTGATGCAAATACGGCTAGAGTCTAACAGATCCTGAATCTGACTTCTAAGCACTTTACAATCATTCGTTGAATGCCCCTGTGCCCCAACATGGTACTCACAGCGGGCGCTGGCATCAAAACCTGGAGGATACGGTGGAATCACCGGCTTAGTATCTTTCGGCACTATCAATCCACTTCTGACCAGATCTGGCAACAACTGACTGTACGACACTGGTAGCTGGGTAAACTGCCTTTCAGGCTTCCTTGGTCTTCGTGGAGCATGCTGACGCGATCGACGATAGGATGACCGTTGACTTGAAGTGTCTGAAAACTGATCCTGAGATGCTAGAGATTCTGAGGTGGCATCATCTCCTTCCCACTCTTCTTGAGAACTGACAACTGACTCAATCTCATTAACTGGGATGCAAGGAACACCTCGAAACTTTCCACTCCTGAGTCCTCGCTCAACAATCTCTCCCAGCCTCATCAGGCCCACAAAGTTTGTGCAGCTGAACAATTTGTCAAAATAATGGCCTTTCAGAGTACCCAAGAAGATGTCAACCAGTTCCCCTTCCGGAAGCGGTGGTTGAACGCTAGCAGACAATTCTTTCCACCTTCGCAAATACGCTCTGAACGATTCATTCTCTGCCTGAGATAATTCTTGCAGATCCACGAGACTAGGAGTCAAATCCAAATTGTAATCGTATTGCTTTATGAAAGCTCTGGCTAAATCCACCCATGATCGAATCTGATTACTTTCCAATTGCATATACCATCTCAGGGATGCCCCAGTCAGGCTATACTGAAAGCAATGGATCATCAATTTGTCATTTCGCACCAACGAAGTCATCCTTCGGCAGAACATCATCAAATGCAATTTTGGACAGCTATCTCCTGTGTATTTTTCAAATTCCGGCATTTTGAACTTGTGCGGTAACACGAGGTCAGGGACCAAACACATGGCTACAGCATCCAGGTTAACGGCATCTTTCGCTTCCAAGGCTTTCATTTGCTCCTCCAACACTCGGAGTCTTCTACCATCGTCAAGAGCTCTTGGATCTACTAACCCGGTCATTGGAATATCTCTCCGGTAATTCATCGCAGGGAAAGCAACACATTGATTGTTAACAGGAGGATAACGTTCATTTCGGGCAATAAACTGCTCATGCTGATCTCGGTTCTCAACAGTAGGCTGCACAACTTGGTCTGCAGTAAGATTGTTTGCTTGCGGGAAGCCTTCCATAGAATCATACTGATGGTTGGACGCCATAGTAAACCCTGCCTGGGTGTCAGGAAACTGGAAATTGCCTTCAGACATAGCCACCAATTACCGGTAACTGATTATACTGCTTGATTCTGCTCAAATCTGCTTCAGCCCCTTGGTCGTCTTCAACACTCCACTCTTGCCTCAAATAGTTCCCCGAGAATCACTTTCTGGGTGAAAACAAAGGCTGGATAAGTGCTTTGACCTGCTAGAGAAATGCTATGCAGTATGATTTATGCAAACAAAAATACAAAAATGCTAACGTGCATGTGTGCATTGGAGATATTTTCCCTCCAATTCCAGTGTCAGTGGTAGCAAGACGAGATAAACCATAGAGACAATATTTGGAAAATCCCTCATATATTGATTAGAATAACTGTCTTGTCAAGAAGTTACATAACTATGCTCCATACAGCTGATATGATAAGGAGGATCCCAGCCAACATGTCTGGTGGTGATCTCAACATACAGAATACAAGAGAAATCAAATACGGGTACGGTTGCGGAAGTCCTCGACCATCTTCTTTGTCTCTGCATGATCCGGTTGATAAATCAAACCTTCTATCAGTCGATCCCTCTTCCTGACCGTCCCCTGGATGTCTCTGACAAAGTCTTCCCAAGCCTTATCATTAGCACCATCCCCAGGTTTGGGTCTCTTGGCATCTGCTCTATGCTGGAGATCTTCCAAATTCTTCATGGCATCTATCAACTTACGCTCGGCCTCGTATCGGCGACAGGCTTCTTCTTCAAGCTCTTCGTTCTTCACTTTGACCTGTTCTTCTAACTGAGCAATCTGTGTCTTCAGCCCTTCTTCTCGCTCCTTGCGCTTGGTCATAGAGAGATCCCAGTGTTCTCTGAACTTGGCTAGCTTTGCATAGGCCCTTTCCAGCTCTTGCTTCTTGGTGGCCAACACACTACTAACGGAGTCCACATCTAACTCTAGACGCTTCTTGGTTTCCGTCAATTCCAATAACGTAGCCTTCAGATGTTTCAGAGTTTCATCCTGTTGCTTAGAAATATACCCTGTTTCAATATTTTCATGCCGAAGCTTGGCATTCTCCTGCTCTAAAGCCTCTTTAGTCTTTGCCAGCTCTTCTTTCTCCGCCATCAGCTGCTTGTAGACCTGAATGTCCACAGTGGTAGGCTCCTCTACTGGAGAAGGATGCAATGGCTTAACTGCTGGATACGGCATAAGGAACTTCACAGCTCGCTCACGAATCCATTCTTCATATGGGCTAGGACCTCGAGTATCCCCTCTGCTACCTGAAAGCTTCCCTCTCTTGTGCAAGTTTTTCCAGGCTTTCTCAAGTTTGGTCAGCATCTCTTTCCCTATTGCCCCGGTGAGATACAGAGATTCCTGTATCTCCTCGGGCTTTGGCGCTCCTTGAGGTATGTACCCAAATTGCTTGATCAATAAGGACGGGTTATAGTTGACACAACCTTTCCTTCCTATTAACGGAACATTCGGGAATCCTTCGCCTTTGAGTATGACTTCAGCTCCAAATACTTCTTTAATGACCCATACCACGTTCTCAGCAGTTAATCCCATTAAGCGCTCGGGCCATCCTAGAGAATTGATAGACGTGACAAAAGGACCTGACTTAGGCAAATGACTGGTGAACCACCTGCATAGGAGAGGGACACAACAAGACACATTCCTTCCTCGTCGCTTTTCATTCTGATAATGAGTTGAATGGTGGATATCTCCCAGTAAAGTAGGAACTGGGTTTCCCGCAGCCAAAATATAGAAGGCATCTGAATCAACGAAATCAGGAATATTCGGGAATAACACGATGCCATACACACATACAGCAAGAATGACGTCAAAAACCTCCCATTTGCCCTTCTGGGCATACTCTCGAGCCTTCTCCACTAAGACATCCAACGGAAATCCCCATACGTCTCCTCTTCTGATCATCTTCCCAGACAGCTCAGACTCTTTCAAGCACAGGATGGTAGAAAGCTCAGCCAGCTTAGGCTCAGCGTCCGGACGATAAAAAGGCATCTGATCACGGATCGGTATATCCAGAAGTGCAGAGTACTCCTCCAGGGTAGGAGCCAAAACAAAGTCGGGAAATACAAAACACCTGAGCTCCGCGTCGTAAAACTGTAACAGAGTATAGATGCCGCTGGTCTCGTAGACAGATGGCTGATAAACGTATGTCAGAATCCTCCCATATCTCTTTCTGAAGTCACCCATTCCTCTCTTCTTAGCAATAGCCATCAACTCTAACAATAGACTGATATTCGGCGACGGAAACTTATAGGGCAATACTCTCTTCAGGTTTTCCATGTCTTGCTAGGAACGAACACCAGGACTGGAAGGGAAAATATGTACCTGCAATACACACACGTTAGTTAAATGCAGATGGTAATGCAATGATGCAATATGATAAATAATGCAATCTGCGAACACAGGGGCTATGCTGTAGCCTGAAGGGGAATATCTCTGTGATCAAGAACAGAAAACCAACATGGTCATCAGAATCTCATGCCACTAACTACCATCTGATACTCAAAATATCAATCCCCTGGTAAGAAAACCATCTGAACCTCTGTATCTGACGAAAATACCATCTGATAATAGCTTCAACCTCAGATAAGAAACCCATCTGACCCAGACAACACACCTGGAGATGAATCAAGAACACCATCTGACAAAGATAATGAATCATGGTTTCTGAAGGCCAGTTTTCCTGCAATAACCCAGTCCCTCTCACAGGTAGGATAAACCTAATCCACGGACAAAGGTACGGCATCCTATGCGGTTATCAGCGTCACAGACTTTCATGAGTGACGATGCGATTCCCAGAAGGAGTGGCATCATCAAATCATGAAGAGGCCTCACTTAGCTGACTTCCAAATGATCGGTCCCCAGAGTCGACAATCCTCACGTCTGGACTCCCCTCAGATCCTCAGGACCGGAAAGGAGCACCTCTGCAAGAATCTCGTCTGAGCGCAGATTTTCGTAGGGAACTGTGCCTGCTCAGCAGACAGGTTCGTCTACTACTTCTCCACAACTATATCTAGGTGTGTACTCAAGCCCAGGTCCGGCTTTTCACTCACAGTAACCTCCCTTTGCCCACAGCAATAATCATAATAATATAATGCTGGAAAATAAATGCGGAAAGGTAAAGGTACAGAAAGTAAAGTGCAGAAAAGTAAAACACAATATACACAACACCCAACGAATAAACATCCAAGCGCTAGGATTGACTCGCGTAGGGGATGGGAAACGGTCCCAGCATAAGGGATGGGAAAAGTCCCTAGATGCTATAAGTCCCCAGCAGAGTCGCCAGCTGTCGCTACTGCGAAAATCGGCGCCGGCTTGACAGGAGAGTCGCCACCGTGCGTTATTTATCCCTCAGAGCGGGAAAGGAAACGCTCGAAGTAAACCTCGCAAAGACGGGAAAAGGTATGGTCATCGCAACCAAAACCTGGATTCGGGAGTCGGTTACGCAAGGGGAAGGTATTAGCACCCCTCACGTCCATCGTACTCGATGGGATCCACGCTTGGTGTTTATAGGTAAAAGGGTGTGTTATCTATCTACGCTAATGGCTGGTCTGAAAAGAAAATAAAAGGACAGGACTCGACAGAACATACGGTGTTCTGGGCCTACGTATTCCCTCGTGCAATGGGAAAGTCAGAGTCAACGTAGTTCGACTGCCTACGTCTAAACGGGGGAAAGATTGCTCGCCAGGACATCGCGTCCTGTGCCTACGTACTTTCATCTGGAATGAAAGATCAGAGCAAGCGTAGTTCGGCTAACTACGGGTAAACAGGGGTTCTCACACAGCAGTGAGAAAACAAACTGGTCCTAAAGGCTCGGGAACCTACAAATACGATCTGGTCTCAAATGCACTCGGGCAGGAGAAAGGGATAACAATTAGTCGTTAGCGGGAAAGTCTCGATCGCACAGCCGCGAGAGAACAAAAGTTAGTCGTTAGTGTGCTCGCTAGGATATCGCATCCTATGCCTACATATCTTCGTCTGGAACGAAGAATCAGAGCAGCTGTAGTTCAGCTAACTACGGGTCAAGCTACTCAAAAGCTCCTACAGAAAGGAAAGGGAAACCCTAGAACTATAGCTGAGAAAGGGGAATCTACCTACTGCTATCACACCTGGTTGACCATCCTAATGTCTATCATAACAACTCCGCAGCGGAGAAGTCAGAGCTCCTAAGGGATCATGGCAACAGGACTAAACTACACACAAGAAACTGCAACGTAAAGAATACTGAAAATATGCATGAATGCAACAACTAAACAAACAAGGCACAGAGGCCGCAAACCACAAAGGCAAGGGAGCTCAGCTCTACCGAATACCAACAAGCAAAGCCACGCAATAACAAACAAGCAGAAGGAGGACCACCTCAACTTCTCATGCACACAACGTCTACTTCTAAGATGCACCTACTCAGAAACTATTTAGATGGACACCTAAGTCTAATGCAACATAACATCACACAAGTCAAACAAATCAAAGGGACTAACCCTGAACAGGGCCTCAAACAAACCTGAAACAATCTCCTAACCTAGCTCTAAACAGAACTCTATCCAACACCCTAAGCAAAGATCTAAGCAACAATTAATCAAAACCCTAGGCAGGAGGAATCAATCCCAGTCTCCAAGCTTCAGAACAAGCTTACCAGAGAAAGGAAGCTAAGCAGACAAGCTCATAGTGCTTTCCTCAGGAAAGTACCAGGAGGTTACTACTCAGGAGTCATATCCTATGCGGCTCGACAACTGTGATCAGTTTACATCCCTCCTCAGGAGAGATTAAACTCACATGAAGGCTCCGGCGTCACTGGATATTTGGGAAAGAACCTATATGCACTAAGGGAACTAAGTGAACAGACTCATAGGACTTTCCTCAGGAAAGTACTAGGAGGCTGACACTTAGGAATCGTATCCTACGTGGCTCAACAACTGTGATTAGTTTACATTCCTCCTCAGGAGGAATTAAACTCACAAATTGGCTCCAACATCACTGGATACTTACGAAATCCTAGATAAACTAATGGAACTAAGTGAATAGACCCCTAGGACCTTCCTCAGGAAAGTACTAGGAGGCTAACACTTAGGAATCGTATCCCATGTGGCTCAACAACATGTGATCAGTTTACATTCCTCCTCAGGGGGAATTAAACTCACAAGTCGGCTCCGACATCATTGGATACTTACGAAAGAGGTGAGAAGGAAGGATGAAAGTCATTCATAGTGCCTTCCTCAGGAAAGTACCATAAACTCCCTTCAAACTTCAGGATCTCGAACCTCACAAACAGACAACAAGCTCCTAGACTAAGCCTCAATCTACTGCATCCTTGCAAGCCCCAGCAGGACCTCCATCAGCTCCCACCTTCAAGAAGAACCCACAGGCCAACAAACCACAGGAGACTATCTCTGAAGTTCAACCACAGTTGAACTTCACAGTCAGAAGTCATCAAAACTTCTCCTATTTTCAGGCTCAGACAAATCACAGCAGAACACCCTACAAAAATCTAACAAAAATCTAATGGGAGACCTACATGGCTCTAGGATAACATACTAAAAAAATCAGAATAAAATTCAGCACCAGATGAAAGCATCAAAATCAGCAACCAGACATATCAAACAGACCAGTTTATTCAAACATCAATAACAGTGAAAAATGCAATTAAAATGAAAATGCATGATTAAGCTAATATTTTTATGCTATAAAATTCTACACTGAATTACGAGTCTACAGAAAAAAGAACGGAATTATTTGACTAATTCTACCATTTTTTATGAATTTTCTAATGATATGCATGCATTGAAAATATTAAAAACAAATCAATTAATTGAAAAATATGCAAAATATAACAAACAAAAATAAAATGTCACTTTTATTTTTATTTAATTTTCTAAACATTTTTCATGAAATGGAATAACAAGGAAGAATTAAAAAAAATCATTTATTTACATTTATTCATGAATTATTTAATATGCAAAGAAAAATATAAAAGAAAAAAAAAAGAAATAACATGGGAGGTTTAAACAGCAAGAGACTTATGAAGGATTTCTAGCTGGGCCCTGATTGGGGGGTGCCAACAGCAGTTGGGCGCAGGGCCCAGGACTTAATATCAAACAATCAGAAAACCAAAACAGCTGGGGGGTACAGACTAGTAAATTCTCAGTTTATTTCGCCTATGGGCCCCAACGAGGGGGTGCAGAAAGGAATAGGGCCTAAGGCCCAATTTACCCATTCAGACTCTCAAACAGGGGGTGGGGAAGCAATTGGAGTGTATGCGCAGCAAACACACTTGGGCCTAAGCCCAGTCCGATCAAACCCTAATCCAGTTACCCTAGTCAAAACTATCTCCTTCCCAACACACTCTGGTACTGTTCACTCTCTTCCAGATACCAACCCTAGGCGCCGTCGCTGCTCTCTCAACCCTCTCAATTCTCTGAAACATCAACCTTCTGAAACCGCACGCGAAAACTTAACGCCATACAAACCCCAATCTGTACACTAGTCACCACCTACTCATCCTAAAAAACGCTACCATTAATCAATCTCCGGAACTCAGTTCCGATCATCAGACCAAGCTAACCGCTTCGCCAGATCTATGTTCAAACCAAAGACACAAAGCTAAACCTAGAAGTTCAATTCACTCAGAGTTTCCCTCACAAAACCTAACATTCTATCTGAATCCGAAGGCCTTGAACTACACACCTACCGTTACTAATAACATGCAAGAGCTTAAACAAGAAGAGAATGAAGAAAAGAACCTGGATGAAGACGAAACGAGCGGTTTGACGTTCTTTGAAGAAGTCGCTGTTGAAACTCAACAGAAATCCACGAACGGAGGGGATTTTCTGATAAAGATCCAAAAAACGCTTGCTGAAGGATTATGGTGTTGATGAATACGGATGAAGATGATGATTCTGGAGGTACGAGATCAAGAACACCGAACTATTTCTGGGCGCAAAACTCAGGTGTTCTTGGATCGAGAAACAAAGCGTCGAAGGATCTCTGAGTTACGATGGAGATGATGATTTTCGTGAGGTTTTGAGGGTCAAGCGTTGATGAAGATTTGAGTGTATAAAGTTTCCGGCGAGGATGAGTTTTCCGGCGAGGATGAGTTTTCCGGCGACTGGTGATGAAGATCGAAGGAGAAAGAAGGAGATTGGAGGATTCTGGGCGAAAAAAGTCTCCGGCGAGTTGTTGCGGCGGCCGGAGATGGTTAGACGGCGGCCTCCGGTTGTTGCATGGTCGGCGATGGAGTTTCCGGTAGGGTTGACCGGTGAGGGGAGGTGGCAGCTAGGGGGGTTGAGAGCTAGACGCGTGGCCGGAGGGAGAGGGGAGAGGGAGACACGTGGGGGCGTTCTCAGTGTGGCGTGGCGTGATTCCTGTGGAACGCGTGGGACCCCTGCATGTGTGACACGCGTCACTTTTATACCCTTGGAGTTCGCTGGAAGCTTCTAGGAGATTCTGGTGTGCGCTGGACTTTGGACTGACTTGGATTACCATTTTTTTGGACATGCTGAGTAATTCCTGGACAAAAAAGCCATACTGGGCCTCCCCAATTGGGCCCAACGAACTGCATAACAAAAACTGTAAAAAACTGAATGATAAAAAAACAATTAACTAACCTAATTATATCTAATCAATTATTAACAGCCTAATTAATTCTAAATCAATCTAATTAAATCTAAAACTCAATTAAGATCTAATTATCTCTAAAATTCAATTAACCTAATTAAATTCTAAATCTCTACTAACTCTATTAACATTCTAATGTTATTTAAAACTAATCAAAATCTATCATTTGGTAAGAAAAACTATATTATTTTCTATATTATCTAAAAAACACTTAAACCTATTTAAAATCTATAGAAAAATTCCTAAAAATGATTTAAAAGAAAAACCATATTATTCTAAAATGATAAAACTATTTAAAATCTCCTATAAAATTCTAAAAAGAAAATTAAGCTATTAAAATATTCAAAAGCCCTATTTAAATTCCAGAAAAATTCTATAAAGCCTATTAAAAATTTACAAAAGCCTATAAAAATCCTAAAAATGCAGATGAATGCAAATGACCCCCATAAAAGCGCACGAGACCAGATTGAATCGAACGGAGATCCCTGGGCATCAGAATATCCCCAAAATCACTGAAAAATCACCGAGGAGCGCACAATTTCCTGAAAATAAAACCCTGGCAATCTGGACTGGGTCTGCCATATCTGATAGACAAAAATCAAGCTGTAAACTCTGATATCCCCTGCTTGCGCACAAAAATCATACATCTGAGCTGTGAATATGAAATTAAACCATGAGTCAGATAGGAAAATCAGTTGGTCAAATTTTAGGGTGCAACAGTTTGTAGGCACAAAACATATGGATGTTGACAGTTCCATCTTCCATTTCCCATGTCTCTACTAGCAAAATTCCAATTAACAAGAAAAAGAAAATAACATACAGCTGCAATTTTTCCAAAAGCTAGGATGGGCAACTCAGATGCTGCTCCACCATGTCAAGGATTTAGTGGTCGTATTTCTGAAACTCTCACTCGTTGTTGTCTGTATCATAGCAGAAAAATAAATAAATTAAGAAATGCACTTCTATCCATGTTGGTCAAACATTATAGGAGATATGAAAGAAATTATGCATACCTAAAGGACACACTTGACGAGTCTTGAGCCATCTACTGATGCAATGGAAGTGGAAAGCATGGTTACATACCCCTGTATAAGATGTATACCATATCAAGAAATAGTTTAGTCACACATGAACTAGGCAGAAACTAAATAAACCTTCATATTTACTCCATACAGAACAATTAAGATGCTTAAATTCAAAGCTTCCAATATCTTAGAGGCTACAAAATTTATTAAAATTCCACCATTGGTTCTAAATTCACAAAAAACCTCATTTGGTAGGAAGTTTCTGGAAGTGGTGAGTTTCTGGTTGATGGCCTTTTTCAGCTCTATATAAGTGTTTTGCCGGGCATCAATGATTGGAAAGGCCCAAATAGGATGACAATTCGCACTGCCCATAAAGGGGTTAGCTATCAAAGATATTTGAACTAGGGAAATCATCCTTTCCTTAATATCCAAAAAAGGGCAGTGAGGGAAAGGTTAGAATAGAAAGAACCCTTGAGACCCACAACTTCTCATCACTCCCTTTTTTTCAAAGTAAAGCTGCCAAAATGTGATTCATATAAAAAAATCAACTCATTATGCAAAACAACTCTGCAATACTCCGAGGGGTATGGTTGGCCTAGAAAAGACATCTTTCCTACGATAAGAGACCTGTGCTAAAAGGGCAGCCCCCCGTCCTCCTCCTCCTTCTCCTACATGCAATGGTTACAAATTTATGGATCAAACGAAAATGAGGCAAAGTTGTGTGCATGAGATGTAAAGCACATTAAAACTATGAAAGTAAAATTGTATTTACTGATAAAAAACAGAAAACTAAAATGAAGTACACAAGTCTCTTATATAGAAAACTTTGTCGTACTGATATTGTAACTAACTTCATTTAAATTGCAACTGATTCATAACTTATGTTAGCAGATCATAACTCACAAGTACAAGTCTTAGACAATAAAAATATTTCAACTCTACTAACATTTGAATGGTGGGCACAGTAGCTAACAATTCATAAATTAGCAGATGCCCTATAGGTCACTCCAACTAATCATTTACAGCTCATTCCTCGTTGACTTCAGTCACTAGAAGATTAGTTCTTTTTCTTCCTAACCTAACAAGTAATGTGTTTTTTCAAATGTAATGCTTGCTAATATGTACAGTATATGTAGTTAAAAATAAACATGTTTCTGTGGCTACACTAAAAAATCAAAACTTCGAAAATTAGCTAACTCAGCACCAATTACACATACTGCCACGGCCTCTTCCCGCCTACAGGAATGGCATTGGATCCTGATGTTGAACCCCGATTGCCATAGCCTCCTCCATGTCCTCTAGAGTGAAAACCTCCTCTTGATGTTACAAAAGGATACTAACAACTTACACATAATCCCGAAAAACAAAACACTTGTAATACAATGTATAATTATAATAGAATTACCATGTTGACCAAAACAGCAGACCAAGTCAATTCAGACAGTGCAGGACTAACAACTTGACCAACATCTTGTAAGATCTTTATCAAATCCCTAAATACTTGGCATTGCCACGGGTAAAAAATTGTACGCAGCATCTTGTAAGATCTTTTTTTAGTTAAGCTAACTCCAATGTCGGGTGTCCTTACTGTACTATCTCTACATTTGAATCCAAACATTTGTTACTTCTATTGAATAATAAGCATTATATTCTGCAGCAAAAACGTATCAAATTACTTACTATAAAATTACTGATATAATTTTCAGTATTACAAGGAGCAAACATATGGATTTAAGCAACTCCCTTAAGTCTTATTCATGAAAGATCAAATAAAGATGGCAATAAAAAAACTGTTATCCTTCAAAAGTAAAACTTATGATTCTGCAGGTTATGAAAACCTTTGTAACATGCAAGAATACAAGCCTCCAATTTCAAAATAACGGCCATCTACCTGTGGATGGTTTTGTCCAATTCGAACCAACAGTGATTGTATTAACTCTCTCACGGCATGGTTATTAGAGTGTATCCTGGCAATAATTTGAGGCAGAACAACTAGCCATGTATTGATATTTACTAGGGAAAATCCTTTCGTTAGGGCCGTTTGAACTTCTGCAGTAGCTCCATGGTTGAACCATAGTGTCAAAAGGCGAAGAATATCCTGTAGTTCACCAATGCTTAAGAATCAAAGGAAAAAGACTCACGATTCAATAACATTCCTAGCTAGAAGAGTTCGCGTAGAAAATCAGATGTAGAATACAGACTTTCTTCATACCAGCATCAAGTAAGCGGGCATTAAATATTATTCCATCTCCAGACATCACATTCGATGAGGTAGAAAGAGTAGATAATGAGCATAACACCTCAAGTAGTGCTTCAGGAGAAACTTCTGATGCCGGGTTTAGACAGAGGAAATTCAAACAATTTGTTATGCGCTTTATAACTAAGGGTTAACGCAGAACCAAGAGACTTTTGAAGTGCTTAAGGATGCTGGTTTTGTATGTTAGTGACAACAAAGGAAAGCATTCTTTCAAGGCATCCAGAATGTACAAAACCTGTTGGGCTCCCATAGTTTCTTTACCAGCATTTAAATTTGCATTATTTGCATTTGCATTTGCATTTTCTCCCCCAGCAAGCAGTAGAAACCTATCGAGTATGTTTTGAACACCTTCACTAGCAGATGCTAGTAGTGAAGACTTTTGAAAGCTTATCAAGACATCACGCAAACAAATGAGATTGCTCTCTTACCTGTTGGAAGATCTAGTCAGCACACAACATTCAAGCAAGTACCATAATTAAGTAAGCATTCTACACCCTTAATCAGGAGCAGAAGCAGCCTAATAGAAAACCAATCAAAATTTATCTAACCCATTGCCCCTGTAGTCCAGTCTCTAAACATCTAAACATGCCATGTCCCACTCCCACCTATCTAAGCCTACACTCTGTTCATTACAGGTGAAAAGGGGAAAAAGAGCTTCTTAAACTAAAACATCTAATGGTAGACCATTACAAACTCCAAACCACGTGCATTGTATAATTCCTATTTCCATATGATCAACTAGATTTTATAGTTTTATAAAAAGTGAGACATGAATATAAAAAATATCATATAGTATGCATCTCATTAATCACCAATTTTGCATTAGTTTATAAATAAACCACAGAGAATTGAGGTTAAGAATTCACAAGTTATTACCTTGTATCGCGAATCAATAATAAACCTTAACAAAACATTGAACAGTGGGGACACATCAGCACAATGAACACTGTGTCTATTGATCAACAAATGCGAAAGGCACTTCAATCCATGAATAACCGCAGTTTCAGAACTCAACAGAGACTAAGTAACTCTCACAACCAAGCATAAGGGTTTCAGTGCACGAATTCTCTCTTTCCATTCAGGATCAGCTTTCACATTAAATATGTCATAGTTCTTGCCATCATCAATTACAGCATAAGGGGAAGGTCCATTCTTTACTGCCTATTCCTTATACCTTGTTTCTGCATCCGGTATGTCTCCTAACTCCTCCATGGTTTGAGGTCCATTTGGACCAAACATCTGCTCGTACAACTTAGTAGGAACTTCGAAATGGTTTTTTATATAACGGTCTTCTCCCTGTTGCCAGTACTCGTCGTTTTTTTTTTAAAAAGCTCTTCAATGGTGACTCCACTGTCCCCTTTATCGTAATCATCTACATTGTTATACTGCAGAAAATATAGTTCATCTGGCTCTTCTCCCTCTCTAAGCTTACCGTCAAGAATAATAAACCAGTATCCCTAATCATCGTGACCAAAGTAATGCTCCCTTGCACAATTTTCTGAAGCTGACCAACCATTGAAGTCGGCAGCAATTGCACAATAAGGAGCTCCTAGAGCCTATTCCATATAATCCACCCGATGTTCTGGATGACGATGCACAAGTAACCCCAAACCAAGAAAACCACAAACAGGAAGTATATTAACAACACCAACGGCATCCGAAATCAACCCATAACTGACTGTCATTTCACGAAAAAGTGAAACTGCAACTTTCGAACAAAACAATGCGAAAAGCTGACACAATCGAATTCGACGACACCAAATCACAAGTCCCTCGATGACACAATTCATCAAACACCTTACGCGCATGAACAAGCGCATTACATTTACCATACAACAAAACAACCGCATTACAAGCAAATACATTAGAATCAAAACCCGATCGTAATATGAAAGCATGAATCAAATCCCCCAGATTAAACCAGAAAGAAGATACAGTGTGGTTCAACAACTTTTAGGGTTGGGCTTCAATTGAGAGAAGGGATTGAGGAAGGAGAGAAGACGCAATGGAAATCAAAATGGTGATGAAGGTTTTATCGAAATCTAAAGGACAAGGAACGAAGATGAGATTAAGAATATTAAGATTTAAATATGGAAAAAGAAAAGACGTGAATGAGAAATGGGAAAAGGAAAAACGTGAATGAGGATATTGAGATTAAAAATATCATTTTAATTTTATAAATATTTTTTAAAAAAATTTGCAACAACTATGAAATCTTAAAAAATATCTTAAATAAAAATAATATGTACTAAAATTATCTTAAAGAAAATAAATTTAAAAAATAACTTTTGACATTGAACAATTATTTTATACAACATGCCTAAAAAATTTGCGACGGTTGACTCAAACCGTCGTAAGAACTGTCGTAGTCCAGGAATAAGGACGGTTTTTTGATAACTGTCGCAAAAAATCTACGACAGTTGACCCTAACTGTCGTAACAACCGTCACAATCTTGGAATAAAGACGGTTTTGTGATAACTGTCGCAACTCAAGTATCACAAATCTCCTTTTTTTCTTGTAGTGATTGTTTGTAATAAGATTGTAAAGTTGTATTCCTTGTTATCCTAGTTGTGGAAACAAGAGGTCCATTGTGAGAGGATTATTCTCAATTGAACTTAGTGAAAAATCTAAGAGGTTATTCTTGGTATTTGTTAGTGTCTGTATAGAAAGGCTAGGAAAAGTCTTATATAAGTCTTAACATTATTAAAAATCTCTTTCATGTTGAAAGGGGACTGAAGTACTCTCAGACTGTGAGGGAAACCAAAATATGTTCTTGTGGCGTTTACTTTCCGCATTTACAGTTTTCATCACACAGTAATTACTTAGGAAAGTAAAACTTAAAACCGTCAAAAATTCAAAAAAATTTCTAAGTACCTAATTTACCCCCCCCCCCCCCCTCTCCCCCCATTTAGGTGCAATCTTAACTTACACTTAAGTGGGTATCTTAGTAGTGGAGAGACATCTCGTTTCTGTGGGTTCCACATGACGTGGAGTCTGACTGGTTTATCACCTCTTGTGTCAAGAGGCTTCGGACGGTCAAATGGCTAGGTTTTTGCATGATACATGGGTTGATAATGTGACACCCTAAAACCCGCATACAATTTAATATGGTTTTTGTATTGGCAACATTTTGGTAAAACATGCTACCAGCAAGATGTTAAGTCAGGTGTTCTGTCATGTCAGTCAGACATCATGTTTAGTATGATGTTGTGACATGTGCTAGTACATGTTATAATAGAAAGTTATGGCATGAATGTTTTGCTATTTTTAGTGTGATATTTGAGTGCGTTTTAATTCATACGTTGGATTATACAATTAGGGATATTGTGGGAACTTTTGTTTTAACAAATTTTGTTGGTTTTCGTAAAAAGGATCCTTGAGCCTTTTTAGGAAACTTTGTATTTTGTTCCTATTTTTGTGCAGGAAAGTATCCAATGATTGAAAGTTTGATTCCTGGAGTTTTGCATTTTGCTTTAAGAGTCCAAGCCCATGCAGCTCCGATGCTTATTTAACGGAGTCTCAATACCTAAAGAAAGCGTGGATTTTGGAAGAAATTAGGATTAGTTGTGTTTTGGAGTCTCTTTACTGTTTATCGTGTTTTTGTTTGTATGTCACTCTTGTATCAAGTTTGATTTATTGAGTTCACTTATTGTTCATTGTTAATTGTTCACTCTAAATCTTTTAAGCAAGAGCGTATGTTGAAGCTTTTAAGAAAAATTAAGTATTGTACTTGGAAGGGTTGGTACTTCTATTTTGGGTAGTTGTTGAATTGTCACTGGTTTGTGACTGATTAGGAAGTGAGGGGGGGATCTCATATCTAGAGAGTGTCTAGGTAGAAGTTG
Source organism: Lathyrus sativus (assembly GCA_963859935.3). Lineage (NCBI taxonomy): Eukaryota > Viridiplantae > Streptophyta > Magnoliopsida > Fabales > Fabaceae > Lathyrus > Lathyrus sativus. The sequence continues at coordinate 369,914,697 of OZ012739.1, forward strand.
CACAAGGTAGTGATTAGGAGAGAAGTTATAAATGGGGGCATTTAGCTTTGAACTAATACTATCATAGTGAATTTCCTTCCTGGCTTGGTAGCCCCCAAATGTAGGTGAGTGGCACAGAACTGGGTTAATAACCACTAGTGTTATTTTACTTTTCTATCATTTAAGTTTCTGCATATTTGTTTGTGTGATCAAGCTATTTTAATCCCAGTGTTGTGACATCTGTCTTGACATCTGGTATCTGCGTGCCAGAATTTCAATTAGCATCAGAGCAGGTCACCAAGTTCTGTTTTTGGGTGAGCTTCAGTGAGTTTATATTCTGATACTATGGACAAGGAAGGAGGAGGAAATGATAACAGAACCCCAATCTTATATGGCACTAATTATGGCTATTAAAAGGCACGTATGGTGGCTTTCTTAAAATCCATGGATAGCAAAACTTGGAAGGCTATCATCAAGGCCACTCTATGAAATTGTTAAGCTCATCAAAGAGACCAAAACGTTGGTTCTACTAGTGAATATGTCAAAAACTCAATCGACACTTAGGAGACGAATCGTAAGGAGAGTTTCAAAATGAAAAGTGGTGGTGCAGTAACAGTTTTGACAAAGTGGTGGCATTTGAGTTTTGAAAATGTAGAATTTGGTAGGAATGAAGTGGTGAATGTAGTACCAGCACCATGCAACTTGTTTTCCAATGTGGATATGAGCATGCTTACATCTTCTAATCAAATTGATGATGAGAATGATCCATCAATGAAAGGAGGAGTTAATCTTTTCACATCATTCACGGTTGGTGCCATGACTAGGTTAAAAGAGGAAATTGAATCTTTAATGTTTCTTAGTTGAAGTTTGAATTTGAAAAATCTATTGAAATTTGAAATTGCCCGTGTTTCAATTTTAGAGAGTTTATGTTTATGTTTTTTTGTTATGTTGCAATTATGTAATAATTTTAAAATTTATGTTTCTGTTTTAAGTAACGTTGGAGTGCTTGTAATGGTGTGCAAGATGTTATAGTTATAAAAACTTTTCTTTTTCTTCCAATATATCATCTTATTATCTTTCTATCCTACAAAAATTATAATCTATTAAATTTAACAGAGGATTATATTATGACATGTCATATTTCATATAATTTTATATTTGCGATATCAATTAAAATTTAGTATGTCACTCTTAAAATTTAATTTTAATGAGGTTTCTATGAGTGGGTTGCTTGTGCGCTTTTGTCTTCTGGGTGGGAGGAAGAGTGGGGTTAGAGTAGTCTTTCGGCCCTAGCCCGTGATGTTTTAGATCACTGTCCATGTTTGGTCAAATATCTCTCTCAGCATTGGGATGCTAAGTTCTTTAGGTTTAACAACTTCTGGTTGGATGCTTTGAACTTCGATTAGTTGGTTAGTGATTTCTTTGTGGGCAAAGGTCTGTCATTGATGGACCGCGTACATCCTTGAGACAAGTTAAAAACTCTTAAAACCTCTCTTATGGTTTGGAACAATGAGGTGTTTGGTAATTTGGGCTCTAGGATCAGGCTTGCTTGAGTATGCTTCAGATTTTAGAGTTGAGGGGTGAGGTAGTGCATCTTAATCAAGAGGAGTTCGAGGGTAGATCGCTGTGTTTTTCAATAGTTAGGGGAACATATTTAGTATCGTCATTCACATCTGTTTTAAATATCAAGAGCAGTGTGGCTTAAAGAGGGAGATGCGATTATATGGTACTTTTATGCATGTGTTAAATAGAGAAATCGTTTGCATAGTCCAATTGTTCTTTATGTTGGGGACCTATGAGTGGATAAGAGGTCAGAGGTTGCATGGGAGGTTTATAGGTTTTTAAAACATGATTTCTTAGATTCAGTAGGTTATAAGCCTAGCATTGATAGGGTTATCCTTCTGTGTCTCTCGTTGACTAACGCAGAGTCCCTTTCTATTAGGTTTACTTTTGAATAATTGGAGGAAGTGGTCTTTTGGATTTATGGGTCCAAGATTTCGGGTCCGGATAAGTTTAATTTTCTCTTCTATAAGAAGTTTTGAAGCTTATAAAGTCAGAGGTATTTGAGATGTGTGACCAGTTTTTATTAATGCCATTTTGCTGAAGAGTCTAACATCTTTTCTTTTGTTGCCCTTATCCCTAAGGTATATTTTCATTTGGGTTTGGGAGATTTTAGGTCTATCTCTCTTCTTGTTTCTTTATATAAATTAGGGTTTAAGGTGTTGGCTGTTAGGCTAGTAGGGGTTATGAAGAATTTAATTTCTTTTGAGCAGTCACCCTTTGTAAATAAGAGACAATGGATTGATGTTATGGTTGCTCTGAATGAAGTTTTAGATAATGCTAGAAGGTCAAAGTGGGAGTGTTTTATGTTTAATATGGATTTTGAGAAGGCTTTATGAATTGATTAGTTAGTATTTCTTAGACAACTTGTTCGTGAGATTTGGTTTTATGGTAGGTGGAGAGCATGGATTAGATCTTGTGCCTTTGTGTCTGTGTATGGGTGCTCAACAGGAGGATACCAATATCTAGAAGGGTCTGAAGCAAGGAGACCTCTTAGCACTCTTCCTTTTTCTTTTGGTTGTTGAAGGCCTTAGCGCTTGTGGTGTTTATGAAGGGTTTAAGGTAGGGAGTAAAGGGTTACAAGTCTATCATCTCTATTACGCTAATGATACGACGCTTGTGGGGGCTATGTCAGTTGATAATCTTTTGACTATTAAGGTAATTCTCGTAAGTTTTGAGCTTGCCTCAAACATTAAAGTGAATTTATCCAAGAGTTGTCTTTATCGTGTTAATGTGGACAAGGTTTTTATAGATAAGGTTGAGAAGTATATGTATTGTAAGGTGGATACCCTTCCCTTTAAATATTCAGGGCTTTTAGTGGGTGCAAACCCGAGGAAGAAATGGACTTGGATCTTATAATTCAACAAAGTCTCTAAGAAATTAGCTTCATGGAGGAATATGTTTGTGGGTCTTTGAGGGATATTGGTCTTAATGAATTTGGTGTTAAACTTTACTCCGATGTTCTTTTGTATTCTATGAAGAGTCATTTTCTCTATGGGGTTCCAAAGAGGGTGATAATTTTTCCAAGGTTAAGTCAACAAATGTATGTAAGGAAAAAAGGGTTGGCAATTTAGGTGTCAAGGATCTTCGACTTGTTAACCTCGCCCTATTAAGTAAGTAGAGTTGAAGGATTCTTTTAAACGTATCTTTGATGTGGAGAGATATTTTCTCAAAAAATAATGGATTACAAGGTTTCAGTTTGCTGTTGGGGGTAGGCTTAAGAACCTTAATGTGAGGATAAGCTTCTTAAGATTTTGATGAAGACCAATTTCTACATACAAGATTGGATCAACAAAAAGAAATGGATCAAAGACAATGAAAGCAAACAAAGTTCAAATTCATCTAAGTTAAGAAGTTTTTCAAGGATTGATCAAGAGGTATATGGCATTCAATTATTGATAATGCATATACAAGTGTTCATAGGTCATATATGCATGCCACAAGTATTTAAGGTGTTTAAAATCATTTGCCACAAGTTTTATATTGAAAAAACAAGGATTTTTCAGTTCTGTCAGGCTGTTAATCAGTTAACCCCCTGTGGTTAATCGATTAATCAGTTAATTCTTACAAACCTTTTATACGTTGTTGTGTGTTAATCGATTAACCCCGTACGGTTAATCGATTAACACTGAAGCAGTTGCAGAAAATATTGCATTTTTTCATCTGTTAGATTTAAAATTTCTTATCTTGAACCATGACACCCCTTCATGTATTACACTCATTTGCAGAGGTGCATTAGAGCTATTTAAGCACCATTGCATCAGATTTTTACTCTCACCTTCTTGCAAAAATTTCAAACATTCTTTCATCTCTTTAAACTTTCAAATTTTTTATAAGTGTTCAAACCAGATTTTTCAAGAGTGAAACTTGTGCATTAAATCTTCATAAAAATCATTCTAGTTTCATTCCATTTATCAATAACACTTGTCTACCATTGTGAGAATTGTTTGTTACAAGGAGAAGATCAATCTTTTGATTCATAATTGTTAAAAATCCATTTCAAACACTTACTAAAATTCAGATTATACATTGTGTGTCACATCTTATTTTTCCAGGATTGTTGGTAATAAGATTGTAAAGTTGTATTCCTTGTTGTCCTAGTTGTGGAAACAAGAGCTCCATTGTGAGAGGATTAGTCTCAATTGAACTTAGTGAAAAATCTAAGAGGTTGTTCTTGGTATTGATTTGTTAGTGTCTGTATAGAAAGGCTAGGAAGAGTCTTATCTAAGTCCTAACATTATTAAAAATCTCTTTCATGTTGAAAGGGGACTGAAGTACTCTCAGACTGTGAGGGAAACCAAAATATGTTCTTGTGGCGTTTACTTTCTGCATTTACAGTTTTCATCAAATAGTAATTACTTAGGAAAGTAAAACTTAAAACCGTCAAAAATTCAAAAAAATTTCTACGTACCTAATTTACCCCCCCTCCCCCCCCTCTTAGGTGCAATCTTAACTTACACTTAAGAGGGTATCTTAGTAGTGGAGAGACATCTCGTTTCTGTGGTTTCCACATGACGTGGAGTCTGACTGGTTTATTGCCTCTTGTGTCAAGAGGCTTCGGTCGGTCAAATGGCTAGGTTTTTGCATGATATCTGGGTTGATAATGTGACACCCTAAAAACCGCCATACAATTTAATATGGTTTTTGTATTAGCAACATTTTGGTAAAACATGCTACCAGCAAGATGTTAAGTCAGGTGTTCTGTCATGTCAGTCAGACATCATGTTTAGTATGATGTTGTGACATGTGCTAGTACATGTTATACTAGAATGTTATGGCATGAATGTTTTGCTATTTTTAGTGTGATATTTGAGTGCGTTTTAATTCATACGTTGGATTATCCAATTAGGGATATTGTGGGAACTTTTGTTTTAACAAATTGTGTTGGTTTTCGTAAAGAAGATCCTTGAGCCTTTTTAGGAAACTTTGTATTTTGTTCCAATTTTTGTGCAGGAAAGTATCCAATGATTGAAAGCTTGATTCCTGGTGTTTTGCATTTTGCTTTAAGAGTCCAAGCCCATGCAGCTCTGATGCTTATTTAATGGAGTCTCAATACCTAAAGAAAGCGTGGATTTTGGAAGAAATTAGGATTTGTTGTGTTTTGGAGTCTCTTTAGTGTTTATCGTGTTTTTATTTGTATGTCACTATTGTATCAAGTTTGATGTATTGAGTTTACTTATTGTGAATTGTTAATTGTTCACTCTAAAGCTTTTAAGCAAGAGCGTATTGTTCTTGGTTGAAGCTTTTAAGCAAAATTAAGTATTGTACTTGGAATGGTTTGTACTTCAATTTTGGGTAGTTGTTGAATTGTCACTGGTTTATGACTAATTAGGAAGTGAGAGGGGGATCTCATATCTAGAGAGTGTCTAGGTAGAAGTTGCACAAGGTAGTGATTAGGCGAGAAGTTATAAATGGGGGCATTTAGCTTTGAACTAATACTATCATAGCGAATTTCCTTCCTGATTTGGTAGCCCTCAAATGTAGGTGAGTTGCACCGAACTGGGTTAATAACCACTAGTGTTATTTTACCTTTCTATCATTTAAGTTTCTGCATATTTGTTTGTGTGATCAAGCTATTTTAATCCCAGTGTTGTGACATCTGGTATCTGCGTGCCAGAATTTCAATTAGCATCGGAGCAGGTCACCAAGTTCTGTTTTTGGGTGAGCTTCAATGAGTTTATATTCTGATACTATGGACAAGGAAGGAGGAGGAAATGTTAACAGAACCCCAGTCTTATATGGCACTAATTATGACTATTAAAAGGCACGTATGGTGGCTTTCTTAAAATCCATGGATAGAAAAACTTGGAAGGCTATCATCAAGGCCACTCTATGAAATTGTTAAGCTCATCAAAGAGACCAAAACGTTGGTTCTACTAGTGAATATGTCAAAAACTCAATCGACACTTAGGTGACGAATCGTAAGGAGAGTTTCAAAATGAAAAGTGGTGGTGCAGTAACAGTTTTGACAAAGTGGAGGCATTTGGGTTTTGAAAATGTAGAATTTGGTAGGAATGAAATGGTGAATGTAGTACCAGCACCATGCAACTTGTTTGCCAATGTGGATATGAGCATGCTTACATCTTCTAATCAAATTGATGATGAGAATGATCCATCAATGAAAGGAGGAGTTAATCTTTTCACATCACTCACGGTTGATGCCATGACTAGGTTAAAAGAGGAAATTGAATCTTTAATGTTTCTTAGTTGAAGTTTGAATTTGAAAAATCTATTGAAATTTGAAATTGCCCGTGTTTCAATTTTAGAGAGTTTATGTTTATGTTTTTTTGTTATGTTGCAATTATGTAATAATTTTAATCTTTATGTTTCTGTTTTAAGTAACGTTGGAGTGCTTGTAATGGTGTGCAAGATGTTATAGTTATAAAAACTTTTCTTTGTCTTCCAATATAGCATCTTATTATCTTTCTATCCTACAAAAATTATAATCTATTAAATTTAACAGAGGATTATATTATGACACGTCATATTTCATATAATTTTATATTTGCGATATCAATTAAAATTTAGTATGTCACTCTTAAAATTTAATTTTAATGAGGTTTCTATGAGTGGGTTGCTTGTGCGCTTTTGTCTTCTGGGTGGGAGGAAGAGTGGGGTTAGAGTAGTCTTTGGGCCCTAGCCCGTGATGTTTTAGATCATTGTCCACGTTTGGTCAAATATCTCTCTCAGCATTGGGGCGCTAAGTTCTTTAGGTTTAACAACTTTTGGTTGGATGCTTTGAACTTCGATTAGTTGGTTAGTGATTTCTTTGTGGGCAAAGGTCTGTCATTGGTGGACCGCGTACATCCTTGAGACAAGTTGAAAACTCATAAAACCTCTCTTATGGTTTGGAACAATGAGGTGTTTGGTAATTTGGACTCTAGGATCAGGCTTGCTTGAGTAAGCTTCGGATTTTAGAGTTGAGGGGTGAGGTAGTGCATCTTAATCAAGAGGAGTTAGAGGGTAGATCGCTGTTTTTTCAAGAGTTAGGGGAACATATTCAGTATCGTCATTCACATCTGTTTTAAATATCAAGAGCAGTGTGGCTTAAGGAGGGAGATGCGATTATAGGGTACTTTTATGCATGTGTTAAGTAGAGAAATCGTTTGCATAGTCCAATTGTTCTTTGTGTTGGGGACCTATGGGTAGGGGTGCTCATGGACGGTTAATGTCCATAACCAATCCATAACCATAAGTAATTAATATGTTATAACCGGTTATTAAAATCAATTCTCATAACTGGTTTTTATCTTTTAAAATGGTTATAAACCGGTTATATCCATAACCAATTTTATAATTAGTTTTGATTTAATTTTATTTTAAAATTGATTTTTTCAAAATCATAATTTTTTTTAAAAAAATTATTGATGTTCAAAAGAAGACAATAGTTATTTTAATATTTAAAAAAAATCATTTTCTAAAATTTTTTGAAAATTTTTTTTATTTACTAAAAAAATTAAAACAATATCTTTTTTTCAAAATAAATTAATTTTATTTTCAACACAAAATTTTTTTTTTTTTTTGAAAAAAATTTTCAAAATTTTTTTTAATTAAAAAAATTGACTAATTTTGATTTTATTTTGGATATGGATGTCCAAATTATGGATTTGGTTAAAACCGTATTAAAAATATATCCAAAATGTGGATTTGGTTAAAACCATATTAAAAATATATCCAAAATGTTGATTTGGTTAAAACCATACTAATAATTAACCCGTTTTTAATAACAGGATTTGGATATGGATATGGATTATTTAAATAACTAGTTTATTTGAGCATCCCTACCTATGGATGGATAAGTGGTCAGAGGTTGGAGGGGAGATTTCTAGGTTCTTAAAAAAAGACTTCTTAGATTCAGTAGGTTATAAGACTACCATTGATGGGGTTATCCTTTCGTGTCTCTCGTTGACTAAGGCAGAGTCCCTTTCAATTCGACATACTTTTGAATAATTGGAGGAAGTAGTCTTTTGGATTCATGGGTTCGAGATTTCGGGCCCGGATAAGTTTAATTTTCCCGTCTACAAGAAATTTTGAAGCATATAAAGTCAGAGGTATTTGAGATGTTTGACCAGTTTTTCTTAACGCCATTTTGTTGAAGAGTCTAACATATTTTCTTTTGTTGCCCTTATCCATAAGGTAGATTTTCCTTTGGGTTTAGGATATTTTAGGTCTATCTCTCTTCTTGTTTCTTTATATAAGCTGGGGGTTAAGGTGTTGGCAGCTAGGCTTGTAGGGGTTATGAAGAACTTAATTTCTTTTGAGCAGTCACCCTTTGTAAATAGGAGACAATGGATTGATGTTATGGTTGCTTTAAATGAAGTTTTAGATCATGCTAGAAGGTCAAAGGGGGAATGTTTTATGTTTAAGGTGGATTTTGAGAAGGCTTTATGAATTGATTAGTTAGTATTTATTAGACTACTTGTTCGTGAGATTTAGGTTTATGGTAGGTGGAGAGCATGGATTAGATCTTGTGCCTTTGTGTTTGTGTATGGGTGCTCAACAGGAGGATACCAATATCTAGAAGGGTCTGAAGCAAGGAGACCTCTTAGCACTCTTCCTTTTTCTTTTGGTTGTTGAAGGCCTTAGCGCTTGTGGTGTTTATGAAGGGTTTAAGGTAGCGAGTAAAAGGTTACAAGTCTATCAGCTCTATATGCTGATGATACGACGCTTGTGGGGGCTATGTCAGTTGATAATCTTTTGACTATTAAGTCAATTCTCGTAAGTTTTGAGCTTGCCTCAGACATTAAAGTGAATTTATCTAAGAGTTGTCTTTATCGTGTTAATGTGGACAAGGTTTTTGTAGATAAGGTTGAGAAGTATTTGCATTGTAAGGTGGATACCCTTCCCTTTAAATATTCAGGGCTTTTAGTGGGTGCAAACCCGAGGAAGAAATGGACATGGATCTTATAATTCAACAAAGACTCTACGAAATTAGCTTCTTGGAGGAATATGTTTGTGGGTCTTTGAGGGAGAGTGGTCTTATTGAACTTGGTGTTAAACTTTATTCCGACGTTCTTTTGTATTCTATGAAGAGTAATTTTCTCTATGGGGTTCCAAAGAGGGTGATAATTTTTCTAAGGTTAAGTGAACATATGTATGTAAGGCAAAAAGGGTTGGCAATTTAGGTGTCAAGGATCTTCGACTTGTTAACCTCGCCCAATTAAGTAAGTGGAGTTGAAGGATTCTTTTAAACGTGTCTTTGATGTGGAGAGATATTTTCTCAAAAAATAATGGATTACAAGGTTTCAGTTTGCCGTTGGGGGTTGGCTTAAGAACCTTAATGTGAAGACAAGCTTCTCAAGGTTTTGATGAAGACAAATTTCTACATACAAGATTGGATCAACAAAAAAAAGGATCAAAGAAAATGAAAGCACAAGTTTAGATATAAAAACACAATTACTCTTCCTAAGCAGTAGTACACACATGACATAAAGTTATGACATCTGATCTAACATCAGATACAGAAAACAAACCAACACTTTACTTCCACCAGAGACACACAGCAGAAAAAAAACAGAAACACCAATCCTTAGTTCAAGCACATGAACATCTTCATGCTCACACAGTCCCCACAACAACTTCACACCTACTTAAGAGACAACAAAGATCCCTTAACACTTCGGGTAGGCACGATGTTACACACATCATGCACCCAAATGACAGCAGTAGAGGAACACTCTTTTCAGGCTCCTTCCTTCATAAAAAACAAACTAACATAACCTCCCATAGGGGAACATGCAATAGAAGAGGACACAACCTCATAGATAGTCAGAGCATCACAGAGATCAGAACACTTGGTCTGACATCCTTCTTCTACATATTACATCATGAAATAGCACAAGTAGATCCCTCACCATGGCAAACATTCAAACCAAATTTGGCCGGTAGCTTCACTACATACTCCACCATGATCAGGCCTTTCAATTTTGAATCTAACGGTGAGCAACAAAGTCCACACCGTGAACTCCAAATTAGCTTCAATGGATAAACTGCTTCCTTTTCTAGAGAGATAATCAGCTGAGATGGTGTTCCAACATCAATTCAGACATCATTCTCAATACAAGGATTGAACCATTTACTTTGGTTACAGATAAAAATAGGAATTACTATTTGCATAGTAATCCATACACATTCCTCTACAAGGGGCACATGAGAATCACAATAGGTCACAACAGTAGTTGATCAACCTCCAAGGTCAGATCATACACTTACTATAACCAGTACATCGCAAAGAGAAATACACTCTCACAATCAAGAAGCTTCTACCTAGAAGAACAATGTCCATACATCTTGTATGACATTTAAGGTATCAACAAGCATCCTTATGCACCCAAAGAGGAGATTCCCTCTAACAGGTATCACTTTGACTGACTACAGAAATCAGGGTTCTACAAGAGCAACCTCCTATAAACAGACTTCTCAGCACGAAACTGCATTACCTTTGTCCTACAATACTCGACATTATACAGTCCACAAAAACACCATAAGATGAAGTACATTGCAAAGGCTAATGTTCCAACATGTGGTGACTACATAGTCCTTGGTCAAAAAGCTTGAGCACGTAGCTCCTTGGAGCACATATAAATAACAATTGTTATTTGACACATCTTCTTTCATAAGTGACCAATCAGAAACCCTTACACAAGGACCTTGATTATGTGGAAACAACATCAGGACTGGAACTTCCAGTTCTAAAACTCTCTTACTCCATACAGGTGTCTGAAACATTCATACCAAACATCTTAGGTGAGACTCCAATTGAAGATATGAAAGGAACAAGCAATCAATAACTCCCTTGAGCTTTAGCCATTGCATGGTTCACAAAAGTTGAGATAGACCGTGGAGACCGCCATACACATTGAGAGCACATAAGCCTAAAGAGATCAGCCTTTAACAAGAAGAGGCAACTTTAGTGCATACACTTCCTTCATCATGAACATTCTGATGTTCAGCATGATGTTAGGATATTTGAACAAAATCAATGACTTAGTTAGCTAATATAGTTCTACCTTGCTTGATACAGTCTTGAAGATTCATCCCTTTTAGGTTTTCTGACAATACCTCACCTTGCAGAGCTCTTTCATCACAATAGAATAAAAGTTCCATATTCTCATAGACTTGATAATGATATCAAGTTTGAGAAATAATAAAAATAACCTCCAACCTGTAGGATATAGATGGAAAACAACCAATCCTTTCTTTGGAGTATAAGAACAGTTATCTAGATGGCAATCTGCTTCAAGCACAATTCTTCAAGTGAAGTATCCAGCTCATCTACACTAAAAACAGAGTCTAACCAAGCCAAAGGGTAGGCCTTTTTTTTCAAGACCCCTTTTGGAAAACGCATTGGCTTTCAATCAAGTTCGAGGATCCATTAAATAAAGCAAAAAATGCATGTTATAGATGAAAGGTAGATGTTCATTGATTGGTAAAATAGCAAGTGTACTATTTTGCCAATGTAGTAATAAGAGGGTATTTCCTTGAATATCAATCTCGAGAACTGTGTAGGAAATACAAGCTATATAATAATTCAGTTGAACAAAAGCACTTGGGGTTTCAAGATATTTTGGTTTAATTATAAAAATATTTGCAAGTAAAAGAGGGATATTGACTAAGTGGTTTTAAAATATATGAGTAACATGCTAGGGGAAGTGCGTGATCGACTCACTAACAATCCTGAATTAACATTGCAACAACTTATTGTAAATAACTAATTACCGATTCTTTAGAATGTTTACTCCTAAGTCCTTAGTGAGAAAACCTGTAATCATCCACCCTAATTCCTATGTCCATAGAGAATTACCAATGAAATTAAGCAATCAATTATCAAGAATATTCTAGTTCCTATAGGGTATCCCTTGTCCTAGATGATATCTACTACATAATGATCAAAAGTAAAGCATTAACAGTGACGTTTCATCCTAATCGTTAATCGAAAATCAAACCCTGTTGGTCTGACAGGGCAAGCATTAGGAATAGCTAGAGATCAAATCAGTTATGAAAACAAAGGAATTGTTATTGCAACACTAATATCAGAGTCATTACAGATTTAAATCAGGGATACCCCCTAGCATTGGGGGGTTTAGCTACTCATAATATTCGAAGAAAATACAAAGTAAAAAACTAGACTTTACAAGATAATAGGATTCTTTGATCTTCAATTGCTTCCGCTCATGAAAACCTTCAGTTTCCCAATCACTTTGATCTCTCCAATCTTGATCGTGTAATTCTTCTCTCGCTAAAAGTCCCTTTTTCCTTCTCAAAACACGTCTTAAATACTTCCAGGTCCAACACAGTAATAGGAAAATACCCAAAATACCCTTAGGGATCACACAGGTCACAACACAATAATAGGAAAATACCCATAACACAGTAATAGGAAAATACCCATAACACCTTCGGTAAGATCTCTAATCTATTCTCATTCTCGATTCGATCTGTAAACCCAGATCCATTCTTATTTAGTTTTTTACTTTTATACACAGCCACTACATTAACCGGCTTGTAACTGCTCTCGTCGGTCTTGTCTCTAATGCTACCGGTTATTCTACTTCCAATGTCCCTCTTTGGGAGCTCATTTGATTCTAAGTTATTGCCAATATATCTATCAAAGGGATGAACCTCAGACTCATGCTCAATTATGTTGATTTCTACCAAGTAAGCTTCCACTCTTTAACATCTCTCTGCTTCTATGTATTCTACTACCTCAAATCTAACAATAATTCCTTATTCAACCTTTCTACACCCATGCTTGTATATTTTATTTCATTATTTCCACAAACTTGAAGACATACACTCAAGTAATTCGAATCTATAATCGTATTTCTTTCTATTTCACTATCTGCAATTGTGATTGCTAGTGTCAACCCTCACAATAATATACTCCGAATTAGGATAGAAAAGAAACCAAAAAAAAGTCTAGTATTTCACCTCCAATATGAACATGCCCATTAAAACTCACTCCCAAGGCTTTGAAGACATAGATTTATTTGTATGTTGCATTCTCAATATCAAATTCAAGGGATCATTTGGATTCTAAGAAGCACGAACACAACGGAGCCAATGCTACAAGGCTAATGTCCAAAACATACAGCAAATATCACACTTGCTCATCTCCATGTACTTGCAATTAAAATCAATAGGCAGTAAGGAAGCATATAATTAATTAAAATAAAACTAGTTACTCAAATAATAGTGGGCACAATCCCATAAGGAATCTTTTTCTGCAACCAAGCACAAGTGTATTTAGGGCAGTGTTCACTGTGTAATGCTTCATATTTTGTTGTAGTTTATAAGGTCCTTTAGAAAATTCAGTGTATGTTAAAGTTCTTAGCCAGCAACAACATTTTGTCATTGTAAATTTTGTTGGCGAAGATCAATTTTTGTCATCATCATTGTTTAAGTTCAAATAATGTGTCCATTAGAAATGTTACCTTACCACGTTTTTTGAACCTTCATAGTGAAGAACCAGTACTGACCATAATTCCATTTTAGATATGGCACATTTTCTAAAAGATGTACGATAAAAATTCAATAATAACATCACTGAAATAATTATAAGAGGCAATGTATGACACTGTTGTTGGTGCAAAGGTAGAATAAATAATGAAATGAGAAATATTCTATTAAGAGAATGACGGCTACACACTACTACTAATAACAATGATTGCAACCCTATTTGTAAACTAAAACTAGGGTTACTAGAATAAGATAAAAATACTAAAATACCCTCTAACAAACTTAGGGGCTAAGAAAATAGTACAACTAATTAAATATGAATTACTTCTAATACCATCCCTTAATTCATATTCCATCAAAACTTGTAACACCAATTCCATCCCTTAATCTGAGAAATTGATCAGTCTTGATAGCTTTCGTCAGAGCATCTGCCAACTATTTCTGTGTGCTGCAGTGTACAACTTCTAACACTCCACTCTGAACTTGATGTCTCAGAAAATGATACTTGGTTTCAATATGCTTGCTTCTCCCATGCAACACTGGGTTTCTGGCAAGATTGATTGCAGACTTGTTGTCAATCATTAACTTCAGAGGTTTGTTTATCTTAATCTTCAGATCCTGCAACAGATTCAGAATCCACACAGCTTGGCATGCAGTAACAGCACCTGCAATGTATTCAGCTTCACAGGTTGATAACGCCACAACAGGTTGCTTCTTGGAACACCAAGAAATTGGACCTCCCAGAATTTTGAACAAGTACCCAGAGGTACTTCTTCTGTCAACTCTGTCTCCACACCAATCAGAGTCTGAATAACTCAGAAGTTCTGACTCATCTTTTCTTCCAGAAGGAAACAACACTCCATATTTCAGAGTTCCCTTGATATACCTCAGAATCCTGACAACAGCTTGATAATGGGACCACTTAGGTTTACTCATGAACCTACTAACCATCCCAACATAATAACAAATATCAGGTCTGGTATTGCACAGATACCTCAGAGAACCAACCAACTGTTTGAAGGTTGTAGCGTCCACATCCTTTCCATCAGAGTCAGAATCCAGTTTCTGATTTGTATCAGAAGGTGTGACAACAATCTTACAATTCTTCAGTTCAAATCTCTTCAGAAGTTCTAATTCATACTTGAGCTCATGCAAAATGATACCTTTCTCAGAATATCTGAACTCCATCCCTAGAAAGAATGTCATTTTGCCTAGATCAGTCATTTCAAATTCATTCATCAGAACTTTCTTGAACTTGGCTATCTCTTGTTCATAACTTCCAGTCAATAGTATATCATCAACATATAAACATACCAGAGTCATATTGCCTTCTGAAGTATGCTGAACATAGACATCATACTCCATCTCACATTTCTAAAAGCCTTGCTTCTTGAAAAATGAATCAATATTCTAATTCCAAGCTCTGGGCGCTTGTTTCAGTCCATATAGAGCTTTGTATAATCTGTACACCATCCCTTCCTGATTATTTTTCACAAATCCAGGAGGTTGTGACACGTAAACTTCTTCTTCTAATGGACCATTCAGAAATGCAGACTTTACATCTAAATGCATCAGAGGCCAATTCCTGTTAGCAGCTATTGCAATCACCATTCTGATTGTTTCATGTCTTGCTACAGGTGCAAACACTTCAGAATAATCCAGCCCAGGTTTCTGTAGAAATCCTCTGGCTACCAACCTTGCTTTATGTTTGCCAATTGAACTATCTGGCTTTAACTTCTGCTTGAAAACCCATATGACGCTGATGGCTTTCTTGTCTTTTGGAAGTTCTGTCAGCTTCCAAGTCTTGTTTCTCTCTATAGCATCAAGTTCTTCTTTCATGGCCTTCAACCAGAGCTTCTGCTTAAGAGCCTCTTCTGTACTTATGGGTTCAGAGTCTACTATCATGGCACACTGAATAACTTCTCCTTTAGAGTCTACTTCAGTGTCTTGCAGCATGTCAAATTCTGCATATCTTCTGGGAATGTTTCTGATTCTTTGTGGTCTCTGAATTTGTTCAGAGTCTTGATCTTCAGAGTTTCTAGCTTCAGATGATTGACTTCCTCCAGAGCTTTGACCATCTTCAGAGTCTGGCATATTTCCAGAGTCTTGAACTTCCGAATTTCTAGCTTCAGAGGCTTGACTTCCTCCAGAGCCTTGGCCATCTTCAGAGTCTGAATTGCCACCAAAATCTGGATTGTCATCAGAGTTTGGATCATCAGAGTCACCTTCATCTTCCGAGTCTTCTCCAGAGTCAGAATCACTATCAGAGTCAGAATTAACGCCAGAATTTACTCCAACTTCAGAAATTCTTAACTCTGACCTTTCTTTAGAAGTTCTAACATCAGAATCAGATTGAGACTTATCCCAATTCCAAACTTCTGATTCCTTCACAATCACATCTCTGTTAAATTCAATTTTATTGGTTTCTGGACAATAGAGCTTGTATGCATCTGTACTGTGGTACCCTATCAGAATCATCACTTTGCTTCTATCATCCAGCTTCTGTCTTCTAACTTCTGGAACATGTTTATAGCAAACAGAACCAAACACCTTCAGATGACTAACACTTTGCTTATCTCCAGTCCACTTCTGTATTGGAACTATTTCCTTCAACTTCTTCGTAGGACATTTGTTGAGTACATACGTTGCAGTGGCAGCAACTTCTCCCTAGAGCTTCTGAGGAAGCTTATTCTCCTTTAGCATGCTTCTCACCATATCAAGCAAAGTGCGGTTTCTTCTTTCACCAAGACCATTGTGTTGAGGGGTATAAGGAGCAGTAACTTCATGCTCAATTCCATTCTCCTCACAGAACTTCTAGAACTCTTTGGAGTTATACTCACCTCCACCATCAGTTCTAAGAATCTTCAACTTCTGACCACTCTGATTCTCAACCTTCATTCTGAACTTCTTGAATTCATCAAACACCTCATGTTTAAACTTAATAAGGGATACCCATGTCATTATTGTGAATTCATTAACAAACAACACAAAGTATTTATTCCCTCCAATTGATGCTACTGGAAATGGACCACACACATCAGAATGTACAACTCCCAAGGCATGTTTTGCTCTTGGAGCAGCTTCTGACGCAAATGGCAATCATGGTTGTTTTCCTTCCATGCAAACTTTGCATGACTTTTCAGGCTTCTTAATTGCAGGAATTCCATGTAGCAACTTCTTTGAATTTAGATGTTTTAAGCTTCTGAAATTCAAGTGACCAAATCTTCTGTGCCACAGCTCACTCTCCTTCTCAGCACTTATTGCACTAAAACATTCTGAGTCTGCAGTTCTGACATTCACCTTGAATGTTCTATTCCTTCCCTGTTCTGACTCAATAATCAAGTTCTGATTGCAGTCATACAGCTTTAGAAGATTGTCCTTCATGGTAATTGGAAATCCTTTCTCAATTAATTGTCCCACACTCATCAGATTGCTTCTGATGCCAGGTACATACCACATGTTCTGAATCAATGCTGTTTTCCCATTGTTCAGAATCACTCTGACATTTCTCATACCTTATGCATTAAGATATTTGTCATTAGCACATCTGATCTTTGTTCTCTTTTCAGAGTCAAAGTCAACCAGCCATTTCTTGTTTCCAGTAAGATGATTTGAACAGGCAGTGTCCATATACCACCAGTCTATCAGATCCATATTATCAGATTCAGAGGCCATCAATAGCACAGATTCGTCATCAGAACTTCTGGCTATATTTGCTTCTTCTGATTTTCTCTCCTTGTTTGACCAACAATCTCTAGCAAAGTGACCAAACTTCTTACAACAGTAACATTGGATCTTTTTCTTGTCATACTTCTCTTTTCCCTTCTGAGCATTCTTTTGTCTATCAGAGGTTGAGCTTTCTGACTTCTGACCACCATCAGATCTTCTCCTAGCTTCTGACTGCTTCTGATACCTCCTATCAGAAGTTGCTTTCAGAGCCTGCTGCTCTACTTCCTTTTCAGAGGTTCTCTCAGTCAAACGCAACTCTTGCGCCTCTAGACTGCTTTGCAGCTCTTCAATTATCATGGTGCTTAGATCTTTGGAATGCTCTATTGCTACCACAATGTAGTCAAATTGAGGGGTAAGAGATCTCAATACTTTCCCCATGATTGCTTCTTCAGAAAGAGTTTCTCCACACGCCTTCATCTCATTAGTGATCAGAATCATTCTGGAGATGTATTCAGAGACTTTCTCATTATTCTTCATGTTGAGATTCTCATATTGCTTTCTCAAGGACTGAAGCTTTACCTTCTTCACTGATGCGTCACCACCATAACATCTTACCAGTGTGTCCCACGCAGCCTTTGTTGTTGTTGAATCTGCAATCTTCTCAAACACATTTACATCCACACATTGATGAATGAAGAACAATGCTTTCTGATCCTTCTTCCTTACTTCCTTCTGCGCGTTTTTCTGTTCATCTGTTGCATCTGCTGCTACTGGAACATAACCATCAATGACAAGATCTAGATCATCTTGAGCACCAAACAGTACACGCATTTGGATCATCCAACGATTCCAGTTTTTACCGTCAAATACTGGAAGTTTGGTGTTCATGTTGCCGTTTCCATTCATCTTCTACCTTGCACAATACACTCAGATTTCTCACACAGTGTTTCCCAACCCGCAAAATTAAAATCTAATTAAATATGAATTACTTCTAATAACTGTCACTAACATGGAAGCGTAACTATTCTTTAAATTTTTTTCATATCACTTTTGTGTATACCAAACTGTAGAAATATTCCATTCCAATACATACATATACTAATTAAACACAAGCAACATGAGATTTGATAAGTCAATTTCTATAAGTTGTGATCAATTTGAGTGTATCAATAAAAAAAGCCAAAGAAGTACCAATAAAAAAGAATTGTCATAAAAACCACACCAATGAGTGTATCTAGAATTGTACCTGCAAGTTCATATAGGAATCAAATGAAATAAGGTAACCTACAAAACAAAAACAAAAAGCAAAAACAAAAACAAAAAGCAAAATCAACATAAGTAAACTCACAATGGCATTTCAACAAACACCTTATTTACAAAAATCACCCAAGTTTATAATCAATTTAACTTAAAATCAGTAAAATCATAAAAGCTCGATAATAGATATAAAAATAAAAAAAGATCAAAGAGATGAATTTACCTGAGTTGAAAGGGGGAAAATACAAGTTAAGGTTCGGAGATTCGACTGTTGGTTGCGATTGCGAGAGTTCAGATCATTGTGAAAAAGACTGGTCATGGTGTAACGAGAGAGGCTTTGTCAACTCCATACGTGATCGATGCTCGAGCCATTCCACAATTTCTCTGTTACGAGGGTTTTGTTTTGAGGGAACTCCAAATGTTTGGTAGATGAAGGGGTTGAGATTTGTGCTTTCTGAGAGAAAAAACAAAAGAAATCTCCAAAGGCTCGCTCTCTCTTTGAGAGGAATAATATTATCAATTTTTATTTTAATAGAAAATCAAATTTATTATATATAATATACATCTCAATTATTTTTTAATAAAACATGTTGGCGTAGTGGTATCCAGGACCTAATTGCTACCTATTATTATTTGAAAGGTTTAGAGTTTAACTTCAACTATATCAATACTTAACAATAGTGATTTTTATTATGTAGAGGTTTAGAGTTGAATCACTACCCTATCGATTTTTTTTACTTTTTTATTCAAAATTTTATATTTTTTATATTTCTTAACTACACCTCCCTAAAAAGAATTACTTATTTGTTGAATTTTAAAATATTATTTTTCAATGTGAACAATATTAAGAAAAATGTAATCATTTTTACTTTAGTGAACATTAAACATTTTTTATGGTAAATAAAAATTGTCTCCGTTGATAAAACTAAATCTTTTTATTTATCTTAAATCTTGTTCTATCAATAATTTTATATTAAATTGAATTAGTATATTTTAATTATTTTTAATTTTGACTTAAAATTCTAAAAAATATTAAATTACTTTTAATAATTTATCGTGTCTTGGTGATTTCGTGAGTGCAGCGAATGAAACTTTCAGCTTATCCTTGAAGATCCTCTATGATTGATATTCTCTACTCTTTCACATGATGACTTGAGTGTCGGAGCGTCGGAGTGATAAAAAATATAGTTTAAGAAAAATAGTTTAAAAAATAATAATTTTAATAATTATTAAATTCTCTTTCTACTAAAATGTAAAATTAATTAGTACTGATTACATTTATTGTCTAAATGGTATCCATAGAGTTACACAAGTTTCTAACAATTATAGAACATAGTATGAACATAATGCAGATGTAAACCTAAATCCAACAAAAGATGAACAACTGCAACAAAACATAAGACAAAATATCAAGGTCTTCAAAGTCTTCAAGCATTTTCTTTAGCTTTATCTTTTCTTGAACCAACTGAAATATTGGACATGGGTGAGATACAACTTATCTCAGTGGATCCCACATATTTCATTGGTTCGCTTGTCCAAATGTGCCTATTACTACCACATTAACCTAATACTACACATTCGTATTAGGCGAGGGAACTAAGAGATCAAAACTCTTGAGTTTTCACAATGTGTGATCACGCGATCACCTATTACCACATTCGAAATAACAAGTGTTTAAGAGAATGACGAGGGAACTGAGTGAATTGCTAAGCCTTATCCATTCGAGCATGGTTTTATGAAGCGACCTCCCGTAGTCTTTGAAATGTACACCTTGAGGACTTACATACCTAATCATACTCCACCCTTTAAAAAATTGTATAAATATTTTTAATTTTAACAACAATAAAAAAGTATTAAATAAATAAATTTTATTTGAAAAATAACTAAAAAACCTAAATAATATAGTAAATTTTTTAAAAAAATATATAAGATTTAATATAAAATTAAAAATTGTCTTAAAAATATATCTTTGGAATGAATATGTCAATTATGTCTTATAATTTCATTTATTAAGAGTAAAAATATAACAAATTTATAATTAAATAAAAAACTAGTATCGGATATCCGCAGCAAACGTGGCAGTAAATTTCCCAGCAAATTCCGCAGCAAACTTCGCAGCAATTCCTGAAATTTCCAAGAGGTTAATGGATAATAATACCTGCGACATAAGTTGCAGCTAAATCCGCAAGAAAGTTGATATATTAATATAAAATCTCTCAAGAATTCCTGCGAAATTTGCTGCACTTCCATTGTCGCAGAAAAAAATGTTTCACAAATTCGTAGGTGTTCCAGGGGAAAGTTTTCTGTAGGAAAATCCGTAGGTGATTGTGTATTTTTAGTAGTGCTTGTACTCTCGTGATTTATAACTTTCGTATATTATATATTATATATTATATATTCTTCTGTCATTAAAAAATTCTTAATAATTTATTAATAATGTAAAGCAACATACGTTTTATTATAATATTTTTAAATGACTTATATCTATAACTATATATAAAGGGGATATAAGTGTTTGGAGTGACCTATTTTTTTCCTAAAATTGTCCTTTATCTATAACTATATATAAAGGGGATACAAGGTTTTGGTGTGGCTTATTTTTGTTCCAAAATTACCCTTAATTAATTGTAATATTTCCATAATTCTCTCTGCAGTTTGTTTTAATTACAACCATGTGTGAGCAAGAATCTCAACCGCTCAAGCAAAACAAAAACTGCCGTACACAGACATTTAAGTGTGAAACAACTACTCTTCATTTCAATAGAAAAACAAAAGTAATTACAAAACTTGGTAGAACATCCTGAATAACAATGGAGTAGACTCTTATCGTTTTTTCTTCTTTTTTTTTTTATCTACATATTATCCTTTCCTTTCTCCACCCCTCTAATATATTTTTTCATGTTTTCACTTTTTAATTTTCTTTTAGATATGTTCTTAAACATGATAAGGTCAAAATATATAAATCAATTAATATTATCACTTTTGTATATGTTCATGTATGTTTTATTGGTTTATTCAATTTAGTTTAATTTTGTTTTGTTCTAATGTGTAGCTTTTGATTTTAGTGTCTGAGTAAAAATACATTGCTCTAACTTTACAGGTTTTGATGAGATTGTCATTTTTATGTGACTAATCATTTAAGAATCATATATATTTTCATCATTTTAGTGTTAATTTAGGAATCATATATATTTTCACCATTTTAGTGTTAATTTAGGAAATTATATATATTTTCACCATTTTAGTGTTAATTTAAGAATCATACATATTTTCACCGTTTTCACAATTACTCAGTTTCTTTCTTGGTCAATCTCTATCTTTTCTCCTTCTGCATTTTTCTTTCAGTTTTCACAATTACTCAGTATCAATCTCTGTTTTGGTTAGTTTTCTGCATTTCCATTTTGTAGGATAAGTGGATAATGTCACAATAAAACCATGGCAAAGATAAAAAAGATTGATGATTAATTTTTGGACATGAGTGAAGGTGATCTTTGTTTTGGTGAACATGGTAATATATTTTGATATGTTAGCATGCATTAAATAGTATTAGAATTGACCATTAAAATCTTTTTATGCAATTGAATGCATTTTTCTAATATATTTTTTTTAAATTTTCCTTATAAATTGTAACGGCTTCTAACATTCTTAACTGTTGAAACTTAAACTACATAACTCTACCAATTCAGGTGCACGATATTTGTTTCCATGTCTTTCATTTTCAAACCCATGATAATAGTAACTTAATGCCACTGTAAATCATTTTTGGATGTTTGGATGCTATATATATTTTTTCAATTTCACATCAACGGAAGGCATAGATTATATATTCTGCATTGTTCAAATTATTTGTGCTTTCCTTCTCCACACATGTAAGTCATGTTTGTTTATCTATAGATTAGGTGTGGTCTGTGTCAATTTTGATGCTATATTCACCGAAGTATGATATGAGAACTAACCATTTACATTGATGTCTATGAGGTGAATTAAATTTAATTGAATTGCGTTGCAGAGAATAGTTTTGATTTGATATTACAGAAAGTGATTGAAGAAGAAAATTTATGAGAAATCATCTTCTGATGATATATCGGTTTTCGATGAATTATTTTTGCAATGATAGTTCATGGATACCTAATTTAACCACAATACCACTGGGAAAATGTAAAAAAAATGTAATATAGAGATAGTTGATTATATTTGTTGCATTAAATTATGTGCCTACAATATACACAAAATAAAAAGAGTTGAAAAAAGAAAGTATGCTTTTGTTATCCTTAATCGTAGTTATTAAGAAAAAAGGTAAGCTTTTGCTTGCTACCCTTAACAATAGTAGTAGTTGCACTGACTTCTTGCTTTTTTATTCTTTAAATTACTCTTAAATAAATTTGTTGAATAAAAAATAAGCAATAAGTATGTTTTGTATTATATAAAAAAAACAAAGGTAAATCATCTAAGAAGAGAGCGAAAACTTAGAAAATGTTAGAAACTTTCTTATTCTTACTCGGTAGACAATAATATTTTTATAGTTTAATTATCATCCGTTGTCTTTATGGTATATTGTTATTAGTTTTTAAAACTTCTATTATTCTTACTGTACTTTTTATTCTATTGATTATTATTACTTTGGTTTTTTTAATTCATTTCTATTCCCTTCTTATTTCCTTTTTTTCCTGAATTTTTAATATAGTTTAATTCTTTTTTTTCTTTATATGTTGTGAAGAAGTTGTTTATATTGTTGAATTCAATACTTTTTTTTTACCCTCTATCTATTATATTTTTTAAAAACTTTTTTACTATTGTGTATTTCAATTCTTTTGTTTTGTCTTTTTTGTTAATTATATATTTTTATAGTTTATACAATAATGAGGAAGAGAGGGAAATTTCCAAATTCTTTAGGAATTTAAGAATTGTGATGCAATTTTCATGAAGTTGAATTTAAAATTTGGGATTTCCTTTCATTTATGAGATTAAAATTAGTTTAATTGTGTTAGAATAGAAAAAGAAGTTTAAGATATGAGGTGATCATTAGTACAAAATAATAACCATCATCATATAATAAAGATTAAAAAATAAGTCATTTATGTGTTAGTCATAACTACAAAATAATGACAATGATGCATTGTAGTAATAGTTTTTTTTTATAACAATCCTTTTTTTTTCTTTAACAATTATATTAAAGTTTTTATTGAAAAGATTGAAATAGTATAAAGATAAAGACTAGGATTTTTTAACCAAATCATCTTTCACTAAAGATTGAAATAGTATATTTAATAGTGCATTGATAAAATGATGTATGAATAATTAATTCAAATCTTTACAAGATAAAAAAATATTATATTACACTAATTACTATTAATTTCACTATTTTTTTCTCTAAAAAAAATCTAATATGAGTCTTACATTTTTTTATTTAATATGCAAAACAATGGCCGAAAAAAGAAACTTCTTAGAATAAAGATTTAATGTTCGGTCTTCCTATTAAAGAACGTTATTGATTACACAATATAAATAGTACTTTGTATTATTCGGTTATTTAATATAATTTAGAATAACTCTGTTTATCATTTTCAAAATGTAATAATATTATTAGCATGTTTAGACAACATATTTTTTTATCTAACTTTTATTTTAATTCGATATGTTTAAAATAATAGTAGTATTAATATATAGTTAATTCACTAAAGTATTTTTAGTATATATATATATGCATTTATCATTCTGATTTTAAGACTGCTTGAGGGTATTTAAAAACATTATTTTTAATTAATCTTAAGTATGATAAAAACTTCATACAAAATATATACACGTTTATTTTCCTATGCTGTGCGCATTAAAAAAAGCGGACAGACGGGCACGGGAGTGCTCGTCTGAACGCTAGTCTTTTGTATAAATAACTTGAGTAGTTGGTAACTTTTGTTGGTTACCAATTGAATAGTTAACTTCTATCTCTCACAAAAAAACTTACATCTATAACTTCCATTAACCATCAATTGTGACACAAGTTAAGAAACATCTTCTATTTCTTTTTTTAAATTACATCTCGTTCTCAATCAACATACTATTTTTTTAAAACTTTTTTCCATTCTATAATTTTTTCATTTATTTAATTTTGATCAATGATGTTTTTATTCTTGACGAGAGATGAAGCTTATTTCCAATCAAGAGCACACCCACCCCGGACGAAGAAAACATTCTCATTACGGCTGAAATTTACAAACATATGAAAAATGTGATACTCTGTGGCAGAAGTCATACGTGCTACCATTATATATATATATATATATATATATATATATATATATATATATATATATATATATATATATATATATATATATATATATATATATATATATATATATATATATATATATATATATATATATATATATATATATATATATATATATATATATATATATATATATATATATATATATATATATATATATATATATATATATATATATATATATATATATATATATATATATATATATATATATATATATATATATATATATATATATATATATATATATATATATATATATATATATATATATATATATGATCTGACCTGATCAGAAGGGGATCACGGACTGGCCACACGCTGTTGGACTGCTACCTGTTCATCGGTGATGAGGAAGAGAATGGGGTGTACCTGCAAAACACTCCGATGCCAAAGTAAGAAGTTGGGCAGAGTGCGTGCAGAGTACCGAAAAGGGTAAGAAGTGAAATTACCTGACCCTCTTGAGGAAGAGGGTATTTATAGAGAGACCCCAGCGCTGGGCCAACGGTCATTTGAGGTGGGCTGGATGACCAGGACCAACCCTAATGACTGCTAGGGCTTACGTGGCATAGTGAAAACCAGAACGTGGTCTTCGCCCTAGTCCAACTATCTTGTGATCTCCGGAAAGTGGGTTTGACCTGCTCTTTCGGAGGTGGGCAGTTGGGAGATGACGTGTCCCCGCGGAGGGGAGCACGTGGAGAACGTGCACCGGGCACGTTGTTCTCCCGTGGAGGGGAGCTCGAGAGGTTCCCCGGAGGCACTTTGTTCTCCACGAGGAGAACGCGAGGATGTGGAGGAACCAAAGGTCTTGCTCGACGGACCGCGGTGTGCCCTGTTCGGCCGACAAGAGAGGATGTTGAGACGCTACCGTACGCGTCGTCCATCCCGGGGGGGGGGGGGAGCGTGCCCTGCCCGTCCTATGGGGCGCGTGTGCCCGATCGGGCTAGTTCACTTACTGGGCCATGTGTGGTATTGGGCTGGACCGAGGCTGGGCCCAGACCAGAACAGGAGCCCCCCAAGTCGAAGCTCTGTGGGGAAAGAGCGAGGACTTAAGGTCGCTGTGTCGGGGAGAGAGGTAGCGAAACGGGAGGTTCGTCGGGTTTGTGCATGGTGAAAAGGGCGCTTGCGCGGGGGTCTCCCCATCGTCGGCAGAGCGGGGTGAAGGCAGGTGTGAGGGGACGCGACTGTCAGGACCCGCCACGTGTCGCGCGTTAAGTGGTCATATGGGCAGCTACCCTAGGCCATTAATGAGCCTAGCGTCGCTTTGAATCCCGCACCGGGTTATAAATATGGGGGTCCCTTCTCATTTTTCTACTTTCCATCTTGCTGCCTTACCTGCGAAGCTTTGAGATTCTTGCTTGTCCGCCGTTGCCGCCGATCGCCGTCGCACCGTTTGGTTCTTCCTCCCGTTCGCCGCCGTTACAAGTGAGTTTTTCTTTCCCTCCTCCTTTTATTTCTGCTGTTTGATTAGGATGTGTGGTCGGGGCATGATGAATGACCCGAGGAGAGACGTGAGATCCGCCGTATTTGGCAGTTTTCTGGGTCGGTTCCGATGAATACCCCGGGGAGAGTTGGTTGTTCCGGTGAATGTCCCGAGGATGGGGGCTTTCTCCTATGGATGCCCCGGGGACGCGTGCTTTTTCCGATGAACATCCCGAGGAGGGATGATAGGTTGGCCTTTAAATGCCCCGTGGAGGATCGGCGGGGAGCGCCTGTTCGCTCGCCGTTCTCCCGCCTTTGTCGCCCTTTCACTTGACCTGCGGTGGAAGGGTGGATTTGATCTTGGCTATCGAATTCACCGTTGTCCTCTGCTTTTCAGGTGTAGATGTCGGCCTTGGTACCGGGGAAGATGGTCGAAGATAATGAACCCGAGGTCCTGGATTTCGACGAGCGTGTCGTCCCGGTCGAGGAATGGGTGGCCGAAGAGCCGCTGTCCACCCCGTCCTGCTTCGTGGCCGACGCGTCCGATGTCTACGCCACCGTCGAGGACACGCTTGAAGGGGAGCCGCAACATTGGCAGGTGTACCGCCCGAAGGAGCACCGTCGCATCTATTCGTGATATGGACGGCGGATGTTCCCCATGCACGAGTTCTACTTCAAAGAGGCTCGGCTCAGGTTGCCGTTCTCTGCTTTCCATCTGGGGCTCTTCGAGGTGGTGTGCTTCTATCTCGAAGTGGAGCCCACGGTGCCGTTGTTTTTTCGCATCTTCCACTTGCAGCGCCAGTCGGTGAACGGCCGTCAGGGATGGGTCTCGTTTAAGCAGCCGACCAAGCTCTTCAAGACGTACAGCGATTCCGTTAAAGATTTCAAAGGCCGGTTCTTCCTCGTGAAATTGATCACTCAGGAAGGCTCGGATACTCTTTTCAGCGAAGGGGAGCGAATGGTAGACGGCCAGCGGTTCCTCGCGTGGCTCCCCAAGGTACATCTGTTATGGACCTCGGAGCACTTCAACCGTGGCACGGACAGGTATATCGTACGGGCGGGGACCCTCAACGAGAAGGATATGGAAGCTTATATGAAAATAGTTGCTTTTGTGTGGGATCTTCCCCCGTCGAAACTGGTGACGCCTGATGGTCGGTACATCCTCGACGCGCAGGGGAACGTGAAAACCAAGAAGCGGCTGATTAACACTAAGACCCTGCTCGGTTGCGCCACTGGGGCGACCGCTCTGGACTATCTAGGTAGGGATGTTTCTTTTTCCCCGTGATCGTGTGCTCTGGCCGTTGCTAACTCTCTGTTTGTTTTTGCAGCGAACATGTCTTCTGTCGAGGAGCGAGTGAAGAAACTGCGCGCTTCACGGAACGCCGTGGTCCCGAAGACGCGGGTGAGTCAATTGGTCGGGCAGGAGGCTGTGACGCCGGGAGGCCAGAGTTCATCTTCTTCTCCTCAAGGGAGTCAGTCTCCTACGTCTCAGGGAGCAGCGAAGAGGCCGAGATCCGAGGAGCCCAGCGGTTTGATTGATCTGACGGCTGGCTCGGCCGAGGAGGGTTACGTCGTCCCGCCGTGCCATCAGCATCCGGGCTATTTTCACGGTGCCCGATCTCCTACCGTCTCTGCTGGGGAGGTGAAGGTTGTCCGCGAAGCCGATCGAGAGTCTCGTCGACGTATCCTGGCGGAGGATTTGGCCGCGATGATGCGGACGTTCACGACGGCCCTTGTGCTGAACGAGGAGGGCTGCTCTGCCGCTGAGTTGTCCAAATTGCAGGGGGACCTTACCTTTATGAAGTCGCGTCTGGCCAAGCTTACTGAGGAACTGGAGAAGAGTCAGAAAGATGTTGCTGACCAACGCAAACGAGCGGAGGGCGCTGAGGGGAAGGTGACCTCGATGGAGGAGAAGCTGGGGGCGGCAACGACCGAGGTGCAGGCGTTGAAGGTTCGTATGGAAGTCTTGGACAGCGCGCTTCGTCCGGCCGAGGACGAGACAGAGGAGGACCAGCGGTTGATCACCCGTGCTGATCTGGTTGCCCGGATTCGGGTGCTGGAGGGCGATTGTTTGGAGGCTGTCGAGGTCGGGTTCATGCGCGCTGTCGCGCAGATCCAAGTTGTCAACCCCGGCGTCGCGCTGGTCGTGGATGGGATTGGGCCGTATCATGAGATCATCGACGGGAAGGTGGTCGACCCCGAGCTTGTCGTTCCCGAGGAGGTCCCCGTGATTACTGATCAGGAGGGCGAAGTGGCATAGGTTCCCGGGCCTGCGTGCTCGTTGTTTTTATGGCCTGCGTGCCGACATTTTATAACTTGTTTTTCTTTGGGCCTGTGCGCCCCATTCATGTAATATTAACTACTGGGTTGGTGCCCGCTTTTGCTTAATATATTTTTGTGAATTTTCTAAGTGTGCGCTCGGTATTTGCATGATGTTTATGCTCGTTTTTTCGTATTTATTTGTTTGCTTGAATGATGTTTGATGTGCATGCTTCGATATGCTCTGGGCCTGTCCGGGTGTTAGCTCGACAAACTTGTTACCGGTGGTGAAGGGAACCGTCCGGTTTGGCCGGCGGTGTGGCCGGACCATTTTGGGGGTAGTTCTCCCCGTGGCGTGGACGTCCCATCGCGAGTTGGGTGTCTTGCCGATTTTGGTACGGCGGTGGGGAATCTCGGTAAAGGTGTTCCCCGCCGAGCGAGGCCGTCTGCCCGCGCACACAAGAGGCAGGGCTTGCTTTTCTCTGGTCGCTAGTGGACGCGTGGGAGTGCGGTGGTACCATGTCGCCCCCCCAGTGGCCGGGACGATGGGTCGCCGCGGGCAATGTTCTAACTGTAGTACCGCTTAAGTTTCGCGGCGTTCCATGGTCGAGCTAGTTGTTCACCGTGCAGGTTTTCGAGGTAATAGGCCCCGTGCTCCATTTTGTCACGGACATGGTAGGGGCCTTCCCAATTCGCAGCCAGTTTGCCCTCGTGGGAGTCTTTCTGGTTTCTGCGTAGAACTAGGTCGCCAGTTTGAAAGTCGTGTTTTAGGACTTTGCTGTTGTGGCAAAGTGCTACTTGTTGCTTCAGCCGGGCTTCTCGGAGGGCTGCCCCTGAACGGATTTCCTCGACGAGGTCGAGCTCTTCTCGTAGGGCGTCGTCATTGTCGTCGGTGCCCAGGGGAGCTTCCGTTCGTCTGGATGGTTCGCGTATTTCGACGGGTATCACGGCCTCGGTTCCATACGTGAGGCGAAATGGGGTTTCCCCCGTGGTTGAGTGGGGAGTGGTGAGGTATTCCCAGAGGACGCTGTAGAGCTCTTCGACCCATGCTCGCTTTGCGTCTCCGAGTTGTCATTTGAGTCCCCTGAGTATGACCCTGTTCGCGGATTCCGCCTGGCCGTTTGTCTGAGGGTGCTCGACCAAGGTGAAGTGGTGTTTGGTTTCGAGCTTGGTGATGAAGTCGCGGAAGTTTTTGTCCGTGAATTGTGTGTCGTTGTCGGTGACGATGGCGAGTGGGACCCCGAATCTGGCGAGGATGTTTCGTTTGTAAAATCGGAGTATGTTGTGGGCCGTGATTTTGGCCAGAGCTTCGGCTTCGATCCATTTGGTGAAGTAGTCGACGCCCATGATGAGGTACTTGTATTGGTAGGATCCTAAGGTGAAGGGCCCGAGGATGTCCAGCCCCCACCAGGCGAACGACCATGGGGATGAGAGGGATGTGAGGTCGGCTGGGGGGGCGAGGTGCATGTCCCCGTGTCGTTGGCATTTGTCACATCGTTTGACGTGTTCCTTCGCGTCCGATTGCATCGAGGGCCATTAATAGCCTGCTTGTAGGGCCTTTCGTGCTAGGGATCTTCCGCCGAGGTGCTGTGCGTTGATGCCTTCGTGGATTTCCTCTAGAACGGATGTGCTCTGGGACTTATCTATGCATTTGAGGAGTGGGATTGCGAAGCCGCGGCGATACAGCCTTCCTTCGAGGAGAACGTACGAGCAGGCGCGCCGTCTGGTTGCGCTAGCTTCTCTGGGGTTGGCTGGAAGGTGGCCAGTGTTGAGGTAGGCGTGGAGTGGGGTCATCCAGCAGTCAGTATCCCCGACGGCGTTGATGTCGAGGAGGGTAGTGGTTGCGCTGGTACTCGGTTGCGATAAGACTTCTTGGATGACCGACTTGTGGCCGCCTCGCTTTTTGGTGCTTGCCAGTTTGGAGAGGATGTCGGCGCGGGTGTTCTGCTCGCGCGGGACGTGCTGAATCTCTGCTGTGTCAAAACCTCGTAGTTTTCCGGTGATGAGCGTGAGGTATTCGGCGAGGTTGTCGTTCTTCGCTTGATATTCTCCTCGGACTTGCGAAGCGACTAGCTGGGAATCTTTGTAGATTCGGATGTCCCTGGCTCCAAGTTCAGATGCCAAGCGAAGGCCGGCTAGAAATGCTTCGTATTCGGCTTGGTTGTTGGTCTTCGGGAAGGCCAGCGTGAGGGAGACTTCAATGAGGGTGCCTTCGTCGTTGTCGAGGACGATGCCGGCGCCGCTCCCCGTGGAGTTGGAGGAGCCGTCCACAAAAATGGTCGAGATGTGGTGCCTGGTGGTGGGGTCGGGTGGCAGGGTCATCTCGGCGACGAAGTTAGCCAAGGCTTGAGCTTTGATGGCGTTCCGGCTCTCGTAGGTGATGTCGAACTCAGAGAGTTCTAGTGACCATTTCAGCATGCGTCCGACCATGTCGGGGCGGTCGAGGAGCTGGCGGATGGGCTGATCGGTGCGGAGCACGATGGCGTGTGCGAGAAAATAATGTCGGAGTCGGCGCGCTGCTGTGATGAGGGCTAGGGCGACCTTCTCGATCAACTGGTATCGGATTTCGGGGCCGTGGAGGGCTTTGCTAGTAAAGTAGATGGGCTTTTGGCCCTCCCCGACTTCGCTGACGAGGACGGCGCTGACGGCTTCGTTAGCCACGGCCAGATATAAGTATAGGGTTTCGCCTGTCACGGGGCGCGTCAGCACCGGTGGTTCGGACAAGACGCGTTTGAGGTGGCAGAGGGCTTGCTCGCATTCGTCTGTCCATTCGAACTTGGTCTCCTTCCTGAGCAGTTTGAAGAATGGGAGGGCGTGCTGGGCGGACTTGGCAATGAACCAGGAAAGGGAGGCGAGCACGCCATTGAGGGATTGGATGGACTTCTTCGTGGTGGGCGTGGTGATATTTGAGAAGGCGTGGCATTTGTCCGGATTGGCTTCGATCCCCCGTTCGGTCAAGTAGTAGTCGAGGAATTTACCGGCACAGACGCCGAAGGTGCATTTCTCCGGGTTGAAGCGCATGCGGCACGACCTTGCGGTCTCGAAGACCTTCCGGAGGTGTGCCATGTGGTCCTCCTCCGTGCAAGATTTTACAATCATGTCGTCCATGTATACTTCGAGCATGTCGCCGATTTCGTCGTGGAAGACACTGTTCATCATCCGTTGGTACGTGGCCCCGACGTTTTTTAGGCCGAAGGGCATTACGTTGTAATAGTAGTTGCCCGACACCGTCATGAAGGCCGTGCTCTGTTTATCGTGCTCGGCCATTGGGATCTGATTGTATCCCGAGTATGCGTCCATGAAGGACAAGAGCCTGAAGCCCGCGGAGTTGTCGACGAGCTTGTCGATGTTGGGGAGGGGGTAGGCGTCCTTAGGACATGCCCGATTGAGATCAGTATAGTCAACACACATGCGCCATTTTCCATTATTATTTTTAACGAGTACAACATTGGACAGCCAGGTTGAATACAGGGCTTCCGAAATAAAGTTTTCCTCTAGGAGGTCTTTTACAGCTTTTTCGGCTGCCGCCGATTTTTTGGGGGACTGGCGACGCCGGCGTTGCACAATGGCCTTCGCGGTCGGGCTGATGGATAGCTGGTGGCAGGCGACCTCGGGGTCGAGTCCGGGCATTTCCGCGGCGCTCCAGGCGAAGAGGTCGGCGTTCTCGCGGAGGCAGGCTTGGAGCTGTCGTTTTGCGAGGTATGGGAGTCCGGCGCCGATCCTCACGGTTCTGCTCGTGTCTTCCCCGAGCGGGATGAGTTCGAATTCTCCGTCCGGGATGAGGCGTGCTGGGTGGGAGGGCTGCCCGTTGACTTCGCTGGTCTTTGTTTCGGGGTCGTGCTCGTCGGTGAAGCGACTGTCGAGTTCCACGGATCCGACTAGCTTCGTTGGTTTGCCTTTTGGTGTTATGATTGGAGTTGTCCTCTTGGTCGCTGGAGCGATGGAGTCTAGGCCTTTCAGCGCGGCCTCAAAACACCTTCGGGCAGCCTCGATGTCTCTGTTAAGGGTCACCACGGCCCCCCGTCTTGTGTAGTATTTCATCTTCAGGTGGACCGTGGAGGGTACCGTGGTGAGTTTTGCTATCGTTGTCCTGCCCAGGATGCAGTTGTAGAGGGATGGGCACTCGATGACTAAGAAGAGGATGCTGATTTCCCTGGCTGTTTCCTCTTCTCCGAAGGTGACTTTCAGCTCCACGTACCCCCAAGGTCTCGTCGTCGTCCCGTTGAACCCCTGAAGGTCGAAGCCTACGTAAGGGGAAAGGTTGGATTCGTCGAGTTGGAGAGTTGTGAACAGGTGCGCGTACATGATGTCAACCGAGCTTCTGCCGTCGACGAGGAGGCGCCTGACGTCGAAGTTCGCCATCCGTGCACGGATGAGCAGGGGAATGTTGGAGTTGGGGGATCCCCCGGGGAGTTCCTCGAGGTAAAATGTGATCGGATTTGATCGGCCTTGGAATTTCTCGAGCATGCTCATTTTTCCGGAGTTGTTTGCGATAAGCTCGTCAAATTTTCTCTTCACGGATCCTATGGACAGGCTCCTCGTGGCTCCATCAGAGATGACCATGGCGCTGGCGAAGTATTC
The DNA here is from genome assembly GCA_963859935.3 of Lathyrus sativus. Lineage (NCBI taxonomy): Eukaryota > Viridiplantae > Streptophyta > Magnoliopsida > Fabales > Fabaceae > Lathyrus > Lathyrus sativus. Next base: position 369,947,671 of record OZ012739.1, read on the forward strand.
CCATCGGCTGGTTGGTCAGATTGGCTCGTCGATTAGGTCGGGTCCTTCAGGAAGACCGAATTCTCTGTCCGCGAACCAATCCTCGGGGCGGTCGACACGCAGCGCGACCTGGAGCCTGCTGTTGTCCTCTGGAGAGGGAAGTTCCTCGACTTTCTTGGCCTCTGGGGCCTCTTGCCTCGGTGGTTCGCCTCCTTGGGTGTATCTCTTCAGGTGATGGTCTTTGATCAGAATTTCGATCATGTCCTTTAGATGGATGCAGTCTTCTGTCACGTGCCCGTGGCTCCTGTGGAATCGGCAGTATTTCGATTTGTCCACATTGGGTTTGGGGGGTGTCGGTCGCGGAAAACGGACACCTCCCTGTACGAATTCGGTTTTGGCGCATTCGGCCAGTATGCGCTCGCGGGAAGCGACTAAGGCCGTGTACTCTGTGAATCGGCCGGCAGGGCCGCGCGGTTCGCGTTGTTAGCGCGGATCGCGGGGGCGGTCTTTGCGACGGCGGTCCCCTCCCCGTCGATGGCTCGAGGCTCCGTCGTCTCGGTGCCCGCGGGGGGCCTCCCTGTCTCGGGTGTCTCGAGCGGAGTTGGCCGCTTGTGTTTCTTCGAATCGGATATAATGCGCGGCTCTGTCGAGGAAATCTTGGAGGGATGTTGGTCGGTGTATGCCTACAGCCTCGTAAAACTTGGAGTCGTGGCGTAGACCCTGCTCCATTAAGTAGCGCTTCATCTCATCTGTCGTCGTCACTTGCACTGCTTCCCGAGTAAATCTTTCGATGTACTTTCGGAGAGATTCGTCGGGGCCCTGGATGATCGCCCCGAGGAAGGCTTCCGTCTTCGGGTGGCGTCGGGACGCCGTAAAGTGTTTGGAGAACAGGTCCTTTAAGACTCTCCACGACGTAAATGATTCGGGCTCCAGACTTTTATACCAGGTCATGGCGCATTTCCTCAGAGTCGTCGGGAAGAGCTTGCACTTGATAGCTCCCCGGACGTTTTGGTAATCGAGCATGGCCTCGATGTCCTCTAGGTGATTGTCCGGGTCGGATGTGCCGTCGTACGTCGACAGCGTCGGGGGCTTCTCCATCCCTTGGGGTATGGGGGCAGCCATGATTTCTCGGGACAGCGGGGTGCGGTAATCGTCCTCTTCGCTGGGTGTCGGGGACCGATGGGGAGACGAGCCGTTCAAAATAGGGCCCTGGTTTCGGGTTCTCGACCTCCTGCCTGGGTTTTCGCCTCGGGGATCCCCGGTCGGGATCGCCGCAGTGCTCTGGTTCCTCTCGCGAACTTGTCTTGCTGGGGACCTGGTGCGATCTCGCGCTACATGTGTGCGGTGTCTCTCCAGCCGCGGCCGGTGATTTCTGGGTCGAGGTGAGGGACTCCTCGAACCTCCGTTCTGGTCTTCCCGCGGGGGGTTACCTCGGAGGGCCGACGCGTTCCAATGCTCCAATTCTCGCGTTTTGTTGGAACAGCAGCTGGTTCGTCTGGTTGATGGCCGTAAAGAGAGCGGCCACTGTTGGGTCCGCTCCCGCCGGGATGGGAACGGGTTGGAATGCTGCCGGGCCCTGGGGCCGGTGGTCGGTCTGAAGGGGCCGCTCCGTGGACGATGGTGAGGCAGTTTGGCCGTCTCTCTCGTCGGTTTCCGTCGGACGCTTCGTTTCCGTCTGCTTGTTTCCGTTGGTGGCGACGTTGAGCACGAGGTCGTGCGGAGTGTCATCGCGGTGTGGGCTAGCCATGATCGTGGAGTGTTGGTGAAACTTTGGTATTCTGCTCGGAATAACGGGGAAGTTTCGGTTCCCACAGACGGCGCCACTGATCTGACCTGATCAGAAGGGGATCACAGACTGGCCACACGCTGTTGGACTGCTACCTGTTCACCGGTGATGAGGAAGAGAAGGGGGTGTACCTGCAAAACACTCCGATGCCAAAGTAAGGAGTTGGGCAGAGTGCGGGTAGAGTACCGAAAAGGGTAAGAAGTGAAATTACCTGACCCTCTTGAGGAAGAGGGTATTTATAGAGAGACCCCAGCGCTGGGCCAACGGTCATTTGAGGTGGGCTATATGACCAGGCCCAACCCTAATGACTGCTAGGGCTTACGTGGCGTAGTGAAGACCAGAACGTGTTCTTCGCCCTAGTCCAACTATCCCGTGATCTCCGGAAAGTGGGTTTGACCTGCTCTTTCGGAGGTGGGCAGTTGGGAGATGACGTGTCCCCGCGGAGGGGATCACGTGGAGAACGTGCACCGGGCACGTTGTTCTCCCCGCGGAGGGAAGCTCGGGAGGTTCCCCAGAGGCACGTTGTTCTCCACGAGGAGAACGCGAGGATGTGGAGGAACCAAAGGTCTTGTTCGACAGACCGGGGTGTGCCCTGTTCGGCCGACAAGAGAGGATGTTGAGACGCTATCGGACGCGTCGTCCATCCCGGGAGGGGAGGGTGCCCTGCCCGTCCTATGGGGCGCGTGTGCCCGATCAGGCTAGTTCACTTATTGGGCCATGTGTGGTATTGGGCTGGACCGAGGCTGGGCCCAGACCAGAACAATATATATATATATATATATATATATATATATATATATATATATATATATATATATATATATATATATATATATATATATATATATATATATATATATATATATATATATATATATATATATATATATATATATATATATATATATATATATATATATATCACGTTTATATTAAAATAACACATATAAAGGCAATACTTGGTTTTTGGTGTAGCTTTTTTTATACTAAATTTACCCTTATTTTAAAATATATAACTCCCTACTAATACCTTCCCACATAAATTTCATGTAAAATTAATATTAAATAAAAATATATCATTTATATTTATATGTGTGCAATAAAAGCGGACAGACGGACACGCGAGTGCCCGTCTGGACGCTAGTTAAAATTAAGCAAATGTATATAAATGCATATTTGAAACTTTTGATCAAGAAACAATTAGATACTTCTTGCAAAAGTAAAATTAAAGTGCTAACTTAAAAAGAGAGAGAGAAAATAAAGATATATTCTATTGATTAATATTAATTGACAAGAGAATAAAAAAAGAGATAAGAATAAGAGATAAAGGTGTTACATATCAATTATTCATATTAATATTTTTATTTTGTCTGTTTTTTTGAATTTTTTATTTGATAGTTTAAAATCAATCTTGAACTCAATAAATGAAGGTTCATAACTTTGTAACTAGAAATTTCTATTTCAATTTATAATCACAAATATGAAAATGCAACTGAAAAAAAATATTTTTGTTACAATATTTTAATTAATTTTGCTTCTAAAAGA